>CM055122.1:659540917-660755841 GCA_029206835.1 Rana muscosa | reverse complement strand
CCAATACATTGATTGCGCTCCACCGCCCCATAACGGCAAAAAATGTGAAACGCAGCCAAATATATACACACAGGACTCCAACTAATCTACAGGAATAATCTAACATCGCCCAAATCGGGCGAAAAAATAGAAAATTCCCCGGGATAACAATGGTAAAGCTAGTAACTGTAAGTCTAACTACCCATTAGCACAAAAATGGTTTTATTTTTATAAAAATAATAAAATCAGCTGAGCTGAAGTTAAATTACTAAATGTATGAACAGATAATAAATATAAAAATAAAAAGTTAAAATAACTTTTGGATAACAAATCAAGAAATATGGTCCACTCCAACTGTGCGAGACAAACGTCTCGCACATAGAGAGGACCATCAAAGTGGAAGAATGTAGGGACCTCAACCCATCATAACCAATGGCGGAAGGAGGCCCACACACCCCAACAGGAAATTGCCCAATGGATGAATGAGGAGCAAATACCATATATATCTCAATTCGTACCCAAACACAACCATACATAATATATTAAAAGTTGTGTAAAGAACCATATTGAATTGGTTAAAAAATACAAGAAACACCAAACAACAAGAAAAAGCAAAAAACGGATCCATGATCAAAAGGCACCAACTAATATTAGGACTGGTCGATAAAGGAATTAATATCCCATTCGACATTTAAACCAGACGGCCTGTGTGTCTGTAATTGGTATATCCAGTAAGTCTCCAGCTGGGACACACCCCTAATTCTGGGGGCACCTCTCCATGGGGTAATGAAACGATCAATGATCAAGAATTGTGTGCCAGCTGGATTCCTACCGTGATGTAACCTGTAGTGTCTAGGGACCGTGTGATTCACATCACCCCCTAGAATTAATGTAACATGTTCCCCCACTCTAACCGAAAATGGCCTGATGGTGCGGCCCACATATTGTTTGCCACAAGGGCAGGTGATAAGATATACAATGTGTGTAGTAGAGCATGTACAAAAATGTTTAATTGGGTATGACTTCCCTGTACTGGTAGACCTAAACTCTAAGGTTTTACCTCTCCCGGATGTGTTATATTTACACACACTGCACTTTTTACAGGGATGGTATCCCACCAATTGATGAAAGAAGGAAGGACGTACCGGGGGGTTAATGATGTTGGGTGCTATTTTACCCTGGAGAGTGGGTGCACCTCTGAAGACAACTTTGGCCTGTTCGGGTAAAACTGAACCGAGGATATTATCATTCCTCAAGATGTTCCAGTGCTTGGCTATAATAGCTTTCACTTGTTTATGTTGCATAGAGAAGGAGGTGGGCATTGCCCATTTAAAGCTGTTATTGAATTCTACTTTGGGCTTAACTTCCAATAAGGAATGCCTATCGGTCTCCAGTACTTGTTCGAGATCTCTATCGATCCTGACGGGGTCATACCCCTTATCAATGAATCGTTGTTTGAGAATCTCGGCTTGAGTCAGGAAGATATCGATATCGGTACAGTTCCGCCTCAACCTCAGAAACTGACTACGTGGGACGGACCTCAACCAAGATTGGTGATGACAACTGTCCTGCGGAATGTATCCATTCCGATCAGTATTCTTGAAGTGTGTCTGAAAGTGATGTTCGTGCGTCATGTAACGTCGCAGGACAATTGCATGGCGTCTATCACATGGTTTACGCGTGACGTCACAGCCGTAACGTTAGTCGCCAGACTAAGATCCATGATGTATTGTAAGTATTGGGTTAGTGATGCCCGGCATCCGGCATGTACGATGAGGTTATTTTACACAAACATGGATGTATCCCCCCACCTTTTTTCAATACAGCTTCCTACATGATGAATATATTAGCGCACTATGCAGGGATTACATAGAGAGGCGTGGAACGCACGCCGGCGCGCCATTTTGAAAGATTCAGGAAGTGATTGTACAATAGATCAATGAGGGGGAGGTCCCTTAAACTTATAAATAATATGCAGGCAACAGTGGAGTCATACCCCAGACGATGCAAGGTATTGCGAAACGCGTCGGGAGATTCCACTGCTGCCATTGAACATTTTGCAAAGCGCTACGTATACTGCTTGAATGTAAGTGTATCTACCTGCATTTAATAAATAGTATCTACGTTATTACGCTATGTGCCCTCTCCTTCTTTCCTACAATATGGTTCCACTGTGAGCTATCCCATCATCATACTGGGTTCCGATATTTGGTGACACCACTAGACCCTGGATTTTGGACATTGATGTGTGCAACGCCAGCCAGGACCCTAGACCTACGAGTATACATGTACCAAGCCTGTTTGACCCTTTAGACATACGTTTACTGGGTCCATTCCATCTGGTAAGCCTCCTTTCCATTTGGTGGTGGTCACGTTATAGTCATTTGTTCTTTGAAAGTCACCAGTTGTGTTTTGGAAATTTCAAGACTATCCACGTTTGAATGGTCATCAAAGACTTTATTTACACATATAATTTGTCCACTTTGGACTTTTCACAGACTTTTTTATATTCATTTGTTTTGAGCACTACACTTGGGTGTTTTGTATATAATCTTTATGTATAGCGCTACATTTTTTGTATATTACTTATTATAGGCTTACCTGTGGGTAAAAATGACCAAGCAGGGTTTACTACCGCTTTAATTCATATGTTTATCCTAAACAGTAGAAGACTACTATGAATGTGGGCTCAATTGATTTACTAACATTGGAGAGTGCAAAACCTGGTGCAGCTGGTAGCCAATCAGCTTCTAACTTCAAGTATATAAAGGGTAACAACTGCGCTAGCAAACAGTTAAAAAACTTCTAAACATTAGGCAGCAGAAATAGTGTGACAACACCTCAAACAGTAAACAAAGAAAAAACTGCGCCACTTTTAACCAAAGTCTATTAGGAATTCGGAACTTATTTAGATGTGTATGGAAATCTATCAGGCATCACACCAGACTAGTCCAGTGGCATTTAACCAATCATCTACATTAGTCCATAGGTCATTAGGGTGACCCCAAGTTTCACACCACCGTGATTACTCAAAGCAAGCCGTGAAAATTCCACCACCAAAGAGAGGGGGAGCAGCTTACCAGAAGCCAAACGGTTAATGGCATTGAACTTTTGACCCAGCTGCAGCCTTTGGTGATGCAAAACGTCCCTTCCACAGCCAGTATTCTCACTCGGATGGTCCGTACACACAGTATCCAAATCATACACCCAGCATGGAATAAAAAAGGGCAGGCCAATAGCGTAATTCCGTATGGTAATTTATTAAAAGAATATATAGATCATACTCACAAAGTAAAATCAGCATGTAAACAAAAAATGCCGGCCGGCATGTCGGAAGCCTCACTCCTCGAACGTGGTGACGTCACTGAGCGTCCTCCTATTGAAAACGTCCATTGAATGGCGAAACGCGTCTAGGAATCTATATATTCTTTTAATAAATTACCATACGGAATTACGCTATTGGCCTGCCCTTTTTTATTCCATGCTGGGTGTATGATTTGGATACTGTGTGTACGGACCATCCGAGTGAGAATACTGGCTGTGGAAGGGACGTTTTGCATCACCAAAGGCTGCAGCTGGGTCAAAAGTTCAATGCCATTAACCGTTTGGCTTCTGGTAAGCTGCTCCCCCTCTCTTTGGTGGTGGAATTTTCACGGCTTGCTTTGAGTAATCACGGTGGTGTGAAACTTGGGGTCACCCTAATGACCTATGGACTAATGTAGATGATTGGTTAAATGCCACTGGACTAGTCTGGTGTGATGCCTGATAGATTTCCATACACATCTAAATAAGTTCCGAATTCCTAATAGACTTTGGTTAAAAGTGGCGCAGTTTTTTCTTTGTTTATAGCTTCTAACTTCAGCTTGTTCAATTAAGCTTTAACCAAAAATACCTGGAAGCCGATTGGTTTCTATTCAGAGCTGCACCAGATTTTGCACTCTCTAGTTTTAGCAAATCAACCCCTTAATGTCATATTAGCAATTACATCATATTCTGTTACATTGAGTAAAATACAAACAAAGAGATCAATATTCCACTTGTTGATCAATATCTGGGCTACTTTTTAATCTTGGTTGTAGTATTGCCAAGTAGGTACAGGGGGTCCCCGGGTTACGAACCCGTTAGGGACTTTCCTCCTGTTTGTAATTCGAAAATGTTCGTAAGTTGGCCACGCATGCGCAGAACGACAATTACGGACATTTCCGTCGTTTTCCGATGTTCCGTTGAATGCCGTTCTGCGCATGCGCGGCCAATTACGGACGTTTTCGACATTTTCCGAGGCTCCGTCTGGCCGCGCATGCGCAGAACAGCAGATGGACCGCACAGAACGGCAGAGGGTCCCTGCAGCGCCCAGGTTGGTAAGTAGTAGGGGTTCGTAAGTCGGGCGTTTCTAAGTCGGGAACTGGTAAATGGTAAATGGCGTTTTTATTACAGATTTAATTCTTTGTCTATTCTAATCAAAGGTATAGTTTTATGTGGCATTTTCCTCTTCGTGTTTTTATGCAAGTTATAATGATTCCAGATTATTATTTTTCCCTTTGTTGATGGTACAATGGTTATCAAGGTACTTACAAAAAAAAAAAACATGAATTCATGGTAGATAATAATAATAAGAATAATAAACACAGCAAAGTATAATATTATTGTAAATCAACATTACCTAATGTGAAGCATATATAAAATTTTGTGTCTAATAAAAAAAAAAATTATTATGGTTGAACGTATACAGAAGATATAAAGATCGTAAAAAGAATAAAGTGGTTTTACATTTGTAAAAGGATACTTATCTCTCTCAAATTCATAAAATAAGGGTTTGTTTATATACACTATCATAGTTTAGATTGCTCGTAATATTCCCAATTATGCCTGTTCCAGAACTGTCAAACTTTTGCTAGTAGAAATAAATCAAATAGTTAAATAAATCTAAATATTGAAAAGTAAAGACTGGGAAATGCAAAAAGAATAGTTCAAATAAAAATACTTTTGTATCTGTTTTGTAATATATTACATAAGAAAATCTACTAGCTCATATATATTACCTATCTCAAACATTATGCACTATAGAAATAATAAATGGTGTCATGCCATAGCAATTGGAAATGAATTGCAAAACCTAGGGGTGTAGTAATTTTTAACTGCTGATGTAGACCTTCTGTATATGTAGTGAAGAACTCGTGTATATATTTATTTCTACCTTTAATGGTATATGTGAACCATGTTTGGAATTCACCTGCAGATATTCTAGCTATTACGCTCAGAAGGGTAGGTGTCTCTGCTCATATTACAACAAGGTGGTTCATTGTTTATGTGAATACAGTTAACAATCAAATTAGAGCACAAAGGCAATTCAGAGAGGCCCCCTGATTGTTCATTAGTGGTTCCATTTTATTGAGAAATGTTTTGTTTGACTGTAGTTTCACTCTAGAAACTGGCTTTTTAACACTTTCCTGGTCTTCTTCAAATTGTGATGCATCACGGCCATAACACTAATTTACTAAAGCAATAATGTACATTCAATGAATTGTGTGAATATTTAGAATGAATACTGAATCATGTGCTGATGAAATAAGTAAAAGAGGAATTTTCTTTTCACATGATTCGATTCAATTGAATAAACAAGCAATTTACTAAATGGACCTCTCAACTCCTTCAACCAAGGCCGGACTGGGAATAAAATCCAGCCCTGGTAGAAAATTCATACCAGCCCCACAGCATTATTTTACCAGCGTAACAGCATAACGTCATTATTTTCTTGTTCATGAAAGGTAAAACTATACATTTTAAAGCACATTTGAAGAGTGTATTATATATAGATAAGACAGATATGAAAGCACATAGGGCTTTATATATATATATATATATAAACGCAAATTCCAGTTAAAAGTGGTCAATCATCAAGGGGGACCCCAGGAATTTAGAATGTGGGGGGGAACCACCTTCCGCAGAAACTATACACTAAGGTAAGGGGGGGTGGGTTACTGATATAGGGGGGAAATATTTATCAGTGCCCCCTTACATTATTGTATTCACTCCCCCCTTATATCAGTGACCCCCCTCAGACTGGCCTAGCAGTGCTGTCACTGACCTCCTCTCAGGTGCACCGTGCAGGGCTCCGTCAGTCGGCTCCAGCTTGGTGGCTCTGGTTTTATCTTATATAGTCTCCTCTCCACAGTCCACACACATCTGACTTCTCCCATGACCCCCATCCCGGCAGTGCTCCCACTCTTGACTCCTCTCCAGACTCCCTCAGAGACTGCAGACATGATACAGGAGATGGTCAGAGGCTGCAGACATGATACAAGAGCTCAATGCAGCCTCACCAGTGCCCATCAAATGCAGTCTCATCAGTATAAATCAAATGCAGCCTCACTGTGCCCATCAATGCAGCCTCACTGTGCCCATAAATGCAGCCTCACTGTGCTCATCAAATGCAGCTTTACTGTGCCCACCATTGCAGCCTCACTGTGTCCACCATTGCAGCCTCACTGTGCCCATCATTGCAGCCTCACTGTGCCCATCAATGCAGCATCACAGTGCCCATCAAATGCAGCTTTACTGTGCCCGTGAATGTAGTCTCACTGTGCCCATGAATGCAGCCTCTCCAATGCCCCATGTCCCAGTCTGCAGTCCCTGTCTGTGGGAAGGTGTGTTGTTGATGCTCTGTATGGTACCTTCCATGCCAGCAGGATGTCCATGATCGCCATCAGCAGGCAGGGTCTGTTCTCGTTTTGGATGGGGACAGTGCTCATTCCAGAGGATCTGTTTGCTGTGAGATGGAGTGGTCCCTGGCCACCTGCACCTTCAGCCGTCCTCATTTTCCAGCCCGAGTCAGCCTGTCCTCTGGTCCTGGAGAAGTGAGAGCACTGGGTGGGAGCTGGAGAGAAGGGGGAGCGGAGAGCACTGGCGGGGTTGGAGAGCACATGGGTGGGGGCAAAGAGCAGGGCTGAGTGGAGTTTACAGGGGTGGAGAGCGGAGAGTGCTGGGGGGGGCTTGAGAGCACTGGGGGGGAGCCAAAAAGAACAGGGGTGGAGAGCACGGGAGGCTGAAGGGGGGCTGGAGAGCACTGAGGCTAAGAGTGTGGGAGGTAAAGAGCACTGGGGGGATCTTGAGAGCACTGGGGGGGCAGAAAGAACAGGGGTGTAGAGCACGGGGGCTGGAGAGCACTGGGGGGTACAAAGAGCAGGGGGAAGTGGAGAGCAATGGGGGGAGCTTGAGAGCACTAGTGGGGGCCAGAAAAAACAGTGGTGGAAAGTACGGGGGGCTGGAGAGCACTATGGGGGGCAGAGAGCACTGCTGGGGTTGGAGAGCACATGGGTGGGGGCAAAAAGTACAGGGGTGGGGAGCATGGGGGGCTGGAGAGCACTAGGGTGGGGGCTGGAGAGTTATGGGGAGAGCTGGAGAGCACTGGGGGGAGAAAGAACAGGGGTGGGGAGCACGGGGTGCTGGAGAGCACAATGGGGCGGAGAGCACTGGTGGGATTGGAGAGCACATGGGTGGGGGCAAAATGCAGGGGGAGCGGAGAGAGCACTGGCGGGGTTGGAGAGCACGTGAGTGGGGGCAAAATGCAGGGGGGAGTGGAGAGTACAGGGGTGGGGAGCGGAGAGTACTGGGGGGGAGCTTGAGAGCACTGGAGGGGGAGACAAAGAACAGGGTGGAGAGCATGGGGGGCTGGAGAGCGATGGGTGGAGCTTGAGAGCACTGGGGGAGCCATAAAGAACAGGGGCGGGGAGCACAGGGGGGCTGGAGAGCACTGTGGGGGGCGGAGAGCACTGGGGTGGGGGCTGGGGAGTGATGGGGAGAGCTGGAGAGCACTGGGGGGGAAAGAACAGGGGTGGAGAGCACTGGGGGGGAGAAAGAACAGGGGTGGGGTGCACGGGGGGCTGGAGAGCACTGTGGGGGGGCTGGGGAGTGATGGGGAGAGCTGGAGAGCACTGGGGGAGAAAGAACAGGGGTGGAGAGCACTGGGGGGAGAAAGGACAGGAGTGGAGAGCACTGGGGGGTGAGAAAGGACAGGGGTGGAGAGCACTGGGGGAGTGGAGAGCACTGGGGGGGACATGGGTGGAGAGCACTGGGTGGGGGGAGTGGAGAGCACTGGGATGGTGACTGGAGAGTGATGGGGAGAGCTGGAGAGCGGGGGCAGTGAGAACAGAGGTGGAGAGAACTGTGGGGGGGCTGGAGAGTGTTGTGGGGAAGGAGAGCACTGGGGGGGCAGAGAGAACAGAGGTGGAGAGAACTGTGGGGGGCTGGAGAGTGTGGTGGGGAAGGAGAGCACTGGGGGGGGCAGAAACAACAGAGGTGGAGAGAACTGTGGGGGGGGGGGGCTGGAGAGTGGTGGGGTGGCAGAGCACTGGAGGGGAGCCACAAGGAGAACTGGGAGGGGCCAGCAAAAGAAGTTGGATAGGAGGATCGGCAGGGGGGCCGCATACAGAGGAAATTAGCTTTCTATATTCCTCCATACAGCCGCGGAATGCTTGATTCTCCTCCTCCCCCTCCTGCAAACATTCAGTGGCTGTATGGAGGAATGTAGGAACCTAATTTCCTCTATATGCGGCCCCCCTGACGATCCTCCTATCCAGGCACACTGCGGGCTGTACGGCGGGCATCTCCTCCTGTGAATCACGGAGCTGCCTGGCTGGGTCTTTGTTCGGCGGTGACGCTGTAACACGGTCCCGCCCCCCTAGACGGGCTCCTGTGATAGTAGATAGAGTCAGTGTTCAGCCTATCACACAAGCCCGTCTAGGGGGGCGGGACCGTGTTACAGCATCACCGCCGAACACAGACCCAGCCAGGCAGCTTCGTGATACACAGGAGCAGGAGAGAGGGGACAGGGAGCACTGCAGCCGCAAGTGAAACCGGCCCCAGGACAGGCAGCCTACCGGGAAATCTCCCGGTAGGCCAGTCCGGCCCTGCCTTCAACTCAAAGAAATAGCCCCTATGACAGTGGCAGCACGTCCATCAGGGGCAACCAAGCCCCGATCCCTCTATCCATGGCCGCCTCCCCCATGCTCTATCCACGGCCACCACCCCCTATTCATGCGTCTGGCCCCTTTCAAGACACCGGGCGCATGAATTACGGCAGCAGGGTTTTTTTTTTAAGCACCTGATTAGAGCTAGAGGCTCTAAGAGGCTTCAAAATAGGGTGGACTCGTGACGCAGAGGATTGCACTACGAGCCCACTCAGGTGTTACAACAGCAAATAAATATTCGCTATTGAAACACTGATCCTCAATCTGGCCAATCAGAAGCAGGTCTGAGAAAATGGGTCTGAGACCCGTTTTCCGACTGGCCGAAAAGAGAAGAGTCCCAATTAGGGATGAGCTCGGTGTTCGAGTCGAACATACGTTCGACTCGAACATCGGCTGTTTGATGAAGATCGAACTATTTGGGCCGTTCGCGCCAAATTCGAGTGATGCGAACGGCCCACAATACACTGCGCCATCGCAGTGCAATCCCGGCGCTGTGATTGGCCAAGCATGCACTGTGACCCCGCATGCTTGGCCAATCACAGCGCCGGCAGCTAGGAGAGCCATAATTGGTCACAGGCAGGTTGCTCAGGGCTCAGGGGGTTTAGCACACGCCCCACACTATAAAAGGCCGCCAGCGCGGCGGCCTTGTGTAGTGTGTGCCGGCGCAGGATACCACAAGCTGTGTAGGCTCTGAAGAAAGGGGTGCGCCCCGGAAACGCGTCAGCCGTCCAGCACATTTGAGGTACCATCTATCTCCCTGGTCATCGAGTTTTAACTTCAGTCGTCCTATGATTCAGGCTGGTCACTAGAAAAAGCTCATTTTAACGCTCTGCTTGTGAGTAGGACCATTGCTGTTTTTATACATTTTAATAAAGATTTTATCTGGTAATACACTAGGTCGGTGCGCTCTCCTGTTTTTTGTTTTTTTGGCAGCTAGGAGAGCCATAATTGGTCACAGGCAGGTTGCCTGTGGCCAATTATGGCTCAGGGGGTTTAGCACACGCCCCACACTATAAAAGGCCGCCAGCGCGGCGGCCTTGTGTAGTGTGTGCCGGCGCAGGGAAAGAGAAGGATAGGCAGGGACAGTGTCATTGCTATTCTTTGCTAAACCTTGTGTGTAGGGAGAGAGAAGGATAGGCAGGGAGAGTGTCAGTGTAATATTCTTTGCTAAACCTTGTGTGCAGGGAGAGAGAAGGATAGGCAGGGGACAGTGTCAGTGTCATATTCTTTGCTAAACCTTGTGTGCAGGGAGAGAGAAGGATAGGCAGGGAGAGTGTCAGTGTCATATTCTTTGCTAAACCTTGTGTGCAGGGAGAGAGAAGGATAGGCAGGGAGAGTGTCAGTGTCATATTCTTTGCTAAACCTTGTGTGCAGGGAGAGAGAAGGTTAGGCAGGGGACAGTGTCAGTGTCATATTCTTTGCTAAACCTTGTGTGCAGGGAGAGAGAAGGATAGGCAGAGAGAGTGTCGGTGTCATATTCTTTGATAAACCTTGTGTGCAGGGAGAGAAAAGGATAGGCAGGGGACAGTGTCAGTGTCATTGTTGCTAAGCCTCCTGCACAGTATACACCTGAAGCTAGCCCTTATTGCTGTGTTTTCCTGGTGTGTTACACTAACAGGCATTTGCAGCACTTACAGCGGGCGGAGTGTGCCTCCTGCACATTATACACCTGAAACTAGCCCGTATTGCTGTGTTTTCCTGGTGTGTTACACTAACAGGCATTTGCAGCACTTACAGCAGGCGTAGTGTGATTCCTGCAAAATATACACCTGAAGCTAGCCCGTATTGCTGTGTTTTCCTGGTGAGTTACACTAACAGGCATTTGCAGCACTTACAGCAGGCGTAGTGTGATTCCTGCTAAATATACTCCTGAAGCTAGGCCTTATTGCTGTGTTTTCTTAGTGTGTTACTCTAACAGGCATTTGCAGCACTTATAGCAGGCGGAGTGTGCCTCCTGCACATTATACACCTGAAGCTAGCCCGTATTGCTGTGTTATCCTGGTGTGTTACACTAACAGGCATTTGCAGCACTTACAGCAGGCATAGTGTGATTCCTGCAAAATATACTCCTGAAGCTAGGCCTTATTGCTGTGTTTTCCTAGTGTGTTACACTAACAGGCATTTTTTCAGCACTTACAGCGGGCAGAGTGTGCCTCCTGCACATTATACACCTGAAGCTAGCCCGTATTGCTGTGTTTTCCTGGTGTGTTACACGAACAGGCATTTGCAGCACTTACAGCAGGCGTAGTGTGATTCCTGCAAAATATACTCCTGAAGCTAGGCCTTATTGCTGTGTTTTCCTAGTGTGTTACTCTAACAGGCATTTGCAGCACTTACAGCAGGCATAGTGTGATTCCTGCAAAATATACTCCTGAAGCTAGGCCTTATTGCTGTGTTTTCCTAGTGTGTTACACTAACAGGCATTTGCAGCACTTACAGCAGGCGTAGTGTGATTCCTGCAAAATATACACCTGAAGCTAGCCCGTATTGCTGTGTTTTCCTGGTGTGTTACACTAACAGGCATTTGCAGCACTTACAGCGGGCGGAGTGTGCCTCCTGCACATTATACACCTGAAGCTAGTCCGTATTGCTGTGTTTTCCTGGTGTGTTACACTAACAGGCATTTGCAGCACTTACACCAGGCGTAGTGTGATTCCTGCAAAATATACTCCTGAAGCTAGGCCTTATTGCTGTGTTTTCCTAGTGTGTTACACTAACAGGCATTTGCAGCACTTACAGCAGGCGTAGTGTGATTCCTGCAAAATATACACCTGAAGCTAGCCCGTATTGCTGTTTTCCTGGTGTGTTACACTAACAGGCATTTGCAGCACTTACAGCAGGCGTAGTGTGATTCCTGCAAAATATACACCTGAAGCTAGCCCGTATTGCTGTGTTTTCCTGGTGTGTTACACTAACAGGCATTTGCAGCACTTTTAGCGGGCGGAGTGTGCCTCCTGCACATTATACACCTGAAGCTAGCCCGTATTGCTGTGTTATCCTGGTGTGTTACACTAACAGGCATTTGCAGCACTTACAGCAGGCGTAGTGTGATTCCTGCAAAATATACTCCTGAAGCTAGGCCTTATTGCTGTGTTTTCCTAGTGTGTTACACTAACAGGCATTTGCAGCACTTACAGCGGGCGGAGTGTGCCTCCTGCACATTATACACCTGAAGCTAGCCCGTATTGCTGTGTTTTCCTGGTGTGTTACACTAACAGGCATTTGCAGCACTTACAGCAGGCGTAGTGTGATTCCTGCAAAATATACTCCTGAAGCTAGGCCTTATTGCTGTGTTTTCCTAGTGTGTCACTCTAACAGGCATTTGCAACACTTACAGCAGGCGTAGTGTGATTCCTGCAAAATATACTCCTGAAGCTAGGCCTTATTGCTGTGTTTTCCTAGTGTGTTACTCTAACAGGCATTTTCAGCACTTACAGCAGGCGTAGTGTGATTCCTGCAAAATATACTCCTGAAGCTAGGCCTTATTGCTGTGTTTTCCTAGTGTGTTACACTAACAGGCATTTGCAGCACTTACAGCGGGCAGAGTGTGCCTCCTGCACATTATACACCTGAAGCTAGCCCGTATTGCTGTGTTTTCCTGGTGTGTTACACTAACAGGCATTTGCAGCACTTACAGCAGGCGTAGTGTGATTCCTGCAAAATATACTCCTGAAGCTAGGCCTTATTGCTGTGTTTTCCTAGTGTGTTACACTAACAGGCATTTGCAGCACTTACAGCAGGCATAGTGTGATTCCTGCAAAATATACACCTGAAGCTACCCCTTATTGCTGGTTTTCCCATCTCCCTTAGGCCATTAGAATGTCTGAAAGGCAAACAAGGACAGGCAGACAGTCAGGAGCCAATAAAAGAGGGCAAGCAGGCTCTGTGTCTAGAGACAACAGTGCTGGTCGTGGACGCGGTGCATCGTCATCAGCACGTGGCCATGGGACATGCTTGTCCTTCTTTTCGGCAGCTGGACGTGTTGAGCCGCATCATGCCAAAGACTTGGTAGAGTGAATGACCAAGCCCTCCTCCTCCTCCTCATCCTCTCTCACCCAGGCTCAGGGTACTGGCAAAGCAGCTGCCAAAGCATCCTCTTCCCTGGTATCAATGTCATCATCAGTCACTCCTTCCCTAGACCCACCATGTCCTCCTGAGGAGTCCCCCGAACTGTTTGAGCACAGTGTTGGGTACATGCTCCAGGAGGATGCCCAGCATTTCGAAGGGTCTGATGATGATACCCAGCTAGAGGAAGGCAGTAGCGTGAGAGCAGAGAGAGGGGATGCTCAAGAAGGACAGCAATCTGGCAGTCAAGTTCCAGCAGCTGCAGCATACTGCCAGATTGGCTCCAGTGATGAGGAGGGAGGGGATGATGAGGTCACTGACTCCACGTGGGTGCCTAATAGGAGAGAGAAGGAGGAGGAGGATGAGGAGGAGGCACATCTCCAAAGAGGCAGGATGCCCTCGGGGGGCCAGCGTAAGGGCAGCACACCGACTGAATCACACCGCAGAGCTCCGCCTGTGCAGGGCGCTGCCTCTGCCCGTTATTCAAAAAGTTCTTTGGTGTGGGCCTTTTTTGAGTCGAGTGCATCAGATCGCATAGCTGCTGTTTGCAACATATGTCTCAAGCGTATATCGCGTGGCCAAAACATCAGCCGCTTGGGCACCACATGCTTGACCAGACATATGTTGACCTGCCATGCAGCTCGTTGGCAAGCCTACCTTAAAGACCCACACCAAAGAACAAAGCAGACCTCTCCTTGCACCGCATCAGCTGGGATCTCCAACCCCACTATACCTTCAGTCCTCTCTGAAACCTGCACTGAGAGGAATGCAGGTGTAGAATTAGGTGTGTCACAGCCAAGTACTTGCGGGCACTCTGCTAGCAGTACACCGACGTCCGTTTCTAGCAGGCAAATTTCCCTGCCCCAGCTGCTGTACCGTCGAAAGAAGTTCACTCCCAGCCATCCACATGCCCAGCGGTTGAATGCTAGCTTGGCTAAATTGCTAGCGCTTCAACTGCTGCCTTTTCAGTTGGTAGACTCGGCCCCCTTCCGTGAGTTTGTGCAATGTGCGGTTCCTCAGTGGCAGGTTCCCAAACGCCACTTTTTCTCACGGAAGGTGATTCCAGCTCTCTACCGGCATGTGGAAGGCAATGTCTTGGCCTCGCTGGACAGGGCGGTCAGCGGTAAGGTGCATATTACCGCTGACTCATGGGCCAGCAGGCATGGACAGAGACGTTACATTTCTTTCACGGGCCATTGGGTCACTCTTTTGGCAGCTGGGAAGGATGCAGGACAAGGTGCAGTAGTATTGGAGGTTGTTCCGCCGCCACGCCTCCAAAATGCTACTACTGGTTGTGACACACCTCTCTCCTCCACCCCTCCTCTTCTTCTTCCTCCATGGCCTCTTACTGTGCTTTGTCCTCAGAACCAGCGGTGCTCCGCAGGGGCTACACAAGTACGCAGGCAAAAAGATGCCATGCCGTGCTTGCGCTGGTGTGTTTGGGGGACAGGAGCCACACTGGGGCAGAGGTTCTGTCTGCTCTGCAGGGGCAGGCCGAGAGGTGGTTGATGCCACGCCAGCTTAAGCCAGGAATGGTGGTTTGCGACAATGGCACCAACCTCCTCTCCGCCCTCTGACAGGGACAACTGACCCATGTGCCCTGTGTGGCTCACATCCTTAACCTGGTGGTGCAGCGGTTTTTAGGCAGGTACCCGGGCTTACAGGATGTCCTGAGGCAGGCCAGGAAAGTCTGTGTGCATTTCCGCAGATCTTATAATGCCAGTGCTCGCCTGGCTGAGCTGCAAAAGGAGTTGAACCTGCCCAAGAACCGCCTTATATGTGACATGACCACCAGGTGGAACTCAACGTTTGCCATGCTGCAGCGGCCGTACACGCATCAGAGGGCCATCAATGAGTACCTGTGCGACTACGGCACCAGGACAGGGTCAGGGGAGCTCGGGTTTTTTTCACCTCGCCAGTGGGGCATGATCAGGGATGCATGCACTGTCCTGTCACCATTTGAGGAGGCCACGAGGATGGTGAGCAGTGACAGTGCATGCATCAGTGACACTGTACCTCTTGTCCACCTGTTGGAATATACGCTGCGTGGAATAATGGACAGGGCACTTGAGGCAGAACAGAGGCAGGAAGAGGAGGACTTCCTTGCCTCTCAAGGCCCCCTTTACCCAGACAGTGTTCCTTCTGTCCCACCCATCGCACAGGAAGAGGAGGAGGAGGAGGAGGATTGTGTCAGCATGGAGGTTGAGCCTGGCACTCAGCATCATCAGCAGCAGTCTTTTAGGGATGATTTACAGTCCCAAGAAACCCGTGGACTTGTACGTGGCTGGGAGGAGGTGGCTGCGGATCATGTCGTCCTTAGTGACCCAGAGGACTCCGGACCGAATGCCTCAGCTAACCTACGCTGCATGGCCTCCCTGATCCTGCAAAGTCTGCGGAAGGATCCTCGTATTCTTCGGATCAAGGAGAGGGACCATTACTGGCTGCCCACTCTCCTTGATCCACGGTACAAGGGTAAGGTTACGGACCTTATTTTACCGTCACAGAGGGAGCAGAGGATGAGACAACTCCGGGAGGCCTTGCAGAAAGGTCTGTGAAACGCGTTCCCAGAGACTGGGAGGTTACAAACTCCTGGTCCTGGACAACGAGTTGCTGAGGCTTCGGTCAGTCAAAGAAGGAGCGGTGGGGAAGGTGGCCGTCTGACCGATGCGTTCAGACAATTCTTTAGTCCGCAGCCCCAAGGTATGATCGGTTCCAGCAACCATCGCCAGCGTCTGATATACATGGTGCAGGAATACCTAGGGGCAAGGTCAGACTTGGACACCTTCCCCACCTAAAATCCTCTTGCTTACTGGGTCTTGAGGATGGATCACTGGCCAGAGCTTGCACAGTATGCAATTGAGCTACTGGCCTGTCCTGCATCCAGCGTTCTTTCAGAACGCACATTCAGTGCTGCTGGAGGATTTGTCACGGATCACAGGGTGCGCCTGTCCACCGACTCGGTTGATCGACTGACTTTCATAAAGATGAACCAGTCTTGGATCACCACCAGCTACCAAACACCTGAAGCTGATATAACAGACTAATTTATTTTCAAATGTCACATCCCTTCAAGACTGATGCTGATGCTGAGAGACTGTCCTGTTATGTTGACTGACTATCCTCCTCCTCCTCAATGATCCGATTGATGATGATAGCTTGGAAGAACATTTTTGTTTCTGGGTGCCGCCACCAGTGTCTAAGGCCCAATTTTTCAGCCCCTGTTTAACAGGGGCATGTAATTACAATTTTTTATGCAATGCTTTGCAGCAGGGCTCATTCCTGCACTCCAACTAGAGTATCTGGGAGAGGTTGCAGTGTCGTGGCACCAGCACCAGTGCCTAAGGCCCAATTTTTCAGCCCCTGTTTAACAGGGGCATGTAATTACAATTTTTTTATGCAATGCTTTGCAGCAGGGCTCATTCCTGCACTCCAACTAGAGTATCTGGGAGAGGTTGCAGTGTCGTGGGACCAGCACCAGTCCTTAAGGCCCAATTTTTCAGCCCCTGTTTAACAGGGGCGTGTAATTACAATTTTTGATGCAATACTTTGCAACAGGGCTCATTGCTGTGCTCCAAGTACAGTATCTGTGAGGGATTGCAGTGCTGTGGCACCAGTGCCTAAGCCCCAATTTTTCTGCCCCTGTTTAACAGGGGCATGTAATTACAATTCTTGATCTAATAATTCACAGCAGGGCCCATTCCTGCGCCCACCAAGAGTAACTGTGAGGCCTTACAGTGTTGTGTCAACACCACCACCACCACCACCACCAACAAAGGCCCAATTTTTCAGCCTCTGTTCAACAGGGGCATGCAATTACAATTATTGATCTAATAATTCACAGCAGGGCCCATTCATGCGCCCACCAAGAGTAACTGTGTGGGTTTACAGTGTTGTGTCAACACCACCACCACCAAAGGCCCAATTTTTCGGCCCCTGTTCAACAGGGGCATGCAATTACAATTCTTGATCTAATAATTCACAGCAGGGCCCATTCATGCACCCACCAAGAGTAACTGTGAGGGCTTACAGTGTTGTGTCAACACCACCACCACCACCACCAAAGGCCCAATTTTTCAGTCCCTGTTCAACAGGGGCATCCAATTACAATTCTTGATCTAATAATTCACAGCAGGGCCCATTCATGCACCCACGAAGAGTAACTGTGAGGGCTTACAGTGTTGTGGCAATACCAACATGTAAGGGGCAAATTTCAGCAGAATATATACGGCAGGCCCCTACTTTCAAACATCCAACTTACAAACGACTCCTACTTGCAAACGAAAGGAGACAACAGAAAGTGAGAGGAAATCTACCCCTAGGAAGGGAAATTCTCTCCTGTAAGAGTTAATATGGGAAAAAGGTGTCTCCTCTCTACTGATGCTTTATCACCAATCCTTGTTTCAATAAAAACCCCACTTTTCAAAAACATTTGTCATTGGGACGGAAAGTGAGGTGAAATGTTCTGAACACAGACAAAGACAGCAAAACAAATGTTACAGGGGTGATAACCCTTCCCTATGTTTTCGAAAAAGCTTAAAAATAGATTTTTTGCCTGGAGCTACACTTAAACAATGTAGCTGTTCAAAATTACAAACAGATTCTACATAAGAACAAACCTACAGTCCCTGTCTTGTATGCACCGCCTGTATACGGCTGTTCAGAGTATATAGGGCCTTTTTTATTTTGTGTGCGGGGTTCCCCTTAATATCCATACAAGACCCAAAGGGGCTGGTAATGGGCTGGGGTGGGGGGGGGGGGGTAATGGGGTTAGCTATGCCATTTTTCTCAAAGATTTTCATCCATATTACCGGGACCAGACATTACATTAAAGCCGCAAGCAGTTTTAAATGGCTTTTTTTTCCTTTAGAAATGTCATTTTGTGCAGGGACAGTTCTAAACACGGGAAACACGTGGCACTTCACAGGCATACTTTAGACACCCCCCAGGTACGATATTTAAAGGAATATTTGACTTTTTTTTTTTTTAACTTTATGCATCATTAAAATGACTGCTCCCGAAAAACAGCCGTTTTAAAAACGTCTTTTTGCATTGATACATGTCCCCTGGTGAAGAACCCGGGTTCCCAAGCCCTTTTTAGGACAATAACATGCATAATAGTCGTTATAATTAGCACTTTAGATTTCAAACGTTCGCATCCATTGTATTTAATAGGGTTCTAACGTTCGTGCGAACTTTCGGTCCGTTCGCGGGTTCTGGTGCGATCCGAACCAGGGGGTGTTCGGCTCATCCCTAGTCCCAATTGGCTGCCGAGGAGGAGGGAGGAAACTGAAGCCGCCGCGATGCTATACTTGGTCCTGGCTCCTCCCCCCTGCTGAGTGCCTCCACTGAGCATGGCTCAGGTCCTTCCCCCCCTCCCGCTCTTTCCTCATTGGCTCACTAGCTGTGTGAGCCAATGATGAGGGAGAGACCCGGGAGAGTCTCTGCTTGAATGTACATTGCTGAATTGAGAGGAGGCTCAGGTAAGTATAAAGGGGGCTGGGGGGAGCTGCATCACAGGTTGCAGGAAAGAAAATTGCTTGATTCCCCCATCAACACAGTCAGTGCAAAGGCGGATCCAGAGTCCAGTCATGGTAGGGGCACTGCCAGAAAATAAGGTGTTGCTTACAGAACTGTAAAAGGACATTAATTTTACTTGGGTACACCGTCGGACGACTGCGCAATTGTCGGTCAGTTAAAGTAACGCAGCGCAGTATAGCAAAAAATGGCCTGATCATGAAGGGGGGTAAAAATTTCCCGGAATGAAGGGGTTAAGATTGAACAAGTCAAGACTAAAGGGCTTTTTTTTTTCATACATAATGGCACACGTGTATTTTGCGATTTGACACATGACATTCATTCATTCTTTTACTCACTTTTAGTAAAATATTTTGGTGCTCTGGTGGGGGGGAGGGGCTCCCATGCAGGAGAAATAGAGATGGATCCGGTAATTGCACTGTCCATAGCCTTCTTCTCCCTGTGTTCACGCAGCTCTGCAGTGTGGAGATGATGGAGGGAGGAGGTGCCAGTGGGTGCGGCCAACACTCTCAGTCAGTGCCAGGGCGGAGGCCAGCAGTGTGGACTGTGGAGAAGATGGAGGGAGGAGGTGTCGGTGGGTGGGGCCAACACACACTCAGGGGCGGAGGCCTGCAGTCAGTCATGTGGAGAAGATGGAGGGAGAAGGTGCCGGTGGGTGGGTCCAACACACACTCAGGGGTGGAGAATGCTGGCGCTCTGGCTCTCCTGATCATCAGCACCGTGGCTCTGAGTCCACGACGTGACTCACTGACGTCACTGGTTGCTAGACGCCAGGCGGCCCAGGCACTAGCAACCAATGTAGGGAAGGAACACAGAGGCCAAGCCAGCGACACAGCTCCACCCACCTCCTCCTGGTCCAGGCGTCCAGCGGCAGCACGGCGAAATTACACTAACACAGACGAGTCTCTCTCTCGGCACCGCTAACCGGCTGATGTGACAGAGAGAGAGAGACTCGGGCAGATCAGTCAGTGTGATATTCTTGGGGGGGGCAATTGCCCTGTTGCCCCCCCTGGATCCGCCCCTAAATCAGTGTTGATGGGGGATGCTCTCCAGCAGAGCCATTGTGTTCTCTCAGTGGGGGAGACTCATTCCTGCTGGGAGTACACAGTGATTCCTGCTAAACAAAATAAAGGTGTGTTGCGCTACAGTGGCTGATGTGAAAAAAACTATAAATAAATAAACAGTCCAGAAAAAAGTCTCTCAAATGGACCATAATGGTCAAATGGCAAACTCCATTATTCAACTGTGGATAAGGTTATCCAATCCCTTCACTAAGTGAAAACTGCACCACCCATTGGTGTGTGCAGCCTATTGCATTAGGGTGTGCACCCCAGAGCACAAACACACATGCGTGTATATCAGGAAAGCAGTCGACGGTGTCAGTAGTTTTTAATTTTTATTATTTTCTTAAATTTTTACAATATTATTTTTTATTAAATGTTACTATTTTTTTAGGAGCCCCGTTATGGGGCTTTGGTGAAATATCAGGGGTCTAAACAAACCCCTGATTTTTTATTTTTGAGACAAAAAAAACTGAGGAGAGAGATTGCGCAATCCCTTTCACTGCAGCTTGAAGTAAACATAGTTTACTATGCTTCAGTTAAGAATTAAGACAGGAGCGACCGTACTGTGTTCATTCAGAAAAGGAAGGGGTCAGTTAATTAAATATTTACCAGCCCCTTACCCCACTCCTGAGAAGAGAGGAGGGAAGCTAACAGCACTGCAGGAGGGAGATGGGAAGCAGGGGGAATCTGCACCGCATGGGGTGATTAGGGTGTGCCCAGGCACACTCGGCACACCCTGTGCGCACGCCTATGCCACCAACACAATAGGTTGGACTCTTAAGCCCCGTACACACGATCGGATAACCTATGGATTTTCGTCCGATGGATTTGTCCATCGGAAATCCGATGAAACTGTTTTTCATCAGTCTTGGCCACACACCATCAGTCAAAAAACCGACCGTTCCAAACGCGGTGACGTAAAACACTCAGATGAGCCGAGAAAAATGAAGTTTAATGCTTCTGAGCATGCGTCGACTTGATTCTGAGCATGCATGGGTTTTTTAACCGATGGACTTGCCCATAGACGATCGGAAATTCCCATCGGTTTTTTATCCATCGGAAAATTTTAAAACAAGTTCTATTTTTTACAACCGATGGAAAAAAGACCGATGGGTACCATACACGATCGGTTGGTCTGATGAAAACCATCCATCGGACGGTTTTCATCAGTCAAACCGATCGTGTGTACGGGGCTCTACCAGAGAGCCTGGACCCTTTGTTACGAAGGGTCAAACAGGCTTGATGAATATGTCCTGGTAGGGATCATCAGCAGGGGATGTACAAAGGAACCACATCAGGAACAGCTCCAGAGCATCCAGGGGACTCCCAAACAACGATCGTGTAGTCAGATCCGAATATAACATGAAACGCTGGATAATGTAAAATCTCTTAAATGCTGCATTTAATGTAAAGTATTGCACTTACACGTATCCATAGTAAAAACAGCATTGCATGGTAAAAAAGGAAGGTGGCCTCCACAAAATATCCAAACATGTAAAATGCAGGATAACAGGAATATACAGCTCAGTCCTATATTAGGTGCTAGCAATAATCGCATGTAAAATCCGACAGACTGGTTGTATCCAAGGTGATCAATCGATCAAATTTGGCACATTCAGCCTGCCCATGCATGGTTCGAATCTCGGCCAGTTCAACAGGGACTGGCCGAGATTCAAACCGTCTGTGGCCGGCTTTACAATATTGTGACTGAGGGCTTGATTTGCTAAAGGAGTAGAACATGTTTCACGTAGTTTTGTGAATATGGTTATAATTTGCTCTGCAAAGAATCCCCAATCAATAAATAAAAATGTGTTTTTGCTTGTACATGATTGGATTATTGAAGCCAGCAAAGCATTACCTTATTTAAAATAGGAAGCATGTGCACCCAGGGATACCATCAAAAATATGTGGCAGACCCCTGACACCCAACAGACCCCACTTCCATGTGCCTGGCTGCTTACCCACTGCCTGTACCCCCTATTACTGGCTCTGAGCCTAAGGGACTGATTTCATGATATTACGGCCAGAGAAAGGTATATTACAGTACAGTGCACTGATATAATTATATTGAGCACAGTGCACAGGGGTCTATTATTTCACAGTTCAGTTTTTTAATGTTGTTATTACAGCTCAGTGCAGAGAGAGAGAGGTATATTGCAACACAGTGCACTGACATACCTCCCAACTGGCACGGATTCTGTGGGTTTTACCCACATAGGCTCCTCCTTCCCGCAGTCCCGCGAGAGTGTCATCTTTCCCGCACGGCAGGAAGCATGAAGAGGAGGAAACAACAACCAGCAGGTAAGGGGGGCAAATTTTTTTTTACATGTCCCGTATGCACTGTCAGTATGCACTGATATAATAATATTACAGCACAATGCACAGGTGCAAATTATAGCACAGCGCAGTGATATAACGGTTTTGCAGTGCATATAGTGAGGTATATTACAGCACAATGCACAGACAAAAGTGCATTTGTGCAGTAAACAGGGGTATATTTTAGCACAGTATATTGATGTAATGGTATTATAACACAGTGCACAGAGAGGTATATTACTGTACAGTGTACAGGGGTATTGCAGTAGGGTGTGCAGGGGTTTATTATAGCAAAGAGCACTGATATCATTTATAACACAGCTCAGTGGTGATCAGTGGTGTATTTTGGTTTTGCAAGACTAAATCTAAATTTGTCCCACCCCTTCCTGTTTAAGACTCACCTCTTCATCTGTAAACTCCACTACTTTGTCTGTAAACTCTATCCCTTTGTCTGTAAACTCTATCCCTTTGTCTGTAAACTCCACCCATTTGTCTGTAAAATCCACCCCTTCCTTTTTAGGCCCAACCCCTTTAACCACTTGCCGACTGTGTCACGCAGATATACTGCGGCACAATGGCTCTCCTGGGCGAAATCCCTTACGGGTACGTCCTACCTGTTTTCAGCCGCCAGAGGTGCGCGCCCGCTGCACGGCGGGGGACCCGATGCACGTGGCCGGCGCGCACGAATGCCAGCACTGGGATTTGTGCGTGTAAACACACAAATACCGATGCTGTCAGAGGAGCCATATCGTTTCTTCCTACGAAGTAGGAAAAACGATATGGCTTCTCTCCTAGTCACTCACATGCCCACACAGTTAGAACATGCTGAGGGAACACACATTTAACCCCTTGATCGCCTCTTAGTGTTAACTGCTTCCCTGCCAGTGACATTTACACAGTAATCAGTGCATTTTTATAGCACTGATCGCTGTATAAATGCCAATGGTCCCAAAAAAGTGTCAAAAGTCTCCGATCTCAGATCTGCGCCATTACTAGTAAAAAAAAATATAATAATAAAATTGCCATAAAAATTCCAAAAACGTTTTTTTTTTGTGGCTCCAAGAGTGCTTTGAAGTTGCATATATATAAATATTTAAAGCGGTGCTCCAGGCAAGCGGCTACTAAGAACACATTTAAAATATGTTGTAAAATTATAGAAACTATGTTACCTGGCAAGGGCTTTGTATTCTAGAATAGCCACTGATTTGTGATCAAGACAGCCCTGCCAGGTAGCATATCCAGATCCTCACCCTCTACTTCTACAATAGCACAGCTTGGTCAAAAATGCTGGTTCAAACACACCCACAACCTGCGGATTGGACAAAAAGAATACAGAAGCTAGTTATTGGTCATCCCTCTGCTGACTCCAGTCTCTACTCCTTTAAAGCGGAGGTTCACCCTAAATTTACACTTTAAATTCCTAATATCCTAGTGCTATGTACATTAACATGTCACCAACCTTTTTAACTTTTGGATGCTGTAAACGAAGATAATCTTGTGTATTCTGTTTTACTTCCTGCTTTTCCTCCCGCGGGAGTAAGCGGGTCTTTTGGTTTGCCCGGCGGCGCTATGTGTGCTGGGATGTCGGCGCAATGTCTCCTGGGAGCAAAGTGTCATGCTTCCCAGGAGACGCCCTCCCAGCGTAATCCCTAGAGATTTCACTCGTTCACTCGGAGACCCGCATTCACAGCTACCCGGAAGTCTGGCAGAAATCTGTGCTTGTAGGCTTCACGATGCCCACAAGAAAGATGGAAAAGCACAGCAAGCTTTTTTATAAATCTTTATTTTTTACAAAAACGGACGGGGGATGAATTAAAGCAATGGACGAGTGAGTACTACATGGTGATATGTAACCACATGTAAAGGACTAAAAAAAAATATATATATGGGCCGCGGAACCTCCGCTTTAAGCATGGTATAAGGATATGTAGCAGCATATCACATATCAGAATAAGCTAGATATAGCAAATATCCTAGATATTGCAGTTTACCAATTCTTAGATGTGATGGCTGCATTTGTTTTCTTCTTTGGCCCTTGATCTTTATCTTTGTCAGGCAAGAATTGTCTGCTCAACTCCTTTGATTTTCAAATCAATGATGTTGGGCAGTAAGGTGTCAACAGGACCACCCACTGTTCAAATACAATTAGTGTATGATCAACCAATCTTCCCAAACTTAAAAGATTTCATTTGGCCTAAATGTATGAAGAATATTATTATTTTTTTTGGATATGTTTTATAGTAGAAATGAAAAAAAATATTTTATTTTTTTTCAGAATTTTGAATCTTTTTTTTCATTATATCATAAAAATAAAATAAAAACCCAGTGTTAATAAAACACCACCAAAAGAAAGCTCTATTTGTGTGGGGAAAAAAATGATACAAATTTAATTTGTGTACAACGTTGCATGACCACACAATTGTAGGTAAAGTAGCACAGTGCTGAATAGCAAAAAATGGCCTGGTCATAAAATAGGTTATAAAAGTTATTAACCATATTAACTAATCCTTTTTTTTTTCAATTTAAATTTTTTATTTATTTCTTCAACAACAAGAGCGTATGTTCATGACAGTAAACAATTCACTAGCAGAGTAATTGATTATGCAAGTATATAACTTATTTAGAAAATGAAACCTTGTATGGTGTGTTGCTGGTGTATTGCAGACTTATATAAACTTCCGCTATTAGCCCAGCTAAATATATAAAAGCAGAAAACATAACTGAAGCACAGGGTGTTATTTTAATGCTTTAAGCAAAAACTGATGCACTGTGTATTATTTACTGTATATAGACATCAATAGAGTAATATGTTATATTACTTTTTATGGGTCTGCATTAAGTGTGCTTTTAAGCCTGTTGACAGCTTCATAAACTACTTACGGAGCATTTGATCCATTAATGTCCATATAAACACAGGGTTCTGTGGTCTAGTATTTAATCCTTTAAGCTCAAGCAGGGGTGCTACATGTAGATCGTGCCCTACAAATCTCCCTTTCTTCTTCCTTGTCACAGGATGGATCATTAAACTGTATTTTCAGGGTGATCTAACATCCAATTAACTAGCTGACAGTCCTCTAGTATCTCCCACTGGTCCTCACATGCACTGTTTACAAACACAGGCTTCTGCCTCTGTAGAAAGGGCCAGGTTCATTTGCCCCTACTGAGTCAGTTTGTTGAGTCCTGCATGGCTTCTTTCAGGAAGGTCTTTGTGTGCTGTTGATGAGCCATATTGCTTCCAGCAGTACCTATGCCACCCGAATGGCACCTCTCTCAATTGGCGGGAAGGACTCCAGAAAGCCTGGGGGCTGACAGCTATAAATGAGCACATTATTTGTGTAAATTGAAGTTTAATTAAATGCAAATAAGTATCCATGTGCACATAAATGGTAGTGATGGACAAACTGCTCTTATTTGACAGGGAAATGGAAAATATATTGCCATATGATGTGTGATGGTAAATTGGAAGAGGAGAGATCAGTAGATAAAGTAAGGGCTGTGTGCATCCATAATTATGCATGCAAGACCTAGGAGTCTATTTGAAAATGTCATACAAGGGCCACACAACTTTCACCGAAGATTCAAACATTTTCTAATTGAATTTATTAAAAAATGTGTGGATCTTGGGCAAAAAAAAATGTGCATAAATTAGTCCCCAAAGTGTATCTATTCCCATCCCAGAAGCAAAAATTGTATATATTGCAACTGCCCAGTATTTAGATGTGGTGACTGTTGTAGTTTTCTTATTTAAAGTACATTTTCTATAAGTACAGAAACATATGTGTTGATCCTACAAGGAATCCAATATCCTTGCAATGTGTGTGTTATGGAGATGCACGTAGGTGTGTGCAGCCTATTGCATTAGGGTGTGCATCCCAAAGCTCAAACACACATATATATATATTTTTTTTACATATATATATATATATATATATATATATATATATATATATATATATAGCGGGGTGGTCAATTTAGGGGGAGTCTCTGAGTGGTAATTAGGCTCAGACACCTTAATTTGTTAGGGGTTATGGACCATTTTTGTCCTCAGGGGATAATACTGGTGATGAGTTCCCTGTGGCCTGCGAGTGGCGTTGCCATTCTAGGCTGGGGTTGAACCACGAGCGCAGTGCTGTGCCTTTTGTGTCCCCTCTCGGCAGCCGTATGGTGGGGCGGGGAACCTGCTGTGCATGCCGGGAGGGGAGATAAAAGGGGCAGAAATCTCCGGATCGGGGTCCACGCCCAGGCACCTTCAGCCTGGGTGTGTGTGTATGGTTCATCTCCGGGTGCCCTAGGCCCGGAGGCTGTGTTCCTGTTCCATCTCAGGCACCTTTGGCCTGGGTTGAGGTACTACCCTGCCGTTCCTGTTCGCCTGGGTATGAAGACCCAAGGGTTGTGGAAGAAGGCCCGGGGCCCAGCACCTTCGGCTGGGGTCTGCTAAGGATTGAGTAGTCCAGGGTGCCGCCTTGCAAGGGGACCCGCACTCTTAGAGAAGGGAGGATCATTCCAAAGGACCGATGCGGGAGTCACGGTGAAGGAAGGGTCTGTTGACTCTCTGGGGATGTCTTCTCCTTGATAGGGGCCATGTCCTAAGAGGGAGATTATTTCACCAGGTCAGTGGCAGTGGCCTTATTCACCAGGTCTGTGGCAGAGACCAAACTCACGGTCTGTGGCAGAGACTGTGCGCCTAATACACTGCTTGAGAATCTGAGTAGTGAAGATTGAGCTAAGTTTGTGCCTGGACCTCCTCCACACCTTGGTTGTCCTGTTTCCTTGCTCCAACCTTTTTCCTATCCAAAAGACTGTTTATTGCAAAGCGAGAATAAATCTTAAGTTGGAGTTTCAGCTGGTGTGGACATTCATGTTACTGGGGAAGTCAAGGACTTGTCTCTACTCACGGTAGAGGTGAGAATCATTCTCAGGAGGATTTCGGCCCTGGCTGCAGACAAGACCCAACAACAACACCGCTCAACCTTTTTATACAAGAGGGTATGGGCTGATAGTGCGGTGTGCCTTTCTCCCCCTGCAAGGAGCCAAGTTAAATGCAGGCTGAGGGAAAGGTGGGTGCCCTACACGTGTATATATATATATATATATATATATATATATATATATATATATACAGGCATACCCCACTTTTAAGTACACAATGGGGTTTATTTACTAAAGCTGGAAAGCGCAGAATCAGGCTCACTTCTGCATAGAATTCAATACACATTAAGCCGTGCTGGCTTTCAGATGCGTTTCTCTGTCTCTATTCAATCTCTATCTATGGGAGCCCATTGATTTGAAAAGAGGTCGCACCAGAAGTCGGATCAAGAGGATCCGACTTGCGGTGTGACTTGTGTGCTGAGAATCTTGAGGGGGAACCTCGCAATTTTTTTTTTTAAATTGCATGAGATTCCCCCCCCAAGATGATACACCCCAAAGCACCTTGTCCCCATGTTGATGAGGACAAGGGCCTCTTCCTGACAACCCTGGCCGTTGGTTGTCGGGGTCTGAGGGCGGGGGGCTTATCGGAATCTGGGAGCCCCCTTTAATAAGGGGGCCCCAGATCCCGGCACCCCACCCTATGTGAATGAGTATGGGGTACATCGTTGAGGGTATGTGGCTTGGTATGGTCCAGGAGGGGGGCTCTCCCTCACCCTCCATTTTCCTGACCTGCCGGGCTGCGTGCTCGGATAAGGGTCTGGTATGGATCTTTGGGGGACCCCCACACCATTTTTTTGGTGTGGGGGTTCCCCTTAGGATCCATACCAGACCGAAGGGTATGGTATGCTATCGTCTTGGGGGGGAACGTCACGAAAAAAATAAATTTGCGGGGTTCCCCCCTCAAAATTCTCAGCACACAAGTTTCACCGCAAGTCGGATACTCTTAATCTGACTTTTGGTGTGACCTCTATTGAAATCAATGGGCTCCCATAGGGAACCATTGATTTTGAATAGAGACAGAAATGCCGAACGAGGCTTAACACAGCGTTAAGCCTCGTTAAATCGCGTTTAACACCTTTTGCCGGCATCTGACATTTTTACAGCTCTAGCGCTGGACCCTCAAAACGCACTGGTCCTGTTTTTTTTTGCAGCTTAAAAACGGCTATGCCATTTACAGCTCAAAAATGCCATGGTGGGCATGAGGCCATAGGCTAACATGGAGAGGCGTTTTTAAGCTGCAAAAAACGCTCATAAAAGCGGCTGTAAAAACGTCCGTGGGCATGAGGCCTAAGTGTTAAATTGATTTTGAAGTCTTATTTTTTTTAAATAACAAACATGTTATACTTATCTGCTCTGTGCAATGGAAGTGCACAGAGCAGCCCTAAACCTTCTCTTCTCGGGGTCTGCCCTGCCTGTGCGCCTGGCTCCTCCTCTTGATCCCGAGCTGTGCTGACTGCATCTATAGACACAGAGAAAGCGGCTCGGCCTCGCCCCCTGCTCCCTCACAGGATTTGACTGACAGCAGCAGGAGACAGCTCCAGCAAAGCCTGTAAGAGTGGAGAGTGAGCCACTACAGACAGGCATAGCGCTGGATCGAGTGAGGACTCAGGTAAGTACATGGAGGCATACTTCTACCTAAAAGATGTTTACCTTATTGCAGGGAATGCAATAATTAAAATATCTTTAGGCTTAAAGAGGAAGTAAACCCTTGTATATTTTTTTTTAAATAACCTGCAAGAAAAAGGCATAATGAGCTAGTATGCACAGCATACTAGCTCATTATGTGTCACTTACCTGAGATCAAAGCCCCCGAAGTCCACCTCGGTCCCGTCCACCGCCATGTCCCCTCGTCGCTAGTTCCTGTTTTCGCCGCTCCAGCGCTGTGATTGGCTGGAGCGGCAATGACTTCACTCCCACGCATTCGCTCGGGAGCCATCAAATCCGTCATTGCCGAATTTATGAATGGAAGCTCTCAGTGAGCCTGCGCCGTTATCTACGGTGCGCATGCACCATAGACAACGGTGCATTCTTAATGACAAATATCTCCTAAACTATGTAGGTTTAGGAGATATTGCAACCACCTACAGGTTAGCCTTAATCTAGGCTTACCTGTAGGTGTTTGTTGTCAAAGTGGGTTTACAACCATTTTAAGAACCAATTTAAATACTTAACAATGTATTTCTTGCACAAGTTGGATTGTTACATATGTAGCGGGGTCTCCTTTAAGACTCTTGGAACTACATCTCCCAGAGTCCTGTTTGGCACCCAGGGTGCAGTGTTGCCACCGCAGAGACTCATGGGAGGGACTATTTAAGAAGGAGGCGAGGCGGAGCTCGGCCTCTTTGGATACTGCGCTGCTAGCAACAGCTTCTTCCTGTGCGGATCTGCTGCAGTGCAAGGCCTGAAGCCTGGGGCCTTGCGCAACTTCCAAAGAGCCTTCCATCCCGCTGCGGAGCCTGGGTGGCACCTGACAGAGTTTGCTGCAGACATCAGTTGGATCAGGGACCCGATCGTTGCGGACGCTGTGTGTGGAGACACAGCAGGTGGAAGTCCCGGACTGGGATCGCGTCCGGAGTGGTGAGCGAGCACCTGCTCAATCCAATCGGTTGTATTGTGTTTAGGCCTATAGACTGCCTTGGCCCACTGTTCATTTATTTGCTGTTTCCGCTGGAGACTGGTTGCAGGACAGAGTTAAAGGGTCTCCAGCATAGTGTTCCTTATGAATGCCTACTTTGTGGATTACAATACTGTTCCTGAACGTGCACCACCATTTCAAGTTTGCATGCGAAGAAATCTTTATTCACAAGACTGAGTTTGATTCCATGTCAGGCCTGACTAGGGAGGGGAGATAGAATATTGTTTAGTGCGCCATAGGGCGCGTAGATAGCAATAGCTGCACGTGGTGGATTACCGCGCTGTGCTATTGCCATACATATATTACATCTATTGCTGCAGGGCTCTGTAAGCCGGTTATATGTTATGTTTTAATCCATGCCCTTTTAACCTAAAGTAAAGCTGTTATACCTTGCCATTTGCTATCACTGTGTTGTCATTACTCATAGTGCTTACACTTAATCTGAAGTTAAAGTGTGTATGTTACCAGGGGTAGATTACGATAGAAAACATCCCTAGACTAACTGTGCCACAGGGGACTATACAAGATTGCCGGGGGTTGGTGGAGCTCTACTCAGGGCCCGAAAAATCAAACCAGCGGCTCTCTTAACTGGGGGTAGCGCTACACATATTTCATTGACCAAATGCTAATTGCAAAGAAGTTTATAATAGCATTGGAGGCAAGTTTTTATTATTTAAAATGAAGTTCCAAAAGTGGAACATTTTTTTGGCAGGGGAGCGGGTACCTAGTTTTGAAGATTGCCTGGCCATTGAGAAGGCGCAGTGTGACTCACACATGCGCACTGCAGCTGAAAGCTGTTACAGCTGGGTGCCCACATTTGTGATGCCGGAGAGAACCGGGGAAGAGAAGTGAGGGTTCAGGCGGCCACATCGCTGGACCGTGGGACAGGTGAGTGTGTGTTTATTAAAAGTCAGCAGCTACACTTTTTGTAGCTGCTGACTTACCTACCCCTTTCACACTGGGGTGCTTTTCAGGCGTTTTAGCGTTAAAAATAGCACATGAAAAGCGCATCTCATGCCCAAGTGCTTTGGCTGTGCGCTTGCAGGACAGGAAAAAAAGTCCTGCAAGCAGAATTTGTGGGGCGTGCGGGAGCAGTGTATAAAGTGTATAAAACTTTTAATATTGCATTTTGTAATTGAATGTTATTAAAAATGACCTTTTCATTATGCAACGGCTGTAATTTCTTTCTGTAAAATTCAATACAGTTGGTGTACAGAATTTTCCCAGAAATTTAATTTCTTGCTTATACGATTGGCTCACTAATTTTCCCAGAAGTCTGCACTAATGTGCAAGTCAGAATTTAGGCATCATCTGTAACAATTTTTTTTTATCACTTTTGAAAGGATAAACCCAAGGCACAATTAAATGTATCCCTGGTGGAAATACTGAAGGATACAGATCAGTGAGTGGATGTCCAAGATATATCCAGCACAGATACCAAATCCCCCAAAACTGTGAGGGTCCTAGTGGCCCAAAGTGATCTGGTGAGTGGTAACCCTTACCTTAGGTGGAGGCGCACATTATTTAACCAGTTCAATACAGGGCATTTTCACCCCCTTCCTGCCCAGACCAATTTTCAGCTTTCAGTGCTGTTACATTTTCAATGACAATTGCACGGTCATGCAACACTGTACCCATATGAAATTTTGAAAATTATTTTCCCCACAAATAGAGCTTTCTTTTTGTGGTATTTGATCACCTCTGCGGTTTTTATTTTTTGCGCTATAAACAAAAAAGAACGTACATTTTGAAAAAAAACACAATATTTTTTACTTTTTGCTATAATAAATATCCCATTAAAAAAAAAAAATCCTCAGTTTAGGCCGATATGTATTCTTCTACATATTTTTGGTAAAAAAAATTGCAATAAGCGTATATTGATTGGTTTGCGCAAAAGTTAAAGCGTCTACAATTTTGGGACCATTCACATTTATACAGCGATCAGAGCTATAAAAATGCACTGATTACTGTTTAAATGTGACTGGCAGGGAAGGGGGTTAACACTAGGGGGCAAGGAAGAGGTTAAGTGTGTATCCTAGGGAGTGATTCTAACTGTAAGGGGAGGGGACTCACAAGGAGAGGAGACCGATCGGTGTTCCTCTGTACTGGGAACACACCATTGGTCTCCTCTCCTCTGACAGGAAGTGGAGCTGTGTGTTTACCCTAGACATGTGCACTGCCGAAAAATTTGTTTTTTTCGTTTCATTTTTTTTTTGCTTTTTTCGGAAATTCAAAAAATTTGTTTTTTTCGTTTTCGTTTTATAATTTTTTTTGCTTTTTTCGAAAATTCGGAATTCGGAAATTCGAAAATTCGGAAATTCAACTTTCCCATTTTCGAATTTTAGATGTTCGCATTTTAGATTTTCTAATTTTCTAATCTCGAATTTTCGAAATTTAGAATTTTTGCATTTTCCAATTTTCGAACTTCCAAAATTCGGAAATTCGGAAATTCGAACTTTTGGAAATTCGAAATTTCTGAAATTCGGAAATTCGAAATTTCGGAAATCTGAAAATCCGAAATTCGGAAATTGAAAAATTTGGAAATTCGGAAATTTCAGAATTAACTAATTTGTCAAAATTTGTTAAAAAACTAATTAGAAACGAAACGAATTGCACATGTCTAGTTTACACACACAGCTCCACGGTCCTGCTGTGTTCACGGGCAATCGCGGGTGCCCAGCGGACATTACGGCCCCTGGGCACTAGAGGCTCCGAAGTAAAAGATGTCATATGACGGCAGCCTGAAGGGACAAAGGGTTCCTGCCGCCGTCATATGTCTATCTGCGGTAGGGAAGTGGTTAAGAAGAGCACAGACGGGAAAAAAAATCGACACTTATAATTATTTTGCACGTGGTGAATATTATAAAAGTGGATGTGAAGAGTTATAAATATATTCACAAGGACTTATTACAGTTGTTTATTTATATTGATGTCATTATAAGAGCCCATACACTGTACAGGAGGTCCCCGAGTTACAAACATCCAACTTACAAACGACTCCTACTTACAAACGGAGGGAGACCCCTAGGAAGGAGTTATCATGGGAAAAAGGTGCCTTCACTGAAGCTTTATCACCAATCCTGGTTTCCACAACAACCCAAAATTTTCAAAATCCAAGCGTCATAGGGACAGAAAGTGAGGTGAAATCTTCTGAACAGGGGCACAGATGGCAAAACAAATATTACAGGGGCGTTAACCCTTCCCTACGCTATCCAAAAAAATATAAATTTTTAATTTTTTTTAAACTTGGGGTCAAAAGAGACATCTGCAGATGACCAGTGGCCGCCTTGCAACTTGCGCAACGGGTGCCTGACGACAGAAGGCCCAAGAAGCCATAACAGGGACAGGAGGAACCTGATCCCTGACAGAATAGCCCAGAGTCATCATCTGTCCGATCCATCCAGAAAAAGGTTGCAGAAGCAGCAGACAGCCCCTTTCTTGGCCCATCCGGGAGTACAGTGAACCTGCCCTTCAAACAGACTCAGTGGCTGGCAAATACACCCGAATACCCCAAAAACACACTCAGGGCAGATAAGGCAAATTCCTTGGGATGTGCTGGCCAAGGACTCAAGAAAGGCAATACAACGTCCTTATTCAAATGGAAATCCAAGGACGGAACTAAGGAAAAAAAGGAAAAAAAGGAAAAAAAGGGCGAAGCACCACCTTAACCTGGGTAAGGTGAACGACAAGAGAACGCCCCCATTCTCGACACCCTGTGAACAGAGGTGATAGCCACCAAGAGGCCACCTTCCAAGACAGAGCAAGCAGTGGACTCTCCCAAATATTCAGCAAGAGATATACAGGCTTTTGTACAACCGAAATCACCAAGTTCAGATCCCACGGCGGTAAGAAGAAAACGCACCGGTGGAAACAGACGTCTAACCCCTTGAATAAACAGTACACACCAGGGAGTGCGAGACCAGGGGACGCCAAAGAAGACCACCCAGGCTGACACCTGGCCTTCGATGACACTCAAGGCCCTTTTCTCCCATAAATGGAGGTCAGAATTGGAGCCACCTAGAAAGAACAGGGATGAATGTCCGGTGACTAGTGATGAGCCGAACACCCCCGGGTTCGGTTCGCACCAGAACCCGCGAACGGACCGAAAGTTCGTAAGAACATTAGAACCCTATTAAATACAATGGATGCGAACGTTCGAATTCTAAAGTGCTAATTATAACGACTATTATGCATGTTATTGTCCTAAAAAGGGTTTGGGAACCCGGGTTCTGCACCAGGGGACATGTATCAATGCAAAAAGAAGTTTTAAAAACGGTCGTTTTTCGGGAGCAGTCATTTTAATGATGCATAAAGTGAAAAAAAAAAGTCAAATATTCCTTTAAATATCGTACCTGGGGGGTGTCTAAAGTATGCCTGTGAAGTGCCACGTGTTTCCCGTGTTTAGAACTGTCCCTGCACAAAATGACACTTCTAAAGGAAAAAAAAGCCATTTAAAACTGCTTGCGGCTTTAATGTAATGTCTGGTCCCGGTAATATGGATGAAAATCTTTAAGAAAAATGGCATAGCTACCCCATGACCCCCCCCCTACCCCAGCCCATTACCAGCCCCTTTGGGTCTTGTATGGATATTAAGGGGAACCCCGCACATAAAATAAAAAAGGCCCTATATACTCTGAACAGCCGTATACAGGCGGTGCATACAAGACAGGGACTGTAGGTTTGTTCTTATGTAGAATGTGTTTGTAATTTTGAACAGGTACATTGTTTAAGTGTAGCTCCAGCCCAAAAATCTATTTTTAAACTTTTTGGAAAACATAGGTAAGGGTTATCACCCCTGTAACATTTGTTTTGCTGTCTGTGCCCCTGTTCAGAACATTTCACCTCACTTTCCGTCCCAATGACAACTGCTTTTGAAATGTGGTGTTTTTCTTGAAACAAGGATTGGTGATAAAGCATCAGTACAGAGGAGACACCTTTCTCCCATATTAATTCTTACAGGAGAGAATTTTCCTTCCTAGGGGTAGATTTCCTCTCACTTCCTGTTGTCTTCTTGCGTTTGCAAGTAGGAGTCGTTTGTAAGTTGGATGTTTGAAAGTAGGGACCTGCCATATATACTCTGCAGAAATAGGCCCCTTAGTTGTTGGTGTTGGCACAACACTGTAAGCACTCACAGTTACTCTTGGTTGGTGCTGGAACGCCCTGCTGTCAACTATTATATCAGGAATTGTAATTACATATAATTGTTGAACAGTGGTAGTAAAAATTGGGCCTTTGATGGTGGTGCTGGTGCCACAACACTGTAAGCCCTGACAGTTACTCTTGGTGGGTGCAGCAATGGGCCCTGCTGTGAATTATTAGATCAAGAATTGTAATTGCATGCCCCTGTTGAACAGGGGCTGAAAAATTGGGCCTTTCGTGGTGGTGGTGGTGGTGTTGCCACAACACTGTAAGCCCTCAGAGTTACTCTTGGTGGGTGCAGGAATGGGCCCTGCTGTGAATTATTAGATCAAGAATTGTAATTACATGCCCCTTTTGAACAGGGGCTGAAAAATTGGGCCTTTCGTGGTGGTGGTGGCGTTGCCACAACACTGTAAGCCCTCAGAGTTACTCTTGGTGGGTGCAGCAATGGGCCCTGCTGTGAATTATTAGATCAAGAATTGTAATTACATGCCCCTGTTGAACAGGGGCTGAAAAATTGGGCCTTAGGCACTGGTGGCACAACACTGCAACCCCTCACAGATACTGTACTTGGAGCACAGCAATGAGCCCTGTTGCAAATTATTGCTTCAAAAATTGTAATTACGCGCCCCTGTTAAACAGGGGCTGAAAAATTGGGCGTTAGGCACTGGTGGCGGCACCCATAAACAAAAATGATCTTCCAAGCTATCATCATCAATCGTATCATTGAGGACTCGGAGGAGGAGGATAGCCAGTCAACATAACAGCACAGGCACTCAGCATCAGCATCAGTCTTGAAGGGATGTGACATGTTAAAATCAATTAGTTTGTTATATCAGCATCAGGTGTGTGGTAGCTGGTGGTGATCCAAGACTGGTTCATCTTGATGAAAGTCAGTCAATCAACCGAGTCGGTGGACAGGCGCACCCTGTGATCCGTGACAAATCCTCCAGCAGCACTGAATGTGCGTTCCGAAAGAACGCTGGATGCAGGACAGGCCAGTAGCTCAATTGCATACTGTGCAAGCTCTGGCCAGTGATCCATCCTCAAGACCCAGTAAGCCAGAGGATTTTCGGTGGGGAAGGTGTCCAAGTCTGACCTTGCCCCTAGATATTCCTGCACCATGTCTATCAGACGCTGGCGATGGTTGCTGGAACCGATCATACTTTGGGGCTGCGGACTAAAGAATTGTCTGAACGCATCGGTCAGACGGCCACCTTCCCCACCGCTCCTTCTTTGACTGGCCGAAGCCTCAGCAACTCGTTGTCCAGGACCAGGAGTTTGTAACCTCCCAGTCTCTGGGAACGCGTTGCACAGACCTTTCTGCAAGGCCTCCCGGAGTTGTCTCATCCTCTGCTCCCTCTGCGACGGTAACATAAGGTCCGCAACCTTACCCTTGTACCGTGGATCAAGGAGAGTGGCCAGCCAGTAATGGTCCCTCTCCTTGATCCGAAGAATACGAGGATCCTTCCGCAGACTTTGCAGGATCAGGGAGGCCATGCAGCGTAGGTTAGCTGAGGCATTCGGTCCGGAGTCCTCTGGGTCACTAAGGACGACATGATCCGCAGCCACCTCCTCCCAGCCACGTACAAGTCCACGGGTTTCTTGGGACTGTAAATCATCCCTAAAAGACTGCTGCTGTTGATGCTGCTGAGTGCCAGGCTCCACCTCCATGCTGACACAATCCTCCTCCTCCTCCTCCTCCTCGTCCTCTTCCTGTGCGATGGGTGGGACAGAAGGAACACTGTCTGGGTAAAGGGGGCCTTGAGAGGCAAGGAAGTCCTCCTCTTCCTGCCTCTGTTCTGCCTCAAGTGCCCTGTCCATTATTCCACGCAGCGTGTGCTCCAACAGGTGGACAAGAGGTACAGTGTCACTGATGCATGCACTGTCACTGCTCACCATCCTCGTGGCCTCCTCAAATGGTGCCAGGACAGTGCATGCATCCCTGATCATGCCCCACTGGCGTGGAGAAAAAAAACCAAGCTCCCCTGACCCTGTCCTGGTGCCGTAGTCGCACAGGTACTCATTGATGGCCCTCTGCTGCGTGTGCAGCCGCTGCAGCATGGCCAACGTTGAGTTCCACCTGGTGGGCATGTCACATATAAGGCGGTTCTTGGGCAGGTTCAACTCCTTTTGCAGCTCAGCCAGGCGAGCACTGGCATTATAAGATCTGCGGAAATGCACACAGACTTTCCTGGCCTGCCTCAGGACATCCTGTAAGCCAGGGTACCTGCCCAAGAACCGCTGCACCACCAGGTTAAGGACGTGAGCCACACAGGGCACATGGGTCAGTTGTCCCTGTCGGAGGGCGGAGAGGAGGTTGGTGCCATTGTCGCAAACCACCATTCCTGGCTTAAGCTGGCGTGGCGTCAACCACCTCTCGGCCTGGCCCTGCAGAGCAGACAGGACCTCTGCCCCAGTGTGGCTTCTGTCCCCCAAACACACCAGCGCAAGCACGGCATGGCATCTTTTTGCCTGCGTACTTGCGTAGCCCCTTGAACGCCTACGGAGCACCGCTGGTTCAGAGGACAAAGCACAGGAAGAGGCCATGGAGGAAGAAGAAGAGGAGGGGGTGGAGGAGAGAGGTGTGTCACAACCAGTAGTAGCATTTTGGAGGCGTGGCGGTGGAACAACCTCAAACACTACTGCACCTTGTCCTGCATCCTTCCCAGCTGCCAAAAGAGTGACCCAATGGGCCGTGAAAGAAAGGTAACGTCCCTGTCTATGCCTGCTGGACCATGAGTCAGCGGTAATATGCACCTTACCGCTGACCGCCCTGTCCAGCGAGGCCAAGACATTGCCTTCCACATGCCGGTAGAGAGCCGGAATAGCCTTCCGTGAGAAAAAGTGGCGTTTGGGAACCTGCCACTGAGGAACCGCACATTGCACAAACTCACGGAAGGGGGCAGAGTCTACCAACTGAAAAGGCAGCAGTTGAAGCGCTAGCAATTTAGCCAAGCTAGCATTCAACCGCTGGGCATGTGGATGGCTGGGAGTGAACTTCTTTCGACGGTCCAGCAGCTGGGGCAGGGAAATTTGCCTGCTAGAATCGGACGTCGGTGTACTGCTAGCAGAGTGGCCGCAAGTACTTGGCTGTGACACACCTAATTCTACACCTTCATTCCTCTCAGTGCATGTTTCAGAGAGGACTGAAGTTATAGTGGGGTTGGAGATCCCAGCTGATGCGGTGCAAGGAGAGGTCCGCTTTGTTCTTTGGTGTGGGTCTTTGAGGTAGGCTTGCCAACGAGCTGCATGGCAGGTCAACATATGTCTGGTCAGGCATGTGGTACCCAAGCGGCTGATGTTTTGGCCACGCGATATACGCTTGAGACATATGTTGCAAACAGCAGCTGTGTGATCTGATGCACTAGCCTCAAAAAAGGCCCACACCAAAGAACTTTTTGAATGACGGGCAGAGGCAGTGCCCTGCACAGGCGGAGCTCTGCGGTGTGATTCCGTCGGTGTACTGCCCTTACGCTGGCCACCAAAGGGCATCCTGCCTCGTTGGAGATGTGCCTCCTCCTCATCCTCCTCCTCCTCCTCTCTCCTATTAGGCACCCACGTGGAGTCAGTGACCTCATCATCCCCTCCCTCCTCATCACTGGAGCCAATCTGGCAGTATGCTGCAGCTGCTGGAACATGACTGCCAGATTGGTGTCCTTCTTGAGCATCCCCTCTGTCTGCTCTCACGCTACTGCCTTCCTCTAGCTGGGTTTCATCATCAGACCCTTCGAAACGCTGGGCATCCTCCTGGAGCATGTACCCAACACTGTGCTCAAACAGTTCGGGGGACTCCTCAGGAGGAGGACATGGTGGGTCTAGGGAAGGAGTGACTGATGATGAGTCTGACATTGATACCAGGGAAGAGGACGCTTTGGCAGCTGCTTTGCCAGTACCCTGAGCCTGGGTGAGAGAGGATGAGGAGGAGGAGGAGGGCTTGGTCATCCACTCTACCAAGTCTTCGGCATGATGTGGCTCAACATGTCCAGCTGCCGAAAAGAAGGACAAGCGTGTCCCATGGCCATGTGCTGATGACAATGCACCGCGTCCACGACCAGCACTGTTGCCCCCAGACACAGAGCCTGCTTGCCCTCTTTTATTGCCTCCTGACTGTCTGCCTCTTCTTGTTTGCCTTCCAGACATTCTAATGGATGGCCTGCAGGGAGATGGGAAAAAAAGCAATAAGGGCTACCTTCAGGTGTCCTTCTCTGTCCCTTTACTTAAGGATTTCTAAATATGGTTGAGGATGATTGCTTTCGCACAGAATAGCACAATGACAATTTCCCTGACTGTCCAAAAAACAAGGATTTCAAAGATGGTTGATGAGGAATGCTTTAGCACAGTATAGCACAATGAGAATTTCCCTCACTGTCCTTCCCTGTCCCTACAAACAAGGTTTAGCACAGTAAAACACACTGACACTCTCCCTACCTATAGTTTTCTGTCCCTATAAAAATTTTTTTTTTTAAAGATGGTTGATGAGGAATGCTTTAGCACAGTATAGCACAATGAGAATTTCCCTCACTGTCCTTCCCTGTCCCTACAAACAAGGTTTAGCACAGTAAAACACACTGACACTCTCCCTACCTATAGTTTTCTGTCCCTATAATTTTTTTTTTTTAAAGATGGTTGATGAGGAATGCTTTAGCACAGTATAGCACAATGAGAATTTCCCTCACTGTCCTTCCCTGTCCCTACAAACAAGGTTTAGCACAGTAAAACACACTGACACTCTCCCTACCTATAGTTTTCTGTCCCTATAAAAAAAATTTTTTAAAGATGGTTGATGAGGAATGCTTTAGCACAGTATAGCACAATGAGAATTTCCCTCACTGTCCTTCCCTGTCCCTACAAACAAGGTTTAGCACAGTAAAACACACTGACACTCTCCCTACCTATAGTTTTCTGTCCCTATAAAAAATTTTTTTTTTAAAGATGGTTGATGAGGAATGCTTTAGCACAGTATAGCACAATGAGAATTTCCCTCACTGTCCTTCCCTGTCCCTACAAACAAGGTTTAGCACAGTAAAACACACTGACACTCTCCCTACCTATAGTTTTCTGTCCCTATAAAAATTTTTTTTTTTAAAGATGTTTGATGAGGAATGCTTTAGCACAGTATAGCACAATGAGAATTTCCCTCACTGTCCTTCCCTGTCCCTACAAACAAGGTTTAGCACAGTAAAACACACTGACACTCTCCCTACCTATAGTTTTCTGTCCCTATAATTTTTTTTTTTTCAAAGATGGTTGATGATGAATGCTTTAGCACAGTATAGCACAATGAGAATTTCCCTCACTGTCCTTCCCTGTCCCTACAAACAAGGTTTAGCACAGTAAAACACACTGACACTCTCCCTACCTATAGTTTTCTGTCCCTATAAAAATTTTTTTTTTTAAAGATGGTTGATGAGGAATGCTTTAGCACAGTATAGCACAATGAGAATTTCCCTCACTGTCCTTCCCTGTCCCTACAAACAAGGTTTAGCACAGTAAAACACACTGACACTCTCCCTACCTATAGTTTTCTGTCCCTATAAAATTTTTTTTTTTTAAAGATGGTTGATGAGGAATGCTTTAGCACAGTATAGCACAATGAGAATTTCCCTCACTGTCCTTCCCTGTCCCTACAAACAAGGTTTAGCACAGTAAAACAGACTGACACTCTCCCTACCTATCCTTCTCTTTCCCTAAACTAAAGGAATCCAGGTTAAGCAAGAAAAAAAAATGTCACTGTCCCTGCCTATGCTTCTCTTTCCCTGCTCCGGAGCACACTACACTAGGCCGCCGTGCTGGCGGCCTTTTATAGTGTGGGGCGTGTACTAAACACCCTCAGCAATAATTGGCCACAGGCATCCTGCCTGTGGCCAATCATTGCTCTCCTCGCTGCCGGCGCTGTGATTGGCCAATCATGCGGGGTCACAGTGCATGCTTGGCCAATCACAGCGCCTGGATGACACTGCGATGGCGTAGTGCATTGTGGGCCGCGAATTAGGCGCGAACGGCCCAAATCGTTCGTTGTTCGGCGAACGATCGAACAGCCGATGTTCGAGTCGAACGTATGTTCGACTCGAACACCGAGCTCATCCCTACCGGTGACTCACACCCGGAGGTAAAACCTCCTAGAAGGTAGATTCCCTATCCCTCAGCAGTGTTGGAACTGCAGCACCCGGCTCATCACAGCCCCAGACCGACGGGACCCATCCGGGGCTAATAAAATGGCCAAAATCCCCGCTGCCGTGATCCTGCACAAAAAAAAACCACAGCGGAAGCTGGAGAGGAGAGGAAGAAAGACAAAAAAAAAAAAAGTAGGGCCACCAGAAGATCCCGTGATCTTGACAGAAGCCTTGGTACTGTCCTGCTGAGCCAGGACACAAACAGACCTTCCTCAGGAGTGCCCCAGTGGAGACAAATCCAATGATACACAGCTCTAGCCAACTGAGGTATCCGTCTGACAGTGTTCCACTCCTGGAAAACGTACGCCAGAAAAGGCCAGAACGAGACGCTCTGCCCGCCGGAGGATACTGGCAACAGCCAGGGCCAACAGCATATTTGGCTCGCCCTGGTAAAGGACATAAACCACCGCCGTTGCCTTGTCCGAGTGGATCCGTACCGGGAGCCCCCGAACTCGATCCGTCCATGATCCAGAACTAGGTTGATCGTTTGAAGTTTCAGGATATTACACGGTAGTCCGGATTCCACCAACGTCCAACGACCCTGAGCAGAGCTCAGTCCCAGGACATCCCCCGACCCAGACAGATGGGCATTGTTGGTCACCCTGTTCAAAACCACAGGAGAAAAGACTTATCCTGGAGAAGAACCAGAAAGCGAAGCCACCAGACTAGGGAACCTCTGGTTTCCTGACTCAGCCGAAACCGATTATCCAGAGCGTTGGGTATTTGACCCATTATGCCATGCTCTCCCTGAAGGGAGCCTGTATGGAACTGTGCAAATGGAAATTTCCTCAAAAAGGTAGATACCTTCGGACCCAACACCCACAAGCAGATCCGCAGAGGAGCCCAGTAAATGAAAAAACGCATCATGCAACTTCTGGAGTTTTGTCCAGGAGAAGCAACACGCTGGCCAGAACCGAAGCCCGGGTCAGGCTCAGCTAATCCAATGTTCTGACAGGGCCCAAGCAGACCTTTGATGGTATGGACGCCAACTGAAATCAGGCAAGGTCTGTTTAGGAACTACGTTGCTCCTCGGGGTAGTCGAGGACAGAGAAGAAGATCATCCAGGCAGTCCAGGACCGCAAACCCTCACTGACGTAACCACGCCAGATCCGGTTCCAACACCTTGTGAACACCCGAGGAGTGGTGGCCAAACCCAAAGGGGCAACTCCACACGCTCATAAAGCTCCACACCAACAGCAGATCGAAGAAAGTGCTGGAGTCGGGCACATAACAGAATGCGTAAGTAACCATTTGTGATGTCGATAGAAGTCAGAAAGTCCTCATGATGAAGGAGCGCCACCTCCGTGCGGACAGACTCCATCCTGAACTTCTGTACCCACACAAGGCAGGTCAGGACCCTGAGGTCCATACTTGGATGTACCATGCCATCCATCCTTTAGACTGTGAACAGGTTTGAATAAACCCCCCGAAACTGTTCTCAGCATGTCTAGCGACAAGTGCTCATTGGAAGCAAAACAACTCTTTGGAAGAACCCAACCGGAAAACGTACTTGTAACCGGACAAAGCCAAAACGCGACCTGATGTCATTCAGGGTAGCCCCCCCCCCCAAAACACATGCACCACTGAGGAAACAGAGCTCAGCAACCAGGGGAACTGCGGCCAATAGTGATGAGCCGAACACCCCCGGGTTCGGTTCGCACCAGAACCCGCGAACGGACCGAAAGTTCGTACGAACATTAGAACCCTATTAAATACAATGGATGCGAACGTTCGAATTCTAAAGTGCTAATTATAACGACTATTATGCATGTTATTGTCCTAAAAAGGGTTTGGGAACCCGGGTTCTGCACCAGGGGACATGTATCAATGCAAAAATAAGTTTTAAAAACGGTCGTTTTTCAGGAGCAGTCATTTTAATGATGCATAAAGTGAAAAAAAAAGTCAAATATTCCTTTAAATATCGCACCTGGGGGGTGTCTAAAGTATGCCTGTGAAGTGCCACGTGTTTCCCGTGTTTAGAACTGTCCCTGCACAAAATGACACTTCTAAAGGAAAAAAAAGCCATTTAAAACTGCTTGCGGCTTTAATGTAATGTCTGGTCCCGGTAATATGGATGAAAATCTTTAAGAAAAATGGCATAGCTACCCCATGACCCCCCCCCCCTACCCCAGCCCATTACCAGCCCCTTTGGGTCTTGTATGGATATTAAGGGGAACACCGCACACAAAATAAAAAAGGCCCTATATACTCTGAATAGGGATGAGCTTCGTGTTCGAGCCGAACATACGTTCGACTCGAACATCGGCTGTTCGATCGTTCGACGAAGATCGAACGATTTGGGCCGTTCGCGCCAAATTCGAGTGACGCGAACGGCCCACAATGCACTATGCCATCGCAGTGTCATCCAGGCGCTGTGATTGGCCAAGCATGCACTGTGACCCCGCATGCTTGGCCAATCACAGCGTCGGCAGCGAGGAGAGCAATGATTGGCCACAGGCAGGATGCCTGTGGCCAATTATTGCTGAGGGTGTTTAGTACACGCCCCACACTATAAAAGGCCGCCAGCACGGCGGCCTAGTGTAGTGTGTTCCAGAGCAGGGAAAGAGCAGCATAGGCAGGGACAGTGACTTTTATTTCTTTCTTGCTTAACCTGGATTCCTTTAGTTTAGGGAAAGAGAAGGATAGGTAGGGAGAGTGTCAGTGTGTTTTGTGCTTGTGCTATAGTGTGCTTAAAAAAAACATTTTTTCTAGGGACAGAAAACTGTAGGTAGGGAGAGTGTCAGTTTCTTTCACTGTGCAAGTCCTTGTTTCTAGGGACTGGGAAGGACAGTGAGTGAATTCTCCTTGTGCTATAGTGTGCTTAAAAAAAACATTTTTTCTAGGGACAGAAAACTGTAGGTAGGGAGAGTGTCAGTTTCTTTCACTGTGCAAGTCCTTGTTTCTAGGGACTGGGAAGGACAGTGAGTGAATTCTCCTTGTGCTATAGTGTGCTTAAAAAAAACATTTTTTTCTAGGGACAGAAAACTGTAGGTAGGGAGAGTGTCAGTTTCTTTCACTGTGCAAGTCCTTGTTTCTAGGGACTGGGAAGGACAGTGAGTGAATTCTCCTTGTGCTATAGTGTGCTTAAAAAAAACATTTTTTCTAGGGACAGAAAACTGTAGGTAGGGAGAGTGTCAGTTTCTTTCACTGTGCAAGTCCTTGTTTCTAGGGACTGGGAAGGACAGTGAGTGAATTCTCCTTGTGCTATAGTGTGCTTAAAAAAAACAATTTTTCTAGGGACAGAAAACTGTAGGTAGGGAGAGTGTCAGTTTCTTTCACTGTGCAAGTCCTTGTTTCTAGGGACTGGGAAGGACAGTGAGTGAATTCTCATTGTGCTATAGTGTGCTTAAAAAAAACATTTTTTCTAGGGACAGAAAACTGTAGGTAGGGAGAGTGTCAGTTTCTTTCACTGTGCAAGTCCTTGTTTCTAGGGACTGGGAAGGACAGTGAGTGAATTCTCCTTGTGCTATAGTGTGCTTAAAAAAAACATTTTTTCTAGGGACAGAAAACTGTAGGTAGGGAGAGTGTCAGTTTCTTTCACTGTGCAAGTCCTTGTTTCTAGGGACTGGGAAGGACAGTGAGTGAATTCTCCTTGTGCTATAGTGTGCTTAAAAAAAACATTTTTTCTAGGGACAGAAAACTGTAGGTAGGGAGAGTGTCAGTTTCTTTCACTGTGCAAGTCCTTGTTTCTAGGGACTGGGAAGGACAGTGAGTGAATTCTCCTTGTGCTATAGTGTGCTTAAAAAAAACATTTTTTCTAGGGACAGAAAACTGTAGGTAGGGAGAGTGTCAGTTTCTTTCACTGTGCAAGTCCTTGTTTCTAGGGACTGGGAAGGACAGTGAGTGAATTCTCCTTGTGCTATAGTGTGCTTAAAAAAAACATTTTTTCTAGGGACAGAAAACTGTAGGTAGGGAGAGTGTCAGTTTCTTTCACTGTGCAAGTCCTTGTTTCTAGGGACTGGGAAGGACAGTGAGTGAATTCTCCTTGTGCTATAGTGTGCTTAAAAAAAACATTTTTTCTAGGGACAGAAAACTCTAGGTAGTGTGAGGGGGTTAGCTCGGCAGCGGGTGTGTGTGACCCCCGGGATGGGCTCCCCAGACAAAAACAGGCCCAGCAAACGGAGGTTGTGGTTTTCAAAATCAAAAAGGTGCGGTTTATTTTCTATTTACAGTGACAAAACACAGCAAAGCAAAAGAAACATAACCAAAATAAATCCTGGTCAAGTTGACCTCTGACTAAACATACAGGTTTCCTAACTAACAACTGGGATCAGCCTAGTGCTGTCCTAGTCCCTAAGTCCCTGGTTTTAAATGTCCAAGCAAATAGCCACACAGGCTTTTGCTCACCGCACAGGGGTTCACTCTCCCTAGACAGTCCACACAGGTCTAGTTCCAGGCATGAGCTAACATCTAATGAAGCTGGGAGTTCTTATAGAGGCCTAAATGAGCTGACAAGCTTCAGCTGGTCTCATCAACTCCCTGTCTGCACGACGCCCAGCCCTCTCCCTAGAGGTATGAGTCATCCATGAGCCCACTAGCCTTATACAACTCTCCACCTAGTTGTATAAGTCGGCGTAAAGCCTGAATCTGGGCGAAATATATCTACCCCCCTGGATGCAACCAGGTGACTTTACCTTCCTGCTGTCACATACCCCCCCTCTTGTTTTAACCTCGGGGTTGGAACACCAGCAATCAGGCATTCATGTACTCGAGACAAAGCATCCACATTCCCCATTTGAACGCCAGGGCGATGCTTTACTGTGAAGTTGAATTCCTGGAGGGCCAGGAACCACCTATTCACTCTTCTATTTGTTTCCTTGTTTTGAGCCATCCACTTTAACGGAGCGTGATCCGTAACCATGTCAAAGTGCCTACCTAGCAGGTAGTACCGAAGGGAATCTAGAGCCCACTTCACCGCTAAACACTCCTTTTCAACGGTGGCGTAATTTACCTCATGGGACTTCAACTTCCTGCTGAGGTAAATGACTGGGTGCTCTTCCCCGTTCCAGACCTGGGACAATACTGCTCCTAACCCCACATCTGACGCATCACTTTGTACGACAAAGTCTTTAGAGAAGTCGGGTGAGTACAACACTGGCTGGCTACATAAGGCTTGTTTCAAGAATTGGAATGCTGCCTCAGCCTCGGGGGTCCATTTAATCATGACCGACCCTTTCCCCTTCGTCAGGTTGGTTAGGGGCACAGCCTTAGAAGCAAAGTGGGGAATGAATCGCCGATAATACCCAGCGATTCCCAGAAAGGCTCGTACCTGCTTCTTGCTGTTGGGACGTGGCCAACTCTGGATGGCCTCGACTTTGTTGAGTTGGGGTTTTATTACTCCCCTCCCAATGGTGTACCCAAGATATTTGGCCTCCTCCTGCCCAATGGTACACTTCTTGGGGTTAGCCGTAAACCCCGCTTCCCGAACAGAGTCCAGGACTGCTTGCACTTTTGGCAGATGTGAGGCCCAATCTGTGCTATGGACAATTACGTCATCCAGGTAAGCCGCAGCATACTTCCGATTGGGCCTCAGCATCTGGTCCATTTTCCGCTGGAATGTGGCCGGCGCATTCTGTAACCCGAACGGCATTCTTTTATATTGGAACGCCCCGTCTGGGGTTACAAATGCGGTTTTCTCTTTGGCCGACTTGGCCAGGGGGATTTGCCAATACCCTTTTGTGAGGTCAAGAGTCGTCATGTATCGGGCTGTTCCCAGCCGGTCGATCAACTCATCTATACGTGGCATGGGGTAGGTGTCAAATTTTGTAACTTTGTTCAACTGACGAAAATCGTTACAAAATCGCCAGCTCCCATCCGGTTTAGGCACCAACAGGATGGGACTAGACCAATCACTTTGGGACTCCTCTATCACCCCTAAGTTCAGCATTTTCTGTACTTCCTCCCGTATTGCCTCCCGTCGAGCCTCTGGGATCCGATAGGGTTTTAACTTCACCCTTTCACCGGGCGGGGTAATGATGTCATGCTCTACCCCAGATGTTTGTCCCGGCAGCTCAGAGAATACCTCCTTGTTGCGAAGCACAAACTCCTTAACCTCCTGTTGTTGGGGTTGTGACAAGGTGGCTGCTATTCCAACCTCAGGAATCACGCAACCAGTTTGAGCTGGTGACCAAGTGTCTGCGACTAGGGACTCTCTATCCCTCCAGGCTTTCAACAGATTAACGTGATAGATCTGTTCGGGCTTTCGCCTTCCTGGTTGTCTGACCTTGTAATTCACTTCGCTCACTTTTTCCATTATCTCGTAGGGGCCTTGCCATTTGGCAAGGAATTTACTTTCAACCGTAGGGACAAGTACCAATATCCTATCCCCCGGGGAAAAGGTACGGGTCTTGGCTCCACGGTTGTACACTCTCTGCTGTGCCAACTGCGCTTGGGCCAAATGTTCCTTCACGATGGGCATTACCTGTGCAATTCGATCTTGCATCAGGGCGACATGCTCAATCACACTCCTGTGGGGAGAACTCTCACTTTCCCAAGTTTCCTTGGCAATATCCAACAGCCCTCTTGGGTGTCTCCCATACAGTAACTCAAAGGGGGAGAATCCCGTAGAGGATTGGGGCACCTCCCTAATAGCAAACATCAAATAAGGAAGTAAACAGTCCCAATCCTTTCCATCTCTATCCACCACTTTCTTCAACATTTGTTTTAGGGTTTTGTTGAATCTTTCAACCAGCCCATCGGTTTGGGGGTGATACACAGACGTACGCAATTGCGTCACTTTGAACAATTTACACAGCTCTTTCATAACCCGGGACATAAAGGGTGTACCTTGGTCCGTAAGCAGTTCTTTACAAATACCCACCCGGCTAAAAACAAGAGATAGCTCTTTGGCTATGGTTTTGGCCGAGGTATTTCGGAGAGGGATCGCTTCTGGATAACGGGTGGCATAGTCCATTATAACTAATATGTACTGGTGCCCCCTAGCGGACTTGATTATAGGACCTACCAAATCCATGGCGATCCTCTCAAACGGGACCTCAATGATGGGTAGAGGGACCAGCGGGCTACGGAAATGTGGCATCGGGGCCAACCTCTGACACACAGGGCAGGAGGAACAATAATTTTCTACGTCCTTCATCACCCCCGGCCAATAGAATCTCTGTAATACCCTCTCTCGGGTTTTCTCTGTCCCCAGATGACCTCCAAGAATGTGCCCATGGGCCAACTCCAACACCAACTTCCTGTAAGGTTTGGGCACCACAAGCTGCTCAACGGTTTCTTCTGCCCTTTTTGCCACCCGATACAGTAGGTCCTTCTCTACGCTGAAGTATGGGTAAGTGCAGGTATTATCTGGGTTCACTAACTCGCCATCTATTTTCACTACGTTTTCCCGTGCCTTTATTAGGGCGGGGTCTTTCAACTGTTCTGTGGCAAAGTTTTCCCTGTGAACCTCAAGATCAGAAAACTCCACAGACGGTAGGTTTTCGTCTGAGGAGGTGGGCTCCTCTCCAGTTTCTTGAGTCTCCCCTGCCAATACTGATAAGGGAAATTCCGGAGAGTCCTCACCACTCTCAGGGGAGTTCTGGCTATCACATTCCTGGTACATAGGGGCACCAGTGAGGGGCTCAGGATCATCCCACAGTTCCCAGAACTTCGGAAAATCCCTTCCCACAATGGCGTCATGCGGTAACTGAGATACTAAGCCCACTGGATGAGAGAGGGTACCTTTGGGGGTCTCGAAACACACTGTAGTCACTGGATACTCTCGGGTGTCCCCATGCACACAAATAACAGCTACCTTGCTATTCCCAGAGACCTCTGTTTTAACTAACTCAGCCTTTATCAGGGTCACAAGGCTACCTGAATCCAGCAATACCACAACATTTCTACCATTAACACACATTTTGCATAAATGTTTCTCAGTTCCTCGAATGGCAGTGCATGCGACTGTCGCACACAGCGACTGACGTCTGCCCGTCAGAAAGTCACACTGCATGGGTTCCTCCACAACCGGGCAATTGGCTGCAATATGTCCCGCTTGCCGGCAGCGGTAGCAAACGATCCTTCTTGCCGCCTCTTGAGCCGCTGATTTCCCAGGCTGTTCTCGCCAAACTTGGGGTAGAGCTCCCACCCTCTCACTCTCTCCACCCTCACCCCTTGGAATCCTCTTATCCGCCCCTGGGGATGGTCTGGTCTTAGGGTGGAAAGTCCGAATGTCTCTGGAAGAGGCCGTCAGGTTCTCTGTAGCCAAGTATTTCTCCACACGATCCACAAGACCATCGGCCGTCTCTGGGTCTCCATGGCTTACCCACTTTTGGATGGCAGTAGGAAGAGCTCTCAAAAACCGATCCATTACAACACGTTCCACAATCTTTGGTGCGGACAAAGTCTCTGGCTGTAGCCACTTTCTGCTCAGGTGAATGAGATCATACATTTGAGACCTGGGGGGTTTTCCAAGCTGGAAAGTCCAGTTATGCACACGCTGAGCCCGGACAGCCTGGGTGACACCCAGCCTTGCCAAAATTTCAGCTTTTAGCATCACATAGTCTTTTGCTTGGTTAGGCTCTAGGTCATAGTAAGCTTTCTGCGATTCACCAGTTAACAGAGGAGCCACCAGTCCAGCCCACTGCTCCTCAGGCCACTTTTCTCTTTCAGCGGTCCTTTCAAATGTGGTCAAAAATACCTCTGGATCATCCTCTCCAGTCATTTTTGTCAATAAACGACTCACCCCAAAGGACGCGGTATTAGTGGGACGGCTTTCCTCACTGGTCTGCGGACGTTGCTGCATTACTGCTTCCATTTGTTGTAGTCTCTGCTCTTGCTTCTGTAACAGGTCTATGAAGCGGGCCTCAGATTGCTGCTGGGCTTGTTGCTGAGCTTCCAGACTCTGTTGGTGAGCTTGCTGCTGGGCTGCAAGGCTCTGTTGATGAGCTTGCTGCTGGGCTGCAAGGCTCCTTTGCAAACCTGCATTTGTCTGCTGTTGATTGGCATTTGCTAGAGCCAGCTGTTTCAGTATCTCCTCCATGCTGGCTTAAAAAAAACTGCCACTGGTTCTCCACCAACTGTGAGGGGGTTAGCTCGGCAGTGGGTGTGTGTGACCCCCGGGATGGGCTCCCCAGACAAACACAGGCCCAGCAAACGGAGGTTGTGGTTTTCAAAATCAAAAAGGTGCGGTTTATTTTCTATTTACAGTGACAAAACACAGCAAAGCAAAAGAAACATAACCAAAATAAATCCTGGTCAAGTTGACCTCTGACTAAACATACAGGTTTCCTAACTAACAACTGGGATCAGCCTAGTGCTGTCCTAGTCCCTAAGTCCCTGGTTTTAAATGTCCAAGCAAATAGCCACACAGGCTTTTTCTCACCGCACAGGGGTTCACTCTCCCTAGACAGTCCACACAGGTCTGGTTCCAGGCATGAGCTAACATCTAATGAAGCTGGGAGTTCTTATAGAGGCCTAAATGAGCTGACAAGCTTCAGCTGGTCTCATCAACTCCCTGTCTGCACGACGCCCAGCCCTCTCCCTAGAGGTATGAGTCATCCATGAGCCCACTAGCCTTATACAACTCTCCACCTAGTTGTATAAGTCGGCGTAAAGCCTGAATCTGGGCGAAATATATCTACCCCCCTGGATGCAACCAGGTGACTTTACCTTCCTGCTGTCACAGTAGGGAGAGTGTCAGTTTCTTTCACTGTGCAAGTCCTTGTTTCTAGGGACTGGGAAGGACAGTGAGTGAATTCTCCTTGTGCTATAGTGTGCTTAAAAAAAACATTTTTTCTAGGGACAGAAAACTGTAGGTAGGGAGAGTGTCAGTTTCTTTCACTGTGCAAGTCCTTGTTTCTAGGGACTGGGAAGGACAGTGAGTGAATTCTCCTTGTGCTATAGTGTGCTTAAAAAAAAATTTTTTCTAGGGACAGAAAACTGTAGGTAGGGAGAGTGTCAGTTTCTTTCACTGTGCAAGTCCTTGTTTCTAGGGACTGGGAAGGACAGTGAGTGAATTCTCCTTGTGCTATAGTGTGCTTAAAAAAAACATTTTTTCTAGGGACAGAAAACTCTAGGTAGGGAGAGTGTCAGTTTCTTTCACTGTGCAAGTCCTTGTTTCTAGGGACTGGGAAGGACAGTGAGTGAATTCTCCTTGTGCTATAGTGTGCTAAAGCATTCCTCATCAACCATCTTTGAAATCCTTGTTTTTTGGACAGTCAGGGAAATTGTCGTTGTGCTATTCTGTGCAAAAGCAATCATCCTGAACCATATTTAGAAATCCTTAAGTAAAGGGACAGAGAAGGACACCTGAAGGTAGCCCTTATTGCTTTTTTCCCATCTCCCTGCAGGCCATCTATTAGAATGTCTGGAAGGCAAACAAGGAGAGGCAGACAGTCAGGAGGCAATAAAAGAGGGCAAGCAGGCTCTGTGTCTGGGGGCAACAGTGCTGGTCGTGGACGCGGTGCATTGTCATCAGCACATGGCCATGGGACACGCTTGTCCTTCTTTTCGGCAGCTGGACATGTTGAGCCACATCATGCCGAAGACTTGGTAGAGTGGATGACCAAGCCCTCCTCCTCCTCCTCATCCTCTCTCACCCAGGCTCAGGGTACTGGCAAAGCAGCTGCCAAAGCGTCCTCTTCCCTGGTATCAATGTCAGACTCATCATCAGTCACTCCTTCCCTAGACCCACCATGTCCTCCTCCTGAGGAGTCCCCCGAACTGTTTGAGCACAGTGTTGGGTACATGCTCCAGGAGGATGCCCAGCGTTTCGAAGGGTCTGATGATGAAACCCAGCTACAGGAAGGCAGTAGGGTGAGAGCAGACAGAGGGGATGCTCAAGAAGGACACCAATCTGGCAGTCATGTTCCAGCAGCTGCAGCATACTGCCAGATTGGCTCCAGTGATGAGGAGGGAGGGGATGATGAGGTCACTGACTCCACATGGGTGCCTAATAGGAGAGAGGAGGAGGAGGAGGATGAGGAGGAGGCACATCTCCAACGAGGCAGGATGCCCTTTGGTGGCCAGCGTAAGGGCAGTACACCGACGGAATCACACCGCAGAGCTCCGCCTGTGCAGGGCGCTGCCTCTGCCCGTCATTCAAAAAGTTCCTTGGTGTGGGCCTTTTTTGAGGCTAGTGCATCAGATCGCACAGCTGCTGTTTGCAACATATGTCTCAAGCGTATATCGCGTGGCCAAAACATCAGCCGCTTGGGTACCACATGCCTGACCAGACATATGTTGACCTGCCATGCAGCTCGTTGGCAAGCCTACCTCAAAGACCCACACCAAAGAACAAAGCGGACCTCTCCTTGCACCGCATCAGCTGGGATCTCCAACCCCACTATAACTTCAGTCCTCTCTGAAACATGCACTGAGAGGAATGAAGGTGTAGAATTAGGTGTGTCACAGCCAAGTACTTGCGGCCACTCTGCTAGCAGTACACCGACGTCCGATTCTAGCAGGCAAATTTCCCTGCCCCAGCTGCTGGACCGTCGAAAGAAGTTCACTCCCAGCCATCCACATGCCCAGCGGTTGAATGCTAGCTTGGCTAAATTGCTAGCGCTTCAACTGCTGCCTTTTCAGTTGGTAGACTCGGCCCCCTTCCGTGAGTTTGTGCAATGTGCGGTTCCTCAGTGGCAGGTTCCCAAACGCCACTTTTTTTCACGGAAGGCTATTCCGGCTCTCTACCGGCATGTGGAAGGCAATGTCTTGGCCTCGCTGGACAGGGCGGTCAGCGGTAAGGTGCATATTACCGCTGACTCATGGTCCAGCAGGCATGGACAGGGACGTTACCTTTCTTTCACGGCCCATTGGGTCACTCTTTTGGCAGCTGGGAAGGATGCAGGACAAGGTGCAGTAGTGTTGGAGGTTGTTCCACCGCCACGCCTCCAAAATGCTACTACTGGTTGTGACACACCTCTCTCCTCCACCCCCTCCTCTTCTTCTTCCTCCATGGCCTCTTCCTGTGGTTTGTCCTATGAACCAGCGGTGCTCCGTAGCCGTTCACGGGGCTACGCAAGTTTGCAGGCAAAAAGATGCCATGCCGTGCTTGCGCTGGTGTGTTTGGGGGACAGAAGCCACACTGGGGCAGAGGTCCTGTCTGCTCTGCAGGGCCAGGCCGAGAGGTGGTTGACGCCACGCCAGCTTAAGCCAGGAATGGTGGTTTGCGACAATGGCACCAACCTCCTCTCCGCCCTCCGACAGGGACAACTGACCCATGTGCCCTGTGTGGCTCACGTCCTTAACCTGGTGGTGCAGCGGTTCTTGGGCAGGTACCCGGGCTTACAGGATGTCCTGAGGCAGGCCAGGAAAGTCTGTGTGCATTTCCGCAGATCTTATAATGCCAGTGCTCGCCTGGCTGAGCTGCAAAAGGAGTTGAACCTGCCCAAGAACCGCCTTATATGTGACATGCCCACCAGGTGGAACTCAACGTTGGCCATGCTGCAGCGGCTGCACACGCAGCAGAGGGCCATCAATGAGTACCTGTGCGACTACGGCACCAGGACAGGGTCAGGGGAGCTTGGTTTTTTTTCTCCACGCCAGTGGGGCATGATCAGGGATGCATGCACTGTCCTGGCACCATTTGAGGAGGCCACGAGGATGGTGAGCAGTGACAGTGCATGCATCAGTGACACTGTACCTCTTGTCCACCTGTTGGAGCACACGCTGCATGGAATAATGGACAGGGCACTTGAGGCAGAACAGAGGCAGGAAGAGGAGGACTTCCTTGCCTCTCAAGGCCCCCTTTACCCAGACAGTGTTCCTTCTGTCCCACCCATCGCACAGGAAGAGGAAGAGGAGGAGGAGGAGGAGGAGGATTGTGTCAGCATGGAGGTGGAGGCTGGCACTTAGCATCATCAGCAGCAGTCTTTTAGGGATGATTTACAGTCCCAAGAAACCAGTGGACTTGTACGTGGCTGGGAGGAGGTGGCTGCGGATCATGTCGTCCTTAGTGACCCAGAGGACTCCGGAGCGAATGCCTCAGCAAACCTACGCTGCATGGCCTCCCTGATCCTGCAAAGTCTGCGGAAGGATCCTCGTATTCTTCGGATCAAGGAGAGGGACCATTACTGGCTGGCCACTCTCCTTGATCCACGGTACAAGGGTAAGGTTGCGGACCTTATGTTACCTTCGCAGAGGGAGCAGAGGATGAGACAACTCCGGGAGGCCTTGCAGAAAGGTCTGTGCAACGCGTTCCCAGAGACTGGGAGGTTACAAACTCCTGGTCCTGGACAACGAGTTGCTGAGGCTTCGGCCAGTCAAAGAAGGAGCGGTGGGGAAGGTGGCCGTCTGACCGATGCGTTCAGACAATTCTTTAGTCCGCAGCCCCAAAGTATGATCGGTTCCAGCAACCATCGCCAGCGTCTTATAAACATGGTGCAGGAATATCTAGGGGCAAGGTCAGACTTGGACACCTTCCCCACCGAAAATCCTCTGGCTTACTGGGTCTTGAGGATGGATCACTGGCCAGAGCTTGCACAGTATGCAATTGAGCTACTGGCCTGTCCTGCATCCAGCGTTCTTTCGGAACGCACATTCAGTGCTGCTGGAGGATTTGTCACGGATCACAGGGTGCGCCTGTCCACCGACTCGGTTGATCGACTGACTTTCATCAAGATGAACCAGTCTTGGATCACCACCAGCTACCACACACCTGATGCTGATATAACAGACTAATTGATTTTAACATGTCACATCCCTTCAAGACTGATGCTGATGCTGAGTGCCTGTGCTGTTATGTTGACTGGCTATCCTCCTCCTCCGAGTCCTCAATGATACGATTGATGATGATAGCTTGGAAGATCATTTTTGTTTATGGGTGCCGCCACCAGTGGCTAAGGCCCAATTTTTCAGCCCCTGTTTTACAGGGGCGTGTAATTACAATTTTTTTAGCAATAATTTGCCATAGGGCTCATTGCTGTGCTCCAAGTACAGTATCTGTGAGGGGTTGGAGTGTTGTGGCACCAGTGCCTAAGGCCCAATTTTTCAGCCCCTGTTTAACAGGGGCGTGTCATTACAATTTTTGAAGCAATACTTTGCAACAGGGCTCATTGCTGTGCTCCAAGTAACGTATCTGTGAGGGGTTGTAGTGTTGTGCCACCAGTTCCTAAGGCCCAATTTTTCAGCCCCTGTTCAACAGGGGCATGCAATTACAATTCTTGATCTAATAATTCACAGCAGGGCCCATTGCTGCACCCACCAAGAGTAACTCTGAGGGCTTACAGTGTTGTGGCAACGCCACCACCACCACCACCACGAAAGGCCCAATTTTTCAGCCCCTGTTCAAAAGGGGCATGTAATTACAATTCTTGATCTAATAATTCACAGCAGGGCCCATTCCTGCACCCACCAAGAGTAACTCTGAGGGCTTACAGTGTTGTGGCAACACCACCACCACCACCACCACCACGAAAGGCCCAATTTTTCAGCCCCTGTTCAACAGGGGCATGCAATTACAATTCTTGATCTAATAATTCACAGCAGGGCCCATTGCTGCACCCACCAAGAGTAACTGTCAGGGCTTACAGTGTTGTGGCACCAGCACCACCATCAAAGGCCCAATTTTTACTACCACTGTTCAACAATTATATGTAATTAAAATTCCTGATATAATAGTTGACAGCAGGGCGTTCCAGCACCAACCAAGAGTAACTGTGAGTGCTTACAGTGTTGTGCCAACACCAACAACTAAGGGGCCTATTTCTGCAGAGTATATACGGCAGGTCCCTACTTTCAAACATCCAACTTACAAACGACTCCTACTTGCAAACGCAAGAAGACAACAGGAAGTGAGAGGAAATCTACCACTAGGAAGGAAAATTCTCTCCTGTAAGAATAAATATGGGAGAAAGGTGTCTCCTCTGTACTGATGCTTTATCAGCAATCCTTGTTTCAAGAAAAACACCACATTTCAAAAACAGTTGTCATTGGGACAGAAAGTGAGGTGAAATGTTCTGAACAGGGGCACAGACAGCAAAACAAATGTTACAGGGGTGATAACCCTTACCTATGTTTTCCAAAAAGTTTAAAAATAGATTTTTGGGCTGGAGCTACACTTCAACAATGTACCTGTTCAAAATTACAAACAGATTCTACATAAGAACAAACCTACAGTCCCTGTCTTGTATGCACCGCCTGTATACGGCTGTTCAGAGTATATAGGGCCTTTTTTATTTTATGTGCGGGGTTCCCCTTAATATCCATACAAGACCCAAAGGGGCTGGTAATGGGCTGGGGTAGGGGGGGGGGGGGGTCATGGGGTAGCTATGCCATTTTTCTTAAAGATTTTCATCCATATTACCGGGACCAGACATTACATTAAAGCCGCAAGCAGTTTTAAATGGCTTTTTTTTCCTTTAGAAGTGTCATTTTGTGCAGGGACAGTTCTAAACACGGGAAACACGTGGCACTTCACAGGCATACTTTAGACACCCCCCAGGTACGATATTTAAAGGAATATTTGACTTTTTTTTTTTCACTTTATGCATCATTAAAATGACTGCTCCCGAAAAACGACCGTTTTTAAAACTTCTTTTTGCATTGATACATGTCCCCTGGTGCAGAACCCGGGTTCCCAAACCCTTTTTAGGACAATAACATGCAAAATAGTTGTTATAATTAGCACTTTAGAATTCGAACGTTCGCATCCATTGTATTTAATAGGGTTCTAATGTTCGTACGAACTTTCGGTCCGTTCGCGGGTTCTGGTGCGAACCGAACCCGGGGGTGTTCGGCTCATCACTAACTCTGAACAGCCGTATACAGGCGGTGCATACAAGACAGGGACTGTAGGTTTGTTCTTATGTAGAATCTGTTTGTAATTTTGAACAGGTACATTGTTTAAGTGTAGCTCCAGCCCAAAAATCTATTTTTAAACTTTTTGGAAAACATAGGTAAGGGTTATCACCCCTGTAACATTTGTTTTGCTGTCTGTGCCCCTGTTCAGAACATTTCACCTGACTTTCCGTCCCAATGACAACTGTTTTTGAAATGTGGTGTTTTTCTTGAAACAAGGATTGGTGATAAAGCATCAGTACAGAGGAGACACCTTTCTCCCATATTAATTCTTACAGGAGAGAATTTTCCTTCCTAGGGGTAGATTTCCTCTCACTTCCTGTTGTCTTCTTGCGTTTGCAAGTAGGAGTCGTTTGTAAGTTGGATGTTTGAAAGTAGGGACCTGCCGTATATACTCTGCAGAAATAGGCCCCTTAGTTGTTGGTGTTGGCACAACACTGTAAGCACTCACAGTTACTCTTGGTTGGTGCTGGAACGCCCTGCTGTCAACTATTATATCAGGAATTGTAATTACATATAATTGTTGAACAGTGGTAGTAAAAATTGGGCCTTTGATGGTGGTGCTGGTGCCACAACACTGTAAGCCCTGACAGTTACTCTTGGTGGGTGCAGCAATCGGCCCTGCTGTGAATTATTAGATCAAGAATTGTAATTGCATGCCCCTGTTGAACAGGGGCTGAAAAATTGGGCCTTTCGTGGTGGTGGTGGTGGTGGTGGTGTTGCCACAACACTGTAAGCCCTCAGAGTTACTCTTGGTGGGTGCAGGAATGGGCCCTGCTGTGAATTATTAGATCAAGAATTGTAATTACATGCCCCTTTTGAACAGGGGCTGAAAAATTGGGCCTTTCGTGGTGGTGGTGGTGGTGGCGTTGCCACAACACCGTAAGCCCTCAGAGTTACTCTTGGTGGGTGCAGCAATGGGCCCTGCTGTGAATTATTAGATCAAGAATTGTAATTACATGCCCCTGTTGAACAGGGGCTGAAAAATTGGGCCTTAGGCACTGGTGGCACAACACTGCAACCCCTCACAGATACTGTACTTGGAGCACAGCAATGAGCCCTGTTGCAAAGTATTGCTTCAAAAATTGTAATTACACGCCCTTGGTAAACAGGGGCTGAAAAATTGGGCCTTAGCCACTGGTGGCGGCACCCATAAACAAAAATGATCTTCCAAGCTATCATCATCAATCGTATCATTGAGGACTCGGAGGAGGAGGATAGCCAGTCAACATAACAGCACAGGCACTCAGCATCAGCATCAGTCTTGAAGGGATGTGACATGTTAAAATCAATTAGTCTGTTATATCAGCATCAGGTGTGTGGTAGCTGGTGGTGATCCAAGACTGGTTCATCTTGATGAAAGTCAGTCGATCAACCGAGTCGGTGGACAGGCCCACCCTGTGATCCGTGACAAATCCTCCAGCAGCACTGAATGTGCGTTCCGAAAGAACGCTGGATGCAGGACAGGCCAGTAGCTCAATTGCATACTGTGCAAGCTCTGGCCAGTGATCCATCCTCAAGACCCAGTAAGCCAGAGGATTTTCGGTGGGGAAGGTGTCCAAGTCTGACCTTGCCCCTAGATATTCCTGCACCATGTTTATCAGACGCTGGCGATGGTTGCTGGAACCGATCATACTTTGGGGCTGCGGACTAAAGAATTGTCTGAACGCATCGGTCAGACGGCCACCTTCCCCACCGCTCCTTCTTTGACTGGCCGAAGCCTCAGCAACTCGTTGTCCAGGACCAGGAGTTTGTAACCTCCCAGTCTCTGGGAACGCGTTGCACAGACCTTTCTGCAAGGCCTCCCGGAGTTGTCTCATCCTCTGCTCCCTCTGCGACGGTAACATAAGGTCCGCAACCTTACCCTTGTACCGTGGATCAAGGAGAGTGGCCAGCCAGTAATGGTCCCTCTTCTTGATCCGAAGAATACGAGGATCCTTCCGCAGACTTTGCAGGATCAGGGAGGCCATGCAGCGTAGGTTAGCTGAGGCATTCGGTCCGGAGTCCTCTGGGTCACTAAGGACGACATGATCCGCAGCCACCTCCTCCCAGCCACGTACAAGTCCACTGGTTTCTTGGGACTGTAAATCATCCCTAAAAGACTGCTGGTGATGATGCTGAGTGCCAGGCTCCACCTCCATGCTGACACAATCCTCCTCCTCCTCCTCTTCTTCCTGTGCGATGGGTGGGACAGAAGGAACACTGTCTGGGTAAAGGGGGCCTTGAGAGGCAAGGAAGTCCTCCTCTTCCTGCCTCTGTTCTGCCTCAAGTGCCCTGTCCATTATTCCACGCAGCGTATGTTCCAACAGGTGGACAAGAGGTACAGTGTCACTGATGCATGCACTGTCACTGCTCACCATCCTCGTGGCCTCCTCAAATGGTGCCAGGACAGTGCATGCATCCCTGATCATGCCCCACTGGCGTGGTGAAAAAAACCCGAGCTCCCCTGACCCTGTCCTGGTGCCGTAGTCGCACAGGTACTCATTGATGGCCCTCTGCTGCGTGTGCAGCCGCTGCAGCATGGCCAACGTTGAGTTCCACCTGGTGGGCCTGTCACATATAAGGCGGTTCTTGGGCAGGTTCAACTCCTTTTGCAGCTCAGCCAGGCGAGCACTGGCATTATAAGATCTGCGGAAATGCACACAGACTTTCCTGGCCTGCCTCAGGACATCCTGTAAGCCCGGGTACCTGCCCAAGAACCGCTGCACCACCAGGTTAAGGACGTGAGCCACACAGGGCACATGGGTCAGTTGTCCATGTCGGAGAGCGGAGAGGAGGTTGGTGCCATTGTCGCAAACTACCATTCCTGGCTTAAGCTGGCGTGGCGTCAACCACCTCTCGGCCTGCCCCTGCAGAGCAGACAGAACCTCTGCCCCAGTGTGGCTACTGTCCCCCAAACACACCAGCGCAAGCACGGCATGGCATCTTTTTGCCTGCGTACTTGCGTAGCCCCTTGAACGCCTACGGAGCACCGCTGGTTCCGAGGACAAAGCACAGGAAGAGGCCACGGAGGAAGAAGAAGAGGAGGGGGTGGAGGACAGAGGTGTGTCACAACCAGTAGTAGCATTTTGGAGGCGTGGCGGTGGAACAACCTCCAACACTACTGCACCTTGTCCTGCATCCTTCCCAGCTGCCAAAAGAGTGACCCAATGGGCCGTGAAAGAAAGGTAACGTCCCTATCCATGCCTGCTGGACCATGAGTCAGCGGTAATATGCACCTTACCGCTGACCGCCCTGTCCAGCAAGGCCAAGACATTGCCTTCCACATGCCGGTAGAGAGCCGGAATCGCCTTCCGTGAGAAAAAGTGGCGTTTGGGAACCTGCCACTGAGGAACCGCACATTGCACAAACTCACGGAAGGGGGCCGAGTCTACCAACTGAAAAGGCAGCAGTTGAAGCACTAGCAATTTAGCCAAGCTAGCATTCAACCGCTGGGCATGTGGATGGCTGGGAGTGAACTTCTTTTGACGGTCCAGCAGCTGGGGCAGGGAAATTTGCCTGCTAGAATCAGACGTCGGTGTACTGCTAGCAGAGTGCCCGCAAGTACTTGGCTGTGACACACCTAATTCTACACCTTCATTCCTCTCAGAGCAGGTTTCAGAGAGGACTGAAGGTATAGTGGGGTTGGAGATCCCAGCTGATGCGGTGCAAGAAGAGGTCAGCTTTGTTCTTTGGTGTGGGTCTTTAAGGTAGGCTTGCCAACGAGCTGCATGGCAGGTCAACATATGTCTGGTCAAGCATGTGGTGCCCAAGCGGGTGATGTTTTGGCCACGCGATATACGCTTGAGACTGTGCGATCTGATGCACTCGACTCAAAAAAGGCCCACACCAAAGAACTTTTTGAATAACAGGCAGAGGCAGCGCCCTGCACAGGCGGAGCTCTGCGGTGTGATTCCGTCGGTGTGCTGCCCTTACGCTGGCCCCCGAGGGCATCCTGCATCGTTGGAGATGTGCCTCCTCCTCCTCATCCTCCTCCTCCTCCTCCTCTCTCCTATTAGGCACCCACGTGGAGTCAGTGACCTCATCATCCCCTCCCTCCTCATCACTGGAGCCAATCTGGCAGTATGCTGCAGCTGCTGGAACATGACTGCCAGATTGGTGTCCTTCTTGAGCATCCCCTCTCTCTGCTCTCACGCTACTGCCTTCCTCTAGCTGGGTATCATCATCAGACCCTTCGAAACGCTGGGCATCCTCCTGGCGCATGTACCCAACACTGTGTTCAAACAGTTAGTCTGTTATATCAGCTTCAGGTGTTTGGTAGCTGGTGGTGATCCAAGACTGGTTCATCTTTGTGAAGGTCAGTCGATCAACAGAGTCAGTGGACAGGCGCACCCTGTGATCCGTGACAAATCCTCCAGCAGCACTTATTGTGCGTTCTGAAAGAACGCTGGATGCAGGACAGGCCAGTAGCTCAATTGCATACTGTGCAAGCTCTGGCCAGTGATCCATCCTCAAGACCCAGTAAGCCAGAGGATTTTCGGTGGGGAAGGTGTCCAAGTCTGACCTTGCCCCTAGGTATTCCTGCACCATGTATATCAGACGCTGGCGATGGTTGCTGGAACCGATCATACCTTGGGGCTGCGGACTAAAGAATTGTCTGAACGCATCGGTCAGACGATCACCTTCCCCACCGCTCATTCTTTGACTGACCGAAGCCTCAGCAACTCGTTGTCCAGGACAAGGAGTTTGTAACCTCCCAGTCTCTGGGAACGCGTTGCACAGACCTTTCTGCAAGGCCTCCCGGAGTTGTCTCATCCTCTGCTCCCTCTGCGACGGTAAGATAAGGTCCGCAACCTTACCCTTGTACCGTGGATCAAGGAGAGTGGCCAGCCAGTAATGGTCCCTCTCCTTGATCCGAAGAATACGAGGATCCTTCCGCAGACTTTGCAGGATCAGGGAGGCCATGCAGCGTAGGTTAGCTGAGGCATTCGGTCCGGAGTCCTCTGGGTCACAAAGGACGACATGATCCGCAGCTACCTCCTCCCAGCCACGTACAAGTCCACTGGTTTCTTGGGACTGTAAATCATCCCTAAAAGACTGCTGCTGATGATGCTGAGTGCCAGCCTCCACCTCCATGCTGACACAATCCTCCTCCTCCTCCTCCTCCTCCTCCTCTTCCTGTGCGATGGGTGGGACAGAAGGAACACTGTCTGGGTAAAGGGGGCCTTGAGAGGCAAGGAAGTCCTCCTCTTCCTGCCTCTGTTCTGCCTCAAGTGCCCTGTCCATTATTCCACGCAGCGTGTGCTCCAACAGGTGGACAAGAGGTACAGTGTCACTGATGCATGCACTGTCACTGCTCACCATCCTCGTGGCCTCCTCAAATGGTGCCAGGACAGTGCATGCATCCCTGATCATGCCCCACTGGCGTGGAGAAAAAAAACCAAGCTCCCCTGACCCTGTCCTGGTGCCGTAGTCGCACAGGTACTCATTGATGGCCCTCTGCTGCGTGTGCAGCCGCTGCAGCATGGCCAACGTTGAGTTCCACCTGGTGGGCATGTCACATATAAGGCGGTTCTTGGGCAGGTTCAACTCCTTTTGCAGCTCAGCCAGGTGAGCACTGGCATTATAAGATCTGCGGAAATGCACACAGACTTTCCTGGCCTGCCTCAGGACATCCTGTAAGCCCGGGTACCTGCCCAAGAACCGCTGCACCACCAGGTTAAGGACGTGAGCCACACAGGGCACATGGGTCAGTTGTCCCTGTCGGAGGGCGGAGAGGAGGTTGGTGCCATTGTCGCAAACCACCATTCCTGGCTTAAGCTGGCGTGGCGTCAACCACCTCTCGGCCTGGCCCTGCAGAGCAGACAGGACCTCTGCCCCAGTGTGGCTTCTGTCCCCCAAACACACCAGCGCAAGCACGGCATGGCATCTTTTTGCCTGCGTACTTGCGTAGCCCTTTGAACGCCTACGGAGCACCGCTGGTTCCGAGGACAAACCACAGGAAGAGGCCATGGAGGAAGAAGAGGAGGGGGTGGAGGAGAGAGGTGTGTCACAACCAGTAGTAGCATTTTGGAGGCGTGGCGGTGGAACAACCTCCAACACTACTGCACCTTGTCCTGCATCCTTCCCAGCTGCCAAAAGAGTGACCCAATGGGCCGTGAAAGAAAGGTAACGTCCCTGTCCATGCCTGCTGGACCATGAGTCAGCGGTAATATGCACCTTACCGCTGACCGCCCTGTCCAGCGAGGCCAAGACATTGCCTTCCACATGCCGGTAGAGAGCCGGAATAGCCTTCCGTGAGAAAAAGTGGCGTTTGGGAACCTGCCACTGAGGAACCGCACATTGCACAAACTCACGGAAGGGGGCCGAGTCTACCAACTGAAAAGGCAGCAGTTGAAGCGCTAGCAATTTAGCCAAGCTAGCATTCAACCGCTGGGCATGTGGATGGCTGGGAGTGAACTTCTTTCGACGGTCCAGCAGCTGGGGCAGGGAAATTTGCCTGCTAGAATCGGACGTCGGTGTACTGCTAGCAGAGTGGCCGCAAGTACTTGGCTGTGACACACCTAATTCTACACCTTCATTCCTCTCAGTGCATGTTTCAGAGAGGACTGAAGTTATAGTGGGGTTGGAGATCCCAGCTGATGCGGTGCAAGGAGAGGTCCGCTTTGTTCTTTGGTGTGGGTCTTTGAGGTAGGCTTGCCAACGAGCTGCATGGCAGGTCAACATATGTCTGGTCAGGCATGTGGTACCCAAGCGGCTGATGTTTTGGCCACGCGATATACGCTTGAGACATATGTTGCAAACAGCAGCTGTGCGATCTGATGCACTAGCCTCAAAAAAGGCCCACACCAAAGAACTTTTTGAATGACGGGCAGAGGCAGCGCCCTGCACAGGCGGAGCTCTGCGGTGTGATTCCGTCGGTGTACTGCCCTTACGCTGGCCACCAAAGGGCATCCTGCCTCGTTGGAGATGTGCCTCCTCCTCATCCTCCTCCTCCTCCTCTCTCCTATTAGGCACCCACGTGGAGTCAGTGACCTCATCATTTCCTCCCTCCTCATCACTGGAGCCAATCTGGCAGTATGCTGCAGCTGCTGGAACATGACTGCCAGATTGGTGTCCTTCTTGAGCATCCCCTCTGTCTGCTCTCACGCTACTGCCTTCCTGTAGCTGGGTTTCATCATCAGACCCTTCGAAACGCTGGGCATCCTCCTGGAGCATGTACCCAACACTGTGCTCAAACAGTTCGGGGGACTCCTCAGGAGGAGGACATGGTGGGTCTAGGGAAGGAGTGACTGATGATGAGTCTGACATTGATACCAGGGAAGAGGACGCTTTGGCAGCTGCTTTGCCAGTACCCTGAGCCTGGGTGAGAGAGGATGAGGAGGAGGAGGAGGGCTTGGTCATCCACTCTACCAAGTCTTCAGCATGATGTGGCTCAACATGTCCAGCTGCCGAAAAGAAGGACAAGCGTGTCCCATGGCCATGTGCTGATGACAATGCACCGCGTCCACGACCAGCACTGTTGCCCCCAGACACAGAGCCTGCTTGCCCTCTTTTATTGCCTCCTGACTGTCTGCCTCTCCTTGTTTGCCTTCCAGACATTCTAATGGATGGCCTGCAGGGAGATGGGAAAAAAGCAATAAGGGCTACCTTCAGGTGTCCTTCTCTGTCCCTTTACTTAAGGATTTCTAAATATGGTTGAGGATGATTGCTTTCGCACAGAATAGCACAATGACAATTTCCCTGACTGTCCAAAAAACAAGGATTTCAAAGATGGTTGATGAGGAATGCTTTAGCACAGTATAGCACAAGGAGAATTTCCCTCACTGTCCTTCCCTGTCCCTACAAACAAGGATTAGCACAGTAAAACACACTGACACTCTCCCTACCTATAGTTTTCTGTCCCTATAAAAAATGTTTTTTTAAAGATGGTTGATGATGAATGCTTTAGCACAGTATAGCACAAGGAGAATTTCCCTCACTGTCCTTCCCTGTCCCTACAAACAAGGATTAGCACAGTAAAACACACTGACACTCTCCCTACCTATAGTTTTCTGTCCCTATAAAAATTTTTTTTTTAAAGATGGTTGATGATGAATGCTTTAGCACAGTATAGCACAAGGAGAATTTCCCTCACTGTCCTTCCCTGTCCCTACAAACAAGGATTAGCACAGTAAAACACACTGACACTCTCCCTACCTATAGTTTTCTGTCCCTATAAAAAATGTTTTTTTAAAGATGGTTGATGATGAATGCTTTAGCACAGTATAGCACAAGGAGAATTTCCCTCACTGTCCTTCCCTGTCCCTACAAACAAGGATTAGCACAGTAAAACACACTGACACTCTCCCTACCTATAGTTTTCTGTCCCTATAAAAAATGTTTTTTTAAAGATGGTTGATGATGAATGCTTTAGCACAGTATAGCACAAGGAGAATTTCCCTCACTGTCCTTCCCTGTCCCTACAAACAAGGATTAGCACAGTACAACACACTGACACTCTCCCTACCTATAGTTTTCTGTCCCTATAAAAAATGTTTTTTTAAAGATGGTTGATGATGAATGCTTTAGCACAGTATAGCACAAGGAGAATTTCCCTCACTGTCCTTCCCTGTCCCTACAAACAAGGATTAGCACAGTAAAACACACTGACACTCTCCCTACCTATAGTTTTCTGTCCCTATAAAAAATGTTTTTTTAAAGATGGTTGATGATGAATGCTTTAGCACAGTATAGCACAAGGAGAATTTCCCTCACTGTCCTTCCCTGTCCCTACAAACAAGGATTAGCACAGTAAAACACACTGACACTCTCCCTACCTATAGTTTTCTGTCCCTATAAAAAATGTTTTTTTAAAGATGGTTGATGATGAATGCTTTAGCACAGTATAGCACAAGGAAAATTTCCCTCACTGTCCTTCCCTGTCCCTACAAACAAGGATTAGCACAGTACAACACACTGACACTCTCCCTACCTATAGTTTTCTGTCCCTATAAAAAATGTTTTTTTAAAGATGGTTGATGATGAATGCTTTAGCACAGTATAGCACAAGGAGAATTTCCCTCACTGTCCTTCCCTGTCCCTACAAACAAGGATTAGCACAGTAAAACACACTGACACTCTCCCTACCTATAGTTTTCTGTCCCTATAAAAAATGTTTTTTTAAAGATGGTTGATGATGAATGCTTTAGCACAGTATAGCACAAGGAGAATTTCCCTCACTGTCCTTCCCTGTCCCTACAAACAAGGATTAGCACAGTAAAACACACTGACACTCTCCCTACCTATAGTTTCTGTCCCTATAAAAAATTTTTTTTTAAAGATGGTTGATGATGAATGCTTTAGCACAGTATAGCACAAGGAGAATTTCCCTCACTGTCCTTCCCTGTCCCTACAAACAAGGATTAGCACAGTAAAACACACTGACACTCTCCCTACCTATAGTTTTCTGTCCCTATAAAAAATGTTTTTTTAAAGATGGTTGATGATGAATGCTTTAGCACAGTATAGCACAAGGAGAATTTCCCTCACTGTCCTTCCCTGTCCCTACAAACAAGGATTAGCACAGTAAAACACACTGACACTCTCCCTACCTATAGTTTTCTGTCCCTATAAAAAATGTTTTTTTAAAGATGGTTGATGATGAATGCTTTAGCACAGTATAGCACAAGGAGAATTTCCCTCACTGTCCTTCCCTGTCCCTACAAACAAGGATTAGCACAGTACAACACACTGACACTCTCCCTACCTATAGTTTTCTGTCCCTATAAAAAATGTTTTTTTAAAGATGGTTGATGATGAATGCTTTAGCACAGTATAGCACAAGGAGAATTTCCCTCACTGTCCTTCCCTGTCCCTACAAACAAGGATTAGCACAGTAAAACACACTGACACTCTCCCTACCTATAGTTTTCTGTCCCTATAAAAAATGTTTTTTTAAAGATGGTTGATGATGAATGCTTTAGCACAGTATAGCACAAGGAGAATTTCCCTCACTGTCCTTCCCTGTCCCTACAAACAAGGATTAGCACAGTAAAACACACTGACACTCTCCCTACCTATAGTTTTCTGTCCCTATAAAAAATGTTTTTTTAAAGATGGTTGATGATGAATGCTTTAGCACAGTATAGCACAAGGAGAATTTCCCTCACTGTCCTTCCCTGTCCCTACAAACAAGGATTAGCACAGTAAAACACACTGACACTCTCCCTACCTATAGTTTTCTGTCCCTATAAAAAATGTTTTTTTAAAGATGGTTGATGATGAATGCTTTAGCACAGTATAGCACAAGGAGAATTTCCCTCACTGTCCTTCCCTGTCCCTACAAACAAGGATTAGCACAGTAAAACACACTGACACTCTCCCTACCTATAGTTTTCTGTCCCTATAAAAAATGTTTTTTTAAAGATGGTTGATGAGGAATGCTTTAGCACAGTATAGCACAAGGAGAATTTCCCTCACTGTCCTTCCCTGTCCCTACAAACAAGGATTAGCACAGTAAAACACACTGACACTCTCCCTACCTATAGTTTTCTGTCCCTATAAAAAATGTATTTTTAAAGATGGTTGATGATGAATGCTTTAGCACAGTATAGCACAAGGAGAATTTCCCTCACTGTCCTTCCCTGTCCCTACAAACAAGGATTAGCACAGTAAAACACACTGACACTCTCCCTACCTATAGTTTTCTGTCCCTATATTAAATGTTTTTTTAAAGATGGTTGATGTCTGATGAATGCTTTAGCACAGTATAGCACAAGGAGAATTTCCCTCACTGTCCTTCCCTGTCCCTACAAACAAGGATTGGCACAGTAAAACACACTGACACTCTCCCTACCTATAGTTTTCTGTCCCTATAAAAAAATGTTTTTTTAAAGATGGTTGATGATGAATGCTTTAGCACAGTATAGCACAAGGAGAATTTCCCTCACTGTCCTTCCCTGTTCCTACAAACAAGGATTAGCACAGTAAAACACACTGACACTCTCCCTACCTATAGTTTTCTGTCCCTATAAAAAATGTTTTTTTAAAGATGGTTGATGATGAATGCTTTAGCACAGTATAGCACAAGGAGAATTTCCCTCACTGTCCTTCCCTGTCCCTACAAACAAGGATTAGCACAGTAAAACACACTGACACTCTCCCTACCTATAGTTTTCTGTCCCTATAAAAAATGTTTTTTTAAAGATGGTTGATGAGGAATGCTTTAGCACAGTATAGCACAAGGAGAATTTCCCTCACTGTCCTTCCCTGTCCCTACAAACAAGGATTAGCACAGTAAAACACACTGACACTCTCCCTACCTATAGTTTTCTGTCCCTATAAAAAATGTTTTTTTAAAGATGGTTGATGATGAATGCTTTAGCACAGTATAGCACAAGGAGAATTTCCCTCACTGTCCTTCCCTGTCCCTACAAACAAGGATTAGCACAGTAAAACACACTGACACTCTCCCTACCTATAGTTTTCTGTCCCTATAAAAAATGTTTTTTTAAAGATGGTTGATGATGAATGCTTTAGCACAGTATAGCACAAGGAGAATTTCCCTCACTGTCCTTCCCTGTCCCTACAAACAAGGATTAGCACAGTAAAACACACTGACACTCTCCCTACCTATAGTTTCTGTCCCTATAAAAAATTTTTTTTTAAAGATGGTTGATGATGAATGCTTTAGCACAGTATAGCACAAGGAGAATTTCCCTCACTGTCCTTCCCTGTCCCTACAAACAAGGATTAGCACAGTAAAACACACTGACACTCTCCCTACCTATAGTTTTCTGTCCCTATAAAAAATGTTTTTTTAAAGATGGTTGATGATGAATGCTTTAGCACAGTATAGCACAAGGAGAATTTCCCTCACTGTCCTTCCCTGTCCCTACAAACAAGGATTAGCACAGTAAAACACACTGACACTCTCCCTACCTATAGTTTTCTGTCCCTATAAAAAATGTTTTTTTAAAGATGGTTGATGATGAATGCTTTAGCACAGTATAGCACAAGGAGAATTTCCCTCACTGTCCTTCCCTGTCCCTACAAACAAGGATTAGCACAGTACAACACACTGACACTCTCCCTACCTATAGTTTTCTGTCCCTATAAAAAATGTTTTTTTAAAGATGGTTGATGATGAATGCTTTAGCACAGTATAGCACAAGGAGAATTTCCCTCACTGTCCTTCCCTGTCCCTACAAACAAGGATTAGCACAGTAAAACACACTGACACTCTCCCTACCTATAGTTTTCTGTCCCTATAAAAAATGTTTTTTTAAAGATGGTTGATGATGAATGCTTTAGCACAGTATAGCACAAGGAGAATTTCCCTCACTGTCCTTCCCTGTCCCTACAAACAAGGATTAGCACAGTAAAACACACTGACACTCTCCCTACCTATAGTTTTCTGTCCCTATAAAAAATGTTTTTTTAAAGATGGTTGATGATGAATGCTTTAGCACAGTATAGCACAAGGAGAATTTCCCTCACTGTCCTTCCCTGTCCCTACAAACAAGGATTAGCACAGTAAAACACACTGACACTCTCCCTACCTATAGTTTTCTGTCCCTATAAAAAATGTTTTTTTAAAGATGGTTGATGATGAATGCTTTAGCACAGTATAGCACAAGGAGAATTTCCCTCACTGTCCTTCCCTGTCCCTACAAACAAGGATTAGCACAGTAAAACACACTGACACTCTCCCTACCTATAGTTTTCTGTCCCTATAAAAAATGTTTTTTTAAAGATGGTTGATGAGGAATGCTTTAGCACAGTATAGCACAAGGAGAATTTCCCTCACTGTCCTTCCCTGTCCCTACAAACAAGGATTAGCACAGTAAAACACACTGACACTCTCCCTACCTATAGTTTTCTGTCCCTATAAAAAATGTATTTTTAAAGATGGTTGATGATGAATGCTTTAGCACAGTATAGCACAAGGAGAATTTCCCTCACTGTCCTTCCCTGTCCCTACAAACAAGGATTAGCACAGTAAAACACACTGACACTCTCCCTACCTATAGTTTTCTGTCCCTATATTAAATGTTTTTTTAAAGATGGTTGATGTCTGATGAATGCTTTAGCACAGTATAGCACAAGGAGAATTTCCCTCACTGTCCTTCCCTGTCCCTACAAACAAGGATTGGCACAGTAAAACACACTGACACTCTCCCTACCTATAGTTTTCTGTCCCTATAAAAAAATGTTTTTTTAAAGATGGTTGATGATGAATGCTTTAGCACAGTATAGCACAAGGAGAATTTCCCTCACTGTCCTTCCCTGTCCCTACAAACAAGGATTAGCACAGTAAAACACACTGACACTCTCCCTACCTATAGTTTTCTGTCCCTATAAAAAATGTTTTTTTAAAGATGGTTGATGATGAATGCTTTAGCACAGTATAGCACAAGGAGAATTTCCCTCACTGTCCTTCCCTGTCCCTACAAACAAGGATTAGCACGGTAAAACACACTGACACTCTCCCTACCTATAGTTTTCTGTCCCTATAAAAAATGTTTTTTTAAAGATGGTTGATGAGGAATGCTTTAGCACAGTATAGCACAAGGAGAATTTCCCTCACTGTCCTTCCCTGTCCCTACAAACAAGGATTAGCACAGTAAAACACACTGACACTCTCCCTACCTATAGTTTTCTGTCCCTATAAAAAATGTTTTTTTAAAGATGGTTGATGATGAATGCTTTAGCACAGTATAGCACAAGGAGAATTTCCCTCACTGTCCTTCCCTGTCCCTACAAACAAGGATTAGCACAAAATAAGAGGGAAAAGGAAACGATTTTGCCGTGCAAGACGGCTTATCCAAAAGGGTACCGGCCCTCCGCCGCAGACACCACTGCATCCCCCATCCTCCAAAAGGTACCTGCACAGATGTAATAAGTGCGACAACCAGTGCCCCTTTGTTCACTACTGCAGTCATCCCCACTCCCTGACAGGATAGGGGCGTGGGCCAGATCGGACTGTTTGAGAAAGAGGAGGTAGGGGAGAGCGGGGGTGCCATACACCAAGCTACCCCAAGAAAAAAACTCGGGGGGGTTGAACCACCGACCGGGGGGCCCAAGGTCCACATAGTGGAAGCGGACCGAGTCCCCCCACACTGGCCATAGACCGAGGCCCCCCACAGGGGCCAAAGACCGAGGCCCCCCACAGGGGCCACAGACCGGGGCCCCCACGGGGGCCACATACTGGGACCCCCCACGAGGGCCACATACCGGAACCCCTCATGGGGGCCACATACCAGGACCCCTCACAGGAGGCACCTCCTGGGACCCCTCACAGAGGGCACCTACCGGGACCCCTCACAGGGGCCACCTACCGGGACCCCTCTCAGGGGCCCCACACCGGGATCCCTCCCAGGGGCCACACACCGGGACCCCTCACAGGAGGTGCCGACCCCCACCATACCACCCCTCTGGTAAGAGGCGGCCACAAGGCCTAGCAGGCCACAGAAGCCACGGCCCGGTAGGCTGCCGCAAAAGCCGGGGACTAAATTTTTTGGCCGAGCCCTGAACAGACACCCGGTCCTCAAGGCCTAAATTTTCAGATGCCGTCCGCGAGTGCGCGGCCGCCGGGGGGACCGGACCGCTCCGAGCCCATAGGCCGCAAAGCCGCGGCCTAAATTTCTTGGCCGCCGGCCGCGAGGACCGGCACGATCCGCTGGTAGGCCGCAAAGCCGGGGCCTAAAATTCTTGGGTGCCGGCCGCGAGGACAGGCCTAATCCACCAGTAGGCTGCAAAGCCGTGGCCTAAATTTTCGGCCGCCGGCCGTGAGAGCGCGGCTCATGCGAGACCCCTGATCACCCGCATCCCAGGCCCCCACAATCAGATAGGGGGTAGAGGAGAACCCCGGAGGGACCGACTACCCCAGGGAGTACTTGTGCTCCCACCCCTCCAGGAAGGAGAGGAGGGGGCCCCCTACTTACCACTCCAGCAAAGTGCATGGGTAATGCTCCCAGACGGATCCCCCTCGCCACCAAAGTGGGGGGCTGTCGGCCATGGTGACACTGTGACTCAGACGGCAGTAGCCTGGTCATATGTGCCCCTGCAAGGCAGTTAGCCTGCCGGATGGGGCTTGTCGCGGCCGACCTAGCGCGTAGCTGAGGTCTGCTGCGCTCGCTGGCCAGAGTGGGGGGACCCTCTGGATCTATATTATCCAGTCCGTCGCCCAGCCCGGCAGTTGATTGTAGATCTAACCGGAAAAAATCCAGGAAAAAATTATTAAAACTAAAATTCTCAGGACTAGAGATCCCAGCAGGGAACTAGGTCCTTACTCCTGACTAGGCATAAAAAAACGAAATACCTAGAGCAGGGAGGGGGTTATATACTGACTAAGGACGGTCCATGGGCGTAGCCAGGGGTTTGTGTGTTTTTTTGTTCTGCCTAGTCCTACTCCTAATAGAGGCGATATAACCCAATGGTTCTGAATTAAGAAGGCTGTGTCTGTCAATGAACAAAAGAGAAATGATAACTAGAGCCTCAACATATGATGTTCATGATTGGTTTTTGCAGAGGCGTAACTAGAAACTTCAGGACCCCGGTGCAAGAAATCATGTGGTGGTGTTGAAGGGGGGTGGCAGCGGTGGTGTTGGGGGGGGGTGTGGTAGCGGCTGTGTTGATGGAGGGTGGCAGTGATAGTGTTGAGGGGTGGTAGAAGTGGTAGTGTTGAGAGGGGGTGGCAGTGGTAGTGTTGAGAGGGGTTGGCAGTGGTGGTGGTGTTGAGGGGGGGTGTCAGAGGTGGCAGTGATAGTGTTAAGGGGGGCTGGCAGTGGTGGCAGTGGTAGTGTTGAGAGGGGGTGGCAGTGGCGGTGGTGTTGAGGGGAGGGTGTCAGAGGTGGCAGTGATAGTGTTGAGGGGGGCTGGCAGTGGTAGTGTTGAGAGGGGGTGGCAGCGGCGGTGGTGTTGAAGGGGGGTGGCAGTGGTGGTGTTGAGGGGGGATGTCAGAGGTGGCAGTGGTAGGGTTGAGGGGGTGTGTCAGTGGTAGTGTTGAGAGGGGGTGGCAGCGGCGGTGGTGTTGAAGGGGGTGTCAGATGTGGCAGTGTTGAGGGGGGGTGGCTGCGGTGGTGTTGAGGGGGGGTGGCAGCGGTGGTGTTGAGGGGGGATGTCAGAGGTGGTATTAAGGTGGGTGGCAGCGGTGGTATTGAGAGGGGGTGGCAGCAGTGGTCGGGGGATGGGATCAGTAAGAGGCAGAGGTGGTGGAGGTTGGAATCGATTGCACTGGCAATTAGTCACTTACTTAGTTAAGGTAATCGATTACTCCTCAGAAATCTGTCACACGGTGAGCCTAGGGATGCCTTTTCCTCATGGGCACTCCTGGCAATCGCAGGAGAGAGCTCCTCCCCCTTCACGCGATTGGTGTCAGCTGGTCATCTGACTTTCTTTTTCAGTGACCGCCCTCGCCTCCCTACATTCTCTCTGGATAGGGGCGGGGCTGTCCACGTCCACTGTCTCAGCTCTGCCTTCTCTCCCCTCATCCTCAACACTATAAGCGGACGAAACCCCTCCTCCTCCCACGGTGGAGCTAACTCACACTGGTGGACGGACGGGCGGGGGGGTCCGCGGGCACCTCACACTGGCGGACAGACGTCGGGGGGTCCGTGGGCACCTCACACTGGTGGACGGATGGGCGGGGGGGTTCACGGGCATCTTACACTGGCGGACGGACAGCGGGGGGGTCCACGGGCACCTCACACTGGTGGACGGACAAAGGGGGCCCCCCGCGGGCCCCCCTAACTGCAGGGCCCAGTCGCAAGTGCGACTGCTGTGACCCTGATAATCCCGCCACTGGGTTTTCGGCAATACACTAAAAATTGAAGGCAGCAGTTAATCTTTTTATTTATTTGCGCATAGATGGCCAATCATCCAGTTAGAACAATGTTACAGCAAAAAAACACAGTAAAAATGCAACGAGAGAGTCACTGATGACCCATGAGTGTGCAGCGGCATGATGCCAGCATGATCACAGACAAACGTCTAAAGAGTTTGAAGGCCTGCCAGGACTCAGCTTTCAATGGCCTATTTGATGTTGTGTAGGCATGCTACTGTATAGAGTTGAGCGGACACCTGGATGTTCGGGTTCGACGGGTTCGGCCGAACTTTGGAAAAAAGTTCGGGTTCGGGACCGAACTTTAACCCGAACCCGAACCCGAACCCCATTGAAGTCAATGGGGACCCTGACTTCTAAGGACTAAAAAGGCTCTAAAAAAGTAATGGAAGGGGCTAGAGGGCTGCAAATGGCAGCAAAATGTTGTTAAGAGCATGGCAAGTGCTCTGCAAACAAATGTGGATAGGGAAATAACTTAAAATAACTTAAAAAAAATAAAAAAATATGCTGGAGGCCCCCTTTTCAGCAGAAGAGGTACGGGAAGTCATTAAGAACCTCAGAAACTCAACGGCACGATGCCACACATATGGCGGGAATGCCCCAGAATACGCCCTTTCTGGAAAAAATTATTCAATTTAACCACTTAAGCCCCGGACCATTTGGTAGCTAAAGGACCAGAGGTGAATTCAGAATTTTGCACTGCGCTGCTTTAACTGTAAATTGTGCGGACATGCAATGTTGTACCCAAACGAAATTTGCGTCCTTTTCTTCCCACAAAATAGAGCTTTCTTTTAATGGTATTTGATTGCCTCTGCGATTTTTATTTTTTGCTATATAAACGGAAAAAGACTAAAAATTTTGAAAAAAAAAATATTTTCTACTTTTTGTTATAAGAAAAATCGAATAAACTCAATTGTAGTCATACATTTAGGCCAAAATGTATTCAGCCACATGTCTTTAGTAAAAAAAATGTCAATAAGCGTATATTTATTGGTTTGCGCAAAAGTTATAGCGTCTACAAACTAGGGTACATTTTCTGGAATTTACACAGCTTTTAATTTATGACTGCTTATCTCATTTCTTGAGGTGCTAAAATGGCAGGGCAGTACAAAACCCCCCAAATGACCCCATTTTGGAAAGTAGACACCCCAAGGAAATTGCTGAGAGGCATGTTGAGCCCATTGAATATTTTTTTTTGTCCCAAGTGATTGAATAATGACAAAAAAAAAAAAAAAAATTACAAAAAGTTGTCACTAAATGATATATTGCTCACACATGCCATGGTTATATGTGGAATTGCACCCCAAAATACATTCTGCTGCTTCTCCTGAGTACAGGGATACATGTGTGGGACTTTTTAGGAGCCTAGCCACGTACGGGACCCCGGAAACCAAGCACCGCCTTCAGGATTTCTAAGGGCGCAAATTTTTGATTTCACTCCTCACTACCTATCACAGTTTCGAAGGCCATAAAATGCCAAAATAGCACAAAACCCCCCCCAAATGACCCCATTTTGGAAAGTAGACACCCCAAGCTATTTACTGAGAGGCATGCACCGCCTTCAAGGTTTCTAAGGGCATACATTTTTGATTTCACTCCTCACTACCTATCACAACCTATCACAGTTTTGAAGGCCATAAAATGCCAAGATGGCACAAAACCCCCCCAAATGACCCCATTTTGGAAAGTAGACACCCCAAGCTATTTGCTGAGAGGCATGTTGAGGCCATTGAATATTTTTTTTTTTGTCCCAAATGATTGAATAATGACAAAAAGAAAAAAAAAAATAATTTACAAAAAGTTGTCACTAAATGATATATTGCTCACACATGCCATGGTTATATGTGGAATTGCACCCCAAAATACATTCTGCTGCTTTTCCTGAGTACGGGGATACCACATGTGTGGGACTTTTTGGGAGCCTAGCCGCGTACGGGACCCCAAAAACCAAGCACCGCCTTCAAGGTTTCTAAGGGCATAAATTTTTGATTTCACTCCTCACTACCTATCACAGTTTTGAAGGCCATAAAATGCCAAGGTAGCACAAAACCCCCCAAAATGACCCCATTTTGGAAAGTAGACACCCCAAGGAAATTGCTGAGAGGCATGTTGAGCCCATTAAATATATTTTTTTTGTCCCGAGTGATTGAATAATGACAAAAAGAAAAAAAAATGTACAAAAAGTTGTCACTAAATGATATATTGCTCAAACATGCCATGGTTATATGCGGAATTGCACCCCAAAATACATTTGGCTGCTTCTCCTGAGTACGGGGATACCACATGTGTGGGACTTTTTGAGAGCCTAGCCGCGTACGGGCCCCCGAAAACCAAGCACCGCCTTCAGGATTTCTAAGGGCACAAATTTTTGATTTCATTCCTCACTACCTATCACAGTTTTGAAGGCCATAAAATGCCAAGATAGCCCAAAACCCCCACAAATGACCCAATTTTGGAAAGTAGACACCCCAAGCTATTTGCCGAGAGGCATGGTGAGTATTTTACAGCTCTCATTTGTTTTTGAAAATGAAGAAAGACATTTTTTTTTTTTTTTCAATTTTTAAAACTTTGTGACAAAAAGGGAGATCTGCAAAATACTCAACATACCTCTCAGCAAATAGCTTGGGGTGTCTACTTTCCAAAATGGGGTCATTTGGGGGGGTTTTGTGCCATCTGGGCATTCCATGGCCTCCGAAACTGTGATAGGCAGTGAGGAGTGAAATCAAAAATTTACACCCATAGAAATCCTGAAGGTGGTGCTTGGTTTTCGGGGTCCTGTACGCGGCTAGGCTCCCAAAATGTCTCACACATGTGGTATCCCCGTACTCAGGAGAAGCAACAGAATGTATTTTGGGGTGCAATTCCACATATAACCATGGCATGTTTGAGCAATATATAATTTAGTGACAACTTTTTGTACATTTTTTTCTTTCTTTTTGTCATTATTCAATCACTTGGGACAAAAAAATTAAAATATTCAATGGGCTCAACATGCCTCTCAGCAAATAGCTTGAGGTGTCTACTTTCCAAAATTGGGTCATTTGGGGGGGTTTTGAACTGTCCTGGCATTTTATGCACAACATTAGGAAGCTTATGTCACACATCATCCACTCTTCTAACCACTTGAAGACAAAGCCCTTTCTGACACTTTTTGTTTACATGAAAAAAAACATTTTTTTGCAAGAAAATTATGTTGAACCCCCAAACATTATATATATTTTTAAAGCAAAGGCCCTACAGATTAAAACAGTGGGTGGTGCATTTTTTTTTTCCACACAGTATTTGCGCAGCGATTTTTCAAACACATTTTTTGGGGGGAAAACATACTTTTTTTATTTTTAATGCACTAAAAAACACTATATTGCCCAAATGTTTGATGAAATAAAAAAGATGATCTTAGGCCGAGTACATGGATACCAAACACGACATGCTTTAAAATTGCGCACAAACGCGCAGCGGCGAGAAACTACATTCATTTTTAAAAGCATTTAAAAGCCTTTACAGGTTACCACGTTAGATTTACAGAGGAGGTCTACTGCTAAAATGACTGCCCTCGATCTGACCTTCGCGGTGATACCTCACATGCATGATGCAATTGCTGTTTACATATGACGCTAGACCGACGCTTGCGTTCGCCTTTGCGCAAGAGCAGGGGGGGACAGCGGTGCTTTTTTTTTTTTTTTTTTAATTATTTATTTTGCTTTTTTATTTTATTTTTAAACTGTTCCTTCCATATTTTTTTTTTATCATTTTTATTGTTATCTCAAGGAATGTAAATATCTCCTATGATAGCAAGAAGTAGTGACAGGTACTCTTTTTTTGAAAAAAAATGGGGGGTTAGACCCTAGATCTTTCCTCTGCCCTCAAAGCATCTGACCACACCAAGATCGGTGTGATAAAATGCTTTCCCAATTTCCCAATGGCGCTGTTTATATCCGGGGGGGGGGCATTCCCTCCCACTGCTTGTAAAAGCAGTCTAGAGGCTAATTATCTGCTAGAATTGCTTTTACATGAAAGCCGGCCACTGGCTAAAAAGAATGATACCAAGATGATACCTAAACCTGCAGGCATCATTCTGGTATAAACATTCAAAGTCCAGCAACATACCAGTACGTTGCTGGTCCTTGTTGGACATGTATTGTAATCTTTTTTTTCATGCAGCCTGTTGGCTGAATGAAAAAAAGAGATTGATCGGTGGGTATGCCCACCATTAGAATACCTCCCTTCATCCACCCACTTCTAATGATGGGCATATATGCCGAAGCATGGGGGCATCCTCCCGCAAAAAAGTTATGCCGCGTACACACGGTCGGACTTTTCCACGGGCAAGCCTTCGTCGGAATTTCGACCGTATGTACGCGGCATAAAAGGTTTATGTATCGTGGGAGCAAACGCTGTTGCTGTCAAGATAAATAAATCCGCGATGCAACTGAATGGCGTACCTGCTAAGCAAATGATGGTTAACATTAAAACAAAGTAACATTACAGTACAACAGTAAGACCTTACCATACCATACCTGCAAAGCAAACACCAAAACAAAACCTAGTAAAAAATAAAACATTTTTTTAACGCAACCTGTGCCTAAAATATATATATGCCGAAGCATGGGGGCATCCTCCCGCAAAAAAGTTATGCCGCGTACACACGGTCGGACTTTTCCACGGGCAAGCCTTTGTCGAAATTTCGACCGTATGTACGCGGCATAAAAGGGCAAGCTTCCGTCGGAATTTCGACCGTATATACGCGGCATTAGGAGCAAAATCGCTCCTCCGCCCCTGCTGCCCCCATGCTTCGGCATATATGCTCTTTTTTTTTAACTGTGGTGGTGAAATCACCTCCTACAGCACTGGAGTCACGGCTTTATGTATCGTGGGAGCAAACGCTGTTGCTGTCAAGATAAATAATTCCGCGCTGCAGTTGAATGGCGCACCTGAAAACAAAAAATTACATACCTGAAAAGCAAGCATGATAAAACATTGCAGAATGGAATACAGTAAAAAAGAGCAGAACAATAGAGAGAAAATAGAGAGAGAGAGAGAGAACAATAAAACGACAACTATTTTTGTTTTTTTTTTGTTTTTTTGTGTTTTTGTCTTTTACGTTTTTATTTTTATTTTTTACACTTTTTTTTTAAACTTTAACAACTGTAATGGTTCGGGTCTCTCAAAATGTAATGGCATCTTGGGAGACCCTGTGTAAGTGTGTCCTAGTCTGTGAAAACTTCACTTTTGAGTGGTAGCGTTCAAAACATTCACCAAGGCAAAGACCAGGTTTGTCAGGACAGAGTGGACAATAATAACGGGTGTCACGCCTAAATCCGCGCTTGCTACAGACACAACATCTTTTTTGGGGGGCTCGTTGGGTAGGGGTACTCGGGAGGAGATGCGTATAATGCCTCTCATGCAGCCGGCTTACGGCATTTGGTAGGGGATGGTGAGGTGCAGAACCGCCTGGATACAGGAGTTCTGTGACTATCTCATTCTGGAATTTTAGAAGAGATAAAGTCCCGCCTGAAGCTCTGTATAGCACATGAGCATTCAGCAAAGCCAATTGGAATAAGGATAGAGACACTTTTTTGTACCAGCATCTCGCCTTACGGTCAATTAGATACGGCGCCATCAACTAGTCATTGAGGTCCACCCCTCCCATATTTTTGTTATATTCATGGACACAGAGGGGTTTCTCCACAACACCAGTCGCCGTACGAATTTGGACTGTCGTGTCTGCATGAAGGGAGGTAAGAAGGAAAACATTCTTATTGTCCCTCCACTTCATAGCGAGCAAGTTATTACACTTTACGCAGGCTCTCTCCCCCCGCCTAAGACGTGCATCTACAAGCCGCTGGGGAAAGCCCCGGCGATTAGGTCGCACGGTGCCACATGCTCCAATCTGATGATCAAACAAGTGACTAAACAGTGACACGCTCGTGTAATAATTGTCCACATACAAGTGGTACCCCTTTCCGAATAAGGGTGACACCAAGTTCCACACTATCTTGCCAGCGCTCCCTATGTAATCCGGGCAGTTGACCGGCTCAACCTTACTATCTTTTCCCTCATAAACCATAAAGCTCCATACATAGCCTGTTGCCCTGTCACAGCACTTATAGAGCTTGACCCCGTATCTGGCATGCTTGCAGGGAAGGTACTGCTTGAAAGCCAAGCGGGCAGAAAATGTAATCAGGGACTCATCAACGCAGACAGCTTGATCGGGAATAAACAAGGCTGCAAAACGTTCGTTGAAGTGGTTTATGAGGGGCCGAATTTTATAGAGCCGGTCGTATTCAGGGTCCCCACGTGGACGACAAAGTTCATTGTCGTTGAAGTGCATGAACCGCAAAATCTGCTTGTATCGTTTCCTGGGCATGGAGGCAGAGAACACGGGCATGTGGTTAATTGGGTGCATGGACCAATAAGCACGCAATGACGGGAATTTATGTGTGCCCATGTTGAGGGAAAGGCCCAGAAAGGTCTTAAATTCGGAAACCGTAATTGGTTTCCAATCTTTGGCAATGGAAGGCAACTGGGGATTAGCGGCGATGAATTGACCAGCATATAAATTACTCTGGTCCACAATAGATCTATGGAGATCTTCCGTGAAAAACAGCGAATAATAATCAATTGGCATAAAATCAGCTGTTTCCACCTGAATACCGGGTTGGGCAGTGAATGGGGGAAGTACGGGTTCTGCAGAAGTGGTGGGGACCGAATCAGGATAGGCAAATTCTGCAGGAAGATCACTATGGGTACGACGGGCCTGCTTTTGTCTTCTTATTGGTGGCAGCGGGACACTACTTGTGCTTGCCACCTCGCCAGCTTGAACTGCACTTATGGGACTCGCCACGTCACCAAGTGATACTGCAGTGCTGGATGTACGCCCAGGCTGTACTAGGCCGCTGGTGCTTGCCAATTCACCAGAAGGAATAGCGGTGCTAGTACTACTCTGCTCCATGATATGAGAGCCCTGCGGTTCTTGCTCCTCAACAACCTCAGAAGATCGGGATCGGGTACGCCTGACCTTAGCAGGGACCTCAACTTCGTCGTCAGAGCTATCTGACGTGGGGCCGCTGACGTCACTGTCTTCTACGGGAGGATATTCTGAGCCTGAATCTGACAGATACGTGACCTCCTCTTCACTATCTGTCATGCTCAGAATCTCGTAGGCCTCTTTAGTAGTGTACCTTCGACTTGCCATTTTGGGCTCTAAATTTAGGGGTACACTAGTAAGATTCACAGGAAAAAAAGCACCCGACTGTCGTCAGCAAATATATCAAACGCTACAAAAAAAACTGTTAGCGGTCGCAGGGATCAGGACTGTCTCTGCGAACGCTGCAGTTATGTGTTTTGTGTTTGACAGTGATCGATCGATACTGCACTTGGGTGGGCTGGGCTAGGCTGGGCTGGGCTGGGCGGAGGGGCTAAACGCAGGTGCTAGCAGGTATCTGGGCTGATCCCGCTAACACTGCATTTTTGGGAACCCTAAACCGCTGGGGACGCTAGTATAGATCTGATCAGATACTATACCACTAAGGGAGGTGTATGCTTTGCACGTGGGTGTTAGCGTTACTGGCACTAACCTAACGCTGCCTGGGGCAACGCAGACCCTCTCTGGCGCTAAAACCTAATTGATCTCACCCGCCGGGCGATCAGGGGGTTAAACCTTTATTGGGTTATATACGGCGGGTGCCCTGATGCTATAAAAAGCAAACTAACCAACCAGCGTCACCCGTAACCTTTATATGGTGATCACTGGTGAAAGGGTTAACTAGGGGCAATTAGGGGGTTAAAACCTTTATTAGGTTAAATATGAGGGTACCCAACGCTATATAAAAACCTGACGGGTTACCTAAATAACTAACTGGGTAACCAGTGTCACCAGTGACGCTTATACGGTGATCACTGGTGAAAGGGTTAACTCTAGGGGCAATCAGGGGGTTAAAATAATATATGGGGGTACCTGACGCTCTAAAAACCTGCGGCGAAACGAAAAATAAATAACTGGCTATCTAGGGCACCACCGGCACATACAGCGATCGAAAATACGATCGCTTAGTGACGCTGGCGTTAGGGGGTGAAAGGGTTACCTGGGGGGCGATCAAGGGGTTAAACCTTAATTAGGGGGGTTAGGGGGCTACCCTGGACCTAAAGGGGCCTAATCCTAACTGCTCTGCAACTTTTTACTATCACAGATGACACTAAATGTAGTGATCAGTAAAATAAATGATCACTGCAATCAGTGACACTGTGATTGGGGGCTGGGGGGTGACCTGGGGGGTGATCTGGGGGTGACTGGGGGGTGAAATGTGTGCCTATGTGTACCTAAGTGTCAGTGGACTGTTGGTGCACTAACCTGCTTCCTCTCTCCTCGGCGCAGGAATCGAAAAGACCGCCGCGAGGGAGATGACATCACTTCCTCCTGCCTGTGTTTACATCACATGGCGGAGGAAGCATTTTCATTCGCCGGGAGCGATTGCGAGGGGGTGGCCGAAATCGAATGGTCACCCCCTCATCTCTTATTCGCTCCCCAACGATAAACGGCCACTCACTGTATAGGGTCCGATCGGACCCCCCAACTGTACAAAGGCGATCACGTACACTCTACGTGATTGTGCCTGTCGGTGCCATTCTGCCGACGTATATATACAGTGAGCGGTCGTTAAGTGGTGCCACCCTGCTGTGAAAATGGCTCCTCCTCCTCCATCTCCTCCTCCACCTCGTCATCCTCCAGAACTGTGCCCTTTCTGCCGGACAATTGTGTACCTGGCGTTTGTTAGTGCAGGAACCCACCCTCGTAGCCACTTGTGAAAGACTGCCCTGAAAGCCTTTGAAATGATCCCGCTTCCTCCTCCTCCTCCTCATCCTCCTGTGCCACATCCTCTTCCATCATCGCCCCAAAGGGTTTTTTCAAGGAGGCATAGAACTGGGATAGTAACGCTGAGAACGGCGTCATTGGCACTGGACATGTTGGTGGAGTACTCGAAACAGCGCAACAAGGCACACAGGTCTCGCATGGAGGCCCAGTTATTGGTGGTGAAGTGGTGCTGTTCCGCAGAGCGACTCACGCGTGATTGCTGCAGCTGAAACTCCACTATCGCCTGCTGCTGCTCGCACAGTCTGGCCAACATGTGCAAGGTGGAGTTCCACCTTGTAGGCACGTCACATATGAGGCGGTGAGCGGGAAGGCCGAAGTTACGCTGCAGCGCTGACAGGCGAGCAGCAGCAGGGTGAGAACGCCGAAAGTGCGCACACACAGCCCGCACTTTCTGCAGCAGCTCTGGCATATTGGGGTAATTTTTAAGGAACCTCTGGACCACCAAGTTCAGCACATGCGCCAGGCAAGGGATGTGCGTCAAACCGGCTAGGCCCAGAGCTGCTACGAGATTTCGCCCATTATCGCACACCACCAGGCCGGGCTTGAGGCTCACTGACAGCAACCACTCATTGGTCTGTTGTTCCATGTCCCTCCACAACTCCTGCGCGGTGTGGGGTTTTTCCCCCAAACAGGAAAGTTTTAAAACTGCCTGCTGTCGTTTACCTCTGGCTGTGCTGAAGTTGGTGGTGAAGGTGTTACGCTGACCGGATGAGCAGGCGGTAGAGGATGAGGAAGCGGAGTAGGAGGAGTTAGCAACAGGAGGCAAACTGAAGCGCCCTGCAATCCTCGGTGGTGGAAGGACATGCGCCAAACTGCTATCTGCCTCAGGCCCAGCCGCCACTGCATTTACCCAGTGTGCTGTTAGGGAGATATAACGTCCCTGACCGTGCTTACTGGTCCACGCATCCGTAGTTAGGTGGACCTTGCCACAGATGGCGTTGCGCAGTACACACCTGATTTTGTCCCCCACTTGGTAGTGCAGGGAAGGGATGGCTCGCCTGGAAAAGTAGTGGCGGCTGGGCACGACGTACTGTGGGACAGCCAATGCCATCAGGCTTTTAAAACTCTGCGTCTCCACCAGACAGAATGACAGCATTTCAAAGGCCAGGAGTTTTGAAATGCTGGCATTCAGGGCCAGGGATCGCGGGTGGCTAGGGGGGTACTTCCTCTTCCGCTCCAATGTTTGGGAGATAGAGAGCTGAACGCTTCCATGGGACATTGTGGAGATGGTTGGTGACCCAGGTGGTAATGTTGCTGGTAGATCCTCTGTTTGCGGGGTGGCAGGTGCCACTGTCACTACAGAGGTGGATGAAGAGGCCGAGACTGCAGCAGAAGAGGAAGCAGCAGGAGCCAGAGACCTTTCTTGGTTTTTGAGGTGTCTACTCCACTGCAGCTCATGCTTTGCACTTAGATGCCTGGTCATGCAGGTTGTGCTCAGGTTGAGAACGTTTATGCCTCGCTTCAGGCTCTGATTGCACAGCGTGCAAACCACTCGTGTCTTGTCATCAGCACATTGTGTGAAGAACTGCCACGCTAGGGAACTCCTTGGACCTGGCTTTGGTGTGCTCGGTCCCTTGCTGCGTTGGGCAGTAGCAGACATACTGTCTAGGGGACGGACGCTCCGCTTTTGCACCCTGCTCCCTCTTCTGCTGTGCTGGTGGCTCTGTGCGACCACCGCCTCTTCCTCCAAACTACACTGGTCACCTGCATAACGTTGATTCCATGTGGGGTCGAGGACCTCATCGTCCTCCACATCATCTTCCACCCAGTCTTCACCCCTGCCCTCCTTGTCTGTCTGCACAATTGCGAAATCAGCAGCAGTTGGCACCTGTGTTTCGTCATCATCCGAGACGTGCTGCGATGGTCCTCCCATGTACTCATCATGAAACATAAGTGGTTGGGCATCAGGGCACTCAATCTCTTCCACTTCTGGGGCAGAGCTAGGTGGATGGCCCTGGGAAACCCTGCTAACAGAGTCATCGAAAAGCAGAAGAGATTGCTGCATGATTTGGGGCTCAGACTGCTTGGCTGATTTGCAAGGGGGTGAGGTGAAAGACTGATGGACATGGGTTTCAGGTGCCAACTCTGATCTTTCATCAGAAGAGTGGGTGTGAGACAATGTGAAGGAACCCGAGGCACTGTCAGCAACCCAATCTACTATCGCCTGTACTTGTCCTGGCCTAAACATTCGTACAGCCTCATTAGGCGCGACAAAATACCGCCGCAGGCTCGGTCGCCTACTCGCACCTGAGGAAGGTGTTTCACTTGTGCGTGTATCTGGCACAGATCCACCACGTCCTCTCCCTGCAACAGGAGCTCCACCAGCAGTACCACGACCGGGGCCACCACGTCCCTTTGACCTTCTCCTCATATTTTCCAAATTTAGGATGTTGCCCTAAATGGGTGTTTTTGGAAGAGCAGAACACACCCACAGTACGTAACCGCTGAATCGCACAGCTACAGAACTGCAGAAAATGCTATTCAAAAAAAATGTTTTTTTTTTAGTATAGCACAGTAGAAGAAAACTATATATAAATTGTTTATTTCACACACCTCCACATATGTATAACACACTGCAAAATATTTTTTGTGGCCCTAAATGGCGTTTTTTGGAAGACCACAACACACCCACAGTACGTAACCGCTGAATCGCACAGCTACAAAACTGCAGAAAATGCTATTAAAAAAAAATGTTGTTTTTTTAGTATAGCACAGTAGAAGAAAACTATTTAGAAATTGTTTATTTCACACGCCTCCACATATGTATAACACACTGCAAAATATTTTTTGTGGCCCTAAATAGCGTTTTTTGGAAGACCACAATACACCCACAGTACGTAACCGCTGAATTGCACAGCTACAGAACTGCAGAAAATGCTATTAAAAAAAAATGTTGTTTTTTTAGTATAGCACAGTAGAAGAAAACTATATATAAATTGTTTATTTCACACACCTCCACATATGTATAACACACTGCAAAATATTTTTTGTGGCCCTAAATGGCGTTTTTTGGAAGACCACAACACACCCACAGTACGTAACCGCTGAATCGCACAGCTACAGAACTGCAGAAAATGCTATTAAAAAAAAATGTTGTTTTTTTAGTATAGCACAGTAGAAGAAAACTATTTCAAAATTGTTTATTTCACACACCTCCACATATGTATAACACACTGCAAAATATTTTTTGTGGCCCTAAATGGCGTTTTTTGGAAGACCACAACACACCCACAGTACGTAACCGCTGAATCGCACAGCTACAGAACTGCAGAAAATGCTATTAAAAAAAATGTTTTTTTTTTTAGTATAGCACAGTAGAAGAAAACTATTTAGAAATTGTTTATTTCACACACCTCCACATATGTATAACACACTGCAAAATATTTTTTGTGCCCCTAAATGGCGTTTTTTGGAAGACCACAATACACCCACAGTACGTAACCGCTGAATCGCACAGCTACAGAACTGCAGAAAATGCAAATAAAAAAAAATGTTGTTTTTTTAGTATAGCACAGTAGAAGAAAACTATTTAGAAATTGTTTATTTCACACACCTCCACATATGTATAACACACTGCAAAATATTTTTTGTGGCCCTAAATGGCGTTTTTTGGAAGACCACAACACACCCACAGTACGTAACCGCTGAATCGCACAGCTACAGAACTGCAGAAAATTCTATTAAAAACAAATGTTTTTTTTATTAGTATAGCATAGTAGAAGAAAACTATATATAAATTGTTTATTTCACACACCTCCACATATGTATAACACACTGCAAAATATTTTTGGTGGCCCTAAATGGCGTTTTTTGGAAGACCACAATACACCCACAGTACGTAACCGCTGAATCGCACAGCTACAGAACTGCAGAAAATGCTATTCAAAAAAAATGTTGTTTTTTTAGTATAGCACAGTAGAAGAAAACTATTTAGAAATTGTTTATTTCACACACCTCCACATATGTATAACACACTGCAAAATATTTTTTGTGGCCCTAAATGGCGTTTTTTGGAAGACCACAACACACCCACAGTACGTAACCGCTGAATCGCACAGCTACAGAACTGCAGAAAATGCTATTAAAAAAAAATGTTGTTTTTTTAGTATAGCCCAGTAGAAGACAAATATATAGAAATGGTTTATTTCACACGCCTCCACATATGTATAACACACTGCAAAATATTTTTTGTGGCCCTAAATGGGTCTTTTTGCAAGCATACATTAAAGTGCAATTTTTTTAAATTTTTTTTTGCCCTAAACGGGTCTTTTTTTGCACAAGCAAAATAAAATGGATTTTTTTTATTTTTTTTGCCCTTAATGGGTCTTTTGGAAAAGAGCAGAATACACCCACAGTATGGAAACGGTGTATCTCTCAACGTAATATATGCAGTGCTGGTGCACTGAGCTTGCAGATAAAAGGTAGATTTTCTCTGACACTGGGCTCATAGCAGTGTAAAAAGACTGCACTGCAACACAAACAGGTAATCCTATGCAGATCGCTGAGTTATATCTCTGAATCTGGACTCCTATTCCTATATAATATATCTCTCTCCCTAAAAGCAAAAAACAGGAACCTGGCCCTACACTACACTGTCTCTCTATCTTTTCCCTCAGATTCCAGAATCAGGACTAACTCATGTATTTTTCTATCTCTCCCTAAAAGCAGCAGCAGCAGACAAGATCCTCTCCCTATCTATTCTGAAGCAGAGTGACGTGTGTGCTGTGTGCCTCTAGCTTATATAGAAGCTGGGTCACATGTTGCACTGACCAATCACAGCCATGCCATTAGTAGGCATGGCTATGATGGCTTCTAAGGGCACACCAGCTAATCAAAAGGTGATTGGCTGGCCCCTGAAGCATTTCTAACTGCGTAATTAGATTCCCGAACCCGAACCCGGACTTTTGCGCAAAGTCCGGGTTCGGGTTCGGGAAAAAGCTAAAGTTCGGTACGGACCCGAACTTTACAGTTCGGGTTCGCTCAACACTACTCCTGTATGCACCACATACATGCAGAACCATGCACATGCACAAGTGCTTGCGCCGGTAACTGATTGCACAGGCTGATACGATCTTCCTAATAGCATTGGTATAAAGGCTTAAATCTTGACATCTATGGATCTAACATAAATATAAAAATTAGATAATTCCAGGGTTAATACAAATTTTACCCATATGGGGATGCTGTTGTCCCTGTTTCATTGATCACATTCACACATGACATTCTGCAAAGATCAAATCGGTAATTAAAACATCCATAATGGAAACTGAGTTTCCAGAGGTTGGGTTTACAATGCAAATGGATGCTTTACCTGGACAGATAAGGAATGCGATTTCTTTCATCTTTACTATTCTCAGAGGAGGTAGACCTGCATCAATGATTTCAGGGGACAGGGTGAATGATGTGCGTACATTTAAAAGAATTCTGCTGAGAATCACTACTTGATGTGCAATGGAAGGAACATCCAGTACACAGAGGAATGTCATGTCTTAGCCTCACTCAAGCAGCAAACACACAAGAATTAAATGCATCACTGGATGGGATATTGTGGGGTCACATCTCAGTTTAAACAATTGTATGTAATTGTTAAAATGTTTTTACATAACTGTTTTATTTACCCTTGTTTTGTAACACTTACTTTGCATAGGAGACAAAGAAGATCATGTATCGTCAAAGTGGAACTGAACTTAAAAAGTGAACATTTTCCATGTTATAGAGAACATTTAGAAATGTCAACTGTGCCTAATACACACTATCAGGTTTTTTTTCGCTCACCCCAGCGGGTTGAACGAAAAAAAAGAACTGACAGCTCAGGTTGGAGCTGCTGTACTAACAATTCGATTTTAGTACAGCGATCTGCCCTGGCTGAGCTATTGTGTTCTGACAGGTGGACCCCTCTACCACCAGAACACTCCAGTCGGCTGCTGGTTTTCCAGCATGCTCGTCTGACAGCCCACGGCCGCCATACACATGGGCCGATGTCGCATCTGGCCTTCGGCCCGTGTGTACTAGTCTTTAGCAGTACCTTGAAAATGTAAACGTTTAGAAGAAAACATAGAAAACATAGACATAGAAAACATAGAAAACATAGAAAGGCTTGTATCCATCACTTTCATACCCATTAACAGATCCCCTGCTGAAACAGAGCAAAAACGTTGCTCTTTTACATTGCGGCCTAATCAAGTCTGCATACTTTCTAGCAACTGCAGAATATTTATGTCGTCTGGCTCTTTAAATTAGAACACTCTAATTTTTATATTAGTATCTTGTTTCTCCCTCGTACATTGTGGGCCACTCAAGCTACTTACTGTCTAGCAAATGTACTATATTTTGACTATTGTCTCTGAAATAATACATTGCAAGATAAAACATGCCTCCTCTCTCCCTCTTACATTGCAGACTAACTTACATACTGCGCAGCTACTGTATAATAAGTGTGACTTGTCTCTGAATTTATACTCTCTAATGTTTGTTTCAGGATAAAATCTGCCTCATCCCTGCATTTTATATGATGCATGTCCAACAACTGTACAATATATGTGACTAGTGCCTCTTAACGCTCTTAACGCTCAAAGCAGCGTATTATTGCAAGAAAAGTTCAACCACTATACTATTGTTTTGCCAGTGGCCAATTTGAATGGGTTTGAAGGCTTTGTTGTTTTTTTTAAGAACAAACTTTGTTAAAGCTTCTGTATCTACCGTGGTACCTACTTTTACCATTTAATTCTGGACAATTACCACTGGATAAAAAAAAAATCCTGTGTCACAGGCAAAAATCTAAAAAAACACTTTTTCAAGTTCTAATTGATCTAGTTACATATCCTCCATCACAGTGTCCAAGCTCTTTCTGCCCCCTTTTTCTTTTTCTTTTTTACAATCCAAAACCAAATGTTAAGATTCGCCCCTCTTTGATTTTAGTGAAATTAATATTCATGTTCACAATTTTTGGATTTTATGATGGATTCCATGAATACCCTTGAACCAAAGATTCGCTAATACTCAGGAGGCACAGTGGTATAGTGGGTAGCACTCTTGCCTATCAGTAAAAAGGGTCGCTGGTTCAAATCCCGACCATGACACTACCTGCCTGGAGCTTGCATGTTCTCCCTGTGCCTGCGCGGGTTTCCTCCGGGTACTCCAGTTTCCTCCCACCCTCCAAAGACATGCTGGTAGGTTAATTAACTTCTAATTGGCCCTAGTATATGAATGTAAGTGTACAAAATATATGTAGCAACCTCACCTCTGCCTCCCTCCTCTTGGTCAATGGCTCTCGTCTAGGGGACCAGGGAGGAGAGTGTGGCGCACCACCAGCTCGTATCCTCTTGTGTGCAGAGGTGTGAGCTACAACCTTTTTTTCCTTCGGGCCTGTGCCCCTGTCCGGAGCCAAAAACTTCCCTTGAGAATGACCCTTTAACTCCCAGAAAGTCAAGTTCAACACCACTGAAAGTCCAACACTTATTTATTCTTCAGAGCAATAAATAGTCCTTTAAGAGTGACTGGTTAGTGACTGGTTAGACATAGAACAGTTCAGAACACAGTGAGGAGGAGGTCCAGGCACAAACTTGAACTTGGTTTCTCTCCTGTTCCGTTATGCGCGAACAGGCTTGGCGCACAGTCGCTGCCACCGACCTTGAGGGGGTCTCTGCCACAGACCAGATAAATAAGGCCTCTGCCACAGACCTGGTTGTTGGGTCTCTGCCAAAGACCCGATTCACGATGGGTCCTTACCATAGACCATGAGAACGTGGACTACCTTCTTTGAGAACTGGCCCCTGTCAGAGAGAGGACATCCATCCGGACAGTTACCAGAGGCCCCGCCGTCACCAGCAAATGCTGCATTGGATCTACAGATTCGGGTGTCCAAACCGGAGGACACCCTAGGAGCCCTCGATCCCTTGCGGGACCCAGTTGAAGGTACTGGGCCCCAGGCCTCCAGAGAGTACCTCACCCCAGACTAAAGGTGTCTGGGGTGGAACTGCAACTCCGTCCCTGGGCCTAGGGCACCCGGAGACCACACGCACATGCACCCAGGCTGAAGGTGCCTGGGCGCGACCTCGTGCGGAAGATGTCTGCCCCCTTTATACCCTCTCCCAGCATGCACAGCGGGTTCCTCGCCCCGCTGTACTACTGCTATGAGATGACACAAAGGGCACAGCCCTCCATCGGTGGTTCAACCCCAGCCTATGGCAACAGCGCCACCTATAGGCCATAGGGAACTGGACAGGATATCCTCCACTGGCATAAATTGGTCCAGGAATCCTAACAATTGCTGCATCTGAGCCTGATACCACTCAGATGCCTCCCCTAAATATGACCACCCGCTACATATATATATGTAAAGCGCTTCGTAAATTGACGGAGCTATATAAGTACCTAAATAATAATACTTACTGAATGCAACCCAAGAAAGGAGTACTAGAAAAAGAGGGGATATGGTCTGGTGCAGCCACTCTAACACCTCAATCCCTAATAATGAACCAAAAAAGACACGTTGCCCTTGGGACTTTGAATGAGGTGAGAGAGATTGGCACATGTTTACACCAATGTGCAATAAAATCAATTGAATAGTTACAAATGCTGCAGAACAAAACTGAAACAGCAATAATTATGCGTCACCAGGCATAGTGGCCAATGTTAACAACATAGGTACAGACAATTATAGATGCATTGCAAATATAAAACATCCATGAAACAACAGTAATGGTATAGACTGGGCCAGTAGGTACAAATTCACATACATATTAAAATGCTCATTTAAAGATAATAGTGGTGTTGAAACAATATGGGAGCTTCTTGCATTACAGCATAGATCCTCAACACCTGCAGATATACAAAACGCATCACTGGTGCCCTACGTGTTTCGCGAGACTCCGCTCGCTTTTTCAGGGGCGGATGCATGGTTATTGTATCCGTTATAGAAATGGAGACAAAAAATGTGTATTACTGATCATGGGGGGGCAGGCAAAATGGTGAATAAAGGTCAGAGATGAGGAAGACCCCATACTCACCACTGCTCTGGGTTGAATTGCCAATCGCTGAGTACCAAAATGGCGGCAAAAGAGTATATCCGATTCAGGAAGCTGAGGGGGCGAAGCAAACAGACACCACCACGGGAAGAAGTCTGGATGAACTGCGCAGTCTGTATGGGGATACTTGGCAGATGGTCACATGGGGCTCATTAAAATGTGTCTAGAAAAAATATATATGATGATGCACAAGGATTAGACGGCATCATGGTAACAGCATGGGCTTGTTATGGACTCTAATACATACAATTTGCATAGAATATGCAAATAAAAAATTGAGATGGACTAAGCTTGCTGTATTTTATAAATATACAATGTACTCAAGTATGGAAAATTATATATAGTAAACTAGAGACCAACATGAACCAGGTTGATCTGGGCCGGGAGGCAGGGAGGCAATATGAGAGTGGTAAAAAATAGTGAAGAAGTAAAGAGCTATAAAGTATATGGGTGTGTGATGTGACAGTACATCAACTCTGGTATGTGTTTGAAAATGGTGCAGCACTGCATGCTGAGTACTAAAATAAATAGGAAACTTTACCTTGTTCAAATGAAAACCACACAGCCATTGTTGTAGCTCTCCAATAAATGTGACCACCCTGCCAGACCACCAGGCCGCAAATGCAAGTCCCAGCTGTATCAGACACCCGAAAATACCCGTGGGGGATCCGAGAGCTCTGCCCCCAGCGCCATGTACAGATGGAGACATACTGGCGTCAGTGAGACGCCAGCCGTCGGAGGGGGTGTGCGTGCACAGCAGCCACCCAAACATCCGGGATGTTCCACACAGCCCACAACCATGGGACATCTGAAGATGTCAATGAGTGGGCGTGGAGAACATGGCGCCGATGCGCAGGTGGCCCCGCTCATCCTGTGGGACGGGTGAGGACAGCAGGAGGTCCGAAGTACCTCCCTTTTGCATATCGCAACCCTCTTTAACTTTCCTATCGCGTTCTTAAGCAACCAAAATAAACCTTTTATTGGGTTTCAATACTGTCTGGACAATGGCCTTCTTGAAGTAAAGAGAGAGAATAGACTTCTTCCTACACTCTAGGGTGAAGAATCCAACGGAAGGAGATAACTTGCTGCAGGACCCAAATCAGATAACACCACTCACCCTCTGCAATAAGGAGGATACTGGGCATGTGGCATGGTGTGTCCCACCTGCAAGCGGAGGTAAGCAAGGAAGGGATCTGCTACACGTGGGGGGTCGAGTCTGGGATTTTGCAGCTACCCCTGGAAGTTGGACTATTTTTCTCTTGTCTATGTGTTTTGTGGAGGTCGGCCATTGAGGGGAAATTGGACTGCATCACTGTTTTGGCGTGAGAAAAGGAGGTACAGGACTGTTCTTTATCTTTTTCTAACTGCGTAGTTCGTGGGCGTATCCTAAAAGAAGAAAAGCCTGCGAGCTGCGTGCAGAAAGTGAAAAAGGGGGAGGAGTCCCCGCCATTTGTGAGTTACACATGGTGCATTTGGCGGCAAGTGACAGAGAGAGCCTGGACTAGTAGGAGAAGCAAAATGTCTACTACACCATGGACTTCCACTTTATCGGGACCTCGGACGTTCCCAGCTACTACTACCATGGATGTTGCTCCTATTATAGCCCCACTCACGGATACAGGGATCCGGCTCAAGCCTAGGGGCCATTTTGCACTGTACACCTGCCGAAAAGCGGAGGCCCTGGGCGTGCACTGTCCCAGATGCGGTGGTCTGGCTGTACAAATAAGGCAGTTCGGAAGGTGTTTGACTTGTGGGGAGTTTCTGTTTAAGCTGGACCAGCCCACCGAATCGCCCCGAGCCTACCGGGTCAACTGCATTACAGGGGCCGTTACTTCCGAAGAAGACAAATACGCCCCTAAAGCCAAACCCACGCGCATGACCGCGGCTGTAACGGATGCCATGGATGAGGTTCTAGCCATCACGGAACCAATGATGGACACCGCAACGGATGCTGCTTCCATCACCACAGAAACCTCCATCCCGCCCGCCAAGCGGAAGGTGGGATATGTTAAGGCCTCCTGCGGCCACGGTAGAAGCCTGCCCTAGCGCCTGCCTGAACCGGATCTTCGAAGCGGAGGGATCTCTGGAAAATCCACATCAGGGGACGATTGTGACAACAAGTTTAACAGGGAAGGGAAAGAAGCCCATACCCCATACTACTGGGGATGTGTGGACAGCCGACCCTCGGGAACTTTTGCCGTCTGGGGACAGTGTGTCTGTGTCTACCAGAAACTATTTGCCTGCTGAAGAATATGACTCGTCGGATTTGTGTTTTTTTTTTTCTTCCTCTCTCGTAAAATTCTGGGGTAGTTAGCTAGGAACGTGCTCTTTGTTTTTTTCTTCACTACGTTCAACCCATGCTCAGCAAAAGAGGATGGACAATTTGAATGCTTTGCCGCCACTAGGTGGCACCGGTCTGCTGAACTTAAAAAAAAAATATGTATATATATATATATATATATATATATAACAAAGTAATGCTAGGCTTAGCGTACTTTACTTGAAGAAGGAAATCAGTTATTTTCAAAGCGATGGTTCACTTCTTTGTACAGTTGGTAGATAGGATGTTTATTATGATACATGTTGTGTTTTGTTTTTCTCTCTCCCTCTCCCTCTGCAGGTGTGTGATCTGCTGTCAACTCCACCGGAGAATGGGGTGGGGTAGTTATTTAGGAGAGGGTGGGATGTGTAATATGTTTTGAGTGCATTGCTCTGTATTCCCGTTAAGGAGATGTGACATTGAGAATGGGATGTCAATTTATATGTTACTCTATGTCTTTCTTTCTTGTTCATACATCACGGGACACAGAGCAGCATAGTCATTACTATGTGGTTATATAGAATTACCTTCAGGTGCTGGCACTGGCAACTTCCAAAACAGGAAGTACCCTCCCCTATATAAGCCCCTCCCATCCGGGAGTACCTCAGTTTTTTGCCAGTGTCTAAGGTGTTGGCCAAGGTTAACATGTATTCATCTGGGCTTGTGTACAGGTTCTCTGGGCCTTAGCAAGCTATTCCGGATCTGACCAAAAAAGCTTCATAGCTAAACGGTCGGTACCCGGGCCTTGCAGAGAAGAGCAGGGTTTTGCCTGTAATGCCTCTCTTAGGAGGGCTGGACCCTGGGATCCAGAGCTCTGGTCATACCCAAAACCAAGAGGCTATCTGTGCAGGGTGCTATACAGGTCCAGGGGAGTGGAATCCTTGGGAACCCGGTCCCTGAAGGTCTAGTACAATGCCTGCCGTGAGAGGTGAAGTTTGGGCTTCTGTGGACCAAACAAAGTCCTGCGGCGGGGAAAAGGTAAGTGGGGGCCCCTCAGGAACTTCGTTCTATTGAGGGGACCCCCAAGCCTAATATGTCTTTCTGCCTGTTACCTAAAGGGTATTCCCGCTAATAGCTGTATATGCCTAAAAAAAAAAAAAAAAACTGTAAACCTGGAAATGTTTTTTCATAAAGGAGGTTTTAAAAAAAAAAAAAAAAAGACAAAGGTGCGGTACCTGTGTTTGTCCACTAGAGGCCGCTGTGGAACGTCTTTTTTCTTGGGACTATTCCTTCCATGGTGAAAGTCCAGGCAGATGAGTGAGCTCTCTATCAGGGAAGCTGCATTCCTCTGTCATGCTGCCAAGTAGTTTCCTTCCATCCCCGAGTCCTGGTGAAACAGGGACCCTGGCTCCTCTCCCTACATGGCGCCAAGAGCGCACACATGCTTTCCTTTTATAAGGTTTAGCTTCAAAAAAGGGGGCGGAGCCTGGCGGATGACGCGCTCTGTGCGCCCAGCGCTTCTGCGCATGTGCGGGCGTCCCAGCAAGATAAAAGGACTCAGTCCACGCTGCTTGCTATGGACACAGAGCATGAAAAGGAGCTGGTAGCATGGTATAGGGGCTTACAGCGGGCGGTTGATACAGGCATCCCCAGAAAGACGCATTAGTAGACACCCACTGATGTACATAGCAGCAAATTGCATTAGACTATTTCAGTAAGGGGTGTATTGCGGCTGGAATACCTCAGCTTTGAACTAAGGAATATGCCGCCTAAAAAACTCTGAGATATACCTCTCAGGAAGTGTAGGGGGTCTCCATCGGGCTCTGAGGATTTGGAGCAGTCATCTGCACCCTCCTCCCCTGAGAAATCAGAGGTTAATACCCATAAGGAACCCCCGGGAGTGCCAGGTACTGCGGCTGTCCTCAGTCCACCTGCTCCTGCATATATAACAGAGGAGGTTTTTTCCTCAACTCTGGAGGGATTGGAGCAGAGATTGGCTGCATTGATCGCTTCTTCTCTACAGGAAAGAAAGCGCGCCAGATCTCCATCACCTCCATTAGAGTGCCTGTTGGCAGAGCAACAGTCCCAGGAAGGGACCGACCTACCTGAAGGGGATCAGGAGGAGGTTAGCTCTGTTTTTTGAGGAATCGACAGTAGATGAACCATTTTCAGCATCACAGACTGAAAGATTGTGGGTCCAGACCCTAACTGACATGGTTCGATCTGCATTTAAAATGCCTCTTGTTGAACCATCAACTACTGCTGTCTCCTCATTGGGGTCGCTAAAAGCTCCCCAGGTTAATTGCTCCTTTCCAATACATCCATTATTGGAAGGACTTATATACCAGGACTGGGAACATCCTGATAAACTATTTGTTCCGCCTAAAAGGTTTCCGGTGATCTATCCCATGGAGGAAAAGTTCACCCAGAGATGGAATGTTCCTACGGTGGATGCAGCCATCTCTTCTGTGAACAAATCACTGACATGTCCAGTAGATAATGTTCAAATGTTCAAAGATCCAGTGGATAAAAAATTGGAATCTTTATTAAAATCTGCTTTTTCCACAGCAGGGGCTGTTACACAGCCAGCAGTGGCAGCTATTGGGGTCTGCCAAGCTATAAAGGATCAAATGAAAATGGTCCTGAGGGATTTGCCAGACCAGCAGGCCCAGGCTCTGGCTGATCTGCCTAGAGCATTATGCTTTGCGGTTGACGCCATCAAGGATTCTATCCATCAGGCCTCCCGCCTCACGCTGTCTTTGGTACATATGCGTAGGCTTCTGTGGCTCAAAAACTGGTCTGCTGAAGCTCCCTGTAAGAAGCTCTTAGTTAGCTTCCCATTTCATGGGGAACGCCTTTTTGGCGAAGACCTGGATAAGTATATCCAGAAGATTTCCAGTGGTAAAAGTACTCTCTTACCGAGTAAAAAGAGGTCTAGGGGTCCATCTTTTAAGAGGACTACCTCTCCTATCCCTGCGACGTCTGCTACTAAGCAGTTCCGACGGCCTCCTCGGTCAAACTCAGGAGGTAAAAATCAGGGACAGCTACAGGGTAATAAAAAGCCCTGGATCCGAAGAGGTACTAAACCAGCCTCCAAGTCAAGCCTATGAAGGGCTGCCCCCACTCAAACGGGTGGGGGGAAGACTTCAGTTGTTCGCAGAGACCTGGCGGGAGACGATCAAAGACAGATGGGTGCTCTCCGCAGTAACTCTGGGATACAAGTTGGAGTTAAAAGAGTCTCCTCCGTCCCATTTTATGTGGTCAGGCATGCCAAGAGACCCTCTGAAAAGAGGGTCTCTCCTATTGGCGTTAGAACAACTATTGCTCCAAGGAGTAATTATGGAGGTTCCTATGGAAGAGTGGGGGTTGGGTTTCTACTCAAACCTTTTCACAGTCCCGAAGCCAAACGGGGACATAAGACCCATATTGGACCTAAAGAGTCTAAACAAATTTCTAAACGTCCGGTCTTTCCGGATGGAGTCGATCCGATCGGTCACCGCTGCCCTACAAGGGGAGGAATGGTTAGCCTCGATCGACATCAAAGATGCTTACTTGCATGTTCCCATCTTTCCAGGTCATCAAAAATTCCTACGCTTTGCAGTAGAAGGGCGCCATTTTCAGTTCAGAGCCTTACCATTCGGTCTGGCCACAGCACCACGAGTGTTCACAAAAATTCTGGCCCCACTGTTGGCCGATCTAAGAACACGGGGTGTAACGATAATGGCATACCTAGACGACCTGTTGTTGATGGACCACTCAGTTGCCAAGCTAGAAGTGGTAATTGTCGATACAATCAAGTATCTAGAGTCTCACGGTTGGGTCATCAACCTGGACAAGTCAGCCCTACAGCCAGTGAAAAACCTGGTATATCTAGGGCTACGGCTGGATTCAGACCAGAGGAAGATTTTCTTACCTCTAGACAAGGTATCCGCTTTGAGGGCCTTGGTCCGTCTGCTTTGTGCAAAAAGACAACCGTCCATACGCCTGTGCATGAGGCTGCTAGGAAAGATGGTAGCATCATTCGAAGCTGTGCCATACGCCCAATTCCACTCAAGGAATTTACAAAGGGCCATATTGTCAGCCTGAAACGGAAAATTCAGGCTCTAGACTTCCCGATGGCTTTGTCCCCTTCCGTTCGGAAGAGTCTCTGCTGGTGGTTGATCCCCCAGAATCTCCAGAAGGGAAAACCCTTCAGCCCGATATCTTGGAAGGTGGTCACTACAGATGCCAGCCTTATAGGCTGGGGGGCAGTACTGGAGCAATGGTCTCTCCAGGGCAGATGGTCAAATGTAGTAAAAACCCTGCCCATCAATCTCTTAGAGATACGAGCAGCCCGGTACGCCCTAGTAGCCTGGACATCCAGACTCCAAGGGTCCCCTGTCAGAATTCAATCAGACAATGCCACAGCAGTGGCATATATCAATCATCAGGGAGGCACCAGGAGTCGTGCAGCCCAGAGGGAAGTAAATCACATCCTGGAATGGGCAGAAAAGCATGTCCCATGTATATCAGCTGTCTTCATTCCAGGGGTGGAGAATTGGAAGGCGGACTTTCTGAGTCGCCAACAGTTATGCCCAGGGGAATGGTCCCTTCATCCCGAGGTCTTCCGAGCAATATGTCAGCGGTGGGGAACACCGGATGTAGATCTGCTAGCATCCAGATTCAACGCAAAGGTGGACAGATTTGTCTCCCGGACAAGGGATCCCCTCGCTTGCGGCTCGGATGCTCTGGTGTTCCCTTGGGATCAGTTCAGACTGATATATGCATTCCCTCCGCTACAATTGTTGCCTCGACTCCTTCGCAGAGTCAGGTTGGAGAAGAAGCCGGTGATCCTGGTGGCTCCAGCGTGGCCCCGAAGGGCCTGGTACGCGGAGATCATCAAAATGTCTGTGGGGAGTCCTTGGACCCTTCCACGTCGTCCGGACCTGCTTTCGCAAGGACCGATATACCACCCTTCCTTACTAACTCTAAGTTTAACGGCCTGGCTATTGAATCCCACATCCTAAAGAAGAGAGGTCTCTCTAACTCTGTGGTATCAACTATAATCAATGCCAGGAAGCCTGTATCCAGGCAGATCTACTATAGAGTTTGGAAGGCGTACATCACTTGGTGCGAGGCCAGAAAATGGCATCCACGTAAGTACGTTATAGGCAGAATTCTGGACTTCCTGCAGTGGGCTGTAGACAGGAAGTTTGCCTTAAGTACTATCAAGGGCCAGGTTTCGGCCTTGTCAATACTATTTCAAAGGCCCCTGGCTATGCATTCACTTGTCAAATCCTTTATGCAAGGTGTGACTCGTATTATTCCACCGATTAAGGCTCCCATATGCCCATGGGATCTAAATTTGGTTCTGTCGGTTCTGCAGAAGCAGCCATTTGAACCTTTGCGGCACATTTCCTTGGTTCTACTCACCAGGAAATTGATATTTTTAGTAGCCATATGCTCGGCTAGAAGAGTGTCGGAATTAGCCGCCATGTCCTGTAAAAAGCCATATCTGGTTATCCATAAGGACAGAGTAGTATTACGTCCTCACCCAGCCTTTCTTCCTAAGGTGGTATCGAGGTTTCACTTGAACCAGGATGTGGTTCTTCCTTCTTTTTTCCCCAAACCAAGCTCGGTAGAGGAAAAGTTATTGCATTCTTTGGATGTAGTAAGAGCAGTTAAAGCTTATCTAAAAGCCACTGCTCAGATTCGTAGAACGGATTCTTTGTTTGTTCTGCCGGAAGGCCCCAGAAAGGGTCAGGCAGCATCAAAATCTACTTTAGCCAAGTGGATTCGACAGGTCATAATACAAGCCTATGGCTTGAGAAGTAGACCGCCTCCGTTCAAAGTTAGGGCGCACTCCACGAGAGCAGTTGGAACTTCATGGGCAGTGCATCACCAGGCCTCCCTGGCGCAAATTTGTAAGGCCGCAACATGGTCTTCAGTACACACGTTTACTAGGTTCTACCAGGTGGACGTTAGAAGTCAGGAGGATGTCACCTTTGGGCGCAGTGTGTTGCAGGCCGCAAAAGATCCTCATGCCTGATGGCGCCCAGCTTATGTATGGTGTATCCCCCCCCTCATGTGGCATTGCTTTGGGACGTCCCACATAGTAATGACTATGCTGCTCTGTGTCCCGTGATGTATGAACAAGAAAGTAGGATTTTTAAAACAGCTTACCTGTAAAATCCTTTTCTTGGAGTACATCACGGGACACAGAGCTCCCACCCCTCTTTTGGGGACACGTATTGCTTTGCTACAAAACTGACGTACTCCCGGATGGGAGGGGCTTATATAGGGGAGGGTACTTCCTGTTTTGGAAGTTGCCAGTGCCAGCACCTGAAGGTAATTCTATATAACCACATAGTAATGACTATGCTGCTCTGTGTCCCGTGATGTACTCCAAGAAAAGGATTTTACAGGTAAGCTGTTTTAAAAATCCTACTTTTTCTTCTTCCCCTCCCCTTTTCCCAAAATGTCCCAAAATGTTTTGGTACAAATTCTTGTGTATATAGTTTGCGAATAAATCAACACCTACTCAGGATTGAGGGGGTCTTTGATTTATTCCAGCCACTGGGACAGTTTCTTATTTAGGAGGGGGTGTGTGTAGCGCCCACCCTAATTCTGGGGCACTGTGTACAAAAATTTAGGGGTGGTCTGAGCTGGTAGTTTAGCTCAGACCTGTCGATTATATACAAACTTGCTTCTGCCTGGGTGTGATGCTGCCTGGCAGTACAGTTCCCTGTGGCCTGTGGGTGGCACTGTCACCTCAGACCCAGTTTGTACCACAAGGAAACGTTACAGCACCATTGGGTGTCCTCTCTCGGCAGCCGTGCAGTGGGCGTGGTCCACCCGCTGTGCATGCTGGGAGAGGGTACAAAAGGGGCAGACGTCATTATTTGAGGAGCAGTTCGCGTCTCCCGGTCCTCCAGGCCAGGGGTGCGTGTGTGTGTGTGTACCAGCCCCAGGCACCTTTAGCCTGAGGCTGCATCGCTGTAAGTAGGCCCAGCACCTTTAGCTGAGGCCTACACCCGAAGAGGAATCCCAGTGTAGCGGCCTCACCCCGACCTCTTTAACTAGGGGTATGTCGAGTGACAGAGTGAGGTGCGCTACGGCCCATGTCCTCCCCGTGCATGTGGGTGAGGTGAAGGCCAGTATCAATCTTTTCCTCGGGCCAAATGTGTGCTGGTTATGAGGGTCAGTCCTTCCGTGCCGGAATCTCCCTTTGTTCCCATCAACAGAGTACATACACCCATCAAAGTCCAAACTCAGGTTTATTGCGTATCTCCACATACAGTCAAATGCAACGGCATGAAACGATGGGGAAGCAGGTCGAGGCACTGTACAGGTTCCTAGTCCCTACACTCCCTGTGCTATGACCAGGGGTTGCAGGAATCTTGATGAAAGCTCCTCCGCTGCGCTGTAGCCCATATCAGGGGAAGATGTCCTCCAAGGGAGTTACTGAAGGCCCATCCGTCACCGGGTTGACGCTACACCGGGTCTTCGGACGGGTGACCCCCCCCCAGCCTCCTCACCTCAGATGCGGGTCCCCTCGCAAGGGGCGCCCTGGAGCAACTTCACCCTCGCGGGACCCAGTCGGAGTCACCGGGTCCCAGGCCTCCTTAATAGTACCTCACCCCAGGCTGAAGGTGCCCGGGATGGACTCCATCTTCATTCCGGCCAGGCCTTGGGCGCCTAGGCCGGAACCTTGAACCGCCCGCACCCAGGCCTAAGGTGCCTGGGTGCGTGACGAGATGATCTCTTCCGAAAACCAACAGACCTTGTGGCGAGGGCGTCTCCCCCTTTTATCTCCTCTCATCGACACCACGGCGGGTTCCCCGCCCCAGCCGTACCATCTCCAGGAAGGGACAAAGAAGGGTAGCACTGTGGTAGTGATTCTACCTCGAGCCAGTAGGTACACTGACACCCACTGGTCAAAGAGAATATTACACCACCAAATCCTCCACGAATAAGAAAAAGGGGTCTAATTCCTGACATAATTACACACCTGGGTCTCTCTACCCCCAGGTGTATCCCACTAACTTTTAAGACCCCGCTACACACTCCCCCTGGTGATTTGACGCTGGTCCCCAGCGTCAGGTGCACACCCATGTCTCCCAAGGAGTGGTGACATGAAGTGGGCCCCAGAGGCTATCCCTCAAATTTTGGATACTGTATGTGCCAAGACCTGCTCAACAGAAAAGGGAACTATAAAACATTAAAACTTTTGTATAAAACATCTGTCATGTACACATATACAATCCCTCCCGTCACTGTCTAAGAACCACCCCATACTAAGTAGTCTTGACCGACGAATCTCCTGCAGAAGGGAAACAAACAAAAAAAAACACATCCTAACACTCTGTGTTAACTTGGCATGAGTGGGTCCGTCAGCCGAGAGACCCACTCACTCCAATAAGTAAGTAATGCATGTGTAACATTTTCAAACATTCGTTGCACAACACTGCCACCTGGTGACAGCGCTGCGGTAATGACACTTGGTGAGATCTTCATTCTTCCTGCTTTCCTACTCTAACTCTACCCCAAAAGTCTCTGCCTTTGGCACATGAAGAAAAGGGAAAAAAAAAAAACAACAGCTCCCAAATCTCCAGTGAGTAAAAGAAAAGCCCAAATCAAAACAAAAGTAGGGCACAGTTCTAGGCGTCTGGGAATGTCTCTTCCAGAAAGTTTCAACAGCAACAAGATAGGAGTTCACTTCTCCTATAAATAGAACCTTGGATCCGGCAGAAACAGGGGCTTCAGGTGCCCGTCAAACACTTCCACCGAATACTCGACATCCTCTCCTTCTTTCCGGCAGATGAGCACCTTATCGGCATGAATATGGCGCCCAAGTCTCCAATCAGCTCTGCAGTCCTTGAACTTTTTAGACACAGGCGGCGAACATGACAGGTATCGCCTGGCATGGGGCACTTTAAGTTTTTCCCATACAAACTCGTCATACCACCTTGGTCGCAGGACCTCGACTTCATACAATAAGTCCCGAGGCAAGTAGGGGTACTCCCACCCATATTCACGGGCGACTCTCTGGGAGAAAAGTCTCTGCAACCTGGCTAGAGGTGGCATCACATCTCGCTCACCTTCTCCTGGCTGTACGATGGCCTCTGGGTGCCGAGGTACCTTCACCATCTCGGGTTTCTTTGTCTTTGGTGCCCGCAACGAAGCACGCTGCATCCCCAACATCAGAGCGGGTGATGTAGTTGAATGCGGGAAGTTGGTCGGAGGACTAGATTTCCTCGAGAACTCCGGGGCCTTCACCCGGAGCGTACTGTCTTCTATGGACATGGGGGAATCCTGCGGTTTACTCAGCACAGGTAGTGGGCGTCTGTCCCAGCCCTTCCGGTGAAACAGTTCGTCTATCTCTCCGTCATCCCCACAGTCTGACAATGACTCTAAGTCGGAGGTGTCATACATCTCAGCGGGAAGGTAGTCTCTAGTAGACGGAAGGCTACCCTCCCTTGCGGGCTCCACCAACTGTGGACCCCCGACACCTCCAACCAACACCACAGTCCCAGCCCCTGGCTCACCTGGACCTTCTGAAGAACTGGGATGTCCGGGACTCTCTTCTCTACCGGCGCCATCCAGGCCAGGCAAGCGGCGGGGTGAAGCTCGACCACGACCATAGGATGCCTGTACCAGGCCGACTTTCCTCTTCGCAGGTGGGAGCAGGGAGTCTGTAGTGACCGAAGCAGTGTCCTCGGATTTTTCTCTCTCAGTCTCTGGTTGGGCAGTCACTTCGCCCTGGTCAGCGCGCACGGGAAACTCCGCAAAGGCTTTGATCTCTCCCTCCGGAGTGGCGGTTCCTGTGATGCAGTTGAGGCGTAGGGCCCGGGGCCTTTCCGTGTGTGGTTCAACCTCAAAAAGAAACTCCTTGCATGCTTCACATCGCCCGAATGGCTTTAGTTGGACCACCAGTCCCAAGCATCCGGGACAGATCACACCGAGGGCCTCCGTGTCTCTGCATGAATACAGAGCCAACTGTCCTCGGGGCCTGAGCCTTATCCCCGTGTCTGTAATGGGCGCAGCAAATGCAGTCATCTTGAAAGGATAAGGTACCGGCATCCACGGGGAGCCTGAGTTCACTCCGACCACTTGCTGCTCCATCACACGCTGACCTCGCGCCGGAGTCTCCACGTGTATCTCCACACGTGGCCAGACTCCTCCCACGACTTGCACGTTTTCGCAGGCTTCCTTCAGTCTCCTCCCACAAATTGCGCAGTCATGGGGTGCCTCGTGGCGCAGTGCAGCAAAAGTCCCCACATGTAGTTCGTCACACGGCTGGACTCCTCCCTCTTCCCGCTCTTTCTGCATGGGCCTCTCCCGGTTTTTAAGGGAAATTTCCACGACTTCGAGCACAGGGACGCACTTTGGCCAATCACATGGCCGACCTGCTCGGACCTCCTCCGGGCAGCAAAGTTCAAACACAGCCGTTCCAAACCTCAGGGTCAACACACATTTCATCCCGGACTCACGAGCCCCCACGTGTAGCGGCCTCACCCCGACCTCTTTAACTAGGGGTATGTCGAGCGACAGAGTGAGGTGCGCTACGGCCCATGTCCTCCCCGTGCATGTGGGTGAGGTGAAGGCCAGTATCAATCTTTTCCTCGGGCCAAATGTGTGCTGGTTATGAGGGTCAGTCCTTCCGTGCCGGAATCTCCCTTTGTTCCCATCAACAGAGTCCATACACCCATCAAAGTCCAAACTCAGGTTTATTGCGTATCTCCACATACAGTCAAATGCAACGGCATGATACGATGGGGAAGCAGGTCGAGGCACTGTACAGGTTCCTAGTCCCTACACTCCCTGTGCTATGACTAGGGGTTGCAGGAATCTTGATGAAAGCTCCTCCGCTGCGCTGTAGCCCATATCAGGGGAAGATGTCCTCCAAGGGAGTTACTGAAGGCCCATCCGTCACCGGGTTGACGCTACACCGGGTCTTCGGACGGGTGACCCCCCCCCAGCCTCCTCACCTCAGATGCGGGTCCCCTCGCAAGGGGCGCCCTGGAGCAACTTCACCCTCGCGGGACCCAGTCGGAGTCACCGGGTCCCAGGCCTCCTTAATAGTACCTCACCCCAGGCTGAAGGTGCCCGGGATGGACTCCATCTTTGTTCCGGCCAGGCCTTGGGCGCCTAGGCCGGAACCTTGAACCGCCCGCACCCAGGCCTAAGGTGCCTGGGTGCGTGACGAGATGATCTCTTCCGAAAACCAACAGACCTCGTGGCGAGGGCGTCTCCCCCTTTTATCTCCTCCCATCGACACCACGGCGGGTTCCCCGCCCCAGCCGTACCATCTCCAGGAAGGGACAAAGAAGGGTAGCACTGTGGTAGTGATTCTACCTCGAGCCAGTAGGTACACTGACACCCACTGGTCAAAGAGAATATTACACCACCAAATCCTCCACGAATAAGAAAAAGGGGTCTAATTCCTGACATAATTACACACCTGGGTCTCTCTACCCCCAGGTGTATCCCACTAACTTTTAAGACCCCGCTACACCAGGGTACCCAAGTGAGGGGTGACCCGCTCTGAAGGAGAGGAAGCCAGGGGAGGATCGGTCCCAAGGAGATTAGTAGAAGGTTTGCTGTCTCGGGAGAAGCCTGGTTACCTGTCAGAGGGAAGGATTCCTATCCGCCACAAGCCTAATAATGTGCCCTATTGGCACCTAAGGACCTAAATATTACTAGGCTGGGAAGTTTAGGATTTAGAGATTATTTCCTGATCGTATCCCTAGGAAATTACCAGTGAACGTTTCGTGCTCCACACCGGCTGCTAGGAATGCTCTTGGAGGGACTATCCGGGTGAGCAAAAACCCACTCAGGCCTGAGTGGCGATGATTGATGATTGAGTGTTGCGTGCCTGAACCTGCCTCCTAGTTCATTTCTCTCTATCTCCAACTTTCCTATCGAGTTCTTAAGCAACCAAAATAAACCTTTTATTGGGTTTCAATACTGTCTGGACAATGGCCTTCTGGAAGTAAAGAGAGAGAATAGACTTCTTCCTACACTCTAGGGTGAAGAATCCAACGGAAGGAGGTAACTTGCTGCAGGACCCAAATCAGATAACACTGCTCACCCTCTGCAATAAGGTGGATACTGGGCATGTGGCATGGTGTGTCCCACCTGCTAGCGGAGGTAAGCAAGGAAGGGATCTGTGTGCTACACATGGGAAAAAAATCCTTCCTGATCCCCCGAGAGGCAATCAGATATTCCCTGGATCAACTTTACCTATAAATGTTAGTATCCAGTTATATTATGTACATTTTGGAAAGAATCCAGGCCTTTTTTTTTTAAAGCAATCTACTGAGCTGGACAGAACCTAATGACCTGAAGCCCAAAAAACAAGATTTGCTATGTTATAGAGATAATCCAAGAATGGTAATTGTGTCTTAGTAGTACCCCCAAACATGTACATTTTATTTAGAATTCCCCCTGAAAAATAGCAGGGCACTTCCTGATGCAAGAGGTTGCCTAGGCATGCTTCTGGCTTCCTTATAGCTGTATACAACAGATCCTCTTACAGCAATGATACAGTGCCTTGAAAAAGTATTCATACCCCTTGAAATTTTCCACATTTTGTCATGTTACAACCAAAACATAAATGTATTTTATTGGGATTTTATGTGATAGACCAACACAAAGTGCCACATAATTGTAAAGTGGAAGGAAAATGATAAATGGTTTTCCAAATTTTTTACAAATAAATATCTGAAAAGTGTGGCGTGCATTTGTATTCAGCCCCCCTTACTCTGATACCTTATAACCAAAATCTAGTGGAACCAATTGCCTTCAGAAGTCACCTAATTAGTAAATAGAGTCCACCTGTGTGTAATTTAATCTCAGTATAAATACCGCTGTTCTGTGAAGCCCTCAGATGTTTGTTAGAGAACCTTAGTGAGCAAACAGCATCACAAAAGCCATGTAACACACCAGACAGGCCAGCGATAAAGTTGTGGAGAAGTTTAAAGCAGGGTAAGGTTATAAAAAAAATATCCCTAGCTTAGAACATCTCATGGAGCACTGTTCAATCCATCATCCGAAAATGGAAAGAGTATGGCACAACTACAAACCTACCAGGACATGGCCGTCTAGCTAAACTGACAGGGCTGGGCAAGGAGAGCATTAATCAGACAAGCAGCCAAGAGGCCCATAGTAACTCTAGAGGAGCTGCAGAGATCCACAGTTCAGGTAGGAGGATATGTCCAGAGGACAACTATTAGTCGTGCACTCCACAAATCTGGCTTTTCAGGAAGAGTGTCAAGAAGACAGCCATTGTTGAAAGAAAGCCCTAAGAAGTCCTGTTTGCAGTTTGCAAAAATCCATGTGGTGAAATGTGGAAGAATGTGCTCTGGTCAGATTAGACCAAAATGTTACTTTATGGCCTAAAAGTAAAACGCTATGTGTGGTGGAAAACTAACACGGCACATCACCCTGAATACACCATACCCACCATGAAACATGGTGGTGGTAGCATCATGTTGTGGGGACGCTTTTCTTCAGTAGGGACAGGGAAGCTGGTCAGAGTTGAAGGAAAGATGGATGTAGCCAAATACAGGGCAATCTTAGAAGAAAACCAGTTATGCCTCGTACACACGACCAGTTTTCCCGGCAGGAAAAAAATGTTGCTTTTCCCGACGGGATTCCTCTCAAGCCTGCCTTGCATACACACGGTCACACAAAAGACCGCTGAACTTTTGACTGCCAAGAACGCGGTGACGTCAAAGACTACAACGAGCCGACAAAATTAAGTTCTATGCTTCCGCGTATGCGTCAAATTGTTTACGAGCATGCGCATCGTTTTCCCCTCGGTAAAGCATACAGACGACGGTTTTTCTCGGCAGGATTTTTCCTGACGGGAAAAAAGAGAGCTGGTTCTTTTTTTTTTCCGCAGTTTTCCTGTCGGAAAAACTGCAATGGAGCATAAACACGGCCGGTTTTCCCGGGCAAAAGCTCTCATGGCAGTTTTCCCGATGGGAAAACCGGTCGTGTGTAAGAGGCATTAGAGTCTGCAAAAAAAACGGTTCACCTTCCAGCAATACAACGACCCTAAACATACAGCCAGAGCTACAATGGAATGATTTTGATCAAAGCATACTCATGTGTTAGAATAGCCCAGTCAAAGTATAGACCTAAATCCAATGGAGAATCTGTGGCAAGAAAATTGCTGTTTACAGAAGCTCTCCAATAAATCTGACAGAGCTTGAGCTGATTTGCAAAGAAAAATTAGCAAAAATGTCACTCTAGATGTGCAAAGCTGGTAGAGCCTTCCCCAAAAAGACTTGCAGCTCTAATTGCAGCGAAAGGTGGTTCTACAAAGTATGGACTCCGGGGGGGGCTGAATAAAAATACACACCACACTTTTCAGATATTTGTAAAAAAAAAAAAAAATGAAAACCAATTATCACTGTGTTGGTCTATCACATAAAATCCCAATAAAATACATTTTTGTTTTTGGTTGCAACATGTTAAAATGTGGAAAATTTCAAGGGGTATGAATACTTTTTAAAAGCACTATAAATAACATGTTTTAACCCAGCTATCATCCAAAATAAATATTTAAAAAATGTTCACATTGTAGCCTTCTCCCTACACCTTCTCCCAAAACAACTTCCATCTTGTAAAAAGAGTAACCCCCCTTTTCATATCTTAAAAAACTCTGTAAAGTTGTGTCACCAAACCTCATCATTCATTTCATTCTGTCATGGCAGACCAGACTATGGGAAAAGTGTTGTTGTGCACATGTCACACAGCAGTGGCATGTGACATGCGGCATTTCAAATCCTAGCATTCGATTCTACGGTTTGTGAAGGAGGTGAGATAACGTTTATGGGCATAGGTGGGGTACACTTCTATCAAATGACATTTACCCTATAACTAAAAAGCTAAAATACAACCAGCTAGCAGGTGTGGAATAATTATTGACCATTAGCCCTCGTTCACATTGAATGGAGCATTGAAATCTTGCGACTTCACCTGAAATCGCACAATTTCAAAGCCGCATGTCAGTCCGACTTTGAAGACATCTGTGTGGCTTCAATGCACTGTAGTTATGAATATTTGTATTCAAATAGTTGTCCAAATGTAGCACTATCCCCGTAGGAGCTGCTGGTTTGTTTTTGGGTTTGCACGTTAACACTTTTAGCTTCGTTGTCAGGGCGAGAAAGTCGGTAATAAATGCAATGTCCACACAAGATGTAAAACCTTCAACTGTTGGTTTTATTTTTGCTGCAATAACTTGTGTAGAAAGTAGAAGGTAGAAGAAGAGTAGGGGAAGGTTCAGGTACACATTGTAGAACACACGGAAACGTCTATAGTCATTTACCACTCTCACTTTTAAGTGGGTATTGCTCACCCGGATAGACCCCTCTCACCTGGCCTAGCAACCGGGATGATGCACGAACCAGTTTCAGGACAGTCTCTGCCACAGACCGTATGAGAACAAATGTGGATAGCCATGAATCCTCTGCCACAGGATTTCAGTCCCGAACTTCCAGCTGTGCAGTTGAAGAGCCTTTAAGCCGATCCGGCCAACTGCTTGGCTTTTAAAGTAGTGGATCCCCTCTTAACAAGGTCACCAGGCTAATCCCGAGACATTAGCACTTCGCTGGTCTCCTCCAGGGCAGGTCCTCCCCAGGTTTCCTTCATTAAGCAGCTTCCTCCCTCATGGTGGACAGCTTGGGATCCCCTTTAGGATTGTAGGCCCCAGTCATCATATCTGGGCCTACTCAATAGCGATGCAGCTTCGGGCCAATGTGGCCCCGGGACCGGAACCACGCACACATACCTCGCGCCAGGAGGGCAGCGAGGCGAAAAACCGACCCACCACAATGGCGTCTGTCCCTTAAGTATCCCTCAAAGCATGCACAGCAGGGCACCACTCCCACTGTACCGCTGCCAAGAAGGGACACCCAGTACACCATGGTTTGCCCATGTTCCAACAGGTGCCTGAGGTGGTAATAAGGGGAACTGCTATCAGGCAAACAAAACCAGAACAGAGGCAATTTATGCAACTATTGGCTCAGACACCCCCTAAATTTACAATAGCGCCCCAATCATTGGGGGCAGGGCGCTACACAAACATTTATGAACAGACCATTTTTTTAATGTACAAATTTAACATCCAGCATTAAAGAAGATAATTCAATGTCTGTGCTTGCAACAACACTGTCATAGTAATACCCTACCCACTTTACAACAACCAGAGAATCCAGAAGGCTTACCCACAGACCTAAAATATTTCTAATTATTATCCTGTTTCTCAATGAAAATATCTATGGATTATGGATGATCACTACTGATGATTTGTGTTAACAGAGGAAGAATGTTTCTACTGGAAACTTTCAGCCATTGGATTGTGCTTTCTGGTGACAGTGGAACTACAAGACAAAGCACAGGCTGGGGGCTGAATATTTTTTTAAGGCAACCTGTGATGATAGAAATGTGATAATGCCATTGCTGACTTGTTTTTAAAAGATGCAGACTCTAAAGCTGACAACATGATCCTGGCGTTATCACCTAGTAAGTCCCTGACCTGGAACAGCATACACAAGCTCTGACTTTTCAGACTTCTGTAGCACTACCCCCCCAGGAGCTGCTGGTTATTTTTGGCCCTGCCGTTACCCCACAGTTCACCGTATCAAAACTTGCTTGGCTCTAAATTGGGCAATGTGCCCACAGATGCATGCACCAGTCACTTATGCCGCGTACACACAACCGTTTTTCATGACGAGAAAAATGAATTTTTTTAAATTGGTCATTAAAAACGATCGTGTGTAGGCTCCAGAGCATTTTTCTCGACGTGAAATATGGGCATAAAAAATTTAGAACATGCTCTATTTTTTCTCGTTGTTTTTCATGTTGTCGTTTTTCTCGTCGTGAAAAACGGCCGTGTGTACGCTTTAATGACGAGAAAAAAACACGCATGCTCAGAAGCAAGTTATGAGACGGGATCGCTCCTTCTAGTAAAACTAGCGTTCAGAATGGAGATAGCACATTCGTCACACTGTAACGGACTGAAGAGCATGAGGCTGAAAAGCGCGAATCGTCTCTCACCAAACTTTACGAACACGAGGATCAGCAAATGCAGCCCAAAGGGTGGCGCCATCCGAATGGAACTTCCCCTTTATAGTGCCGTCGTACGTGTTTTCAAACGCGTTGTACGTCACTGCGCTTTGCTCGAGCATTTTTTTTCACGATAGTGTGTAGGCAAGGCAGGCTTGAGAAGAATCACGTAGAGAAAAACTTTGTTTTTTTCAATGACATTAAAAACGGTCGTGTGTACGCGGCATTAGTCTTTTTCCAATGCTTATTTATTAAACACAACTTGCAGCAGTAGAGGGATGGAGGGTTAGGGGAATTCAGCTACCTTGAGATCCTGGAGACAAGTTCTCTTGCTGTCAACGGATCTTGCTCACCCGGATAGGCCTCTCTCACCGTCCTAGCAGCCGTAATGATGCACGGACAAAAGTCTCTGCCACACACTTGATGATAGTAGTAAACGGTTGAACAATCTTCTGCCACAGGATTTAGTAATCGGTAATTGACAAAGCGAACACAGCTACACAGTACCAAAGTCCTTTAAGACATCCGGCAGTACTGTGCGGTAGATTGGTTAGGTTGCATCCTCCAATGGAGTCACCAGGCTCTTTTTGAGATACTAGCCTTTTGCTCGGTCCTCTCCAAGAAGAGTCCTCCCCTGGATTGCTCGGCTTATTCCCGCAGGCAAGACAGCACAGGACCATCCCTGAACCAGTAGGCCCCAGACAAACTTCTGGGCCTACATGCAGTAACGTAGCCTTGGGCCAGCAGGGCCCCGAGGCAGAAGAGGAGTTGCCACATACCTTAGGCCAGGCGGGCCATGAGGTCAGAGAGAGAGAAAAATGGTGTCTGTCCCTTAAGTATCCTCTCCCAGAATGCACAGCGGTAAAACACTCCCACTGGGCTGTTTCTGGGGAAGGGACACCCAAAACACTTCAGCCTGTTGTATTTCCAACACTGGCCGGTGGTGACAACGACACCTACCAGCTACAGTGGGAAATGCTCCCAACACAGCCAAAGCTGGAACAGAGGCTAATTTAGCCATAAACATTACATTCTGAACTATGTTCAATTCAGATGACCCAGTAAATTTACATAATAGCACCTGGTCAACAGGAGCAGGGCGCTACACTTTTTTGACTGTATGTTTGTCCCAGGTTAGTCACCCAATAGACAATTAAGCAATGGAAGCCCTGCAGCCTGTGCCTTTTAAAAGCACGTCAGCAACGACAGCTCCCATACTGTTATTGTCATGGTTTTTCTTTAGGATTCAACTCAATTCAATGTTCTTATGTGTAGGGCTGACGTAAAGCGTATAGCCAGCTAAAATGTTTTATTAGTATTGGATGGCGTGGGGAAACATTAGAACTCTTGCAAGGTTTATACTTCAATCTGGGGTACTGTTAAAAATATTTACCCTAACTAACTATTTCCTGCTGACAACTTACCCTAACTTCATGTCCTGCTGACAACTTACCCTAACTTCATGTCCTGCTGACAACTTTTTACCGAATAGGAAAGAAGGGTTAGACTTAACAGTGACACATTGACAGAAATAAAAATGCTATGGAAAGAAGACTAGAACCCCCGTCAGATGTTAATTTCTAACCTTCAACATTCTGTCCCTCACTATCACCTACGTAAAGCAGGGGTATTGAATTTAAATTCACAGATGTCCAGTCCGTAAAATATTTTTCAAGCAGAAGTCCAAATCACCTGTTTGTGCTATGTCTAAGGTCCTTCACATTACAGCCCCCCTCTCTTCTTAGGCTAGGTTCACATCTCTGTGCCTGGGGAACATGTGCAAAAGAACATGCATTCTTGAGAAACGTGCTGCACTTCAGATGCACAGGGAGTGCCATTAGGAATTTGCACATCGCCACCTATGGAACATTGTTGCGCGCGCCAAACCACATGGTGCTGCATGCCGCATGGAGTGGCGTGATTTAAAGAGAGTCTGGACTTCTCTCCCTGCATTTCTTGCAGGTAGAGCAGCCCATTAAAATGAATGGGCTGCCCTACCTGTGACGTGTGTGTGCAAACGTGCATGCACAGATCTGAATCCAGCTTTATTTCACAATCCCATTCTCACATTAGCACCATTAGTCCCCCCTTCACATAACAGTTCCTTCCCCTTCACTTCAAAATCCTCTCCTTTACAGTAATGCCCTCAGCCCCCCATATTACTGTCCTTAGCCCCCCCATAATACTACTGCTTTTAGCCCCCCATTTTACTCTCTTCAGCCTGCCCTACAGTATATTACAGTCCTCAGGCTCCTCCATATTACTGTCCTCAACCCTCCATATTACGATCCTCAGCCCCTCCATTACTGCCCCTCTTTACATTGTCCCCCCCTGCCCTACCTTACCGGACAGGGCGGGAGGCACAGCAGGTCTGGACAGAGGGAGAGAGTTTCAAGCTGATGATCACCTGCTTGTTAACTCGGGCAGCACCTGCCCTCTGTCCAGAGCTGTCCTGCCTCCTGCTGTTGGCCCTGGCAGAGTGACAGTGGGGGAAGTGAGGGCTGAGGGCGGATCAGCTCCTAAATGGCAGGACTGCAGTGGTCCAGATGAGACATTGACTTGGTCCAGGTCTGGACCGCGTTCTGCTATTTAGTGATGCCTGACCTAAAGTAAGTATTTGCCAGGACGCATGGCCAATGGTGGCCGAATATAAATCCATGATAAAGAAATAGCTACCATGCCTTATACTATATAATAAATATATAAATAGATCTTTTGATAGTTATGTAATATGTAGGGAGTTTCGGATATTTCTTTATTTTAAAAATTTCTATACAGCTGTCACATTATCTACAAGCATACCTTATTGTAGCATGTGATAGAGGCCTTACTCAAGTTGAAAATAAAAAAAGTGTCTTAAAAATATATATAGAATATACTAAAGATAACCTTAATCCGTAATTTTTTAAAGATAGATTTTCAATATATTTTAACAAGCTATTAACATGCCTAATGACATTATATTGCTATAATAATTGCAGCCCTTCATAGTGCTATGGGCTGCTTCACAACTCATTGATTCAGCTATTTGTTTACATCAGTCAGTCATCATTAACAGCTTAAGGTAGTGGATATAAATAGCAGCAATATACTTTATATCCACTCATGATATGCAAACTACAGTAATCCATAATCCAAGCTTCATCTTTCAGCACTTTAGAATGGCAAGGACAAAAAAAAAAAAAACATTTCCCCTGAAAATGTTTTGGATTAATGCAAACCATCTTTTACCTTCCTGAACAAGCCCATATTAAAAAGAGACAAATGCTGTGTAAATCTTTAGCATTTAAATGTAATTCTGCCTCCTCAACAAAATACAATCTTACATAAATGGTGAAAGGATCAGCCACAAAGTACATCATAATTCTCTGAGCATGCTCAGTATATATCAGACGTAGTGCTGCACAAACTTGGCATGTTTTGTAACAACAGAGAGACCAGTGTTGATTGTCCCTTTAATTAATTCCATTCTAAAGATTATACAACTACTGATCCTGTCAGTAGGTCCCCTATCTTTTCCTCAAGAGGGCTCTCTAATTCCCTTTGTGGTAAGCGGGTTGATAAAGAGGACATCTGTGCTGTTGTCACAGTGTGCAATTTCAGGTAGACCATGTGTTGTACCTTTACCTAACATCTCATTTTTGACCAGTGAGGCCAATTAAAGAAGGAGCATGAGAAGAGTCAATTGAGTGGCTCGTGCTGGTCATAACCACAAAGACTTAAAGGCTATAAATCTCTGTTATTACCAAGCTGTTCCTGCCAGCAGCATGCTGCCATGAAACAATGAGAATAGATTAGGATCAATCAGGCCTCCCCAAGGCTTGTCAGTGGGACTTTAAGCCACACCTTCAACCTAAAACTTTCCCCTTCAAAAATCACCTACTCTGATCCCATCTAACAAGGTGTCTGCTGAGTTTAGTTCTTCTGCTGAACCATATGTTCACAATTAGGTAACTTATTGTTTGTCACTAGGGGTATAACTGAATGTGAACCATCCCTAAAGGGTGTTAAAGACCCAATAAGGTGACGCTAGCAAAGTCCAGCCTGTCCCTCCCAGAAGCAGAAGAGGCATATTTAATTCCAGCTGTGAATTAACTTCATTCTTAATTTAAAAAACCAGCATGAAATCAAAGGACCCTCAGATACAGAGAGAAGAGATCACGGGTCAGCTCAAAATCTGCTAAGTGAAAATACTATTGGCTCACCCCATTTAGCCATCTACTTGGGCCTGGGCAGGTGGCTGCAGGCGTTGTTATCCCTGGCTTAATTTCTCACAGAGTGGCTTATGTGCATTATCTGTCCCGTCACTGTGTGAGGCAATCCTTTGGGTAATGATACTAATGAAAACTAATAAAATTCTCTACTGAATATGCTGACACAAGAAAATCATATTGAGGTAAGTTTAATATTTTATATGTCACTTAATTACAATATTATTAGCATTAATCAGTTACCGGGTGTTCGTATGTTAGACTAGAGAATTGACTGCAAATTACTTCTCGTATATTACAATGTGTCAATGACATCAAATGAAATGTTGATTTCTGAAAAGTCTGTAGAGAACAGATTACACAGTCAGTACTTGACACTTGTGGACAGGATGGAGAAAATCTTTCTGACTTGTTATATATTTATACTTTTCATGCTGATAGGAAAGCAATGTATTTGAGCAGTTTTAGGAAATACTTGGTGCACACCATCTTAAACATTCATATATTTAATACTTTAGTAATGGCATTAACAAAGATTTTTTTTTGCAATGCCAATGAATATGTATGTAAAAATGTAATGGTGGGGTAAGTTGCGCTGCCTTGGAAGGCAGCGCCACTTACCCCACCATTAGATTTTTATAAAAAATGTAGACCCCTTCTTCCAGGGACCCTTAGCCGAGATATATCCTAAGCGCGCATTTAAAAAGTGCACGCCAATGAATATGTGTCACATGTTAACCAAGTCTGCTGGGCTAATGAGCACAAGAGTGACATAATGAAGATATTATTTTACTGCCTTTGCTGAGTAATCATTAGTGGATTTAATGTCTAAAATTTATATTTAAGAATAACTCTGTAAAAGTGATTTTATCAAGTGAACTGCCGCTTGTCCAGTAACTTTTTTTCCTGTTGACGTGATTAACTTTCATTTTTTCTAAGTATTATTATAGCGCCAACAATTTATGCAGCAACTTACATATTTGTACACGTACATTAGTCTCCACCCTCAAGGAGCTTACAAATCTGCATACATACACATACATGGACCAATTTAACACAAGATCCAATTAATGCCTACCCAGAGGACAGACTTGGCTTCATATTAACTGATATTTGATTAATATTTCATTCTTGAGTAGCAAAGTCTCAGATGGTTTTTGTGTTTCATAAAGTACTGCAGTTTGTTGGTACTACACAAATGCATTATTATGGCACTACATTCTTTTTTTCTCTGTGGGTTCTGTGTATATTGATTATGTAAAACATGGTTTTTATGTTTGAATTCTTAAATGTTAATTTTTACATGTAGTTGCCCATAGCAACCATCAGTATTCACACTGATACTGTCAGAGCAATACATGATAGATCAAATTAGTTGTTATGAGCAATGATCCTTAAAAATTAACACTTAAAGAACACCTGTTCCTTGTCATTAGGTTCACTTTATAGCAGCCTCTCTTTGTTATTTGTTCTTACTTAGACTGTCTAATGTCCTTGAGGGCAGGGACTGATGAGGATGTACAGTATATAAAGCTTACAAAGGGCCAAGGCTCTTCCCCCTGTCTACACATTATAGCACAGGGTGACTGAGTGGTTTCACTGTGTAGGAAAGGTCTAGGCCTAGGGGGTTTAAAAATTTTCACAAGGTACCAAAGTACTAACAGGGTAGTGGGGGAGTGATTGGAAGGTAAGTATCTGCAGCAGAGTGGGCCCACTAGGCTGCAAACCCATAACTTTCCCCTGAGTCTGCAAAGTTTAAGTTTCTTGGAAGAATTAAGAAGTCTTCATTAAATAAGAGCAATATTTTCATAGGTAAGGATATTGTTAATAATAATGTTTGATTTAAAAATAACATTTACCAAATATGCAGGAGTTCACTTATTAAAATGTCATTTTCATTTCAGTTAGTACTCACTTTAAAAAATCTAATCAGGATGCAGGGACTATACTATTTCCTTTTCAATCCTCTGGATATTTGAGTGAAAATTACTTTTTATTTTATTTTATTATTATTAGTAGTCTGACGTGCTTTCAGTATTTTCAATTCTAATTTAATATTTGTATTGCTTGATGCATTGTTTCATAATTTCCGGGTCAATTTAGAATTTATGTGCCAATATGATCTCTTACAACATAAATGTAAAAAAAATATGTTGAATTAAAATTAAACTAGCTTTGGCTGCAAATATAATTCTGGCTATCTCAGCTTGCTTTAGACACAGATTGAGTGTATGGAAAGTCAAAACTTTTTTTTTAGTTTTAAATAGTGCTGGGAAGGATTAAAACACCTGTTAGGTTTTTATTGCCCCCTGTTACCCCGCTGGGGAGATACACCCCTTTATGTGTCATAGGTATCAATGTCACAGAGACAGAAAACAATGAGAAATCTAACATTTTTGAGTTATCATCAAGACAAGAGGTGAGAGTGAAGCGGAGATCCACCCAAAATTGGAACTTCCGCTTTTTGGAATCCCCCACCTCCGGTGTCACATTTGGCACCTTTCAGGGGGGAGGAGGGAGCAGATACCTGTGAAATCCAGGTATTTGCTCCCACTTCCGGGCATAGATCACCGCGGGGATCTACGCCACGTCCGGCGCCTGCTCCGCCCCCCCTGATGTCTTCTGGGAGACACACAGGTCCCAAAAGACAGCAGGGACCAGTGGAATCGCGCAGCGTGACTCGCGCATGCGCAGTAGGGAACCAGGAAGTGAAGCAATAAGATGGCGGCGGCAGCACCCAAGAGCCGACGGACAGATCGGCTTCGGCTGCCGACATCGCAGGCGCCCAGGACAGGTAAATGTCCATATTTTAAAAGTCAGCAGCTGCAGTATTTGTAGCTGCTGACTTTTAATTAAAAAAAAATTGGCGGAACTCCGCTTTAATTCCCCTATTTATTTATTTATTTTTTCATTTCTCTTACTTCCTCTTGCATCTCTGTGACAGGAAGAGAAAGGAACCCTCCACAAAGCACACATGCAGGATTTTCACATTTCCCTATTTCATTCAATATGGAAGAAATGTTTTTGGTATACATACACACAAAAGTCATAGCATCTACAAACTATGGGATAGATTTATGGACTTTTTATTTTTACTAGTAATGGCGGCGATCAGCGTTTCTTAGCAGGACTGCAACATTGCGGCGGACAAATCTGACACTAAGTGATACTTTTTGGGAACCAGTGACACCAATACAGTGATCAGTGCTAAAAAAAATGCAGTTACTGTATAAATTACACTGGCAAAGAAGGGGTTCACATCAGGGGCAATCAAAGGGTTAACTGTGTTCCCAGGGTGTACTTTCCTACTGTGTGGGGGATGGAATGACTCGAAGAAGAGACATATTTGTGTTCCTGATAAGCAGGAATGAAAGATCTCTCTCTCCCTCGCTGACAGAACGACGATCTGCCTTGTTTACATAGGCAGACTGCCATTCTGTTTCTCCAGCGAACAATTGCGGGTGGCCAGCATGGCCGCCGGACCAGCTGATTGGCTCCCGCTGTGTCCAATCACAGCAGGAGCGTGGCTTCGGCAAGGCACGCACACGCCCCAGAGCCGATGAAAGAAATCACGTACAGGTACATGATTTTGCACTAAAGGGCTGCCCTGCTGCAGTTTATGTACGTGGGGCGGTCCTTAGGCAGTTAAGGTGTTAATTAAAAATGTTTTACAAGTATTTTGGCCAGCCCACTTTTGCCTTATATTCCCTCCCTTATAGACTGGATTTATGCCTGAATGAGAGGCAATACTCAAAGAGTGCTGAGTGTTATCCATCTGGCCCAAGAGAGAAACATTTCCTTTATTCTTTTGTCCGCTGACGAGGAAAATGCTTTTGATAGAGTGAACAGGGAGTTCATTTTAGCCTCCATGGCTATAAAAAGGTTTAGGGGTGAACATGTTGGCATGGGTCAGGGCCTTATACTCACATCTGACCACGTCTGTGAGCCAATGAATTTTTGAGTTGAACTTCTGACTGTTGGCTAAAAAAGATTAAAGCAGACCTACAAAACTAGAACACAGCAGCCCTTACCTGGTTTGGTAGAAATAGTGTCTTGAAGGTGAATTTTCTACCACGGCTCCTTTTTTTTGGAAACCCTCCCGATGTCTATACTACAGAGTTTTCTGAAAGATCTAAAGACTCAAGCTTTGCACTACCTTTGGGGAGGAAAAAAAGGCAAGTATCAACAGGGCGATTTTGACTCCTCTCAAATCAAAGGGAGGCATTGTATTTCCAGACCCTATTACATTTTATGTTACTGTTCATTTAAGGAGAGTGATTAATTTGTGTACCCAGAAGACAAAAAAAAAACGTGGTTAAAATTAGAACAGGCAGCTATCACTGCACCTTTGGAAGGTGTCATCTGGGAGTATCCTGCCCTCTTCAACCCTTCCCTTTGTAAGGGCCACCTTGCGCACCGTCCAACAATTTTCAAGACAACTTCTCTTTCACCTTATCCCAGTCAGAAGAAAAATAATACAGATCATTACATCATGTTAGATAAAAATAAAATAAAAATAAAGATTATATTTAGGAATAAACACAATCATTAATTAGTAAATAAATGGATAAATTAATAAAAACATCCTAAAATTTAAATGAAGAGTGTAATCCCTAAAACTAAAGCAATCAAAAGTTTGTCAGGGAGAGATCTCTTCATCCATATATTATAATGGAAGGGAGAATGGAAACCCTCCCTCCTTGGTAACCTGGAGCCCCTTATCGGGAACTAACTGCCCCAGGCATAGAGTCCTCCCGCAGACTCTTAGACCCCGAGAAAATTATCAGAGCCATCAGATCAGGATGGACTAAACGAGGCAGAACGAAGCATCTTAAAGTATCCCATTAAATCTAAATAAAAGAAACATAACTTGTAATGGGGAAACTAGAATTCCCTGAAAAACAGTTTCCATAAATCCTTTTAGAAGGAAGAAAAGAAGAGGAAAATAAAGAGAGTGGGTAAATAAGAGGACAGAGGGAACGGGATGGGTATGTGTCTAACAATGTTGACTAGAAGGTAAAACAGCATCTTCAACAATCGAAATCCCCATATATTTGGCCCAAGGTTTCCAAATTTTTTCGAATTTAGGAGTGGTATTAGATAAGATGCTAGCCAATTTTTCCAGAGTCAGAATCCAAGATATTTTGGTTTTGGCATCTGACAGGAAAGGTTTTGTTTTTTTCCATGATTTGCCAATTGTGAGTTTGGCACCTGTAAAGATAAAGTGTATCAATTTTGATGTTACCTTTGGTATGTGAGGAATATGAGCGTTCAAAATAGCTACTGAAAGGGACCTAGGGACCTGGAAACCTGTTACCTTAAAAATTAATAAAAATACTTTTCTCAAGAAGGGGCGAATTTTGGGGCATTCCCACCAAATAGCGGGGCATAGAGCCGTAAAGTTGGCAACCTTTAAAACAAGTTGGATCTGATGCTGGTTATATAGATGCCAATCTGGGGGGAGTTAGATACCATCTGGTTATAACTTTAATATTTGCCTCCATTACCGAGACATTAAGAATCCCTTTGAAAGATTTAGAGAAGGATGAGTGGCAGGTATCCAAATTCCAACAAAACTGGGCATCTTTTTCCCAAGCCTCCATATAGGAAGATTTTGATATAGGGTGAGTGAGGCATGAATATATCACAGATATGCCTCCCCTTTGTGAACCGACCTGGCTGCACCATAACTCGTACTTTGTAAATTGGGGAGGAAAGGGTTTTTCCTTCCAGATTAAAAAATTTGATCAAATCGCGTTTTTTCAGAATCTGGAAGTTTCAGATGTTTGATGCAATAACTAAGAGATATAGGCCCTCCAGAATTAAAAAAATTGTCCTATACATACAATACATTCCTTTATCTACCCACCATTTAAATGCCTCTACATTTAGAACAGGGGTGAAGTCAGGGTTATTGAATAAGTGAGAAAGAGGTCTTCCGGAGGATATAAGGTTTGGGAGGTTTCTTAGGGAATCCCATAGTGCAAATGATTGAGATAGAGATGGGGCCATTATGGAGGGTCTTTTTTTTTTTTGGGGGGGGCAACATAAAAAAGGTATTCTAAGGATAATGTTGGTATAGCCTCTTTTTCAATATTGATCCAGTATGGTTTTCTGTTGCAGAATAAATCAAAGAAGTCTGGGCTAGTCTAGCTGCTAAGTAGTATTTATGTAGGTCAGGTAGACCTAAACCTCCCTGTTTTCTATGAAGAAATAATGTGTTTTGGGGTATGCGGTAACCTCAGGAACCCCACATATATTCGATTATTTTACTTTGGAGCTTTTTTAAGTGATTCTTAGTAATGGGGATAGGAAGAGATCTAAAAAAAATAAAGGATTCTAGGAAGCAGAGTCATTTTTAGAGAATTAATTCTACCTAACCAGGATAATTTGTTTTTGGACCAAGATACTAAATCATTCTCTAATTTTTTGAATGCGGCCTGTTAAGGTAATGCCCAGATATTTGATTGCGGTATCTGTTCATTCAAATCCAAAGGATTGTTTAAGCAACGAGACACTAGACAGGGGAAGTGAAACATTTAGGGCTTGTGATTTTGAGTAATTTACTCTAAGGCCTGAGACCTCCAAGAAGGCCTTCATAACCTGGCAGATGTTGGGAAGGGATATCAGCGGAGACGTCACGAACTATAAGATATCATCTGCAAATACGACACATTTGTGGATTTGATTACCACAGAATACTCCTTTAATATTGGGATTTTGTCTGATGGCTATGGCTAAGGTTTTAATGGCTATAGCATATATGAGAGGGGAAAGTGGGCATCCCTGTCTAGTGCCTCGTGCACTCGTGGGTTGGAATAATGACCCTGTAAACAGATGAGAGCCTGAGGGGGAGAATAAAGGGAATGTAAGAGGCCCTTAAAGCGATCTCCAAAGCCCCATCGTTCTATTAGGGATAACAGGTATGGTCATGACACTGAGTCAAAGGCCTTTTGAAGATCCAGTGACAGAAGTAAGCCTTGTTGTTTTTCTCCTCCCTCCCAGTTGGATTGCAGAATAGATACAATATCTATTGCTCATCTGATTTGGTCTGGGCCTTGTCTTCCTGGAATGAAGCCCACCTGGTCTTTGTGTATATAATTTTTAATAAAAGATGCTAATCGATTGGCCATGATCTTTGTCATAATTTTAATATTGTTGTTTATTAGGACAATAGGGTGATAGTTACTGATGTCTTCAGGATTTTTGTCTGGTTTGGGTATAACTGTGATAAATGCCATATTAAGGTGTGTGTCTAATGGTAGGCCATTTGTTTTGTCATTAAAAAAATTGGTTAAATAGGGGGCTAGGGTGCTGGCGAAAGTCTTATAATAGGGTATGGATAATCCATCAGGACCAGGGGCTGATCCGTTTTTCAGGTGTTTAATAACCCCCATAACCTCCTCTATTGTGAAAGGAGCCTCAAGTAAACTTTTGTGTGAGGGGGTTATGGAAGGAATGGGAAGTTTGTCTAAATACCTAGAGAGAAAATCTTTGTCTGGCTTTGAGTGAGTGTCATACAATTTAGAATAAAACTCTTGAAATGCTTCTAGGATTTTGACAGGGTTTAGAGTAGGCGGGTGACCTGCTATTCAAATTTTAGGCATAGAATGGATTCTAACTCTAGGAGAGAGTTTTGTAGCAAGTAATGACCCTATTTTATTTGCATTTGTGTAAAATTTGTTGCAACTCCATCTAATCACTTTTTCCGCTTGCGTTGTAAGGGCTAAATTTAAAGTGGTAGTAAACTCTGTACTTCCACTTTTACCTACAGGTAAGTCTATAATAAGGCTTACCTGTATGTAAAAAGAATATCTCCTAAACCTGTACGGTTTAGGAGATATTCCCCTCGCAATGAGCCGCTGACTGTAGCCGCGCATGCACAGCGGGGATTCTCAGCTAAAGGCCCGGCAGCCGCCGGACCATGCCGGAAAGAAGTCTCCGTGCGCATGCGCGGGAGTGACCACATCGCCGCTCCAGCCACTCACAGCGCTGGAGCGCCAATACCCGGAAGACACGCCGAGGCAAAATGACATCTCCCTCGGCGTGGACCAGGTAAGTTACCGACGCCTCGTTCTACGGTAAGTATTTCATAATGAGCTAGTATGCGGTGCATACTAGCTCATTATGCCTTTTGCCTTTCAAGTAGGTAAAAAAAAAAAAAGCAGCAGCGGGTTTACTACTGCTTTAATTCAAGTTTGGCCTTGTCTATAACAGATATGGGGAATTTAGAGGGATCTTGTTTGTGACGATTTCTTAAGGTTATGTGCTCTTCTTCCAAACATTCTATTTGAGCTTTGCGGTCGAGTTTAGTTTGGGTAGAGATTTGAATGATTTTTCCCCAGATGAAGGCCCTATGAGCCACCCAGAGCGTCTCAGTGGAGATATCTTCCTTGTCGTTGAGGGAAAAATATTCCTATAAGGCTTTATTGATTATCTCATTTGTGGTTGGATTTGTAAGGATTGATTAGTTAAGTTTCCAAAAACCTTTCGATCTTCTAATAGAACTGGAATTTAGAGAAATAATTACTAACGAGTGATCCGATAGGGCCGTATCCTTGATGTGGGCATTTAGTATAAGCGGTATAAGTTGTGAAGGGGTAAGGATGTGGTCTATTCTTGTGTATGTGTTGGTGTGGGGGTGTGAATAATGTGTGAAGTCCCGTTTGGAAGGATTTAATTCCCTCCAAGCGTCTGCTAAATTGTGATTCAAAAGTATTTTAGCAATTTTACGGCTTTCATTGGTCGGGCGGGTCAATTGGTTTTTGGGGGGTTTGGACTTATCCAGAGCCTGGTCAAAAGCTACGTTCAAGTCTCCCCTCAAAATAACCGTTCCTAATAACATAGGGCTCAGGGTGTTCATCATATTCTTGAAGAATAGGGCTTGGCCTCTATTAGGGGCATAATATGAGACTAGGGTATATAGATGACCATCAATTGAACCTTGTAATAACAGAATTCTTTCATCTGGATCAACATAATCAAAAGAATTCTCGAATTTTCAGGATTTGGAAAAGAGAATGGCCACTCCCTTAGTTTTATTTTCCGTGCTAGCGAGGTGGAACTGCGGAAAATGAGGGTAAATATAATTAGGACTGTATCGTACGGGAAAGTGCGTTTCCTTGAGCAAAAGAATATCTATCTTGAGGGATTTATAGTAATCTAAAAATGTTCTCCTTTTGACAGGAGAATTCAAGCCTTGCACATTGTGAGAGGCTATTTTAAGGTGTGTTTGTTGGTTGCTAGCCATCAGATACAAGGGGGGCATATCCGCTATTACTGTCCCCACTCACCCTTAGAGGACCTTGGTACTGAGACTTGATCAAGTTTACTTCCGAATGGAGGTTGAGGTGTTTAACGATCATCGTTGATCCGAGAACAGGCAACTCTAAGAGAGACAATTGGGTTAGACACAAAAGGGAGAAAAAAATAACATACCATAGGAAAAAGTAAGAAAAAAGATAGAATATAGAAAAGAAGTCTCCTGAGATGTAAGGTTAGGATCTGGGAGAGGAGACACCTCTCAAATCCTTTCAACCAGTTCAAAAAAGAGTCTAAGGACTAAGACAGTCAGACAACCTATCCCCTGAAGACCCCAGGATTTCTAGAAGATAGGTGGGTACACATGTGGACCACCCCCAAACAGGGCGCCCATAGAAAAAATCTGATTTTTAAAAAAAAAAATTATTTTTGCACAATAAAGCAAGAGTAGGCTTATGTAAAGCTCTATAACCCAGAAATTATTTTACAGTAGTAAAGTTATTATAAAATTTTAGAAAGTAATATTTTACTAGATAAAAATTAAAGAAAAATGAGTACATAGCGCTTTATAGAAAAAAACTGAAAAACAGTGAAAATTGAACCGGAGAGCAGGTTGAATTGAGGATGAATTTATCCTAACACCTGAGGTACAGAAAAATCTGTGTTCGGATTCTAGATCTGAGGAAAAAAAAGTAGTAACAAAAAAGGTAAAAAATAACAAAATCATGTTGGGCCATTGTCTTTAATCTTCTTTTTCTTTCCTTTGTTCCAAAGGGGAGATTGTGGACTTGTTGGAGTAGGTCTTTTAGTAGAACCAGGACCAGTTATAGAGGTGTCCATGTCAGCTTCAGTAGAAATAAGTTTGAGATGAAGTAGGATCCGCTTTTCTTTCCTGTAGGCTTGAGAAGGAGTAAGGTTTACCATTTTCAGAGAATTTCACCGCAAAGGGAAAGGTCCATCTATATTTAATGTCTTTCTGAGACAAGATCAGTAGCAAGGGTTTAAGTGCTCTTCTGCGTTGGATTGTAGAAGGAGATAAATCAGCAAAAAGTTGAATTGGGTGTCCTTGACATAGTATTCGAGGGGTTATTCTGGCTTGTTTCATGACCTCTTCTTTTACTGAGAAGAAATGGGGTTTTGCAATAATATCTCTTGGCTTTCCATCCTTTCTAGGGGGACCTAAAGCTCTGTGAACCCTATCAAGCTCAAGGCAGTGCTGGGGGATATTAGGTAGAAGAGATTTGATTAGGTATTGTACTGCTAGTGAGACATCCAGCACAGATTCAGGCAGACCCCTGATTCTAAATTTATACCTGCGAGACCTGTTCTCGAGGTCATCGATTCTTGAAATAGCATAGTCCAGTTGCTCTTGTACCGAGGATACATTTTTAGCAGTTTGGTTAGTGGAAGCCACCGTTTCTTCCAATTTATGTTCAATAGAGTCTATTCTTGTTCCAAGATTATGGAAGTCAGCTTTTAAATCACTAATTATTTTGGCTGCAGTTTGAGCTAAACCCCTGTCCAGGAGTTCAGAAATTTTTTGGAACAGGTCTGCCATCTGAAATGCCTGGTCCCTTGGAATAGTTTCTGAGGCAATAGGGCTGGGATGAGAGCTAATAATATGCCCTGTGGAAGAATGGATACTGTCAGGCTTTGTGAAAAAAGAAGAGGTTCACTAGTGGCTGAGGAGGTATTAGGTGTCTGTAGTGGTCCTGCTTGAAGTTCTGAGGAAATAGGCAGACCCTCTGAGGTGATATTTTGTCTGAGGTCTGTGAGGTGAATGGTACCTGACACAGTAGGCTGTGCTGCGGAGGCCATCTTGGATTTTCGGCTGCGACCACCGGGACAAATTGCGGCTTTTGGGTCCTTTCTAATTTAATAAAAAGCCAGGACTGTGCCCGGACCCCTCAGGAGTCTGCCTAAAAATTTTGGTGAAGATCCGTTCACCATGCGGGCTGTAACGGGCGCCGGTGTATGAGGCTGGAGCGGGGCTCACAGCTCAAGCAGTCATACACGGAGCCTCGTGCGTGTGCACTCAGCTTCTTGTAATTTTTAACTCCAACTTATTACCGTTACTGACTCTCAATTCTGAAACCTCTATGCCAAATAAATATTGACTATGACTAAGTCATCTTTCATTGCAAAATAAACCTATGTCTATTGCAGTTGTACAAACTACGCTGGCTTTAGACCTGGATTTTTTCCATTGTTTTCAGTTCAGTTCCTGCTAGTGAGCCCTTCCATCAGAATATCAAACTGTTTGTTCTTTAGTCGTCATCTGAGAGGATTTGCAATGAAGCAGTGCCAATCAGACATGGCCTGTCACAATCCTATTCCTTGCTGATAACCGGAGATCATCACTGGGATCTAAGCTTTTTGACAAAATGGCAACAGGATCTGAATGTAACGTTTCTCTCCTGCCTGAAAAAGATTGAAAAATTTTTTTTTGCTCGCAAAGCCTCACTAGCAAACAAACACATATGAAGAAAATGGCTATAAAATGCTTACCACGTGGTACAACTTTTACATAAGATCCGTCCTCAAGTGCCCCCTCATGCTGCCACTGCCAAAACGCGAAAGGCTCCCTTTTACACATCTTTTGGGACTATCCAGTGATTAACACTTTCTGGTCAGAAGTTAAATCTTCCATTAAAAACATTACCGGATGGTTATTGCAGACTCACTTAGCAACATATCTCCTACATGATACACTTTATCTTTTAAAGGGTATAACAATTAACTTTTAAAACATCTTCTGAATGCTGCAAAAGCGTGTATACCGGCTCTTTGAAAACAAATTACTCCACCCGCATTTGAACATTGGTATTATGGGATATTTGATATCCAACTTATGGAACAGTTAACCACGCTTAATAAAAATCAGTTTGAGAAACATCTTGAGATTTGGATGCTTTGGCGGCTATTCCTGGACTCTCAGTAAGTAGGCCTTTAGAGCCGGGAGAGATGTTATTACTGATGGGAAGAGCTTGGCCCTTCCTTTCCTCCCCTTCAACTCTTCCCTTTCTTTCCTTGACTTCCTCTCTCCTCCTCCCCCCTCTCCAGTAAACCCCCCTCCTCCATCTTTACCCCCTCTCTTTTTTTTCTATTTCTTTCTCTTCCTCTTTTCCCTATTTTCTTTGTTTACCTCTTATCTGTCTATCGTAAAATTAAACGATCTCAACAAGGAGAAGACCTTAATACCATGGTGATGCAGTCTATATATGACTGCATACATGAGTATGTTTTCTTTTTTTTCTGCAGATTATAGTTTTCAGTTACCAATTATTGTGTTGGTAACTGGTTTTTGCTATAAGGACAGCTGGACTAAATATCTGATTGTCATAAGATGTATTATTTACCCTGTAACATGATCGGATTAAATAAAGTATTTATAAGGTATTTATTACCTTTCCTAAATATCACAGTATCCTCCCTTCTTTAATATGCCTTTCTCCCTAGAAGGAGGAAGCCATATTAGTTCAGTCAATATTCTGAGTCAGCATTTACATACTGTACTGAGATGCTGTCTCAGCAATAATGCAGTCATTTAGAGCCTGGTGGTCACAAATATTGCAGTTTGGCGAAGAGGAGACTAAGAAAATGCTTCCTCTTCCTGCAGCAAACTGATAACATCATCTCAGCCTAGGCAAAGCAACATCTGCAAGGCCTGCATTTCTTAATGATAAATGGTACCACTTTCCTTAAAATTATACCATGCAGTATAGTAATATATCAGGAATTTATTTTTTGCAGCCTCATGAAATTACTGAAAAGTCCACTTTTAGATAAAACAGGAAAGGTTTGCAAAAATAAAAAAAAATCAGGACACCCAACAGGTGCTACAATGAGCAACCAGAGTCTAGCATCTGCTGCACTTGAAGAAAAAAAAGCCAACCTTTTAGTACATACACTAGAGCTTGTTAATATACATATGCCTGGGTGTCTAAAGAACACATAGGAGTGTAGGAGTATACAGTGAGACCTTGGAGCAGCTGCAGTTGCCAAGAGGACTCTCCAAAAAACATGTGTAATAAAGGTAGTACAATACCTTCAAATAAACACTGATGCAATTCTTTATTAAAAAAGCATTGCAGGTCAACCTTCTTTCATTATTACAGTACAATCATCTATACGTATGCCCTAAACTAAATAAACAATGGTTTTTAATCTTCCCTTTGAGAAATTCAAATTCAAAACCATTGGGTAATTACATCAAGTATTTTTTTTTCACTTTTTTAGGCTTTGTAGTAGTAACTTAAAGATCAGTTACCATTATACTGCAAAAAAAGATTATGCCCCCACACTGAGAACCATAATCTAATCATCAAGGATATCATAAGTTGTTAATCACTAGTCTAAACTACAGTATACAAGATACATGATACTAATTTACATGATATACATCTCAAGGTCAGGTGTATTGATTGAGTGTTAGAGTATTGTCCATTTGGACTATACTATATAAGCTCATAATGACTCCCTTCCATAGTATTATTGTCCAAACAGTATTCATGGTCATGGACATTATCCCTTAATGATCCATGTAATAGCTTCCTAATTATACATGGCACACTTTCTGGCCTGTTATTTACTTCAAGGGATTCTGTTCCCATATGAATAATACTTCACAAAGTTTTTTTTTATCTATATTTCAATGATTTTTTATTTATTTTTTATATATTTTATTAGAAACAATGGAACCCTCTTTACTGCTAAGAGAGAGAGACAGAGAGATAATGCGGAAAATATTGGAACTAGTAACAGATTCTGGTAACTTTGATACATTTTCACAGACTGGTTCTGCTTTATATATAAAATATTTGGGATATCTAATCTTTCCATCTTTTGTTTAGACAATGTGACCAGTCAAATTCATGTAAAAGCAATTTATAATTTCATTGAATTTCTAGATTACCGTATATACTCGAGTATAGGCCGACCGAAATATAAGCCGTGGCACCTAATTTTACCACAAAAACTGGGAAAACTTATTGACTCGGGTATAAGCCTAGGGTGTCCATCTGCATGCCTCACTGTGCCTCACTTTGCCTCAGTGTTTCCATGTGCATGCCTCACTGTGCCTCACTGTGTCCATGCCTCACTGTGCCCAATCTCCCTACCTGATCTCCGGCACTGTGTGACTAGACTGACATTTAACATGGGAGTCTATGGAAGGGGTGCCCGGCTTTGAAAAATCGGTGCTCCCTGGCCATATGTCCCCTGGACAACACACTTGTAGCTGAAGAGTGGGGCTACATGTGTGCCAAGTTTGGGGTCCAGGGGACCTAGGGCCGGCCGGTACCGGGTCCCCAAAATCACCAAATAAATTACAGTTTAACATAGGAGTCTATGGAAGGGGTGCCCGGCTTTGAAAAATCGGTGCTCCCTGGCCGTAGGTCCCCCGGACAACAAACTTTGCACAGTTTGGGGTCCAGGGGACCTACGGCTGGCCGGAAACAGGCGCACAAAGTTGAAGATGGACACAGACTCGAGTATAAGGGGAGGGGGGCATTTTCAGCACACAAAAAAGTGCTGAAAAACTCGGCTTATACTCGAGTATATACAGTAAATTGTCAAAGGCGAATTCCTCAAGAAATCCGCTAACTCAAACTTCCATAGTGAGAGCGAGCAGTAGAGAACAAGTGAAACATATAAACAAGGTTTTTAATTATTAACACATATTGACAAAATTATTAACATATATCTGATTACTTTATCATGTTATATAAAGAAAATAGTTTTGTACTTTGGAAGGTAATTTCTATTCTTCAGGGTATTGTGCAGTTCTAGTGAGCCATGTCATTGTCTCCTCTCCCCAATTACAGAGCATTCAAGCATGACAGAAAAAAATTACAGTCCCGGATCTGTAAACATATTGTAAGCGACACAAAATAATGACATTGATTAGTTCTAGGAAAGAGGAAACGATCATAAGCTGTATCTAAAACTTATCTAAAAGGTCTATGAAGGTACATTTTTGTGTATCTTCTTCCTTTATAGAGCATAATTCTTCACCTCAATTAAAGATGAAGAAATCTGACCTGATTCAATTTCCAGCAGGATTCATTGAATCCTGCTTGAAATCCATGTAACCTGAACTTAGCAAAGAATCCTATTGAAATCTATGGGATGGTAACTTTTGATACAAAATTTTGGCCATTTTCAATGCTAATAGAAAAGCTACTGTCAAAATGGACATGGGGAGCTGAATACTGCCATAGGGAATATTTAACAATGCAAAAAAAAAAGAAAAAAAAAACATACAGCAGTGAGAGAGTTTTTTTTTTTTTTTATGTAACTTTACAGGCAACATTGAAAAAACACAGGTCCTTTATATAATATGCTTTGGAGATGCCTTCAAATCTTTTGCTGCCAGAGCCCTTTTTTACATTTTTGCACACATGTTAAAATGCACATTTTAGGCCTGAATAATACTTAAAACCATTAAAAGTTTAGATATTTCTTGAAAGCAATGACCATGAAGCAACAAATGGAGGCAGTTGGAAATTCTTCACACAATATTACCGCAACATTTTATCAAACCCAGTAAAAAATACAGTCATATGATTTTGAGTATATACAAGCACAATTAATACCCACATTTTGGTAAAATATTAAGGATAATGTTGGGTTGAGTAAATCCATACCACCTCTGCACTCAAATCATGCTACTTCCCTGGCCATAAAAGCTAGAGACCGACAGCTCTGACCCTGCAAGTAATCAGAGCTGAACTTGGAGGGGTTCCTACTGCAATAAACAAAAGGAACAGAAGGGCGCACTGACCTTGTGCATTACCATTGGCAAGGTTTAATTTAAAATATACAAGGATGATGACTACTCACAAACAAGTTAAAATATTAGTGTTTACACCACTCCGTCAATGGAAAAAGATGCCTCCAAAACACATTAGACTGGAAACAGATAGGCAGGGAGTCCAGACGGCATAGGGTACGGCTTATGCGTTACGAGGGCGAACCCTCTTCCTCAGAGCCAAAGCGGAGTCCAGACGGCATAGGGTACGGCTTACGCGTTACGAGGGCGAACCCTCTTCCTCAGAGCCAAAGCTATAGCCTATGCTATACTGGACTCCCCAGCTATCTGGTTCCAGTCCAATGCGTTTTGGAGGCATCTTTTTCCATTGACGGAGTGGTGTAAACGCTAATATATTAACTTGTTTGTGAGTAGTCATCATCCTTGTATATTTTAAATTAAACCTTGCCTATGTAGCGCCCTCACCTCTCCCCCTACCTGCTTTTTTTGTGTGTTTTCGGCTCCTCGCAGGGAGGGGAGAGGCACACCGCACCACAAGCCTGTACTCTCCTGAGTAAGGAGGCTGAGCGGTGTTAGTTTTTCGGGCCTGCCTGCAGCTGGAGTCGATTCCTCCCGAGGATGATTCTCACCTCTACCTTAGGCAGAGGCAAGTCCTTATGTTTCCCCCAGTAATGTAACTGTCCACACCAACTGAAAGTACAACTTCTATATTTATTTCACACGGATAATAAATATGCCTCTTTGACAGCAGACAGGTTGGAACAAGACACAGGACAGCTTAGATGGGAGGAGGTCCAGGCACAAACTTGAATCAGGTTATTTGACTGTTTAGGCTTCACAAACAGTTTTGGCGCACAATCTCTGCCACAGACCGGGTGAATAAGAAGTCACTGCCACTGACTTGGAGAACAGGTCACTGCCACTGACCAGGTGAATAGAGTCACTGCCACTGACTGGGTGAATAGGGCACGGCCCTATTAGGCCACTGCCACTGACCTGTAAGCGAACTTCCTTCTAGAGAGTACTTGGCCCGTGTAAAGGAGAAGACATCCCTCCGGAGAGTTACCAGAGGTCCTCACCGTTACCACGACTCTGCGCTGGGTCTTCGGTACAGGTAATCTCCCTGGCCTCCTCGTCCCAGATCCGGGTCCCCTCTCAAGGCGGCACCCTGGGAGTCCTCAATCCCCGGCGGAACCCAGCCGAAGGTGCTGGGCTCCGGGCCTCCAAATTAGTACCTCACCCCAGACTGAAGGTGTCTGGGATGGAACAGGAACCAGGCCTCCGGGGCCAAGGGCACCCGGAGATGACACACACATGCACCCAGGCCGAAGGTGCCTGGGCGCGGACGAACGACCCCTCATGGAAGATGGCCGCCCCTTTTTATACCCTCTCCCGACAGGCACAGCAGGTTCCCCGCCCCGCCGTACTGCTGCCGAGAGGGGACAAGAAAAGGCACAACCTTGTACTATGGTTCAACCCGGACCTATGGCGACAGCGCCACCTGTAGGCCCCAGGGAACTATACACCAATACTAGCTCCCATGGCACAGAAATGGTCCATTAACCCTAACAATAATGTGTCTGAGCCTAACTACCACTCAGACACTCCCCTAAATTGAACACCCTGCTACACATTCCCCCCACTAAATAGACACTGGTCCCCAGTGTCTGGAGTAAACCTATGCCTCTCATGTCTGAATCAGCATAAGCCCAATCCAGAGACTAACTAAAAAAAGGGACAATTTAAAAAACTGTCAGTTTGTGCCGGAACCTAAACATGGGGAAAGGAGGTGAAAAACAAAGGAGGGAAAGGAGAAATCACACATGTGCACATTAAATGTCACATAAACTCTTTTTTTAATGAAATATTTACATTTCCCTCCCGCCTGCATTAGCTAAGATCCACCCCATTCTAAGTAATCTTGCTTGGCGTCCGCCTGCAGGGGAAGAAAAAAAACATACACAACAAATGACATTTTGTTAGAATGAAGAGATTCTCCCCTAGAGGAAATTCCCTTCCTTCTAAAGTAAAACTGTACCACATTATTAGCAAGGCAATAGTTGTACAACACCGCCACCTAGTGGTAGTGCCAACGTCAGAACACCCATCCCAAAAGAAACTTTTCTTCTTTACTGTGGCCCTGAAATATCTACTCCCCAAAGTCCTTGTATCTTTGTGGTAGGGGCGGAGAGGGGAGGAAAAGAACAACAGCTCCCGCTTCTCCAAAGAGTAGAATACCCCTTCAACTAGGGCAAAAGTTCCTGGACTCCAAAGAGTGCACTCAAAAAAACAAACAAAGCAACACCAGAGTCTTGTCTCTCACAGGTAGTAGTGTGGGTCTGGCAACACCAGTGGCTTCCAATGCCTATCAAATGTGTCTATATGGTACTCAACGTCATCTTTGTCCTTCCTGCAAATGAGTTCCTTGTCTGCATAAATGTGCCGACCCAACATCCAGGCAGCCTTACAATCTTTGAATCGCTGGGTGGCTGCAGGTGAACATGAAAAGTATCTTTGGGCCTGGGGTACTTTAATATGTGTCCATATAAAGTCCTCGTACCACCGGTGTCTACAGGCCTCCACCTCAAACAAAAGTTCTTTAGGCAGGTACGGGTACTCCAACCCATACTCGCTGGCAACTCTCTGGTTGAAAAGTTTCTGCAACCGGGACAATGGTGGCATGGTAGCACGGTCTCCCGTGCCAGGCAAGACGATAGCATCCGGATGCCGAGGTACTTTAACTACCTCTGGATCAGACACAGGGGTCCGCAGCGACACCCGTCTCGTCTTGGTAGCAGATGCAAATGTTTCCAATGGCAATAGGGCAGACAAGGGGACAGATCCCTCCTCAGGCTCCGAGGCCACCACCCGGGGTGTACTTTCCCCAGTGGACATGGGTGGGTCCCTAGCACTACGGGACAAGGACAGGGGCTTCTTATCCCAGCCCTTCTGTTCAAAAAATTCATCTATGGTGGCGTCATCTCCCACATCAGAGTTGGACTCCAGATCGGAGGTGTCACATTCCTCCGCAGGCAGGTAACTCTTGATGGAGGACGAGTCACCGCCTCTGGTTAATTCATGGGCATGTGAATCCCCAATACTCGGGACCTTTGACAGAGTCTCTTACCCCGGCTTACCTCGGCTTGTAGCTGAACCAGAACGTCCAGGACTTTTCCCTTCGGATGCATCCATTCCGGGTAAGCGCAGGGGCGTAGCTCCACCATGGGCGCGGGAAGCTTTCACGAACCCGATCTTCCTCTTGGGCGGTGGGAGTAAGGACTTTGTGATGACCGAAGCAGCATCCTCCGGTTCCTCATTCACTGACACAATGTCCTCTGTGACTTCCTCCGAAGTCTCGGCAGTGCGCGCAGGGGTGGCTGTGTAAGCTCTGATTCCTCCTTCCAGAGTGGTGGTGCCTGTAAGGCAATTAAGGTGGAAAGCCCAAGGCTTTTCTGTAGGTTGTTCGACCTCAAACAGGAACTCCTTACAGTGCTCGCATCGCCCGAATGGCTTCAGATGAACCACAAGTCACCGAGCAGCTGGGACAAATCACTCTGAGGGCCTCCACATCTTTGCAAACGTAGAGGGCAAATCGTCCCCGGGGCTTGAGCCGAATCCCCGTATCCGTCAAGGGAGCAGCAAAGGAAGTCATCTTCATGGTAGTAGTAGCCAGAACCCATGAGGCATGAGACGCCATGTTATCCATTCGCTGCTCCATCGCGCACTGTCCTTTCCGCGCCAAAGTCCCCATGTGCACCTCCACACATGGCCGGACTCCTCCCATCTCCTGCATTGTTCGCGGGCTTTCTCTCTGTCACGCCCACGAACTACGCAGTCAGGGTTCTCCTCGTGGCGCAGTTCTCAGTATGGCCGACCTCCACGGAACTTCGCTGGGGAATAAAGTTCAAACTCTGGGGGGGGGTTTCACACTTTCCAACCACAGACACATCCCGGACTCGAGCCCCCACATGTAGCGCCCTCACCTCACCCCCTACCTGCCTTTTTGTGTGTTTTCGGCTCCTCGCAGGGAGGGGAGAGGCACACCGCACCACAATCCCGTACCCTCCTGAGTAAGGAGGCTGAGCGATGTTAGTTTTTCGGGCCTGCCTGCGGCTGGAGTCGAATCCTCCTGAGGATGATTCTCAACTCTACCTTAGGCAGAGGCAAGTCCTTATGTTTCCCCCAGTAATGTAACTGTCCACACCAACTGAAAGTTCAACTTCTATATTTATTTCACACGGATAATAAATATGCCTCTTTGACAGCAGACAGGTTGTAACAAGACACAGGACAGCTTAGGTGGGAGGAGGTCCAGGCACAAACTTTAATCAGGTTCTTTGACTGTTTGGGCTTCACAAACAGTTTTGGCACACAATCTCTGCCACAGACCGTGAGGTTGGTCTCTGCCACAGACCGGGTGAATAAGAAGTCACTGCCACTGACTTGGAGAACAGGTCACTGCCACTGACCAGGTGAATAGAGTCACTGCCACTGACTGGGTGAATAGGGCACGGCCCTATTAGGCCACTGCCACTGACCTGTAAGCGAACTTCCTTCTAGAGAGTACTTGGCCCGTGTAAAGGAGAAGACATCCCTCCGGAGAGTTACCAGAGGTCCTCACCGTCACCACGACTCTGCGCTGGGTCACAGCAGGTTCCCCGCCCTGCTGAGAGGGGACAAGAAAAGGCACAACCTTGTACTGTGGTTCAACCCGGACCTATGGCGACAGCGCCACCTGTAGGCCCCAGGGAACTATACACTAATACTAGCTCCCATGGCACAGAAATGGTCCATTAACCATAACAATAATGTGTCTGAGCCTAACTACCACTCAGACACTCCCCTAAATTGAACATCCCGCTACACCTATGGTAATGCACAAGGTCAGTGCGCCCTTCTGTTCCTTTTGTTTATTTTAGTTGCAAGACTATTCATTATTCTGAGGAGGGCAGCAAGACGTTTTGGCATTCCCTATTCCTAAGGAAGGCTCTCAATTGTACCACTGAGAGATCAAGCTCCCGAGCGCAGGAGACTGTGTAGGGTTCCTACTGCAGCCTGCAGCTGGGAGTCTGTTTTAATGTCAATACTACTAACACAATAAACCTTACAACGGCAGCAGAAGGATCAAGCTATATGTGGTATTATGTAAAAAAATATTTTAACAAACAGCATCAGTGACACTGTTAAAGGAGAAATTTGGAAATCATAAAAAAAAAAACATACATACTCACCTATATGGCTGCAGCATTGGTCTCATGCCATAGGTGTCCGCAGCCACATCTAAAACCAAAAATTGAGAGATCACATGACCACTGATCGCTCTGTTCTCAGTCTGCTTTGAGCAGAGAGTGGTGATTGTCGCTCACTGTTTTTCCCCTCCAGTGCTCACTGGAGAGCCGTCTGGAGTGGCTGACTCAAGCTCTCAGCCGCATCTGGATCCGCCTCTGATGTCAGCCGACAATGGGCTTTAGCACAACATTGGTTGATTCTGGTTCACGGAAAAAGTAAGTGCACTCCTGTGACCCACAAGTAAACAAAGAAGCTTAGGCTATATATTCTTTTAAGATTGGTGTTGGGGGAGTGAAATGGGAGGAGAAGGGTGGATTGGTGCTGGGAAGGTGATTTTGGGGGGAAAATTTTGTACTAGGAGGTGGATTTTGGTGGATGGTGGAATATGGGTAGGATATTTAGGTTAGGAGGTTATTCTTGACCTCTGCCCCCCGCACATTACATGCACCTGACCCAAGCATTTTGTGCATTAAATACTTCTGACCTCTGCACGGTGTGTGTTATGCACTACTAAACCCAGCACTGAACACAACACTGTGTGTATTAAGCTGGCCATACACTAATAGAAATTCAGCCATTTCAGCAGGGACAGACAAATTTCCATCAGTGTACAGCGGTCCTTGCCACACAAATAGCGATTGTTTGATTACCTTTTGTTGAAGGAGCACATTGAAAAAGTTTTTATTGATCACACATTTTACTGATCACTGTATTCAGTGTCCTGGCAGTGGGTGGGGTTGGATTCCTCCATCCAACTCATTTGTGCTGATGGGAGAATCTGTTAACTAACTGTATATGTTCGCCTTCCTGGCGCTATGATTATGTAAGATTTTTGATGCTGAAAGCGGTACATTGTTTTGCATGGAAATTTGTCTAGTAGACATCCCGGGTATGATAAAATTTGAAACACGAAATCATAAATTATGATATAATAAATAACTATAAATAATTATAACAAATAATAATATAATAATAATAAAATTTATTCAATAATGTAATCAAATCAAAAAAACACAGAAATTTGCTCAGTTGCAGAATTGTCGCTGTCGTTACTTTCAGTGTCTGATGACAAACTTCCCCACAATTCACTATTGCTCAATTCTGCAAGTGATTCTTATTTACTATCACTGTTTTCTAGTAGGGATGAGCCGAACACCCCCCTGTTCGGTTCGCACCAGAATCTGCGAACAGACCTAAAGTTCGCTTGAACTTTAGAACCCTATTAAATACAATGGACTCGAACGTTCAAAATCAAAAGTGCTAATTATAAAGGCTAATATGCAAGTTATTGTCCTAAAAAGGGTTTGGGGACCCGGGTCCTGCCCCAGGGGACATGTATCAATGCAGAAAAAAGTTTTAAAAACTGACGTTTTTTCTGGAGCAGTGATTTTAATAATGCATAAAGTGAAAAATAAAAAGTGAAATATTCCTTTAAATTTCGTACCTGGGGGGGTGTATTGTATGCCTGTAAAGCAGCGCTTGTTTCACTTGCTTAGAACTGTCCCTGCACAAAATGTCATTTCTGAAGGAAAAAAAGTCATTTAAAACCACTCGCGGCTATAATGAATTGTCGGCTCCTGGCAATACAGAGAAAAGTCATTGATAAAAAAAAATAAAAATGCGTAGGAGTCCCCCCAAATTCAATTACCAGGCCCTTCAGGTCTGGTATGGATATTAAGGGGAACCCTGCATCAAATTTAAAAAAAAAAATGACGTGGGGTTTACCCCCTAATATCCATACTAGACCCTTCAGGTCTGGTATGGATTTTAAGGGGAACTCCACCCCAAATTTAAAAAAAATATGGCGTAGAGTTCCCCCAAAAATCCATACCAGACCCTTTATCCGAGCACGCAACCTGGCAGGCCCCAGGAAAAGAGGGGGAGACTAGAGAGCACACTGAACCGTACCAGGCCACATGCCCTCTACATGGGGAGGATGTCCCCATGTTGATGGGGACAAGGGCCTCATCCCCACAACCTTTGCCCGGTGGTTATGGGGGTCTGCGGGCAGGAGGCTTATCGGAATCTGGAAAACCCCTTTAACAAAGGGGACCGTTCCTGATGGGGAACGTGAGAAGGGGTGGGTCTTTTTATTTTTTTACACCGAAGAGGAAGTTCCCCATCAGGTCCGCTTAGCCAATGACGTAGGCGGGGTCTGAGATACGAGTGTAGGTCCGCTCAGCCAATGACGTTTCGAGTGGAGACTGCATCGCTGGACATCGGATCGCCGCGGGACATTGAATTACATCGCTGGAATGTGTTTTTATTTTTTTATATTTTAAATAAAGGACTTTCCAAAGGTGTCTGTGTGTTTTTTTTTACATTTTTTTTACACTTTCTTCGTGAAATGGTAGGGGTACAATGTACCCCTTACCAATTCACATAGGGGGGCCGGGATCTGGGGGTCTCCTTTGTTAAAGGGGTCTTCCAGATTCCGATAAGCCCCCTGCCCGCAGACCCCCACAACCACTTCCCCATGTTGAGGGCATGTGGCCTGGTACGGTTCAGGAGGGGGGGCGCTCTCTCGTCCCCCCCTCTTTTCCTGCGGCCTGCCAGGTTGCGTGCTCGAATAAAGGGTCTGGTATGGATTTTTGGGGGAACCCCACGTCATTTTTTTTTTATTTGACGCAGGGTTCCCCTTAATATCCATACCAGACCTGAAGGGCATGGTAATTGAATTTGGGGGGACCCCTATGCATTTTTTTTTTATCAATGACTTTTCTCTGTATTGCCGGGAGCCGACAATTCATTATAGCCGTGAGTGCTTTTAAATGACTTTCCTGGTGCCTCCATGGCAGCATACCTGTGATAGAGCTCCGCCTCGACTCCTCCTTCAGGACTAGTGAATAGCATAAATTAAAGGCATAGCCCCTCCCCCAACATTCTCCTTTTTTTCCTCATACCTTCTTGTGCTGGTGAAGAGTAGCAGTATGTCCATACCTCTGCAGTCGGCAGCGTCCGCCGGGTTTAGCCTTTCCCGTGCGCAGTCCCTGTTCTTGGGCCGCTCACAGCGCTGATAAGACTGGGAACCCCTCTGTGGATCTGTTGGGGTCAATTCGCAGAGTTTCCTCACAGGAACGCAGTCTGCTATCACATCCATGATGAATGCAGTGGAAGTCGCAAAAGGATCAGCTCCATCTTCCCAGGCTGGTGGTTTCCATTTTTTATTACAGGCATTTGTGTTTTTCCCCTTTCTTTTCCTCTCTTCCCCTCCCCTCCCCTTTCCTTTGCTTGTTAGGCGCCTTTAAAATGATTGTTGTCTTACTTTTTTATTCCTTTAAAACTGTGCAACTGGATAGGGCAGGTGTCTCTCTGTGCAACAACATTGTGGTGCTTATTTCCAGGTTCGGGGAGGCTACAGGTGCTCTGTAGGTCCCGCCAGGTAGGAGAGTGTCACGGCGCAGCGTCCTCGCCGCCGTCTGCGCATGCGAGATTCGGGAGTGATACAAAGCCGTAGTTTCTCGGCTCTCTGTACTGGGCGACGCTGGATCTTCTGCGATTGCACATGCACAGACGCTTGGTTCAGTGGCGGCCATCTTGGATTCTGGAAAGAAGGCTAGATTTGCCCTTTTTTTCAATCAATTCCAAATGGTGGTTTATGGGATTAGCCCACGCACCTTGAGCCTAATAAGGTTCAGATTCAGGGATGGCTGTCAGTCTCCTCAGCTGTGCCCTGCTAGGTCTCTCTGATGCCGCTTTGTGGTATTTCTCAAAAAAAAAAAATGTTGCCGATCAGAAATGTTTATGTTAAAAAAAAAAAAAGATAACGATATAAAAATGTTTATTTAAAAAAAAAAAAAAAAAAAAAGTGATGCCAAAAACTCCTGATTCTTTTCCCTTTCTTACTATATTTCTGGAGCTGATCCTTGTGCCCAACTCCGCAATGAGTCATTCATCTCGCAGCAAAGATCCTCACACTTCTATTAGGTATGTGACCAACCATACGTGAGTATAAAAAAAAAAAGTGCGCTCACTGTTCTAGCGTGAGTTCCTTACACCGTAGCCCTACCCACTCCAAGGGGTCCCGCTCATCAGGGCGTAGGACCCATTCTTCACGTCGTAGATCAGAGAGGTCAAGATCCAGAGGACAGTGGTCTGTAAGGACTGTTTTACGGACTATGCGTCCAACCGCGAGCTAGAAAATCAGCACGCTGTAGATCTGCTCAAGCGAACAATGAAGGACTCCTTCTCTGAACTTTTGGCTTCGGTCCCCGCTCAACCACTTCAGCAGATATCCCTGGTTCAGGATATAGAACCTAATCTCCCTGGTCCGTCAGCAGTCAGTACACCTCTGCCGCCGTCAGGCCGACCAGCTAGAGATTCACCACCTGAAGACTCTTCAGGGGACTCTTGAGAAGAGTCAGAACCTTCTGGCTTCAGTCTCTCCTTGGTAAAGCCATTCATCCAGGCAGTCAAAACTGCAATCGCCTGGAAAGACACAGAATAGCCTCCCCAAGAGTCTACAAGCTACTTCCCATTCCTCAAAAGGAAGCAGGTTCTTTTCCCGTTGATGGGCAAGATTAGTCAAGTCATTCAGAAGGAATGGTCAAAGACTGATAAAAAAATAATAATTTTGGGGTCGGTTCAATAAACTCTATACCCCTTACCAGAGTCGGGAACGCAGTCACTAAACTCCATGCCAGTGGTAGACGCGTCCGTGGTGCGACTCGCAAAAAAACTTACTCTACCAATGGAGGATTCCGCTTCCTTCAAAGACCCTCTAAACAGGCGAATCGACCTGGAGCTGAAGAGGAGCTACTTAGCCGCGGAAGCAGCATGTAAGCCAGCTATTTCCCTCACATCAGTATCAAATGCCATAAGATCTTGGACAGATAATATTGAGATGGCTTTGCATCAGGATGTCCCCATGGAGGATATAATTAAGGCCTTAGAAGAGCTTAGATTGTTGGCAGACTTTGTCTGCGTAGCGGCCATTGACACGATCAGGTGCTCGGCAAGATCCATGTTGCATTCAGTGATGGCGAAGAGGGCCTTGTGGCTGAAACCCTGGATGGCTGACTTATCCTCCAAACAAAATTGGTGCAAAATCCCGTTTGATGGGAAAGCACTATTCGGAGACAAAATGGATAAAGCTATCTCCAGGCTGTCAGGAGGGAAGTCTGGTATGCTTCCACAGGACAGAAGTATGCGAAGATTCAGAGGTGGTTCCTCTAGGTTCCGCCAGTCAAACCCAAGGGATTTTAGGCAGTCGAGACAGCCCAGAGACAACAAAAGACCTTGGAAAGGTACTCGGGGATCCTTTTTGAACAGGAAGATGAAAGCCCTTCCGGCTCCACAGGAGCAGAAGCAGTCTTTTTGACGCCAGAGGAACCCAGGCACTCCCGGTGGGAGCCAGGCTAAAGTTTTTTTTACCCCAGTCTGGGCCACCTGCTGCCACAACCCCTGGGTTCTGTCAACAATTCAATGGGGGCACTTTTGGAATTTTTCTCACCCTCCACCTCGGAACTCTTTCAAAGGAACAGAGATTCCATCCTCTCCACTGAAGGCTCAAGCTCTGAAAAACTTCCTAACGTCACTCCAGCTTCAGGGGGCGGCTGTTCCGGCTCCCTTGGCAGAGCGCTTCGCAGGCTTATACTCCACCCTATTTCTGGTCCCAAAGAGGACAGAGGGGTGGAGGCCTGTGATAGACCTAAAGAGGCTCAACCGGTATATCCGCCCCGAAAGCTTCAAAATGGAGTCCCTGCAGACGATTATTCAGGCAGTCCAGCCATCAGATTGGATGATTTTGGTCGATCTGCAGGATGCGTACCTACATGTTCCAATTCTACCTGCATTTCAAAAATACCTGAGATTTGCAGTGGGACGGACGCACCTACAGTTTCAAGCCCTGCCTTTCGGTCTGTGCACCTCTCCCAGGGTGTTCACCAAGATACTAATATCTGCTTTAGTTCCCCTGCGGGAGAGGGGCTTGAGGATATACCACTACTTGGACGACATCCTACTCCTAGCAAGCAATCCGGATCAGTTGGTATGTCACCGGGACATTCTTCTACAGTCCCTAAAAGAGCTAGGGTGGCTGGTGAATTCCGACAAGAGTCAACTAATGCCAACACAGCAGATAATCTATGCACAATGTTCGACACTCAGAAGGAGACAGTGTCATTACCACCGCCGAAGGCAAGGATTGTCATCCAGAGAATGATCAAAGTCATCCAGAGCCCGTATCTGACGGCTTCACAATGCCTGAGCCTCATTGGCACAATGTCTTCCTGTATACCCATGGTTCCTTGGGCACATTGGCACTTGAGGTATTTCCAGACTGGTTTCTTGGCGCAGTGGAAGAAACAACGACTATCTCAGACGATCCTGCTGATGGGAAAAATACATAGGAGCCTTCACTGGTGGACAGTTCCGGAAAACCTCTCCAAGCCTCATCACCTGGGCTCCCTTCCTTGGATCACAATTACGTCCGATGCAAGCAGACAGGGCTGGGGAGCCCATTGCGGGCAAACCAGAATACAGGGGAGATGGGCATGCACCACCCAGGGAGTGGTATCCAACATCTTGGAGATGAGGGCAGCCTTCTTGGCACTGACCTCTTTGGCACCCCAAATCAGAGGCCAAAGAATACTCCTACGCCTAGACAACAGAGCAGCTGTCGCTTATCTGCAGAAGCAGGGAGGCACTCGCAGCAGGTCACTCCTCAAGGAGGTAGAGCCGATCATGCTCTGGGCGGAGCAGAACCTCCTGGACCTCCAGAGTGATGTATCTGCCAGGCAGGTTGAACACGGAAGCAGACACTTTATCCAGAAACTTCCTGGACAATGAGTGGGCTCTCCACCCCCATGTCTTCCTTCAGATTGCCAACATATGGGATCCCCCTCAGGTAGATCTGTTCACCTCCCCGAAGAACGCCAAGCTGGACAGGTTCTTCTCTCGGCTGCCGCATCCACAAGTCGAGGCAGTGGATGCCCTGTCATGTCCCTGGAGGTTCACCACGGCATATGCCTTTTCTCCCAGGCCATTAATATTCAAATTCCTCCTGAGGCACCTCAGGGAGCCAGTCCAGGTGGTGGCAGTACTTCCGTATTGTGCCTCAGTGTGGGCTCTCCAATCAAGATCCCTCCTTTCCCTCAACTTCTGTCGCAGAGCAGTCTAGTTCATCCAAACCCTCAGAAGTTGAATCTTCGAATCTGGAGGTTGAGAGGCGAAGGTTCGAGTCCCTAGGGTGTTCTCCAGGAGTCATATCAACCCTTCTAAAAGCTAGGAAGCCAGCAACTAATGCCATATATTCAAGAATATGGGACAAGTTCTTGTCATTTGTTTCTGAAAATGGATTTCATCCAATCCTTCCTTCTACATCTCATGTTCTAGGATTCCTTCAGACAGGACTTGATCTGGGACTTGGTCTGAGCTCTCTCAAAGTGCAGGTAGCAGTAATCTCTGCTGCAACAAATAAGAGATGGGCGGAGGATCCTTCAGTAGTCACTTTCCTCAGAGGTATATTGAAGATTCGCCCTCCTGTCAGACGATCATTTCCTAAGTGGGATCTGTCCCTAGTCCTGGAAGTTCTATCTGACCATCCCTTTGCTCCAGTGGAACAAGTAACAATATGGAACCTGACACTAAAGACGTCTTTCCTGCTAGCCATTACATCTGGCAGAAGAATCTCGGAACTTCACTCTTTAGGGATAGGTGACGACCACATCTCCTTCTTCACAGACAGAGTGGAACTTCGTCCCCTTCGGGGGTTCACACCAAAGGTTGCTACTCCAAGCCACCTGTTGGAACCCTGGGCACTACCAGTGTTTACAGACATGGATTCAGAGTCTTGTCATGAACTGGATGTATCCAGAGTGCTCAGGGCCTACCTAGAAGCCACCGGCCCCTTCAGAAATTCTGAGAGACTTTTCATCGTACCGTTCGGTAAATACAGGGGCAAAGAAGCTTCCATCAGAACTCTGGCATCTTGGGTTGTAAAGTTAATCCAGAAGGCCTACAGGGTGAAGAATATGGAGCCTCCATCCCGAGTGAATGCTCATTCTACAAGGGCAGTCTCAGCTTCCTGGGCAGCAAGGGCTAATGTTTCGTTGGAGACAGTGTGCGGGGCCGCCACCTGGTCTTCTCACCATACGTTCCTCAGACACTACCATATTGATCCAGGAGCGCTCACGACTGTTGAGTTTGGAAGGAGGGCAGTTCAGGCTGCTATGTCCTCTTATAATTAAACATTTATTGTTAAGCAATTATCCCACCCATGTCAGCTAGTTAGTTATCACAGGTATGCTGCCATGGAGGCACCAGGAAAACGGAAAATTGTATCATACTTACCAGTAATTTTCCTTTCCTGGTGCCTATCCATGGCAGCATACGCTCCCACCCTCGGTATTCTATATTACAGAGAATGTTGGGGGAGGGGCTATGCCTTTAATTTATGCTATTCACTAGTCCTGAAGGAGGAGTCGAGGCGGAGCTCTATCACAGGTATGCTGCCATGGATAGGCACCAGGAAAGGAAAATTACTGGTAAGTATGATACAATTTTTCGTTTTTTTTTCCTTCAGAAATGACATTTTGTGCAGGGACAGTTCTAAGCAAGGGAAACAAGCGCTGCTTTACAGGGCATACTATACACCCCCCCCCCCCCCAGGTATGAAATTTAATGGAATATTTCACTCTTATTGTTTCACTTTAAGCATTATTAAAATCACTGCTCCCGAAAAAACGTTTTTAAAAAAAAAATTGCATTGATACATGTCCCCTGGGACAGGACCCGGGTCCCCAAACACTTTTTATGACAATAACTTGCATATAAGCCTTTATAATTAGCACTTTAGATTTCTCCCATAGACTTTTACAGGGTGTTCCGCGGCTTTTCGAATTTGCAGCGAACACCTCAGATTGTTCGCTGTTCGGAGAACAAAATTATTATAAAAATGCCCTAAATCTATCCCCTATTTTGTAGACGCTCTAACTTGCGCAAACTAATTAATATACGCTTATTGCGATTTTCTTTTACCAAAAATATGTAGAAGAATAAATATTGACCTAAACTGATGAAGAAATTTGTTTTTGTTTTTTTAAATGTGGGAATATTTATTATAGCAAAAATATTGTTTTTTTTTTTCCAAAATGTCAGTCTTTTTTTGTTTATAGCGCAAAAAATAAAAAATGCAGAGGTGATCAAATACCACCAAAAGAAAGCTCTATTTGTGGGGAAAAAAGCGACATAAATTTTGTTTGGGTACAGCGTCGCACGATAATGCAATTATCAGTTAAAACGACACAGTGCCGTATCGCAAAAAATGGCCTGGTCATTAAAGCAGAGTTCCCCCGATTTTTTTTTTTTTTAAAGTCAGCAGCTACAAATACTGCAGCTGCTGACTTAAAATATGGACACTTATCTGTCCAGGGCAGCCGCGATGTCGGAACCCGAAGCCGGTCTGTCCCTCGGCTCTCGGGTGCTGCCGCCGCCATCTTCGGTAAGGGAATCAGGAAGTGAAGCCTTGCGGCTTCACTTCCTGGTTCCCTACTGCGCATGAGCGAGTCACACTGCGCGATCTGAATGGTCCCTGCTGTCTTCTGGGACCTGTGTGTCTCCCAGAAGACAGCGGGGGGACGGAGGAGGGGCCAGATATGGCATAGATATCCACGGATACTGCGGCTATCTATGCCCGGAAGTGGGAGCAAATACCTGCATTAGACAGGTATCTGCTCCCCCTCCCACTGAAAGGTGCCAAATGTGACACCGGAAGGGGGGTGGAGGGTTCCGAAAAGCGGAAGTTCCATTTTAGGGTGGAACTCCGCTTTAGGGGGAAAATATTCTGGGGCTGAAGTGGTTAAGGTAGGCTAAAAAAAAAGTGCCTTTTTTCTCTTTATTTTTAATGTGCTCAGATTTCATATGTAATGGAAGTTAATTTTTAGAAAATGATTGTCCTGAAGTTTTTACGTCTGTTCAGCAATCAAACATTTTTTTATGGGTACAAAGAGGCTTTTGTTTTATTTAACCATGTGCCTTTAAGCTCCTCCCGCAACACAATATGGCCACACCCACTGTTCGCTGTAGTGCACTACAAAAGGTGCCCCAGCTAGGCCCTTGGTGAGCCACAAAAGTTTGAGGTGGTCATGCAGTCAACTCTCTACAATTACATCTGTTGGTGTTAAAGTTAGGTTTTTGACAATTTTTGTATTTTATTTTTGAAAAAAATAAAAGTGAAATTTCAGGACTAGTGATGAGCCGAACACCCCCGGGTTCGGTTCGCACCAGAATCCGCGAACGGACCGAAAGTTCGCACGAACATTAGAACCCTATTAAATACAATGGATGCGAACGTTCGGATTCTAAAGTGCTAATTATAACGACTATTATCCATGTTATTGTCCTAAACAGAGTTTGGGAACCCGGGTTCTGCACCAGGGGACATGTATCAATGCAAAAAGAAGTTTTAAAAACAGACGTTTTCCGGGAGCAGTCATTTTAATGATGCATAAAGTGAAAAAAAAATCAAATATTCCTTTAAATATTGTACCTGGGGGGTGTCTAAAGTATGCCTGTGAAGTGGCACGTGTTTCCCGTGTTTAGAACTGTCCCTGCACAAAATAACATTTCTAAAGGAAAAAAAAGCCATTTAAAACTGCTTGCGGCTTTAATGTAATGTCTGGTCCCGGTAATATGGATGAAAATCTTTAAGAAAAATGGCATAGCTACCCCATGACCCCCCCCCCCCTACCCCAGCCCATTACCAGCCCCTTTGGGTCTTGTATGGATATTAAGGGGAACCCCGCACACAAAATAAAAAAGGCCCTATATACTCTGAACAGCCGTATACAGGCGGTGCATACAAGACAGGGACTGTAGGTTTGTTCTTATGTAGAATCTGTTTGTAATTTTGAACAGCTACATTGTTTAAAGGAGCACTATACCTTTTTTTTTTTTTGCTTAAAAATAACAAACATGTTATACTTACCTCCACTGTGCAGCTCGTTTTGCACACAGTGGCCCCGATCCTGGTCTTCTGGGGTCCCTCGGCGGCTGTCTTGGCTCCTCCCCGCAAGGACTCCACACCTTAATGCGAGTGAGCTCGCATGGTGTGGAGTGATTGCGGGCGCGCTCCCGTGATACAGCGGCGGCCATAGCCGCCGACTGTATCACTCGGCCCCGCCCCCCGGCGTGCCGCGTCATTGGATGTGATTGACAGCAGCGCCAGCCAATGGCTGCGCTGCTTTCAATCTATCCAGTGTAGCCAATCGGCGGCCAGGCAGAAAAACGAAGAGGATGACGGGGACGAGCATGGGACTTTCGAGGGGCCAGGTAAGAAAAACGGGGGCTCGGGGGGGGGGGGCGGTATTGTCGAATGTTTTTTCACCTTAATGCATAGGATGCATTAAGGTGAAAAAACATGTAACTTTACTACTCCTTTAAGTGTAGCTCCAGCCCAAATACCTATTTTTAAGCTTTTTGGAAAACATAGGGAAGGGTTATCACCCCTGTAACATTTGTTTTGCTGTCTGTGCCCCTGTTCAGAACATTTCACCTCACTTTGCGTCCCAATGACAACTGATTTTGAAATGTGGTGTTTTTATTGAAACAAGGATTGGTGATAAAGCATCAGTAGAGAGGAGACACCTTTCTCCCATATTAATTCTTACAGGAGAGAATTTTCCTTCCAAGGGGTAGATTTCCTCTCACTTCCTGTTGTCTTCTTCCGTTTGCAAGTAGTAGTCGTTTGTAAGTTGGATGTTTGAAAGTAGGGACCTGCCGTATATACTCTGCAGAAATTGGCCCCTTAGGTGTTGGTGTTGGCACAACACTGTAAGCACTCACAGTTACTCTTGGTGGGTGCTGGAACGCCCTGCTGTCAACTATTATATCAGGAATTGTAATAACATATAATTGTTGAACAGTGGTAGTAAAAATTGGGCCTTTGATGGTGGTGCTGGTGCCACAACACTGTAAGGCCTGACAGTTACTCTTGGTGGGCGCAGCAATGGGCCCTGCTGTGAATTATTAGATCAATAATTATAATTGCATGCCCCTGTTGAACAGGGGCTGAAAAATTGGGCCTTTGGTGGTGGTGGTGGTGGTGGTGTTGACACAACACTGTAAGGCCTGACAGTTACTCTTGGTGGGCGCAGCAATGGGCCCTGCTGTGAATTATTAGATCAATAATTATAATTGCATGCCCCTGTTGAACAGGGGCTGAAAAATTGGGCCTTTGGTGGTGGTGGTGGTGGTGGTGTTGACACAACACTGTAAGGCCTGACAGTTACTCTTGGTGGGCGCAGCAATGGGCCCTGCTGTGAATTATTAGATCAATAATTATAATTGCATGCCCCTGTTGAACAGGGGCTGAAAAATTGGGCCTTAGGCACTGGTGGCACAACACTGCAACCCCTCACAGATACTGTACTTGGAGCACAGCAATGAGGCCTGTTGCAAAGTATTGCATCAAAAATTGTAATTACACGCCCCTGTTAAACAGGGGCTGAAAAATTGGGCCTTAGCCACTGGTGGCGGCACCCATAAACCAAAATGATCTTCCAAGCTATCATCATTAATCGGATCATTGAGGAGGAGGAGGAGGATAGCTAGTCAACATAACAGCACAGGAACTCAGCATCAGCATCAGTTTTGAAGGGATGTGACATTTTAAAATCAATTAGTCTGTTATATCAGCATCAGGTGTGTGGTAGCTGGTGGTGATCCAAGACTGGTTCATCTTGATGAAAGTCAGTCGATCAACCGAGTCGGTGGACAGGCGCACCCTGTGATCCGTGACAAATCCTCCAGCAGCACTGAATGTGCGTTCTGAAAGAACGCTGGATGCAGGACAGGCCAGTAGCTCAATTGCATACTGTGCAAGCTCTGGCCAGTGATCCATCCTCAAGACCCAGTAAGCCAGAGGATTTTCGGTGGGGAAGGTGTCCAAGTCTGACCTTGCCCCTAGGTATTCCTGCACCATGTATATCAGACGCTGGCGATGGTTGCTGGAAGCGATCATACTTTGGGGCTGCGGACTAAAGAATTGTCTGAACGCATCGGTCAGACGGCCACCTTCCCCACCGCTCCTTCTTTGACTGCCCGAAGCCTCAGCAACTCGTTGTCCAGGACCAGGAGTTAGTAACCTCCCAGTCTCTGGGAACGCGTTGCACAGACCTTTCTGCAAGGCCTCCCGGAGTTGTCTCATCCTCTGCTCCCTCTGCGACGGTAAGATAAGTTCCGCAATCTTACCCTTGTACCGTGGATCAAGGAGAGTGGCCAGCCAGTAATGGTCCCTCTCCTTGATCCGAAGAATACGAGGATCCTTCCGCAGACTTTGCAGGATCAGGGAGGCCATGCAGCGTAGGTTAGCTGAGGCATTCAGTCCGGAGTCCTCTGGGTCACTAAGGACGACATGATCCGCAGCCACCTCCTCCCAGCCACGTACAAGTCCACTGGTTTCTTGGGACTGTAAATCATCCCTAAAAGACTGCTGCTGATGATGCTGAGTGCCAGCCTCCACCTCCATGCTGACACAATCCTCCTCCTCCTCTTCCTGTGCGATGGGTGGGACAGAAGGAACACTGTCTGGGTAAAGGGGGCCTTGAGAGGCAAGGAAGTCCTCCTCTTCCTGCCTCTGTTCTGCCTCAAGTGCCCTGTCCATTATTCCACGCAGCGTGTGCTCCAACAAGTGAACAAGAGGTACAGTGTCACTGATGCATGCACTGTCACTGCTCACCATCCTCGTGGCCTCCTCAAATGGTGCCAGGACAGTGCATGCATCCCTGATCATGCCCCACTGGCGTGGTGAAAAAAACCCGAGCTCCCCTGACCCTGTCCTGGTGCCGTAGTCGCACAGGTACTCATTGATGGCCCTCTGCTGCGTGTGCAGCCGCTGCAGCATGGCCAACGTTGAGTTCCACCTGGTGGGCATGTCACATATAAGGCGGTTCTTGGGCAGGTTCAACTCCTTTTGCAGCTCAGCCAGGCGAGCACTGGCATTATAAGATCTGCGGAAATGCACACAGACTTTCCTGGCCTGCCTCAGGACATCCTGTAAGCCCGGGTACCTGCCCAAGAACCGCTGCACCACCAGGTTAAGGACGTGAGCCATACAGGGCACATGGGTCAGTTGTCCCTGTCGGAGGGCGGAGAGGAGGTTGGTGCCATTGTCGCAAACCACCATTCCTGGCTTAAGATGGCGTGGCGTCAACCACCTCTCGGCCTGCCCCTGCAGAGCAGACAGGACCTCTGCCCCAGTGTGGCTCCTGTCCCCCAAACACACCAGCGCAAGCACGGCATGGCATCTTTTTGCCTGCGTACTTGCGTAGCCCCTTGAACGCCTACGGAGCACCGCTGGTTCCGAGGACAAACCACAGGAAGAGGCCATGGAGGAAGAAGAAGAGGAGGGGGTGGAGGAGAGAGGTGTGTCACAACCAGTAGTAGCATTTTGGAGGCGTGGCGGTGGAACAACCTCCAACACTACTGCACCTTGTCCTGCATCCTTCCCAGCTGCCAAAAGAGTGACCCAATTGGCCGTGAAAGAAAGGTAACGTCCCTGTCCATGCCTGCTGGACCATGAGTCAGCGGTAATATGCACCTTACCGCTGACCGCCCTGTCCAGCGAGGCCAAGACATTGCCTTCCACATGCCTGTAGAGAGCCGGAATCGCCTTCCGTGAGAAAAAGTGGCGTTTGGGAACCTGCCACTGAGGAACCGCACATTGCACAAACTCACGGAAGGGGGCCGAGTCTACCAACTGAAAAGGCAGCAGTTGAAGCGCTAGCAATTTAGCCAAGCTAGCATTTAACCGCTGGGCATGTGGATGGCTGGGAGTGAACTTCTTTCGACGGTCCAGCAGCTGGGGCAGGGAAATTTGCCTGCTAGAATCGGACGTCGGTGTACTGCTAGCAGAGTGGCCGCAAGTACTTGGCTGTGACACACCTAATTCTACACCTTCATTCCTCTCAGTGCAGGTTTCAGAGAGGACTGAAGGTATAGTGGGGTTGGAGATCCCAGCTGATGCAGTGCAAGGAGAGGTCCGCTTTGTTCTTTGGTGTGGGTCTTTAAGGTAGGCTTGCCAACGAGCTGCATGGCAGGTCAACATATGTCTGATCAAGCATGTGGTGCCCAAGCGGCTGATGTTTTGGCCACGCGATATACGCTTGAGACATATGTTGCAAACAGCAGCTGTGCGATCTGATGCACTCGCCTCAAAAAAGGCCCACACCAAAGAACTTTTTGAATGACGGGCAGAGGCAGCGCCCAGCACAGGCAGAGCTCTGCGGTGTGATTCCGTCGGTGTGCTGCCCATACGCTGGCCACCCAAGGGCATCCTGCCTCGTTGGAGATGTGCCTCCTCCTCATCCTCCTCCTCCTCCTCTCTCCTATTAGGCACCCACGTGGAGTCAGTGACTTCATCATCCCCTCCCTCCTCATCACTGGAGCCAATCTGGCAGTATGCTGCAGCTGCTGGAGCATGACTGCCAGATTGGTGTCCTTCTTGAGCATCCCCTCTCTCTGCTCTCACGCTACTGCCTTCCTCTATCTGGGTATCATCATCAGATCCTTCGAAACGCTGGGCATCCTCCTGGAGCATGTACCCAACACTGTGCTCAAACAGTTCGGGGGACTCCTCAGGAGGAGGACATGGTGGGTCTAGGGAAGGATTGACTAATGAAGATAATGATACCAGAGAAGAGGACGCTTTGGCAGCTGCTTTGCCAGTACCCTGAGCCTGGGTGAGAGAGGATGAGGAGGATGAGGTAGGCTTGGTCATCCACTCTACCAAGTCTTCGGCATGATGTGGCTCAACATGTCCAGCTGCCGAAAAGAAGGACAAGCGTGTCCCATGGCCATGTGCTGATGACAATGCACCGCGTCCACGACCAGCACTGTTGACCCCAGACACAGAGCCTGCTTGCCCTCTTTTTTTGCCTCCTGACTGTCTGCCTCTCCTTGTTTGCCTTCCAGACATTTTAATGGATGGCCTGCAGGGAGATGGGAAAAACAGCAATAAGGGCTACCTTCAGGTGTATACTGTGCAGGAGGCTTAGCAACAATGACACTGACACTGTCCCCTGCCTATCCTTCTCTGTCCCTAAACACAAGGATTTGCAATATGCTTCAGCAAGATTGGTTTAGCACAGAATAGCACACTGACAGTTTCCCTCACTGTCCTTCTCTGTCCCTACAAACAAGATTTAGCACAGAATAGCACACTGATAGTTTCCACGAGTGCCCTTCTCTGTCCCTAAACTCAAGGATTTCAAATATGGTTCAGCAAGATTGGTTTAGAACAGAATAGCTCACTGACACTTTCCCTCACTGTACCTCTCTGTCCCTAAACTCAAGGATTTCAAATATGGTTCAGCAAGATTGGTTTAGAACAGAATAGCACACTGTCAGTTTCACTCACTGTCCTTCTCTGTCCCTACAAACAAGATTTAGCACAGAATAGCACACTGATAGTTTCCACGAGTGTCCTTCTCTGTCCCTAAACTCAAGGATTTCAAATATGGTTCAGCAAGATTGGTTTAGAACAGAATAGCACACTGACACTTTCCCTCACTGTACCTCTCTGTCCCTAAACTCAAGGATTTCAAATATGGTTCAGCAAGATTGGTTTAGAACAGAATAGCACACTGTCAGTTTCACTCACTGTCCTTCTCTGTCCCTACAAACAAGATTTAGCACAGAATAGCACACTGATAGTTTCCACGAGTGTCCTTCTCTGTCCCTAAACTCAAGGATTTCAAATATGGTTCAGCAAGATTGGTTTAGAACAGAATAGCACACTGACACTTTCCCTCACTGTACCTCTCTGTCCCTAAACTCAAGGATTTCAAATATGGTTCAGCAAGATTGGTTTAGAACAGAATAGCACACTGTCAGTTTCACTCACTGTCCTTCTCTGTCCCTACAAACAAGATTTAGCACAGAATAGCACACTGATAGTTTCCACGAGTGTCCTTCTCTGTCCCTAAACTCAAGGATTTCAAATATGGTTCAGCAAGATTGGTTTAGAACAGAATAGCACACTGACACTTTCCCTCACTGTACCTCTCTGTCCCTAAACTCAAGGATTTCAAATATGGTTCAGCAAGATTGGTTTAGAACAGAATAGCACACTGTCAGTTTCACTCACTGTCCTTCTCTGTCCCTACAAACAAGATTTAGCACAGAATAGCACACTGATAGTTTCCACGAGTGTCCTTCTCTGTCCCTAAACTCAAGGATTTCAAATATGGTTCAGCAAGATTGGTTTAGAACAGAATAGCACACTGACACTTTCCCTCACTGTACCTCTCTGTCCCTAAACTCAAGGATTTCAAATATGGTTCAGCAAGATTGGTTTAGAACAGAATAGCACACTGTCAGTTTCACTCACTGTCCTTCTCTGTCCCTACAAACAAGATTTAGCACAGAATAGCACACTGATAGTTTCCACGAGTGTCCTTCTCTGTCCCTAAACTCAAGGATTTCAAATATGGTTCAGCAAGATTGGTTTAGAACAGAATAGCACACTGACACTTTCCCTCACTGTACCTCTCTGTCCCTAAACTCAAGGATTTCAAATATGGTTCAGCAAGATTGGTTTAGAACAGAATAGCACACTGACACTTTCCCTCACTGTACCTCTCTGTCCCTAAACTCAAGGATTTCAAATATGGTTCAGCAAGATTGGTTTAGAACAGAATAGCACACTGTCAGTTTCACTCACTGTCCTTCTCTGTCCCTACAAACAAGATTTAGCACAGAATAGCACACTGATAGTTTCCACGAGTGTCCCTCTCTGTCCCTAAACTCAAGGATTTCAAATATGGTTCAGCAAGATTGGTTTAGAACAGAATAGCACACTGACACTTTCCCTCACTGTACCTCTCTGTCCCTAAACTCAAGGATTTCAAATATGGTTCAGCAAGATTGGTTTAGAACAGAATAGCACACTGTCAGTTTCACTCACTGTCCTTCTCTGTCCCTACAAACAAGATTTAGCACATAATAGCACACTGATAGTTTCCACGAGTGTCCTTCTCTGTCCCTAAACTCAATGATTTCAAATATGGTTCAGCAAGATTGGTTTAGAACAGAATAGCACACTGACACTTTCCCTCACTGTACCTCTCTGTCCCTAAACTCAAGGATTTCAAATATGGTTCAGCAAGATTGGTTTAGAACAGAATAGCACACTGTCAGTTTCACTCACTGTCCTTCTCTGTCCCTACAAACAAGATTTAGCACAGAATAGCACACTGATAGTTTCCACGAGTGTCCCTCTCTGTCCCTAAACTCAAGGATTTCAAATATGGTTCAGCAAGATTGGTTTAGAACAGAATAGCACACTGACATTTTCCCTCACTGTACCTCTCTGTCCCTAAACTCAAGGATTTCAAATATGGTTCAGCAAGATTGGTTTAGAACAGAATAGCACACTGTCAGTTTCACTCACTGTCCTTCTCTGTCCCTACAAACAAGATTTAGCACAGAATAGCACACTGATAGTTTTCACGAGTGTCCTTCTCTGTCCCTAAACTCAAGGATTTCAAATATGGTTCAGCAAGATTGGTTTAGAACAGAATAGCACACTGTCAGTTTCACTCACTGTCCTTCTCTGTCCCTACAAACAAGATTTAGCACAGAATAGCACACTGATAGTTTCCACGGGTGTCCTTCTCTGTCCCTAAACTCAAGGATTTCAAATATGGTTCAGCAAGATTGGTTTAGAACAGAATAGCACACTGACACTTTCCCTCACTGTACCTCTCTGTCCCTAAACTCAAGGATTTCAAATATGGTTCAGCAAGATTGGTTTAGAACAGAATAGCACACTGACACTTTCCCTCACTGTACCTCTCTGTCCCTAAACTCAAGGATTTCAAATATGGTTCAGCAAGATTGGTTTAGAACAGAATAGCACACTGTCGGTTTCACTCACTGTCCTTCTCTGTCCCTACAAACAAGATTTAGCACAGAATAGCACACTGATAGTTTCCACGAGTGTCCTTCTCTGTCTCTAAACTCAAGGATTTCAAATATGGTTCAGCAAGATTGGTTTAGAACAGAATAGCACACTGACACTTTCCCTCACTGTACCTCTCTGTCCCTAAACTCAAGGATTTCAAATATGGTTCAGCAAGATTGGTTTAGAACAGAATAGCACACTGTCGGTTTCACTCACTGTCCTTCTCTGTCCCTACAAACAAGATTTAGCACAGAATAGCACACTGATAGTTTCCACGAGTGTCCTTCTCTGTCTCTAAACTCAAGGATTTCAAATATGGTTCAGCAAGATTGGTTTAGAACAGAATAGCACACTGACACTTTCCCTCACTGTACCTCTCTGTCCCTAAACTCAAGGATTTCAAATATGGTTCAGCAAGATTGGTTTAGAACAGAATAGCACACTGTCAGTTTCACTCACTGTCCTTCTCTGTCCCTACAAACAAGATTTAGCACAGAATAGCACACTGATAGTTTCCACGAGTGTCCTTCTCTGTCCCTAAACTCAAGGATTTCAAATATGGTTCAGCAAGATTGGTTTAGAACAGAATAGCTCACTGACACTTTCCCTCACTGTACCTCTCTGTCCCTAAACTCAAGGATTTCAAATATGGTTCAGCAAGATTGGTTTAGAACAGAATAGCACACTGACACTTTCCCTCACTATACCTCTCTGTCCCTAAACTCAAGGATTTCAAATATGGTTCAGCAAGATTGGTTTAGAACAGAATAGCACACTGACACTTTCCCTCACTGTACCTCTCTGTCCCTAAACTCAAGGATTTCAAATATGGTTCAGCAAGATTGGTTTAGAACAGAATAGCACACTGTCAGTTTCACTCACTGTCCTTCTCTGTCCCTACAAACAAGATTTAGCACAGAATAGCACACTGATAGTTTCCACGAGTGTCCCTCTCTGTCCCTAAACTCAAGGATTTCAAATATGGTTCAGCAAGATTGGTTTAGAACAGAATAGCACACTGACACTTTCCCTCACTGTACCTCTCTGTCCCTAAACTCAAGGATTTCAAATATGGTTCAGCAAGATTGGTTTAGAACAGAATAGCACACTGTCAGTTTCACTCACTGTCCTTCTCTGTCCCTACAAACAAGATTTAGCACAGAATAGCACACTGATAGTTTCCACAAGTGTCCTTCTCTGTCCCTAAACTCAAGGATTTCAAATATGGTTCAGCAAGATTGGTTTAGAACAGAATAGCTCACTGACACTTTCCCTCACTGTACCTCTCTGTCCCTAAACTCAAGGATTTCAAATATGGTTCAGCAAGATTGGTTTAGAACAGAATAGCACACTGACACTTTCCCTCACTGTACCTCTCTGTCCCTAAACTCAAGGATTTCAAATATGGTTCAGCAAGATTGGTTTAGAACAGAATAGCACACTGACACTTTCCCTCACTGTACCTCTCTGTCCCTAAACTCAAGGATTTCAAATATGGTTCAGCAAGATTGGTTTAGAACAGAATAGCACACTGACACTTTCCCTCACTGTACCTCTCTGTCCCTAAACTCAAGGATTTCAAATATGGTTCAGCAAGATTGGTTTAGAACAGAATAGCACACTGTCAGTTTCACTCACTGTCCTTCTCTGTCCCTACAAACAAGATTTAGCACAGAATAGCACACTGATAGTTTCCACGAGTGTCCCTCTCTGTCCCTAAACTCAAGGATTTCAAATATGGTTCAGCAAGATTGGTTTAGAACAGAATAGCACACTGTCAGTTTCACTCACTGTCCTTCTCTGTCCCTACAAACAAGATTTAGCACAGAATAGCACACTGATAGTTTCCACAAGTGTCCTTCTCTGTCCCTAAACTCAAGGATTTCAAATATGGTTCAGCAAGATTGGTTTAGAACAGAATAGCTCACTGACACTTTCCCTCACTGTACCTCTCTGTCCCTAAACTCAAGGATTTCAAATATGGTTCAGCAAGATTGGTTTAGAACAGAATAGCACACTGACACTTTCCCTCACTGTACCTCTCTGTCCCTAAACTCAAGGATTTCAAATATGGTTCAGCAAGATTGGTTTAGAACAGAATAGCACACTGACACTTTCCCTCACTGTCCTTCTCTGTCCCTACAAACAAGGTTTAGCACAGAATAACACACTGACACTCTCCCTACCTATCCTTATTTGTCCCTAAACACAAGGAATCCAGGATTAGTAAAGGAAAAAAATGACACTGTCCCTGCCTATGTTTCTCTTTCCCTGCTCCAGGACACACTACACAAGGCTGCCGCGCTGGCGGCCTTTTATAGTGTGGGGCGTGTACTAAACCCCCATAGCAATAATTGGCCACAGGCATCCTGCCTGTGGCCAATCATTGCTCTCCTCGCTGCCGGCGCTGTGATTGGCCAAGCATGCGGGGTCACAGTGCATGCTTGGCCAATCACAGCGCCTGGATGACACTGCGATGGCGTAGTGCATTGTGGGCCGTTCGCGTCACTCGAATTTGGCGCGAACGGCCCAAATCGTTCGATCTTCGTCGAACGATCGAACAGCCGATGTTCGAGTCGAACGTATGTTCGACTCGAACACGAAGCTCATCCCTATTCAGGACTCAGTGGATTCAATTCATAAAGAGAAAATCACATTGTTGTTGTGTTAAATAGTCAGTATTTTGCTGAAATTGTTTTCTAAAGCCCCGTACACACGGTCGGACTTTTGGCCAACAAACTTCATTTTGAGCAAGTTGGACCAACAATTCGACCGTGTGTACGCTCCATCGGACAAACTTTTTTTGTTTGGTTTTGGATTTCATTGGACAAAAGTTGGGTCTGCAAACGGACAAACTTTTGCCCAACAAAAGTCCGATGAAGCAAAGTCCGACCGTGTGTATAGGAAACCATCGGACTTTTGTCCGATAGACTAAACAACTAATGTTAAAATCAACCAACAATAGCAGAGGTTGACCAAATGGTGCCAGTAAAGAGCAGAAAAGAGCAGAAAAACCACGTGATGTTGCAAAAAGTTTTGGGAAAGTTTGCAGAAAAGTCAGAGCGTGTGCATGCTACGGGTGTTCCCGACCAACTCCGTTCGGACAAAAAAACACGGAAAAGTCAGATGGAAGTCCGACCGTGTGTACAAGCCCCGTACACACGGTCGGACTTCCATCTGACTTTTCCGTGGTTTTTTGTCCGAACGGAGTTGGTCGGGAACACCCGTAGCATACACACGCTCTGACTTTTCTGCAAACTTTCCCAAAACTTTTTGCAAGATCACATGGTTTTTCTGCTCTTTTCTGCTCTTTACCGCCACCCTTTGGTCAACCTCTGCTCTTGTTGGTTGATTTTAACATTAGTTGTTTAGTCCATCGGACAAAAGTCCAATGGTTTCTTGTACACACGGTCGGACTTTGCTCCATCGGACTTTTGTTGGGCAAAAGTTTGTCCGTTTGCAGACCCAACTTTTGTCCGATGAAAACAAAACCAAACGAAAAAAAGTTTGTCCGATGGAGCATACACACGGTCGGATTGTTGGTCCAACTTGCTTAAAACGAAGTTTGTTGGGCAAAAGTCCGACCGTGTGTACGGGGCTTAAGAAAAACAAAACAAACAATGCCGCAAACTGTTGGCGCTAAATAAAATCCTGTATAATAATAATAATAATAATAATGATGCCAAGACTAAGAATAGTAGAACACAACATATTTTATTTCTTGGGTTTTGTTAACCTTTTAGTCTGACTCTCCTGATTTGCATGCTTTTTCCGAGACACTGGGGTTGGTTTACTAAACGTAAATAGACTGTGTAATTTGCAAGTGTAGTTGCACTCATTTTCCCCAGAGCTTAGTGAATGTGGTGAAGCTTCACTTTGTAAAGAATACCAATCAGGTGCAAGGAGAATAAAAAACAGCATGTTTGCTTGCACAAGATTGGATGATGAAAACTAGCAGAGCTTCACCACATTCACTAAGCTCTGGGGAAAATGAGAGCTTACAATGTGCACAGTCTATTTGTCTTTACTAAATCAACCCCAGTGGCTCAAAGTATTGAAGCCATTAGAGCAGCATAGCACCCAAGAAACTATCATTTTTAAGAAGTAAGCAATGTATCTTTCTGCACAGGTTTCATTTAGTTCAGGCAGAACAAATGAGAACCAGAACTGCCCCCTTAAATAGCAACCAAAATAGCTTAAAATTAAAGAGTTACTAAAGGTCATTTAAAAATAAAAAAAATTATAAACATGTTATACTCACCTGCTCTGTACCTCCTCTTCTGGGGTCCCCCACTGGCAATCTTGGCTTTTCCTCCAAGTCGCTTGCTATGGGGGCACACAGTGCGTGCTTTATTTATGGTTGAGTGTTGCACTGTACCTTTAAACATCATACCAACTGTGGGGTCACAGGAGATTACAGCTCCCTACAGTGCCCTGAAAAAGTATTCATACCCCTTGATATTTTCCACATTTTGTCTTGTTACAACCAAAAACGTAAATGTATTTAATTGGGATTTTATCTGCTAGACCAACACAAAGTGGCACATAATTGTGAAGTAGAAGGAAAATGATAAATGGTTTTCAATTATTTTTACAAACAAATATGTGAAACGTGTGGCGTGCCTTTGAATGCAGCCCTCTTTACTCTGATACCCCCAACAAAAATCTAGTGGAACCAATTGCCTTCAGAAGTCACCTAATTAGTAAATTAAGTCCACCTGCATGTAATTTAATCTCAGTATACATACATCAGTTCCGTGAAGCCTTCAGAGGTTTGTTAGAGAACCTTAGTGAACAAACAGCATCATGAAGGCCAAGGAACACACCAGACAGGTCAGGAATAAAGTTGTGGAGAAGTTTAAATCAGGGTTAAGTTATAAAAAAAGATCCAAAGCTTTGAACATCTCACGGAGCACTGTTCAATTCATCATCCAGAAATGGAAAGAGTATGGCACAACTGCAAACCTACCAAGACATGGCCAGCCACCTAAACTGACAGGCTGGGCAAGGAGAGCATTAATCAGAGAAGCAGCCAAGAGGACCATGGTAACTCTGGAGGAGCTGCAGAGATCCACAGCTCAGGTGGGAAAATCTGTCCACAGGATAACTATTAGTTGTGCACTCCACAAATCTGGCATTTATGGAAGAATGGCAAGAAGAAAGCCATTTTTGAAAGAAAGTCATAAGAAGTCCCGTTTGCAGTTTGTGAGAAGCCATGTAAAGGACTCGGCAAACATGTGGAAGAAGGTGCACTGGTCAGATGAGACCAAAATGTAACTTTTTAGCCTAAAAGCAAAATGCTATGTGTGGCGTAAAACTAACACTGCACATCACCGTGAAACATGGTGGTGGCAGCATCATGTTGTGGGGATGCTGGTCAGAGTTGATGGTAAGATGGATGGAGCCAAATACAGGGCAATCTTAGAAGGAAAACCTGTTTGAGTCTGTAAGAGACTCGAGACCGGGGTGGAGGTTCACCTTTCATCAGGACAACAACCCTAAACATACAGCCAGAGCTACAATGGAATATAAAATGGCCCAGTCAAAGTCCAGACCTAAATCCAATTGAGAATCTGTGGCAAGACTTGAAAATTGCTGTTCACAGGCGCTCTCCTTCCAATCTGACAGAGCTTGAACTATTTTGCAGAAGAAGAATGGGCAAAAATGTCACTCTCTAGATGTGCAAAGCTGGTAGAGACATCTCCAAAAAGACTTGCTGCTGTAATTGCAGGGAAAGGTGGTTCTACAAAGTTTTGACTCAGGGGGGGCTGAATACAAATGCACGCCACACTTTTCACATATTTATTTGTAAAAGATTTTGAAAACCATTTTTTATTTTTCTTCTGTAGCGGGGTCCTCAAATTGATGGGATACACCTGGGCAATAGTGTGACCCAGGTGTATAATTGTGTTAGGATTCAGACCCCTTTTTGTTTCGTGGAGGATTGGAGGATGTAATATTCTCCTTTGCCTGTGGGTGGCGAGGTACCCACAGGCTTCAGGTAGAATCATCCCCTGCAGTGCTCCCTGTTTGGTCTCTTCCCGGAGATGGTATGGCTGGGGCGGGGAACCCGCCGGGCCGTTGAAGGGAGGAGATAAAAGGGGGAGACGCCCTGACCACGAGGTCGTCGTCGTTTTGCGGAGAAGGAGGTCCTCGGAGGAGGAGGGCTGCGGCCCGCACCCAGGCACCTTAGGCCTGGGTGCTGAAGATCCAGGAGTCTGGTCCAGGCGCCCATGGCCTGGTCCGGAGTCATGTTGGCGTCCATCCCAGGCACCTTCAGCCTGGGGTGAGGTACTATTGAGGAGGCCTGGGGCCCAGTACCTTCGACTGGGTCCCGCTAGGGTGGACTGTCCGAGGGTCCCTGAGCGGAGGGACTCGTACCTGAGGTGAGGAGGCCGGAGAGGTTACCCACTGGAGACCCGGAGCAGCACCAACCCGGTGACAGTGGGCCTCTGGGAACTCTCTTGGGGGGACACATCCCCCTGATAGGGGCCACAGCGCATCGAAGAGGGCTCCATTGCTGTTCATAGGGGTTGCTGGAAGAGACCCCATCCTTCCTGTTCTGTAACAGCCGGATTGGCTTAGGCGCCGCTGGTCATAGTACAGTGGCATAGAACTGAAACTTTAGGAAGTGCCTTGATCTGCTCGGCCCACCGTTGGCAAGGTTATAGGTCCCAACCAGTTTGCTGCAAAAGAACTGTTTATTGTGCTTTGCGTATTGGAGTGTCAAATAAACAAGTGTTGGACCTTTCTCCGGTGTGTGAACTCCAGTTACTGGAAGCAAAGGGGAGGCTGGTGAGCTTGCAATTACAGACTCAGTGCATTCACAGAACACACCGGCCCGAGGAAACATCAGGAAGTGGCCTTCACCTCCCTACTACAATGGGGAGGACATGGGCCGTGGCGCATCTCACTCTCACAACTCAGAAACCCCTAGACATGAGTTGGTGTGTAACAGATGAAGAAGTTGGAGAGAGGGTGAGGCCGCTACACGTGGGGGCTCGTGAGTCCGGGATAGAGTGTGTTCTAGAGATGGACTTGAGAATGTCTACATTTGAACTTTGCTGCCCAGAGGAGTTCCGAGCAGATCGGCCATATTACTGGCCAAAGTGCGTCCCTGCTCGGAGTTGTGGAAATGACCCTAACAAGGGAAAGGCCCATGCGGAGGAGCGGAAAAAGGGAGAGGTCCAGCCGTGTGACGTACTGCACGTGGGGACTGTTAACGCACTGCGCCACGAGGCACCCCATGGCGACATCGTTCGTGGGCGGAGTCAAGAAGAAGCCCGCGAAAATGTACAGCTCATGGGAGGAGTCTGGCCAAGTGTGGGGATACACGTGGAGACTCCGGCGCGGGGTCAGTGCATGATGGAGCAGCAGATAGTCGGGATGACCTCAAGTGCCCCGTGGATTATGGTTCCTCACCCCACGAGAATGACTTCCTTTGCTGCCCCCATCACAGACACGGGGATAAGACTTAGGCCCCGAGGGCGGTTGGCTCTGTACACTTGCAGAGACACGGAGGCCCTCGGTGTGATCTGTCCCGGCTGCTCGGGACTGGTGGTCACCCTGAAGCCATTCGGGCGATGTGAGGAGTGCAGAGAATTCCTTTTTGAGGTCGAGTCGTCCACAGCAAGGCCCCGGGCCCTTCGCCTCAACCACCTCACGGGTACTGCTACTCCGGAAGGGGAGGTCAAGGCCTCTGTCGAGGTTCCCGTGCACGCTGACCAGGGCGATGGACTGCCCAACAGAGAAAAATCCGAGGATGGTGCCTCGGTCGCCACAAGTTCTCTGCTCCCACCCCCGAAGAGGAAAGTTGGCCTAGTACAGGCATCCTATGGACGTGGTCGAGCTTCACCCCGCTGCTTGCCTGGCCTGGATGGCGCCGGTCGAGAAGGAAGTCCCGGACATCCCAGTCTACAAGGGTCAGGTGAGCCAGGGGCTGGGACTGTGGTGGTGGTTGGAGGTGTCGGGGGCCCATTGGAGGTGGAGCCCCCCGGGGAGGTTGATTCTGTGTCCACCGGAAGATATCTGCCTGCGGAGATGTATGACACCTCCGACCTAGAGTCGCTGTCTGATTGCGGAGATGATGGCGAGATAGACGAACTGTTCAGCCGCAAGGGCTGGGATAGAGTGCCACTTCTTGCTTCCCGTGCGGTACGGGATTCACCTATGTACACAGGAGACAGCACGCCTCGGGTGGAAGACCCGCAGCTTGCGAGGGAGCCTACCCCTCCACCTGTGTCCTCAGCTACTGTTACCTCACCTACTTTGGTTGTGGGGACACCCCGCGCTTCTCTGAGAGCGCCGAAAGTCATTTCCAGGGAGCTGGTAAAGGTACCTCGGCATCCGGAAGCTATTGTGCTGCCTGGAACTGGAGAGAAAGTCACTATGCCACCTTTGGCCCGCTTGCAGAGACTTGGGGACTGTTGTGTTTTCGTGTTTCCCTTTTTTTTCATGTGCCAACGGCAAGGACATTTGGGAATAGTGGCAGAGTAGGAAAAGCTGGAAGAACGAAGATTCGTTGAGTGTCATGACCGCGGCGCTGTCACCAGGTGGCAGTGTTGCGCAACAAATGTTTGAAAATGTTTCACACACACATCACCTTGCTTGTTGGAGTGAGTGGGTCTCTCGGCTGACGGGCCCACTCATCCCAAATGACACGAAATTATGTTAGGATGTTGTTTTTCTTTCCCCTGCAGGAGAATCGTCAGTCAAGATCATTGAGAGTGGGTGGCTCTTAGACAGTGTGGGAGAGGGGTTGTGATTATGCAGATGTTAAAAATGTTTTATGACATAAGTTGTTTTATATGTTCCCCATTCCCTGAGCAGGTCTTGGCACTTGGGAAAATTTTTTTTAGAGGAATTGCTTCAGGGGTTTCACTCCATGCCACCACTTTATGGGAGGTATGGGTGTGCACCTGACGCTGGGGACCAGCGTCAAATTACAGGGGGGAGTGTGTAGCGGGGTCCTCAAATTGATGGGATACACCTGGGCAATAGTGTGACCCAGGTGTATAATTGTGTTAGGATTCAGACCCCTTTTTGTTTCGTGGAGGATTGGAGGATGTAATATTCTCCTTTGCCTGTGGGTGGCGAGGTACCCACAGGCTTCAGGTAGAATCATCCCCTGCAGTGCTCCCTGTTTGGTCTCTTCCCGGAGATGGTATGGCTGGGGCGGGGAACCCGCCGGGCCGTTGAAGGGAGGAGATAAAAGGGGGAGACGCCCTGACCACGAGGTCGTCGTCGTTTTGCGGAGAAGGAGGTCCTCGGAGGAGGAGGGCTGCGGCCCGCACCCAGGCACCTTAGGCCTGGGTGCTGAAGATCCAGGAGTCTGGTCCAGGCGCCCATGGCCTGGTCCGGAGTCATGTTGGCGTCCATCCCAGGCACCTTCAGCCTGGGGTGAGGTACTATTGAGGAGGCCTGGGGCCCAGTACCTTCGACTGGGTCCCGCTAGGGTGGACTGTCCGAGGGTCCCTGAGCGGAGGGACTCGTACCTGAGGTGAGGAGGCCGGAGAGGTTACCCACTGGAGACCCGGAGCAGCACCAACCCGGTGACAGTGGGCCTCTGGGAACTCTCTTGGGGGGACACATCCCCCTGATAGGGGCCACAGCGCATCGAAGAGGGCTCCATTGCTGTTCATAGGGGTTGCTGGAAGAGACCCCATCCTTCCTGTTCTGTAACAGCCGGATTGGCTTAGGCGCCGCTGGTCATAGTACAGTGGCATAGAACTGAAACTTTAGGAAGTGCCTTGATCTGCTCGGCCCACCGTTGGCAAGGTTATAGGTCCCAACCAGTTTGCTGCAAAAGAACTGTTTATTGTGCTTTGCGTATTGGAGTGTCAAATAAACAAGTGTTGGACCTTTCTCCGGTGTGTGAACTCCAGTTACTGGAAGCAAAGGGGAGGCTGGTGAGCTTGCAATTACAGACTCAGTGCATTCACAGAACACACCGGCCCGAGGAAACATCAGGAAGTGGCCTTCACCTCCCTACTACAATGGGGAGGACATGGGCCGTGGCGCATCTCACTCTCACAACTCAGAAACCCCTAGACATGAGTTGGTGTGTAACAGATGAAGAAGTTGGAGAGAGGGTGAGGCCGCTACACTTCCACTTCACAATTATGTGCCACTTTGTGTTGGTCTATCACATAAAATCCCAATAAAATACATTCATGTTTTTAGTTGTAACATGACAAAATTTGGAAAATGTCAAGGGGTATGAATACTTTTTCAAGGCACTGTATATTCACATCTTCATAGTAAATGTGAAATACAAGTGAAATGGATTTGCCAAATCCAACAAATGTAATTGCTACGAAATAATCATTGGATTTTTGTACATACCTGTAAAATCCATTACGGGACACAGATCAGGTTTTAATTCATGGCTACCTGGGTTATGTGCCACATATACTGTAGGTGAATGGACACTTGCAGAAACAGACAGGACAGGAGGTTCACCCCGATAAAACCCCTCCCATACAGGAAGTACTTCAGTTTTGTAGCAAACTTTGACCCCCCCAAAAAGGGGAGGGATCTGTGTGTACAGTGATGTACTGAAGGAATTGATTTTACAGGTAAGTACAAAAATCCAATTTTCTTTTTCGAACATCATGTGAAACAGAGCGGGTCATAATGCATGACTGTACAAACAAATTGCAACCACCCCAACCTATAACTGTCCTTTGTAGCAAGGAGCACATGGAAGGGCGACGCATGTCAAAAAAACAAAAAAAAAAATTCCCATCACACTTACCGGCCAGCCTGCAACAAACCAAATTGACCCTGTCTAACAGTTCACATTAAAAATAAAGGGTTTAGTTGGGTTTTTTTTACTCTCAAAATGATAGAGTTAGGACTGCAGCACACTGTGGTGCAATGACGTGGCCGCTGCAGCTTACACATACTGTATATTTGCTAATGTGTGTGTAGCGGGTGGTTAAATTTAGGGGGAAGCATCTGAGTGGTAACCAGGCTCAGATGCACTAATTGTTAGGTCTCATGGACCATTTCTATCCCTGGGAGATAGTACTGGTGTGTAAATTCACTGGGGCCTATGGGTGGTGCTGTTGCCATGGGCCCGGGTTGAACCGCAGTACAAGGTTGTGTCTTTTTTGTCCCCTCTCGGCAGCAGTACGGCGGGGCGGGGAACCTGCTGTGCCTGTTGGGAGAGGATATAAAAGGGGGCGGCCATCTTCCAGAGGGGTGGTCGGTTCCGCGCTCAGGCACCTTAAGCCTGGGTGCGTGTGTGTCGCCTCCGGGTGCCCTAGGCCCGGAGGCCTGGTCGGGTTGTCTCTGGGGGCCCTAGGCCCAGAGACGGAGCTGCTGTTCCATCTCAGACACCTTCAGTCTTGGGTGAGGTACTTTGGAGAAAGTCCCGGAGCCCAGCAGCCTTCGGCTGGGATCCGCCGGGGACCGAGACTCCCAGGGATCTGCCTTGCGAGGGGACCCGTATCCAGGACGAGGAGGCCAGGGAGGTGACCCTTTCTGAAGACCCAGTGCAGAGTCGTGGTGACAGATGGGGCCTCTGGTAACTCTCCGGAGGGATGTTCTTGTCCTATAAGGGCTAGTTCACTAACGGAAGGAAGTGCGTGTTCTTTAAATCACAGTGGCAGTGATTCTATGCACACAAGGTCAGTAGCAGTGGCTTTCATATTTTTTCACCCGGTCAGTGGCAGTGACCAACCTCATGGTCTGTGGCAGAGACCATGCGCCAAGCCTGTTCGTGCTGATCAGAGCAGGAGAAACCCAAATTCAAGTTTGCGCCTGGACCTCCTCCCACCTTATCTGACCTGTGTCTTGTCCCAACCCGTCTGCTCTCAAAGAGACTGTTTATTGTGCAAGAAGGAATAAATAAGTGTTGGACCTTTCAGTTGGTGTGGACAGTTGCTTACTGGGGAGAATTAAAGACTTGTTTCTGACCATAGGTGTGCGCAGCCTATTGCATTAGGGTGTGCACCCCAAAGCTCAAACACACATGAACGCCACCTGCTGTCATAGGAAGGGGTGCTGGTGGTGGGAGCCAGTTGATTGGGAGCATATTACTATACACCCTAAGAACGGGTGTAATGTGTTCCTAAAGATGAATCTAGATTTTAATATAATGGGGGCATTTACAATGGCCACTGGCACCCTCAACCACCCACCTCCTGGATAATGCTAATGCACATGGGGTGATTAGGGTGTGCCTAGGCACACCTGGCACACCCTGTGCGCACACCTATGTTTCTGACTACTGCAGAAACGAGGTCAGCACTGGAGGTTTTTTGACACTGGCTGCAAGCAGGCTCGAGAAACGAACACCGCTCAACCTCCCTATTCAGGAGGGTACGGGATTGTGGTGCGGTGTGCCTCATTCTTTCCTGCGGAGGAGCCAAGCAGAAGAAAAACAGTTAAAGTCTGGGGTTGGTGCGCTACATGTGCAAAACTAAACCCCTTGTTTTTAACATGAACTTAGACAGGGTAAGTTTGGTTTGTTGCAGTCTGGCTTGTAAGTGAGCTAGAGTCTTTTGATTGTTTGTTTTTGTATATAATTCATGACTACCTGGAATGTTCCGAAGTAATGCACATGAAGGGGGCGGACACAATAGCCACCTCAGGCCCAAAGAAACCATTTTGCACACGGCAAAACAATGCAGGCAAAAACTGTGTCCTCATGTGCACCTGGTAAAAATCTTGAAAAGGTGTATACCAAAGTGCAGGTCACAGCCTTGCAAAGCTGAGCCACTGACACCTGATGACAGATAGCTCAATAGGATTCAACACTTCTGGTAGAGTGAGCCTTTACTTGAAAAAATAAAACCTTATCCTTCAAGCTATAGGCTTGGGCAGTAATATTATGAATCCACCGTTAAATGGTTGACCACGTAACCACCTGACCCTTCCTAGAACCTTCAGGAAGGATGAACATTGAATCTACTGCCTGATTGCAGCAGACACTTTCAAATACATTCTAACAGCTCAAACCACACCTCATGTGCAAAGGGCAAAAACAGGAAATCTGTCGATTGACTTCAGTATACCTTCCAACCATCACTGGGGCATCCATCGCAATGCCTGAGGATCCTTGGTCCTGGAGACAGACTATATCTTGCAGAAATCCCAGATACTCCAACCTCTGAATTACCTCCAATTATTGGTGTGGTAAAGGTTTGGAACCAATGCTGACCCGACTTGTGCTCCAGCTGATGAACAGATTAACTCCAATCAACAAATCATCCAGTTATCCCAAAATAGCCACCCCCTAGACCCTCAAAAGGCCTAGAAATTGGACTAGAATCTTTATAAATACTCATGGGACTGTGGGAAGATCAAAAAGCAGCATCACTAACTGAAAAATGCTGACTTTCTATTACAAACCACAAAAAATCTCCAATGAGGAAGGAGATTGGAACATGTAGGTAGGTATTCTTTACGTCCATTGATGCCTGGGAATCCCTTGGCTGGACCAAAGTCATTTGAAACCTCCACACTTTGAGAAATTTGTTAAGACTCTTCAAATCCAAAAATTGGGCGATCATCTCCATTTGACTTGGAACCATAAACAGGTATAAATAAAAGCAGAGAGCCCCTTCCTGTCCCGTAAGAGGCACGATTACATCCTTGAACAAACAGGTGACAAGAGAGACATCATCTTTTGCAGATTCATAGAAAAATCTGCAAATGCTTGCTAACGTTTCCCCACCTCAACAAATGTGAACACCTCTTCATTAGAGTGAGACCTGTAATCCGACCTCTACTGCCTTCAAGTACCAAGTTCTTTTATGGAACTAGTCCTAAAGCTTCGCTCTGGAGGATAAGCCATGTGAGTGACAAAAGACTGCCTCAAGGAAAGCTGTTGCAAGATAACTTTGCTAACCAGTTTCAGTCAAATATCCTGCATTTGTGAATAGACAAGAGCCCCAAGTATGAAATCTGCTGAGTGGAATCCTTCAGGGCATTCATAGTAATCAGTTTTCACTTATGTCACCTTCACTGTCTGTAGAATACAAATTCCTAGACACGTTCTTCACGCGGCCCTAAGACTCTGACAGACACCAAAACACTGCTACTGCCTTGCTGCAAGGCAGCCCCAGTGAAAAAAAAAGAGGCCTTCAGCAATGTTTCCAACCTCTTGTTTGCTGGAGCCTTAAAGATGCCAACATAATCCGCAAAGCATGTCACCCTTGATAGGAAAACAGCTGCCTCAACTGAGGCCATACTCCACCTCTTAGCAAACGTTTCCACCATAGGATGCAGCTAAGTGAACCCTTTTAGGAGGAAAAGAACACCTTGTCAGTGTGGGCCTTTCTACAAAGATCACCTCTTCTAAATGAGGGCAAATGAGGAAAGACTAGGAACTTCGCAGTGGCCGCTATGAACCCAAGGTGCCTTCAGGGAGGAGGTGGTCAATTTAATCACTAAGGACCATTCAAGATAGTAACTTCACTAGACCTCTCTGGACCAAAAAAACACTAAACATGCGGTTCCTCAGGCAACTCAGATGCAGAAACAACTAAACTTTCTGGGTCCAGCTTCGCCATGTCAACTCTGTGCCCCTCATTCACGCAATCCTTTTCTCAAAAAGTTGAGGGGACAAGCAAGGGAGAGTGACCATGCTTCTTAGTAGGCTCTCGCCTCATAGAGGCAAACATACCAGCAAGCTCATTCTCTAAACTTGTCAAGCGAGTAACAAATCCTCCTTCGTAACACATGTAGATATCGCTGTTTTAGCCACAAGACCAGAAAGGTATAACGGTTTTCGATTATCCTGATTCCCCTGACCACAACAGCAGGGCCATGTCTAGTGTCCACATGACCTGATGACAATAGCTGCATGCTCCCACCCTGTATCTAGACAAGACAGCCCTTAACTTAACTAAAAAGGCTATTTGGGCGAGCAACAAATGTGCTATCATAGGGGAAACCCCAGCTGCTTTGCCAATTCCCCAGCAGGTAACTAATATAAACCACATGCTATCCGGAGCCTACCTTGTTTCCCCATGTGACCCCTGTTAACGCTTCTATGTGCCTACTATGTCGTACCTGTCAACTTGTTTGAGCTAAAAAAACTTTCATATCAAATAAATAAAGAAGACTATGCTCCATTCCATCCCCTCGCATCCACACCTTCACTGAGGAGGACCCACCGCTGATCTGTTTGCCTCCTATAAATGGCTGCTAAATGCCCCCTAGAGGGAAAAAGAGAAAGGACAGGCACATATAGCTAGAGGAACACAGCCATCCCTAGCAAGAAAAACAGTAAACACAGCAGCTCAATAACAATTGCCCTCAAATGGGTAAAGGCACACAAATTTAAAAGCAGTAATAAAATGGATACCAAAATAGGCTTACAGGGACTTCAATCTCGTCAACCAGCTCTGTGTCCCTTGATGTACGAAAAAGAAATGGGTTTCCCATGCAAGTAGATCAGTTTTAACCACTTCAATACAGGGCTTTTTATACCACCTCAATACCGGGCCTATTCTAGCACTTCTCTCCTACATGAACAAATCATCATTCTTTTGCTAGAAAATTACTCAGAACCCCGAAACATTATTGTTTTTTTTAGCAGACATCCTAGGGAATAAAATGACGGTCATTGCAACTTTTTTTCTTGCACGGTATTTGCGCAATCATTTTTCAAACGCCTTTTTTTTGGAAAAAAAATGGTTTCATGAATTAAAAAAGAACAAAACAGTAAAGTTAGCCCAATTTTTTTGTGAAATATGAAAGATGATTTTACGCCGAGTAAATAGATACCCAACATGTCACGCTTTAAAATTGCGCACACTCATTGAATGGCGCCAAACTTCCGTACTTAAAAATCTCCATAGGCGACGCTTTGAAAATTTTTACAGGTTACCAGGTTAGGATTACAGAGGAGGTCTAGTGCTAGAATTGTTGCACGCACTCTAACGCATGCGGCGATACCTCACATATGTGGTTTGAACGGCGTTTACATATGTGGGCGGGACTTACGTGTGCGTTCGCTTCTGATCACGAGCTACCGGGGACAGGGGCGTTTTAAAAAATATATATATTATTTATTTATTTATTTTTTTACTTAATTTTTTTTTCTTTTTACACTTTTTTTTTGATCACTTTTATTCCTATTACAAGGAATGTAAACATCCCTTGTAATAGGAATCTATTGTGACAGGTCCTCTTTGTGGAGAGATGCGGGGTCAATAAGACCCCACATCTCTCCTCCAGGCTGAAAAGCATGAGATCGTGAAAAAAATTCACGATCTCATGCTTACTAGCCGCAATTGCGGCTTTGTTTACTTCTGAGAACCCGGGCGTGACGTCATCACATCGCGCCCGGTCCTCCGACCAGTCATCTCTATGCTTCACCTCGGGCGCCGGACGATTCATTCTCCGGGAGCCCGATGGCACGGGAGAGCCCGGAGAAGCACCGGATGGCAGCGGGAGGGGGGGATGTCCCCTATAAGAACGATCAAGCGGTGGAACTGCCGCTATGATCATTCTTATGGTGCGGAGAATCGCCGGCTGAAGAGAAGGATATTTGAATGATGCCGCTAGCTGCAGGCATCATTCAGATATCCCCGCACAAAGCCGAGGACGTCATATGACGTCCACCCAGGATGGGAGATCCCATCTGTGGACGTCATTTGACTATGGGGGGGTAAGGAAGTGGTTAAAGAAGCATGTACCCGGAAAGAGGCTAAAGAAAAACTGGAATAAAGGCATGTGGTAATAAACACCAAACCAAAATGAAATATATTGCAGCCTACCAATCATTAGATGCGGTGGCTGCATTCTTTTTCTTTTTTAGGTTATTAACATACCTCCTGTATTTGAGTGCCCCCGCTCTGGATGAATGAGAACAGGGAGTACCTTTGGACAGCAACATTGTCATTTTGGGAGGAGGGGAGTGTTAGATGTACAGATTTATATACACTAACAAAATGAAGCTGAACTCCAGCTAACACTTTATAAGTGGGTATAGCAAACATGTATTTTTTCTTTTTGAAAAAAGGTTTTACTTAAGTTAATAAACCTGATCATTGTAAGCACCCCTGTCAGTGTTTAATGGTTTGTCTCATTTCTGTAACTAATACATTCTGTTAGAGAGCTTGTTCTTTTGAAAAACAACAGACTTACTGGCTGGATAACCAGATGAAAATAGAAAAAAACAAAGCCTAAAAATGAAAATGCAGCGATCACATCTCATGCCGCGTACACACGACTGTTTTTAATGTCATGGAAAAAAACGAAGTTTTTCTCAACATGATTCTTCTCAAGCCTGCCTTGCCTACACGCTATTGTGAAAAAAAAATGCTTGAGCAAAGCGCGGTGACGTACGAAACATACGACGGCACTATAAAGGGGAAGTTCCATTCGGATGGCGCCACCCTTTGGGCTGCTTTTGCTGATCCTCGTGTTAGTAAAGTTTGGTGGGAGACTTGTGCTCTTCAGTCCGTTACAGCGTGACGAATGTGCTATCTCCATTATAAATGCTAGTTTTATCAGAACGAGCGCTCCTGTCTCATAAGGGCAGCACAGTGGTGTAGCGGTTAGCACTTTCACCTAGCAGCAAAAGGGTCGCTGGTTCGAATCCTGACCATGGCACCATCTGCCTGGAGTTTGCATGTTCTCCCTGTATCTGTGTGGGTTTCCTCCCACACCCCAAAGACATGCTGGTAGGTTAATTGGATCTTGTCCAAACTGGCACAGTTTGTATGTGTGTTCGACTGTGTGTCCCAAGCGTGTCAAGATCCTATGTGACCACACCAGCCAAGCAGACACTGGCTGCAAAAAGCACCTAGAGGCAATTTAGTTCACATGTGAGCGCTATACAAGTCACTCATTCATTCATAACTTGCTTCTGAGCATGTGTGGTTTTTTTTCACAACGACGAGAAAAAATTAAGCATGTTCCAAATTTTTAATGGCCATTTTTCACGTCGCGAAAAATGTTTTGGAGCTTACACACAATCGTTTTTAATGACCAAATAAAAAAATTGCATTTTTCTCGTAATGAAAAACGGTCGCGTGTACGCGGCATAAGAAATGATAAGCTGAAATATAACAAATGTTTTCTTTTGGGTTTATTACCAATTTAATTGGCTATTATGCTAGTTTCAAGCAGCAAATCAAAAAATTGTAGATGAACCCAGTGTTAATTAATCTGTAAATGATTAATAAGATTTATTTGTTACTGTTAAAAACACCTGATGTTTCTTTAGTTATTGTTTTTGCATGGTTTTCCTTACACTTTATACTGCTTTTTCACATATGCCTTTTTAGCCACTAGATGGCGCACCTATCAACTGCGAAAAAACACAATCACAATATAACTCTTAAAGGAAAACCCATCTTAAGAGAAACTTACACAAGTATGCTGATATAGTCTTCTGATTTCACTCTGACTTTCCTTATATATGTACTTGTACTGAGTCAAAAAGTCAAAAAATCTAAATCTATATATTGTTTGTAGGGTCACTTTCTTCCTACTCCAAATGGAGAAAAAAAAAAAAAGCTCAATTACTTTTTTCATGTCTTTCTACTAATGTTTCATTTGAAATGTAAACTTGTGACCAAAAATTTAGAAAAAAAACCATTGCAAATTTTAGTTACCAACCATCACCAAGCAGTAGAAATTGAGACAGAAGGGTTCTAGACCTAAATACAGTGGAACCTTGGATTACGAGTATAATCCGTTCCAGGAGAATGTTCGTAATCCAAAGCAATCGCATATCAAGCGCGTTTCCCCATAGAAGTCAATGGAAACGAAAATAATTAGTTTTACATTGACTTCTTTGGCATGCAATACCGCATGTGGCCAGAGGTGGGGGGGGCGCCGGAGAGCCTCGGAAATACTCGGAAAGGCTCGGGGACAGCTCGGCTGAACTCGGAAAACCTCGGAAAGGCTCAAGAACTGAGTATTTCCACGTTTTTCCAAGTATTTCCGTGTATTTTAGAACGGCTCCGATCGGCTTCGGCGCCCCCGCACCTCAGGCCAAACACAGTACTGCACACCGATGTGGCATGAATCCTGCTCGCTTTGCGAGACAACAAACCGAGTCAGAATTTTTTTCTTAAAAGTGCTCGTATTGCAAAACGCTCGTTAACCGCGTTACTCACAAGCCGAGGTTTCACTGTGATTTATATATACAACACATGAGATATTAATGAGGTGTTGCCACTTAGTAACCCTTACCCTTAGACAATCTGAAGAGTATCAAATTAAGGAATTTACATCAACAATGGGTAACACCCCCCCCCCCAAAAAAAAAAAAAACACCAATATGTAATACAATGGGGTTAATGGGGTTACAGCACATTAATTATAAACTTATAGCCAGTAATAAAACTTCAAAGACATGCTGGTAGGTTAATTGGATCTTGTCCAAATTGGCCCAGTATATATGTATATATGTGTGTACGATGTGTGTCCCAAGCGTGTCGAGATCCTACGGGGTAAAATGACCGCACCAGCCAAGCAGACACTGGCTTCAAAAAGTGCCTAGAGGCGATTCAGTTCACATGTGAGCGCTATACAAGTCATTCATTCATTCATTCATTCATTCATTCATAAAGCAACTTCAGTGAAATCAATGTTAGAAATATTAGTACAAGAGAACAGCATGTACATTTTTGCAAGACTGAAGAGTCTTGGTAATAAACACAAAACCAAGACTACCAAGACTGAAGAGAAGGCTGTAGTTCCGCTTTAAAGAAAACCTGTATTGAGGAAATAATCAGGACATCATTTATGATATCATCCCCAAAAATGTTTCTCTGCTCTAATGCAGATCCAAGAGATTTGATACTTTCTCAGTCAGTGGGATGACTTAGGCACGTATACTGACCACGGTATCATGGATCAGCAGCCATGATACCGTGGTCAGCACACTAAGGGGGACACAGGAACAGGCAGGATCAACTAGGTATATTACAACATTGAAAGGGACAAATGACACTGCACAAGCACTCTGCGGTTTAACATGTTTTAAAGGAACAGGATAATTATTATTTTATTGCTCTTCGATTTAGGAAGTGCCAGAGACAGCCAGGAAACTAACATTTCCTAAAGGAAATTGGTATTTGCCATCTGAATCCTTTAATGTGTTAAGGAATACACTCGCAAAACGGATTAATCCTGACTGTGCTTCTGCTTTATGCATGTTTTCATGTTGCATACTGACAGTGTGATCACCATACAAGGAATCCAGGTCATAATATATACGGCCTAGCCTGTGCTTGTAACCACATTTATGGATTATTGCTTACAGCACATATCCTAGGCCATATATCTTCTATGCAAAACGCTTTTTTGTGGTTACGTCTAACACACCCTATATTGTCAAAAGTATTGGGACACCTGCCTTTACACTCACATGAACTTTGATGGAATTCCAGTCTTAGTCCGTAGGGTTCAATAATGAGTTGGCCCACCCTTTGCAGCTAGAACAGCTTAAACTCTTCTGGGAAGGCTGTCCACAAGGTTTAGGAGTGTGTCTATGGCAGTGGTTCTCAACCCCTGTCCTTAGGACCCACTAACAGGCCAGATTTTAAGTATTACCTTGGGAGATGCAGACTAGAATACTGCAATCACTGAGCAGCAAATGATGTCACCTGAGATGTATTTTAGTTATCTTGCAAACCTGGCCTGTTAGTGGGTCCTGAGGACAGGAGATGAGAACCACTGGTCTATGGGAATGTTTGAGTCTTCCAGAAGCGCATTTGTGAGATCGGGCACTGATGTTGGATGAGAAAACCTGGTTGGCAGTCTCCACTTTAATTCATCACAAAGGTGTTCTAGCCAGCTGAGGTCAGGAATCTGTGCAGGCCAGTCAAGTTCCTCCATCTCAAACACGCTCATCCATTTCTTTTTGGACTTTGCTTTGTGCACTGGGCCAAATCATTTTGTGGAGGGGGGATTATGATGTGGGGTTGTTTTTCAGAGGTTGGCCTTGGCCCCTTAGTTCCATTAAAAGGAACTCTTAAGGCATCAGCATACCAAGACATTTTGGACAATTTCATGCTCCCAATTTTGTGGGAACAATTTGGGGATGATCCCTTCCTGTTCCAACATGACTGCATACCAGTGTACAAAGCAAAGTTCATAAATAAATGGATGGGCGAGTTTGGGGTGGAGGAACTTGACAGTCCTGACCTCAACCCGATAGAACACCTTTGGGATGAATTAGAGCGGAGAGTGCGAGCCAGGCCTTCTTGTCCAACATCAGTGCCTGACCTCACTCAGAAGAGTTGAAGCTGTTATAGGACTAAGACTCGGATGCCGTTAAAGTTCATGTACGTGTAAGGGCAGGTGTCACAATAATTTTGACAGTATAGTGTAAATCATACATGCGGTCATATTGCAAAAAGGCGATTAGTAAAGTAAAGTACAGTAACTCATGGAAACCAGTTTGAGTTTTAGCTACATGTACAGTGAATTCTGATAATGTGCTATGTGTTTTGTCAGGAACTTGGTAGGAGGCCGAGATGCTAGGAGGGCTCCCCTTGCGGCCCAGCGCAGCACACCACTGAAGGTGACACAGCAGGTGTGGTGCCCACAGAAGCACGGGTGCCTGGTAGCTGGAACTGGGGACAGGCGGGCTTGGATGGTCCAGGAAGTAGGGACCGGTGAACAGACTTGACAACGGAGTCAGGAGCCAGGCCAGGGGTCAACACAGGAACTCAGTCCAGGATCAGAGTCAAGTTCAGGGAGTAAGATAAACAAGTCCAGTAGCCAAGCCAGGATCAGATGCAGGAAGCAGGCAGAGAGAAGTCAGATGCAAGTCAAGGGTCAAGCCAGGGGGACAGAAGGATCAGGTCAGGACAAGCCGAGTCGGTACACAGATCAGGAACAGCATATTCACAGGACACAGGAACGCAGGACAAGCTGAAGATACACCAGTGATGTGCCACTGTCAGTAGTGGGTTTAAATAGGCCGGGCATCCATCACGCCGGGCGTGCGCCATTGCGCATGTGCGTGCGCATTGTCCCGGCGCCGTGCGTCCGCCTAGTCCCGGCGCGCACCTGCCCAACCATGGTGCCGCGCATCCTTGTGCGCGCATGCGCATCAAAGCATCTATTTCCCTGATAATGCCCCCCCAAAGGGGCAGCCTCCGGATGCCCAGGCGTGCCCATTTCTCGGGGTGACTGCTGCGGAATCTCTGTATAAGCCTCGGGGCGTGTACATAACTTGCAGGCTCCCAAGAGTTCTCTTCTGCAGAATATCCCTTCCGTTTAATTAAAAACTGAATTGTCCTACCTCTCCGTCTACAGTCAAGAATGGACTCCACCTCGAATTCTGTTTCGCCTCCAACCAGGACCGGAGGTGGGGGTACCTCTTCTCTTCCTGGAAAAGAACTAGAGATGGCATGTTTAAGCAATGACACATGAAACACGGGATGAATTCTATAAGTTTCAGGTAGAGCAAGTTCAAAGGCTACGGGATTGATCTCCCCCTTAATTTCAAAAGGGCCAACAAATTTTGGCCCCAGTTTCCGGGACGGACATGGCAATTTAAGGTTAACTGATGACAGCCAGACTTTGTCCTCAACTTTAAAGGTGGGATCTCCTCTTCTCCTTCTGTCATAATGTTTTTTGTAAGCTTCTTGGGCTTTCTTCATTGTGTCCCGGAGAGTCTGGTAATTTGCCTGAATGAAGTTTATTCTGTCCTGGACTGCCGGAACTGAGGATTCGGGGATGGTATTGGGTAAGAAAGATGGATGGAAGCCATAATTTGCCCAGAAAGGTGACTGGTTGGTTGCAGTGTGTACCAAGTTATTATATGTGAATTCCGCACAAGGCAAAAGTGAGAACCAGTCATCCTGAGAAAAGGAACAAAAACACCGCAAATATTGCTCTAGCGTTTGATTAGTTCTTTCAGTCTGGCCGTTGCTTCGTGGGTGGTAGGCTGTGGAAAAACAAGTCTCGATGGATAATGATTTGCAGAGGTTCCACCAGAACTTAGAGGTGAATTGCACACCTCTGTCAGACACAATGTTGTCCGGTAAGCCATGCAGTCTGACTATCTCCTTTATAAAGACTTTTGCTGTGTCCGTAGCAGACGGTGTGCCCATCATTGGTACGAAATGTGCCATCTTGGAGAGTCGTTCTACTACAACCAAGATGGTGGTGAAATTTTCAGAGGGTGGCAGATCTACTATAAAGTCCACAGAAATGTTTTTCCACGGTTGTTCAGGGACTGGTAGTGGTCTCAACAGACCCCAAGATTTAGCGTTGGACCCCTTGTTCCGTTGGCAAGTCATACAGGAATTTACATATTCCTTGCAGTCAGACCTCAGAGTAGGCCACCACAAGGATCGTTGAACGAGCTCAGTTGTCTTCCGGACCCCAAAGTGACCAGCTAGCTGGTGGTCGTGAAAGGTCTTTAGAACCTGAACCCTGACCTGCTGAGGGACGAAGATCTTGTCTTGGTGCCACAGAAACCCCTCCTGATTCCTTAAAGAGGAGCTTTCTTCCTCCGTGCACTGAGTGGATGCCTGCTCAATTGAAGTCCTTAAATCAGGCTGTAACAAAATAAAGTTTTGAGAAGACAGGATTGTACTGGGTGTGATTTCCTTAGGGGTATCCGGAAACATTCGAGATAAGGCGTCAGCCTTCCCATTCTTCGACCCTGGCCGGTAGGTAATATGGAAATTAAACCTAGAAAAGAACAAGGCCCATCGAGCCTGTCGGGGTCTCAACCGTTTGGCCGTGCGGAGATATTCTAAATTCTTATGATCTGTGAAGATCAAGATAGGATGGGTGGCACCTTCAAGGAGGTATCTCCATTCCTCCAAAGCGGTCTTAATTGCTAAAAGTTCACGATCCCCTACGTCATAGTTCTTTTCTGGCTGACTCATCTTCCGTGAAGAGAAGGCCACGGGATGAAGCAGTGCTTTAGGACCCTGACGTTGAGATAGTACTGCTCCTGTGGCCACCTCCGAAGCATCGACTTCCATGACATAGGGTAAGGCAGGGTCTGGATGCTGTAAGACTGGTGCTGAGGTAAAGAAAAATATGAGTTGATCGAAGGCGGCTTGCGCTGCTTCAGACCAAAAGAACTTGGTATGTTGGCGGGTTATCTGAGTAATAGGTGAAACAATTGTGGAAAAGTTCTTCATAAACCTTCTGTAAAAGTTGTCGAAGCCAATGAATCTCTGGACACCCTTCTTGTCGGAAGGTGCTGGCCACTCCAGGATAGCCTTGACCTTCTGAGGATCCATAGCTATTCCACCAATGGTGATGATGAGCCCCAAGAACTGGATTGATGTCTTCTCGAACTCAAATTTTTCGGATTTAGCGTACAGACCGTGAATTCTCAGGATGCTCAGCACCTTTCTTACATGCGTTCTGTGAAGTTCCAGAGAGGCAGAGAATACAAGAATGTCGTCAAGGTAGACGACAACGAAGTGGTCTAAGTACTCCCGGAAAATGTCATTTATGAAATATTGAAATGTGGCTGGGGCGTTGCACAGTCCAAATGGCATGACTAGATATTCGAAATGCCCGAATCTTGTTCTGAATGCTGTCTTTCACTCGTCCCCTTCCCGTATGCGGATTAGGTTGTAAGCTTCGCGTAGATCGAGCTTGGTAAAGATGCGGGCTGTGCGAAATCTCTGGAAGAGTTCGGGAATGAGGGGGAGCGGATAGCGTTTTTTAAGGGTAACCTTTTTTAGTTCCCTGTAGTCCACACAGGGTCTTAACGTCTTGTCCTTCTTCTCAACAAAGAAGATACCGGCACCGGCAGGGGATGAGGACGGGCGGATAAACTTTTTCTCAAGGTTTTCGTCTATATATTGCCTCAGTGTCTCAAGTTCAGTTTCAGAAAGAGGAAAAAATCCGTCCGAACTGAATCTCTGCTCCTGGCAGCAACTCGATGGGGCAAGCATACGAACGATGTGGGGGTAGAGTATCGGCTTTCTTCTTGTCAAAGACATCTAGAAAGTCCTGATAGGCTGCAGGTATACTATGGTTCACACTAGGCGTAGTTTGAACGGACAAACAACTGGAAGCGTTCTTGGATACAGGAACAAGACAATGTTGCTGGCAGTAGGAAGAGGTAAAGAGCACTTCCTTTTTAGACCAATCAACCTGAGGATTGTGCACCTGGAGCCATGGGATTCCCAGAATGACAGGAAATAGAGGAGAGCTCAATACGTCAAAACGTAATAATTCCTGATGGCCTGAATTGATAGAGGTCAGGATAGGGGCAGTTTCTAGAGTGACGTGCCCGGAGCTGGGCATTGAGCCATCGGCCAGATGAACGGTCAGCTTTTGCTTCTTCTGATAAAGAGGAATAGTAAGTCTTTTTGCCAGAGCTAGATCCATAGAGCAACTACATGCCCCGGAGTCGAGTATTGCCTGGAGATGGATTTCTTCCCCTGCCAGCTGTAATCTGATCTGAAGAGCAACATGAGCGGAGGAAGACTTGGATACTTGACAATAGACCGGCGTACAGGGAAATTGTTTCCCAGGTCTTATGGGGCAATTGTCTATGTAGTGTCCCAAGCCCCCACAGTAGAAGCAAAGATTCGCCCGTCGGCAGATGAGTTTCTCCTCTGAAGATAATGCTGGATGGACCAGGCTAACATGCATGGAATTAGACATGGGGAGTGCTTCAGATTGTATCCGAGCAGGTCGGGAGGTTTGCATGCGTTCAGACTGGCGTTCACGTAGGCGTCTATCAAGCTTAATTGTAAGTTAAATGAGACCTTCTAGAGTTGAAGGGGTCTCTACTCTGGCTAGTTCATCTTTGAGGGAATCGGACAGCCCCAACCGATACTGAAATCTTAAGGCTGCCTCATTCCAACCTGAATCTGTGGCCCATGTGCGGAATTACACCGTGTAATCCTCTGCAGGGCGATGGCCTTGCCGTAAGGCATGCAGAGTAGCCTCAGCAGTGGCTACCCGCAAGGGGTCGTCATATAACCGAGCCATGGTTTGAAAGAACTGTTCCACAGAGTCTATGGCAGGGTCTTTCTGTTCCAATAGGCCATGGGCCCATACTTGAGGGTCACCATTTAGTAGTGAAATGATGAACCCCACTTTTATTGATTCAATGGAAAAAGTCAGTGGCTGGAAGTCCAGGTACAGATAACAGGCGCTTCTAAAGGCCCTGAACTTCTTCCGATCTCCAGAAAAGCGTTCAGGTGTGGGTACTCGTGGCTCCGGAGAGGGCATCACCGCAGTAGGAGGAGTCACAGGTGAGCTGTCTGAGGAATAATCCGGAACGTTGGAGACCGGTGTGGTTGGTGGATGCAGCAGGCGGCCCTTTAATTGGGAGTGTTCCTCCCAAAGTCTCTGGATGGCCTGAGAGAGAGCCGTGACGTGCTGGTTGATGGCTTCCAGGGGGGAGACACCTCCGTCGGCCTCTGACATGGCTGGTGTATACTGTCAGGAACTTGGTAGGAGGCCGAGATGCTAGGAGGGCTCCCCTTGCGGCCGAGCGCAGCACACCACTGAAGGTGACACAGCAGGTGTGGTGCCCACAGAAGCACGGGTGCCTGGTAGCTGGAACTGGAGACAGGCGTGCTTGGATGGTCCAGGAAGCAGGGATCGGTGAACAGACTTGACAACGGAGTCAGGAGCCAGGCCAGGGGTCAACACAGGAACTCAGTCCAGGATCAGAGTCAAGTTCAGGGAGTAAGATAAACAAGTCCAGTAGCCAAGCCAGGATCAGATGCAGGAAGCAGGCAGAGAGAAGTCAGATGCAAGCCAAGGGTCAAGCCAGGGGGACAGAAGGATCAGGTCAGGAGAAGCCGAGACGGTACACAGATCAGGAACAGCAGATTCACAGGACACAGGAACACAGGACAAGCTGAAGATACACCAGTGATGCGCCACTGTCAGTAGTGGGTTTAAATAGGCCGGGCATCCATCACGCCGGGCGTGCGCCATTGCGCATGTGCATGCGCATTGTCACGGCGCCGCGCGTCTGCCTAGTCCCGGTGCGCGCCTGCCCAACCATGGTGCCGCGCATCCTTGTCCGCGCATGCGCATCAAAGCGTCTATTTCCCTGATAGTGTTATTGAACATTATTTAATAGCGCAGCTAAGTTCACATTTATTATTTATTAGTATTTGCTCTAATTAAACTGAAAACCATTTATACATTACTGACTAGATAGCCAGTCCACCAGTAGATGACGCTCTCCAGGCCATATCATGCCAATAGCAGTGTTTAATAGCTTAAATGTTTGTGGAGCTTGATTTGGGTTATGTACCATGGACATTTTTTTTCCACGGTGCCCTTCTTCAGTCACAAATAAGAGTGTGAGCCAGCGTCCCCTAATAAACAGCCTTAGACTGCAATAGTCATAATCATCTGGGCCAGCCTACTGGAGAAGATGATCACTGAATTATCACAGCAGTACAGCCACCCACAATATTAGAGATTTGAAAGGAGATGAAGCAGCTTGTAAACTGCTGTAGGGTCTTATGGAGGGCCACACAGCTTTTCTGGAAGTAGATGACCCCTACTGGTAGAAATCAGTTTGGCACCCTAAACTTTAGGCCACTGTGGGCCACTATTACATCATATATTTTGTTACTTTTGAGTTCAATCTACTGCCACCTGTGAGGTATATGAGTTTCTGCATCTGTGACCATGGTTCACTTCATATTTTGAACCTTTTGTCATCCTATTGCTCTTTTCCTAAAGTAAGTAGCCCAAAGCCACAAAGCCTATTAGTTGTTTTTTCTGAGGGACATTTATATGTTGGCTTTAGTGTTTCTACGTATATGTGCGGATATGAGTATTAAAGACTTTTTTAACATTTATAGGCAGTTCGTCCCCCCCCCCCCATGCTTTTTTAAATAATGTAGGCTTCATTAGGAGCTGTTTCATATTTCAGTTGGTTGACATGATTTGGCCGTCCTTCTCTTGTATGCCCCAGTGCCCGCCGCGGAGGCTTCTCCATGCACGTGCTAGGTGAACGCTCTCTGTTTGATGCATGACATGTTGACATGTTGTGATTGTTAGACAATTTGCATGATGGCAATGTATGTTTTTTATCCATTTATTGAATCCTGTTTTTTGCTGCTGTGTGTCCTGAGGAAGCATAAAGCGAAACACGATGCTACACAAGGACTTTGAATTGAATTGCTTAGCTTTTTGAAACATGATCACAGTGTTTTGATGTATCATATTATCTTTGTAAAATGCACTTATGCGTATGTCTTTAAATTTGAGCACATAATATATGGGCCTCTTTTTTAATGCTGTTTTAGTAAAAATAAAATAGTTTGATTTTATCCTACTTAGGGTCCCTGCTGCCTTTAAACTTCGACCAAAGTTTTTTTCTCTCCCTTTTTTTGTTTTGTTTCTTTATATCCAACGCACATGCATAATAGGGCCATATTAGGCAAGAGTCAATTAATCTATCAATATATCTTTGGAGTGTGGGAGAAAACCCGTACAATCACAGAGAAAAAATTCCAAAAGTATGCTGTATCCTGAACAAGATTCAAACCAAAGACACCAGTGCTGCAAGGCATAAATGTTAACAACTAAGCCATTGCGCTGCCCAGATCACTCATTCCATATGCCAAAGTCACGCAAACTCACCAGAGGCAGAATCACCAGCAGCCGACCATGTCTTATGGTGTCATTCCATTGTTGCCCTTATCAGAGACATAGCACTCCATCAATGCACCCTCAATACCAGTTGAGCTTTTGTGGTGTTTTGGTCTTGCATTGCACCTTTTAACAGTTTAAATAATACATGCAACTATGTTTTTACATTATGTAGACATTGTTATGTTTATTTTCTTTGTACACAACACACAATTGTTGCTACTTAGTTGAAGAAGAGAAAAATAGGCAAATTAGGTTGCCTTCAAGTCATGAGAGGATTACATGCGCTTATGGTTGCATCGGGAAAGGATTAGGGAAAATGGTACATCTATGGCACTCTATGATAACCAATGGCCAACAGACCTTCAAATTATTTCTTGGATATGATTGTTGTCATTCCTCCTCAGATATAGCATGAATATGCAGACCTAATCGAAATTACCATGCATGTAATGTTTGTGCAGAGTTCACATCTTTTAACTTCCATCTCATGTATATGGCTAGGCTTTGGATGCTGGCACCTGCTGTGCACATGCATGTTCCAGGCTGTTGGCTTACAAAATTGTAAAGGGAAAATAAAAATTATAGTCTCAGATCTTTTACCATTAATAATGGCAGTTGATACAAGTCTCAGGACAAAGATGCAACACAGTGGACACAACAAGGTGATTTCAATTCTGCTTTCAAGCAAAAGTAAACCCATTGATTTATCTAACAGTTTTAAAAAAAAAACTATTACATAACTGTAACATTGGTTGTGTCTTCAATCAAACCGTCAAACCACCCAATGGCTGGTGGCATAACTAATCACATGTGTAGCAACCTGGCAGTTGAAGATTGAACAGAGGCCAAGATGGCAGCTTCCTTGGCTGAAAACAATAGGAGGTTTTACTTTCAATTTAAGTATGAGAAAGCATAGTATTGCCGTATTTTCCAACGTATAAGATAACCTTTTACACTTAAAAAAAAAACGACTAAAAAGCAGGGGACGTGTTAAATGCCGGGTCAGCCCCTCGGATGCCCGCTGGATGTGCGGTAATACTGTTGATCCCGGTGAGCGATGTATTCTAATGAATACAGAGCTTGCTCCGATTGGAGTAACAACCTCTGCCAATCCGAGCAGGCTACATACAGTATATACCGCTGAGCCAATCCCGGTGAGCGATGTATTCTAATGAATACAGAGCCTGCTCCGATTGGAGTAACAACCTCTGCCAATCCGAGGAGGCTACATACAGTATATACCGCTGAGCCAATCCCGGTGAGTGATGTATTCTAATGAATACAGAGCCTGCTCAGATTGGAGTAACAACCTCTGCCAATCTGAGCAGGCTACATACAGTATATATCGCTGAGCCAATCCCGGTGAGCGATGTATTCTAATGAACACAGAGCTTGCTCCGATTGGAGTAACAACCTCTGCCAATCGAAGGAGGCTACATACAGTATATACCGCTCAGCCAATCCCGGTGAGTGATGTATTCTAATGAATACAGAGCCTGCTCTGATTGGAGTAACAACCTCTGCCGATCCGAGGAGGCTACATACAGCATATACCGCTGAGCCAATCCCGGTGAGCGATGTATTATAATGAACACAGAGCTTGCTCCGATTGGAGTAACAACCTCTGCCAATCCGAGGAGGCTACATACAGTATATACCGCTCAGCCAATCCCGGTGAGTGATGTATTCTAAGGAATACAGAGCCTGCTCTCATTGGAGTAACAACCTCTGCCAATCCGAGCAGGCTACATACCGTATATACCGCTAAGCCAATCCTGGTGAGCGATGTATTCTAATGAATACAGAGCCTGCTCCGATTGGAGTAACAACCTCTGCCAATCTGAGCAGGCTACATACAGTATATACCGCTGAGCCAATCCCGGTGAGCGATGTATTCTAATGAATACAGAGCCTGCTCCGATTGGAGTAACAACCTCTGCCAATCCGAGGAGGCTACATACAGTATATACTGCTCAGCCAATCCCGGTGAGTGATGTATTCTAATGAATACAGAGCCTGCTCTGATTGGAGTAACAACCTCTGCCAATCCGAGGAGGCTACATACAGTATATACCGCTCAGCCAATCCCGGTGAGTGATGTATTCTAAGGAATACAGAGCCTGCTCTGATTGGAGTAACAACCTCTGCCAATCCGAGGAGGCTACATACAGTATATACTGCTCAGCCAATCCCGGTGAGTGATGTATTCTAATGAATACAGAGCCTGCTCTGATTGGAGTAACAACCTCTGCCAATCCGAGGAGGCTACATACAGTATATACCGCTCAGCCAATCCCGGTGAGTGATGTATTCTAAGGAATACAGAGCCTGCTCTCATTGGAGTAACAACCTCTGCCAATCCGAGCAGGCTACATACAGTATATACCGCTGAGCCAATCCCGGTGAGCGATGTATTCTAATGAATACAGAGCCTGCTCCTATTGGAGTAACAACCTCTGCCAATCCGAGGAGGCTACATACAGTATATACTGCTCAGCCAATCCCGGTGAGTGATGTATTCTAATGAATACAGAGCCTGCTCTGATTGGAGTAACAACCTCTGCCAATCCGAGGAGGCTACGTACAGTATATACCGCTGAGCCAATCCCGGTGAGCAATGTATTCTAATGAACACAGAGCTTGCTCCGATTGGAGTAACAACCTCTGCCAATCCGAGGAGGCTACATACAGTATATACCACTCAGCCAATCCCGGTGAGTGATGTATTCTAAGGAATACAGAGCCTGCTCTCATTGGAGTAACAACCTCTGCCAATCCGAGCAGGCTACATACCATATATACCGCTAAGCCAATCCTGGTGAGCGATGTATTCTAATGAATACAGAGCCTGCTCCGATTGGAGTAACAACCTCTGCCAATCTGAGCAGGCTACATACAGTAGCCTGCTCAGATTGGCTTTGAGAGTCAGAGAGGCGCTGGCTGATGATGTTACAGCCTCTGCCAATCCAAGCAGGCTTTGTATTCATTAATAGAATACATCGCTCGCCGTGATTGGCTCAGTGCGGTATGGCTCTAGCAATAAGGAAGAGATATGAAGCCTCTGAAGCCTCGGAAGGGGGGGTCATCTTATACAGTGAGTATAGGCAAAAACTGTTAAAAAACTGTAAAATTAGGGGGTTGTCTTATATGCCTGGTCGCCTTATACACCGAAAAATATGGTAATCTAAAACTTACAGTACTTGAAGGCACCATCTTATTGCCCAAAAGCAGCAGGAAAAAAGAGAGCCACATACTGAACACAAATTCAGCCAAGCCAACTTGGCTGAACTTGATGTTAAAATGTTTGGGTAGGAGAGAAAAAAAATTGCAATCAGTGTCCCCCTGTCTTCTACAGAACAGTTGGCCAGGGCAATGTCAAGGTTCCCCAGGCATCAGGTAGCAATATGATCTTGCTGAATATAACCAAAACATGCCCCTCTTATGTCTATGGATACTCTAAGCTGGCTACACACCTGGCATATTTTAGTCACAACCACAATCCAGCCAATGGTAATTGCAAATGAGATCACAAGTAATCACCAGAAATGAAACAGTCTAAAATAAAATGGAACTGAACTGAGAAAAAAAAAATGTTCCATTATGTTCAGTTGGGTCAATGTTTAAATCCCATCTCCTTTTGGTTGGTCAAAACCATCATTTTATCGCTTTTGATTTATTTAATATTTGAGAACAAAAAAAGTCAGTCTTAAGCCCTGTACACACGGTCGGACTTTTGGCCAGCAAACTTCATTTTGAGCAAGTTGGACCAACAATCCGACTGTGTGTACGCTCCATTGGACAAACTTTTTTTTTTTTTTTTTTTGTGTTTTCATCGGACAAAAGTTGGGTCTGCAAACGAACAAACTTTTGGCCAACAAAAGTCCGATGGAGCAAAGTCCGACCGTGTGTACAGAAAATCATAGGACTTTTGTCCGATGGACAAAACAACTAATGTTAAAATCAACCAACAATAGCAGAAGTTGACCAAAGGGTGGCGGTAAAGAGCAGAAAAGAGCAGAAAACCATGTGATGTTGCAAAAAGTTTTGGGAAAGTTTGCAGAAAAGTCCTGTGGTGTGTATGCTATGGGTGTGCCCGGCCAACTCCCTTCGGACAAAAATCCAGGGAAAAGTCCGATGGAAGTCCGACCGTGTATGGGGCTTAATGCTGGCCATATGCTTGGTCATTCTGTGGGCAATTGTGACATTTTCTATCAATTTTCAACCACAGCAATCTGTCATGAAAATCAATTAACCACTTAAGACCCGAACCATTATGCAGCTTAAAGACCTGGCCACTTTTTGCGATTCGGCACTGCGTCGTTTTAACTGACAATTGCGCGGTCGTGCGACGTGGCTCCCAAACAAAATTGGCGTCCTTTTTTCCCATAAATAGAGATTTCTTTTGGTGGTATTTGATCACCTCTGCGGTTTTTATTTTTTGTGCTATAAACAAAAATAGAGCGACAATTTTGAAAAAAATTCAATATTTTTTACTTTTTGCTATAATAAATATCCCCAAAAAATATATTAAAAAAAAAAAAACATTTTTTTTCCTCAGTTTAGGCTGATACGTATTCTTCTACATATTTTTGGTAAAAAAAAATCGCAATAAACGTTTATTGATTGGTTTGTGCAAAAGTTATAGCGTTTACAAAATAGGGGATCGTTTTATGGCATTTTTATAAAAAAAAAAATTTTTTACTAGTAATGGCGGCGATCAGTTATTTTTTTCATTACTGCGACATTATGGCGAACACATCGGACACTTTTGACACATTTTTGGGAACCATTGTCATTTTCACAGCGATCAGTGCTCTAAAAATGCACTGGTTACTGTGAAAATGACACTGGCAGTGAAGGGGTTAACCAGGGGGGGGCGCTGTATGGGTTAAGTGTGCCCTGATGTGTTTTACTTACTGTGGGGGGCGTGGCTTAGCGTGTGACATCACTGATCGTCGTTCCCTATGACAGGGAACAGACGATCAGTGACAGGCTCACTAGGAAGCACGGGGAGAGGTTTGTTTACACTTACCTCTCCCCGTTCTTCCTCTCTGTGACCCGATCGCGTGACACCAGTGGCGATCGAGTCCGCTGTTCCTGCGGGGACGGTCACGGAGAAGAGGACCAGGTCGCGAGTGCGCCGCCGGCGGCGCGCTCGCGACCCACGGCTGGGCTCTAAAAAGGGGACGTACCTGTATGCCCATGTGCCCAGCCGTGCCATTCTGCCGACGTACATCGGTGCGCGGCGGTCCTCAAGTGGTTAAAGAAACACTTTGGTCAATATCCACTATTATTTTGAGTATCTGCACAAGAAGGAAAAAGGGAAGGATGGAAGGAAGGAAGGATAGAAGGAAGGAATGAAGAAAGGATGGCAGAAAAAAAAGAAGGAAGGATGGAAGGAAGGAAGGATAGAAGGAAAGAAGGAATGAAGGAAAGAAGGAATGAAGGAAGGCTGGAAGGAAGGAAGGATAGAAGGAAAGAAGGAATGAAGGAAAGAAGGAATGAAGGAAGGCTGGAAGGAAGGAAGGATAGAAGGAAAGAAGGAATGAAGGAAAGAAGGAATGAAGGAAGGCTGGAAGGAAGGAAGGCATGGGCGTCCACTGAACTTTTTTCAGGGGGGGGGCATCATTTTAAGGTCATCCATGCTCGGTCCCTTTTTGACAATGTCATGAAGGGGAGGGGCTTAGTCATTATGACATAAAGTGCAGGCATGGAAAGGTTTGAGAAACCTGATGCAAAAGCTTAATAGAAGGATCAAGCTGCCATTGTCTGATTAGCAATTTCTATTTTTTTTTTAAAATCCCCCCCCCCCCCTCTAGTGGCCAAATAGCAATGGTAAAGCGCCGCTAAAACTAGTGGCGCTTTAGCGATAACGTGGCCAGCTGGCAGTGTGAAATAGCTCTTGAGGATAATTCCGCTTCACTCCATGTCCATATAAATATAGTGTGTCTCCAGGGGGGGGCAATTGACCCCCCTTGCCCTATGGAGCGGACGCCCATGAGGGAAGGATAGAAGGAATGAAGGAAGGAAGGAAGGTAGGATAGCAGGATAGAAGGAAGGAAGGAAGGAAAGAAGGAAGGAAGGAAGGAAGGAAGGAAGGAAGGAAGGTAGGATAGCAGGATAGAAGGAAGGAAGGAAAGAAGGAAGGAAGGAAGGAAGGAAGGAAGGAAGGAAGGAAATTAATTAACTTTGACTAATCAAGTAATATTTTTGGTCAGAAAAGAACTGTCAGTTGTCATCTCATCCTGGTGCTGGTGTTTGTTACATTGGTTTAGAAATTATTATGTAAAATCTCTCATTAGATACAATTTGTTGGGCTATTTTCAACAAGCTCACATTGCCGATATCATGCATAAATTAGGGTAACTGGGTGTAAAAATGTTATATGCAGATTAAAATGTATTTTTTCCCTTTAGGGTCATTTGACAGGATGGGAAATATTTTATTTTCAACTGAAAAAATATACTTCTGAATTTGATATTTTTGGTAAATGCTCTAGATAATGCATCATAACTTATAGATCGATAAATATTTATTGGACATATTTACAATTTGTAAGTTTTGCCTTTTTTTTTTTTTTTTTATATATTTTAGAAATATTTTCATCTTTAGGATTTTTTTAAGCAAGGCCTTGTGCTGAAAATATTTAGAATAAAACGACATCACTTGTTTAACAATACATTAATTGATCATTCAATCTAGGCTCACCGTTTCTTACAATTCGTGCAATTTTCATTAGATCTACCAACAAGTATGTAGTGCAAGAGCCTGTCTGATTGTATAGAGATTGAATAGTTTAGATCAGGGGTCTCCAAACTTTTCAAACAAAGGGCCAGTCCTACAGACTTTAGGAGAGCCGGATTGTGACCAGTGGGGGTAGAAAATGTCCCAGGCCCAGCATTAGAGAGAGTAAATATGGCCTCAGGGTTGGTGGTCAGCAGGAGGGGTATTCCCCCATTTTTGGTATTTGTAGGAGGAGTAGTGCCCCATTATTGGTATTGGGGAGGAGGAGTAGTATTCTATAATTGGTATCCGTGGAAGACATTCTGCCCCATTGCTGGTGTCAATGAGAGAAATAGTGCCCCAAGGGCCGGATAAAGGCTAGCAAAGGGCCACATCTGGCCCTCGGGCCGCAGTTTGGAGACCCCTGGTTTAGATCACCAAACAATACAATACAATCTGACCATACAATCATTGTACAATCAATTCAGATTTATCAAAACGGTGTAAATAAAAGGACCAACATAATCAACCCAATCAATTTGTGCTACATAGCTGTTGATAGATCTAAAGGAGATTGTACAATTACATTGTAACGCGTGTGGGGTGAGCTTTAGGTAGGTCCTCATATCACATGGCACTTGCACTACATAGCTGTTGATAGATCTAAAGGAGATTGTACAATCACATTGTAACGTGTGTGGTGAGCTTTAGGTAAGTCCTCATATCACATAGTTGTGCTAGATCTAAAGTTGATTTTATATATTGTGTGGGCAGATTGTAAATGTGTGTGCAAGGGAATATAATTTCACCAGTGAAAAACACTGACCCATGCACACCCACTTTCACAGGTAGATGAACCTATCTTTAGTAAATCGGGCCATATGCTCACTGCATAGGAGTACCACCTTTTTATGTTGCTAATAGCAACCATCCTGCTACTAACCTTCCTTGCCTACCCCATGCACTAAGCAAATACAAACTCATTGCCTGCTATAAGGAGCAGCTTCACTGCCACATCACGTGTTTCTGTTTATTTTTGCGATATGCTGCATAAAAATGTCATTTCGAAAAAAAAAAAAAAAAGATGACATTATCTGCCACATTCTTTCCAGAGGAATAGCTGATTATTTGTACGTCGATGTCAGTTATTTATTGAGGCCAATCGTTACATTGTATACAATGCAGAGTATTTACATAACAAGCCGATCAGTGTGGTCTGTGTGTACAGAGGGGTATCTATTGTGCGGAGAGATCATGGAGCCATCACTGGGGCTGTGCCATCACATCCTCTTCTCCCTGCTGGGATGGATGGATGGATTGATGGATGGAGGACTCTCTGCTCCAATGTAATTGCTGTCCAGGCTGCAACAATCAGGGCCCCTACCCATCCATTTCTCTGGGGCCATCATTTACTCTCTGGAAATGGTAAAAATATGTTTGTAACGAGAGAATGGATGCAATTTGCCCTATTAACGAGTCATTGAGCCTTCTTAATGGGTTAACAGAATAAAGTGTCCTCCTGGGTGAAATCAAATCACATCTCCATATGCCAGCCTCTGTCTTCCCTCATTAGCAGGCACTGTCCGCACCTTGTTAGCATCAGGCAGGTCAGGTTACAGAGGAGAGGTGGGGCACCTATACAGCACACTCCACTTCTAATGTAATGCTACTACTACTCTCTGCAGCTCTGTATTATACACCTCTATTAGTCTTATGCCAACCCACCATACACTGTACAATCTGATTGTACAATCTCACTTACATGAGCCTGTCTGGTGTGATACTAATTGCTTAGGTTTGTCCTCAGATTACATCGTTTCTGTAAGTCTAAAGAAAATTGTATAATTGATCCATTTATTTATATATATATATAATATATATATTATATTTCCTTCTATTTGTAGATATATAGATAGATATGTCCCCTTGTATTCATATATATTATATTTCTTTACATTATATATATATATATATATATATATATATATATATATATCTTTATCTTATATTTACCTGTATATGTGTGTATATATATATATATCTTCTAGAGTCCCAGGGGTCTCAAACTGGTGGCCCTCCAGCTGTTGCAAAACTACAAGTCCCATGAGGCATTGCAAGGCTGACAGTTACAAGCATGACTCCCAAAGGCAGAGGCATGATGGGACTTGTAGTTTTTCAACAGCTGGAGGGCCACCAGTTTGAGACCCCCTGTAAAAATCTAGACTGTAAGCTCTAACGAGCAGGGCCCTCTGATCCCTCTGTATTGAATTGTATTGTGACTGTACTGTCTGCCCTGATGTTGTAAAGCACTGCACAATCTGTTGGCGCTATATAAATCCTGTATAATAATAATAATAATAATAATAATAATAATAATAATATATATATATTATTCCCTATTCAAATATTATATTTCTTTACACTATAATATATATATATAGTGTAAAGAAATATAATATTTGAATAGAAGGGAATTATATATATATATATGTAAATAAAGATATATATATAGTTTAAAGAAATATTATATATGAATAGAAGGCAACATATCTATCTATCATATACTGTATATATATATATATATATATATATACTTTCTTTCTCTGGGAATAGGTACAGGTACTCCCTCAACCCTTGCCTTGTCTCTGACCCCTACCCATCTCCAACCACCAATCCTTGGTTCCAGCCCCTATCCATCCCAGTATCGCCCATTTTATAGAATACGGAATTAAAGAGGAACTGCAATCTGCTCACATAATTTGTTATAAAAACATCTTTGCCGTTCTGAAGCTTCCCTCCAATCACTTTGCATATTATTTTATATAAACTGGGATTCTGTACTTGCCAAATATGCTGCAGAAATCTCCCTCCATTGAGTCTGGCTGCATCCATTTTAACTGTGGGCAGCTGAAGCTGCTGCTCACTTCCTGAATTTACACAGACACACAGAGGCACACCTCCAGCCCTGCAACTCTTAATAGCCCTCTTATGACTCATCCCCCCTCACCTTGTGGCAAACTCTCATGAGAGAAAGAGAGAGAGCTGTGCATGATGTCATAAGCCTAGGCTAATGACCAGACAAGAAACAGGAAGTGGGCAGTATAAGGTATTTACTGGCAGAAAAAAAATGTTTTACTACCCAAAGTTAAAACAACAAGGGCAGAAGATTCAGTTGGAAAGTTGAAAAAATGACTGAAGGTCCGCTTTAGTATAACTTTGCGGTGCAAAGTAATTTGTATCGAATTTGTTAATAACAAGCAGTAAAATAGATTCCCTGCAGCCAGCAACAATCGCCCATTCCCCCCCAGAAACAGGAGATTCAACCCTTCAACAATAGATCTGTCCCAGCAACAATAGATTCCCCAGCAACAAAAAAAACAGGATTTGTCCTCCTGCAACAATAGATCTGCCCCAGCAACAATAGATCCGCCCCAGCAACAATAGATCCGCCCCAGCAACAATACACCCCCCCAGAGGATTTGCCCTCCAGCAACAATAGATCCACCCCAGCAACAATAGATCCATCCCTGCAACAATAGATCTGCCCCAGCAACAATAGATCCGCCCCAGCAACAATACACCCCCCCAGAGGATTTGTCCTCCAGCAACAATAGATCCGCCCCAGCAACAATACATCCCCCCAGAGGATTTGTCCTCCAGCAACAATAGATCCACCCCTGCAACAATAGATCCTCCCCAGCAACAATAGATCCGCCCCAGCAACAATACACCCCCCCAGAGGATTTGCCCTCCAGCAACAATAGATCTGCCCCAGCAACAATAGATCCACCCCTGCAACAATAGATCTGCCCCAGCAACAATAGATCCGCCCCAGCAACAATACACCCCCCCATAGGATTTGTCCTCCAGCAACAATAGATCCGCCCCAGCAACAATAGATCCGCCCCAGAAACAATACACCCCCCTAGAGGATTTGTCCTCCAGCAACAATAGATCTGCCCCAGCAACAATAGATCCACCCCTGCAACAATAGATCCACCCCAGCAACAATAGATCTGCCCCAGCAACAATACACCCCCCCAGAGGATTTTTCCTCCGGCAACAATAGATCTGCCCCAGCAACAATAGATCCACCCCTGCAACAATAGATCTGCCCCAGCAACAAAACATCCCTGAGAGGATTTGTCCTCCAGCAACAATAGATCCACCCCAGCAATAATAGATCCACCCCAGCAACAATACACCCCCCGAGAGAATTTGTCCTCCAGCAACAATATATCTGCCCCAGCAACAATAGATCTACCCCAGCAACAAAAGATCCACCCAACAACAATACACCCCCCAAGAGGTTTTGACCTCCAGCAACAATAGATCTGCCCCAGCAACAATAGACTCATCCCAGCAACAAAACACCCCCAAGAGAATTTGTCCTCCAGTAACAATAGATCTGCTCCAGCAACAATACACCCCAAAAGGATTTGTCCTCCAGAAACAATAGATCTGCCCCAGCAACAATAGATCCACCACAGCAACAATACACCCCCCAAGAGGTTTTGACCTCCAGCAAAAATAGATTCACCCCAGCAACAATACGCCCCTCAAAAGGATTTGTCCTACAGCAACAATAGATCTGCCCCAGCAACAATAGATTCGTCCCAGCAACAATACACCCCCAAGATAATTTGTCCTCCAGCAACAATAGATCTGCCCCAGCAACAATACACCCTGAGAGGATTTGTCCTCCAGCTACAAAAGATCTACCCCATTAACAATAGATCCACCCCAGCAACAATACACCCACCCCCCAAGAGAATTTGTCCTCCAGCAACAATATATCTGCCCCAGCAACAATAGATCTACCCCAGCAACAAAAGATCCACCCAACAACAATACACCCCCCAAGAGGTTTTGACCTCCAGCAACAATAGATCTGCCCCAGCAACAATAGACTCATCCCAGCAACAATACACCCCCAAGAGAATTTGTCCTCCAGTAACAATAGATCTGCTCCAGCAACAATACACCCCAAAAGGATTTGTCCTCCAGAAACAATAGATCTGCCCCAGCAACAATAGATCCACCACAGCAACAATACACCCCCCAAGAGGTTTTGACCTCCAGCAAAAATAGATTCACCCCAGCAACAATACGCCCCTCAAAAGGATTTGTCCTACAGCAACAATAGATCTGCCCCAGCAACAATAGATTCGTCCCAGCAACAATACACCCCCAAGATAATTTGTCCTCCAGCAACAATAGATCTGCCCCAGCAACAATACACCCTGAGAGGATTTGTCCTCCAGCTACAAAAGATCTACCCCATTAACAATAGATCCACCCCAGCAACAATACACCCACCCCCCAAGAGAATTTGTCCTCCAGCAACATAATATCTGCCCCAGCAACAATAGATCCACCCCAGGAACAATACACCCACCCCACCCCCCCCCCCCCCAGAGGATTTGTCCTCCAGCAACAATAGATCTGCCCCAGCAACAATAGACCCCTCTTGCAACAAAATACCCCCCCTCCCCCCAAGAGGATTTGTCCACCAGCAACAATCACAGAGCAGCCAGCATTAATAGACTCTCCAGTGGCCAGGAACAACCGACCACCTCAACAGTAGATCCCTCCTGGCAAAAATAACGCCTACCCCCTTAAAAATAGATCCCTCACCAGAAAAATTGATTCCCCCACCAGCAACAAAAGACTCTCCTCAGCAACAATAGATCCCCCAGCTACTAACATCAATAGACCATCTAGCACACTTCAGCACCTCTTGCCATTACATTCCATAAATTCAGTGCTGGAGGTGCCAGAACTGTGTTCCCCGTGTTCCCGCTGACAAATAGCCCTATATATACTTTTTATATAGATCTATGTATAGAGTATAGATCTATGTTTGTCCCAAGCATATATGACTCCACTTACTGTTGACTGTTAACTGACACACTACCTCTGCTGGAAGTCTGTTCTGAGCATCAACTACTCTTTCCACTATACAATCTGATTGTACAATCTCTATACAATCAACTTCAGATTTACAAAAACAATGTAATATAAGGACCTGCCCAAACTATCCCATCGTTTTTTTTTCATCCAATCCTTATCCAAAGGAGATTGTAGATGAGAGGTGGGCCCCCACAGATCAGACGTCAATCTGAAAGTGGAGCTCCGCTAATTTGTCTCCTCCCCCCTCCGCTGCCACATTTGGCAACTTTCGGGGGGATTTGAGAGGTACCCGCTCCCAATTCCGACTGACTTTGCCACGACGGCAAACTCATCCAGAAGTTCAGACCCCTCCTCCTTCCCCCGCCCTTGGGCCATTCACAAAGCGTAGCACGATTCGCGCATGCGCAGTAGGGAATCGGCTGTGAAGCCGCAAGGTTTCACTGCCGGTTTCCCTTGGCCAAGATGCCAGCAGCAGCACCCGAGAGACGATTAAAAAAATCGACTCAGGTGAAGACCCGGCTTGATTCCTGGACAGGTAAGTGTCCTAATATTAAAAGTGAGCAAATACAGTATTTGTAGCTGCTGGCTTTTATTCTTTTATTTTTTTCGGAAGGAGCTTGGAGCTCCTCTATAAAGGAAGCCCTCCCTGGTCTAGGAGCTTTTAGGCTCACCATACTCTTCACAATTTGATCTTACAATCTCCTTTAGATCAGCTATGTGGTGCAAGAGCCTGTCTGCTTTGCCACCAATTGAGATTGCCTCATATTACATCGTTTTGGTAACTCTGAAGGAAATTGTTCAGAGATTGTACAATCAGATTTTAGAATGGATGGCTGGCCTTAAGGTGGATACTGTACAATCAAACTAAAAACTCTGCAACATCTTCAGATTTACCAAAACTATGTAAAAAAGGGGACCGACCTAAATGAGCCAATCAATTTGTAACCAATCAGGCAGACCCTTGCACTGAGCACTCCTCACTAGATCCAAAAGAGATTGTACAATCAGATTGTAACATTTGTGGTGAGCTTTAGGCTGACTATAACCTGTGTAATTTGATTGTACAGTCTTTTTTAAATCTACCATTAACTATTTAGAGTGCAAGAGCCTAACTAATTTGATATTAATTGAATAGATTGCTTGTTTTTTTTCTCTGTACAATCAGGTTGCATAGTGTATGGCCAACTTTAAAGCTGACTACACGTTATACAATTTTCCATAAAACCATATAATATGAGGTCAAACCTAAACATTTTCAAATTGTAAGCAATCAGGCAGGTTCTTGCACTATATAGTTAAAGTGGTTGTAAACCCTGTTCATTTTTTTTTTTTTTTAAACATCCTGCAAGACAACGGCATAATGAGCTAGTATGACTAGCATACTAGCTCATTATGCATCACTTACCTTAGATCGGGGCCCCCGAAGCCGTCCTCGTCTCCCTCTTCAGCCGCAAGGTTACTTCCGGGTATCGCTGCTCCAGCCAATCACAGCGCCGCTCCGGCGCTGTGATTGGCCGGAGCGGCAAAGACGCGCGGGAGTCCTCAAATCCGGCTAAGCCGGATTTGTCAATGGGATTAACCCTATGAATGCACCGTTGTCTATGTCGCGCATGCGCCATAAACACCGATGCATGTCATTTTTAGCAAACATCTCCTAAACCGTGTAGGTTTAGGAGATATTTCTTGCACCTACATGTAAGCCTTAATCTAGGCTTACCTGTAGGTGCAAGTTGCATAAGTGGGTTTACAACCACTTTAAAGGTAAGTGTAAGGCCCCTTTCACACTAGGGCGGGCAGGTGCAGTGGCGGTATAGCGGCGCGATTTTCAGCGCCGCTATACCGTCATTATCACCGCGGTATGCGGCCGCTAGCGGGGTGAATTTAACCCCCAATAGCGGCCGAAAAAGGGTTAATACCGCCCGCAAACCGCGGCTATTGCCGCGGTTTGCGGGCGGTATTACCGCGGTGTCCCATTGATTTCAATGGGCAGCTGCGGTGAACACACCGCTCCTTCACCGCTGTAAAGATGCGGCTAGCAGGACTCTTGGAGCGGTCCTGCTAGCGCACCGCTTCAGTGTGAAAGCCTTTGGGCTTTCACATTGAAGAATACAGGGCACGATTTTTTCAGGCGGTATAACAGCGCTAATATTAGCGCTAAACCGCCTGAAAAACGTGCCAGTGTGAAAGGGGCCTAAAGGAAATTGAAAAAATAAATAAAATATATAATGTATGGCCAGCTTAAGCCAACCATGCACTATTCAATCAGACTGTGCAATCTCCTTTAGCTGTACCAAAACCCAGTAGGACATACCTAAACTAGCTGATTGATTTGTATCCAATCAGACAGGCTGTACATAATTGATGGAATACAGTGGAAACTTGGATTCAGAGCATAATCCGTGCCGGGAGAATGCTTGTAATCCAAAGCACAATGGAAACGAAAATATTTTTGTTCCACATTGACTTCTATGGCATGTAATACCGCATGTGGCCAGAGGTGTGGAGGGCACCGGAGAGACTCGGAAATACTCGGAGATTGTTCGGCTGCCCTCGGAAACCCCCGTAAAGGCTCGGAAACACTTTGGGAGTGGAGTGTTTCCGAGTTTTTTAGAACGGCTCCGAACGACTCCGGACGGCTCTGATTGGCAGCTCTGGCCAAATGCGGTACTGCACACCGCAGAGGCTTGAATTCTGCTCGTTTTGCTAAACAACACTCGCAAACCGAGTCAGGATTTAAAAAAATATATTGTACATCTTGCGAAATGCTCGTTAACCATGTTACTCACAATACGAGGTTCTACTGTATATGTAAAAAATATTATACAATCAGATTTTTTATTGTATAGTGTAGCTTTTGATCTACTAACAACTATGTAGTAAAAGGGCAAGACTGATTGTATAGTTTAGGTAAGTCCTCATATTATATTGGTAAGTCTAAAATAGATTGTACATAAATTGTACAATCAGATTGTATTATGAATGGCCAGCCTTATTGTGGCCATACACGCTTTGACAAAATTATCAATTTATTTTCCAATTGGGCTCTCCTGATAGAAATAATTGTTGTATAGCCGACAACCGATTCAAATAATATAGCGCACAAGGGAAAGTGGATTTCGATCAATGGAAAATACGATTATAAGTTTTCGATCACGTGTCTGTTGTCACTTTGTAGTCTCATGATCTGATTGATTGCAATTTGATCCAACTCCTGAACAAAGCATCTTAGTGCTGCCAATCAATGCAACACGATCAATAATTTCCTGTCTTGGCTGACTAACTAAGTTGGATTGAATCTGATGGAAATCGAGTCTAACGCTCACCACACACACATTACAATCTGATTGTACAGTCTCCTTTACATAGGTGTGCGCAGCCTATTGCATTAGGGTGTGCACCCCAAAGCTCAAACACAGAGCAACAGAGGCAGCGGCTAGGAGTATACACGCCACGGCCACGATGCTATGCTTCCCAGCCACGGCAGAAATTACAGAGTGCAGAGCATATGTGAACAAGTCCTTTCATTTGGAAAAAATATATAATTATATTTTATTTGTTTACATTTGTTTTATTACATTTGTATTTATTTTATTTTTATACTTTTTAACTGCCCTTTTGGGGGGCTTTGGTGAAATATCAGGGTTCTACACAGAGCCCTGATGATCAACATTTAAGACTGAGAAAGAGACTGAGGACAGAATGGAGACGCAGATACTAGAACTGATCCCCTTGCAGCGCAGCCGGACGGAGGGAGAGGAGGAGGAGAAGCCGGAAACACGCTGCAGAGGAAGTAACAAGAGGATCGGTATCTGCAATAAGGCAATACAGCCGGCCCTCCTGCTCATCAGGAGTCTGGGCAGTGGCGGCTGGTGCTCAAAATTTTTGGGGGGCGCAAACAAACTGTACCCATTAAACGCAGCCACTGTGCCCAAGCACCACCAGTTTGTCCCCTCAAATGTAGCCAGTTTTCTCCAAATACAGCCAGTTTGTCCCCAAATACAGCCAGGTTCCCCCCAAATACAGCCAGTTTGTCCCCAAATGCAGCCAGGTTCCCCCCAAATACAGCCAGTTTGTCCCCAAATACAGTCAGGTTCCCCCCAAATACAACCAGTTTGTCCCCAAATGCAGCCAGGTTCCCCCCAAATACAGCCAGTTTGTCCCCAAATGCAGCCAGTTTGTCCCCAAATGCAGCCAGTTTCTCCCAAATACAGCCAGTTTGTCCCCAAATACAGCCAGTTTCCCCCAAATACAGCCAGTTTCCCCCAAATACAGCCAGTTTGTCCCCAAATGCAGCCAGTTCCCCCAAATACAGCCAGTTTGTCCCCAAATACAGCCAGTTGTCCCCAAATGCAGCCAGTTTATCCCCAAATGCAGCTAGTTTCCCCCCAAATGCAGACAGTTTCCCCCCAAATGCAGCCAGTTTGTCCCCAAATGCAGCGAGGTTCCCCCCAAATACAGCCAGATTGTCCCCAAATACAGCCAGTTTCCCCCCAAATACAGCCAGTTTAATGACACCCCCATTTCAGCTTGCGTATCGCAGTGCGAACTGACAGTTGGGACATGAATCGGATCGCATATGTGTGAACACACATGCGATCCAATTCTGGTCCGAACAGAAAAAAGGGTCCTGTGCGTCTTTGGACCAAATGCGGTGCGATATCAGCCATACTATCTATATGGCTGATATCGCACCGAACAGACATCGCATGTAATGTGAACAGCAGTGCGCTGCGAATCACATGCGATGTCTGGGCATCGCACAAGTGTGAACCGGCACTCAGCCCCAGTTCACACGTGAATCGCACCACATTCCTTTGCAAGTTATATGCGATTCTATGTAGTGCATCAGTGTGAACAGGGCCTCAGTGTCCACAATTGGTACTTGCGCTTCTTTGGTGCATTTTTCACACGACGGGCAGTCCCTTTAAGTCAATAGGCTGTCATGTCAAAAATGTGCTAAAACGCATGCTGCATTGCTCAGGTGTGAAGGTACGGGCCCTTTCACACCGAATGACGTTGGCTGCACTTGAATGCATTTTGAACTGCACTCCAACTGCATAGACAACCCAAAATCAAGGTAATCCTTTGGACATAGTTCACATCATTGCAGTGCAGGTCAGCGCAGTTAAAAAACAAAAGTAGAGCATGCTGCCTTTTTCTGCACTTTAAATGCAGGGAAAGCGCTACAAACGCGCTTCAAGTGCACTGCACAGCACCCCTTTAAGCCAAGAAAGCCATGCTCAAAAACGTATGGAAAAACGCACTTCAAATTCAGTGCTTAACGCAGCACAAAATGCATGCAAAACACATTCAAGCGTGTACTTCAAATGCATGTAAACATGCAGTGAAAAACGCACAGTTATGTGCAGTTTCTGGTGTGAATGAGCCCTAAGGGCCCGTTCACAACACAAAAAAAGTCCTCCAGATCCTTTTCTAAATGTACTTTTTTTAATGCGTTTTTGATGAGTTTCCGGATGCATTCCAGATGCTTTTTTCATTCTTTTTTTCACTGTACTGGGGTCCTGTGCTTTTTTTGATGCTTTTTACTGCGTTTTAGTACAGTTCTATGCAGGAAAAAAGTTGTACTTTTTTTTATCTGGAACTGAAAAGCACTGGAATGCACTGCACTGCACTGGTGTGAACTATGCCTTTTGAACACATAGAACCTACTTTACACTGCACTGCACCGCATGTGGTCTGAACTGGCCTGAACTTTAGGCTAGGTTCACATCTATGTGTTTTTTAGTACTTTTTCAGATCCACAGAAACGCACCACAATCCATTTTATTTCCTATGGGTCCTGTTCACATCTATGCAGTTTCCTGCAATGCGTTTTTTGGAAAGGTGACTTTTTTTACATGCGCACATTGTCTTTTTTTTTTTTTTTGCTCCATAGACTTCAATAGAATTGCATAAAGAATGCATGTGCATGCGTTTTTGTGCATTTTTGGAGCATTTTCCTCTATGACAAAAGACACCTCTTGGCACCATCAACGCTTCCCAAAAAGCACAAAGGGACAATTCACACCACATGCAGTCCAGTGCTTTTTTTTTCTGCATCAAAAATGCGTGGAAAGTAGGTTATATGGTTTTCAGTGGCATAGTCCACACCAGTGCGATCAGTTCCAGGGCTTTCCAGTTCCAGAAAAAAAAGTAGAACATGCTGTATTTTTTCTGTACTTGACTGTACTGTAAAATGCATCAAAAACGCACCAGAATACGCTGGAGCGCATAAAAAAACGCATCAAAAATGCACCAGACGCCAGTACAGTGAAAAAAAAAATGAAAAAAGGCATCTGGAATGTATTCAGAAACGCATCAAAAACACACTGGAATGCAGCAAAAACACATTAAAAATGTGCATGCAGAAACGCATCTGGAATGGATTTGGAGTGCGTTTTTGTGGTGTGACCCAGCTCAAAAAGCATCAAAAACATGCATGAAAAAAATGCAAAACACGATGCAAAAACGCATTAACCGCACATGCAGTGATGTGAACCTTCAGCCTTGAGATTGTCTTAGGGTCAGTTCACACCATAGAAACGCAGTTCGGATGCGTTCCAGATGCTTTTCTGCATGCGCGTTTTTGATGCAGTCAGTGCATTTTCCCCCTCATTTTTCTTCAAGGACATGTGTGTTCCAGTGTGTTTTTGGTGCGTTTAAGTGTGTTCCAGTGCATTTTTGGTGCGTTTAAGTGCGTTCCAGTGCATTTTTGGTGCGTTCCAGTGCATTTTTGGTGCGTTTAGGTGCGTTTTACAGCGTTCCAGTAGAGTCCAGTGCAGGAAATATGCAACATGTTCTACTTTTTTTCTGGAACTGGAACTCACTGGAACTGCAAGCACTGGTGTGAACTATGCCATTGAAAACCATATAACCTATCTTCCATGCGTTTTTTGCTGCAGAAAAAAAAACGCACTGGACTGCATGTGCTGTGAATTGGCCCTAAGCTAAAACTTTGTGTATTAGTATTTGTTAGATCTTGAAGAAGGGGTGCAAAGCGAAAAGCTGATGTTCTAATCAAATAGGGATTGGATAATAAAAGCACCATTGGAGTTGATGTGATACAACCTTATTACCCAGCCTATGTCATAGTGACCAATTAGCCCTGTCTGTTGCCCCATTATCAAGCTGTATAATTGACCCCCATATTTCAGTATGATCAATGGGATTTGGACCACTACAAAGGCTTTATTCAGCCTAATAATGAGAAATAAAACAAGAGGGGGTCTTTGAGGTGGGCTCCATCCTTATGTTAATGAGTGGGCGTGCTCAGCTCTGGATTGTGCCTAATGAGGGGTTTGCTGATGTCACACTTTTGACAGGTCGGCATCCAATGAGGTGTGAGTGTTTGCAGAGTGGGGGGGGGGGCGTTCCCGGAGCTCCATTTAGATCAGGACTGCCTTCCCTCAGTCCCATTTAAAGCTCAGTGTGGGACTTTAATGAAAACGTGTGTGCATATATCTCATTCCAGCAACAAGATGGTAAGTGACTGGCTGTGCTCCTGGCTGTGCTCCTGGCTGCGCTCCTGGCTGTGTCTGGGGAGATCCCTATGGGTGGATGGCTTCCTTGCACCTCTCTAGACTCTGGATTTTATCCCATTGGATTTAATGCTTACCCAGGCTTCATGGGCATTTATATTCGCTGTGATCTTCTACTCTCGTGATTGTAGTGATCGTACTTCTGTGTCACTCACCGATCTGATTGTAGATCTTTAGATCTGCCATGAATTATCCAGTGTATCTGATTTGATAGGATTGGAATGAATAGTTTATATTTGTCTTCATTTGATAAGTCTGAAGGAAATTGTATAAGTAGATTGTATGGTGTATGGTCAGCTTTAGAGCCCAATTCCTGCGATCGGTTATCTCTTTAGGAGATCAGAGTGTTTCTCTTTAGCGCTATTTGTGTTGTTTCCAGTGATTTGTATTCTGCTACATTGTATCTCAGCTCCCATCAGTAGTAGCGGTGTGAGTAAGGACTGGAGCTGGGTGCATTCTTGGCTTACATTGTATCTCAGCTCCCATCAGTAGTAGCGGTGTGAGTAAGGACTGGAGCTGGGTGCATTCTTGGCTTGCATTGTGCCAGCTTGGGCTGGAAATGAGCTGAATGTCCATTCACACAGCTGAGCCTTCATTTCCAGCAGCACAGGATCTCAATAGAGACGATCCTCCTGGAGAGAAGCTAGCTTTACCTCCCCAAAGACTCTTTGCTTTTGTTGATCACACAAAAAAAAGTCTGTTCCTGCCATATCTAACCCAGTCCTCCTCCTGTGTCCTTCTTCCAGAACACTATTCTGCCGTGCCAAGAACAGTACTTTGCAGGGGGTCAGAGCTATGATTGCCCATACTTGCCCTCAACCACAGCGCCCACTGTTGATGTTACCAAGGATACATGGGTCTCTCTCTGGGCTTATGGTCTCCCAGACGACACATCCAACAACCAGGACCCACAATCCCAGGGTAAGTCCACCTTCCAACTACAAAGGATGATCTGCTAGCTGCGAATATGGGGGGCATTTACTAAAGGCAAATGGACTATTCACTTTGTAAGGAAATTCCCCCCAGAACTCAGAGAATAAGGTGAAATTTCACTTAGCAAAGGATACCCAATCACATAGAAAAACTGCATTGTTGCTTACTTTATGGTTAGATGATGGAAGTCAGCAGAGCTTCACTTCATTCACTAAGCTCTGGGGAAAATTCCCCTGCAAAGTGTAACTACCTTTGCAAAGTAAACTGTCTGTTTTCCTTAAGTAAATCAACCTGCAACAGTTCACTACAGCACCCAGAGTGCATGACTCCTGCACATAGCTTTACTCCTGTGTGTGTGTGTGTGTGTGTGTGTATATATATATGTGTGTGTGTGTATGTACAGTATATATAATTACAGTGTGTGTATGTGCAGTATAAGTACAGATATTTATATCTACACAACACTATATATATATGTACAGTATAGTTGCAGGTATTTATATTTACATATATATACACACCGTATTTATCGGCATATAACAAGCACCCTAACTTTAAGAGGGTGGTTTCAGGAAAAAAACTTCCCACAGCCCCCTGCATATAACACGCAGGCACATTTTTATTTTCAGGGTAAAAAAGTGAGTGTTATACGATACAGTATATACACACACACACACACACTTATATCGATGTGTATGTACAGTATATATATAAAATTACAGGTATTTATATTTACACAGCAATATTGTGAGTATTTATGCAGCACCTTACATGTTGTAAATTCACATTAGTCCCTGACCTCCAGAGCTTACAGTCTAAGGTCCCTATTTTACATACATACAAGAACATACTAGGGCCAATTTAGACAAGAACCAATTAGCCTACCAGCATGTTTTTGTAGTGTGGGAGGACACTGGATTACCTGGTGGAAACACACACACACAAATATATATATATATGTTACTATTAAATTATTCTTTTACTTTATTATTTTCCTTTTAAATTATTAGTATTCTTTTAAAATCCTTGTTTTTTGTAACTTTAGAAGCCATAGCTTTCCAATAGCTGAGGATAAATAGAGACTAATTACCGGTGGCACAATCTACATATTAATGTGTGCCTTTTTTTGTGTTTTCAGGGCAGCTATACAATGAGGACTGTGCACTTCAAGATGATTTTGTATGGAATGAGCACCTATCATCTCAGCTGATTACAAACAAACAGGTAGATATTGGATACAAGGTTCTCTACTAAATGGAAGGCATTTAAAGGGTAAAGCATGATGCCTGTTCTGATCCCTATATGCGGATCCTTATGTTCTGATCCCTATATTCTGATACCTATGTGCAGATACCAATGTGCTGATCCCTATGTGCGGATCGCTATGTTCTGATCGCTATGTTCTGATCGCTATGTTCTGATCGCTATGTTCTGATCCCTATGTGATGATCCCTATGTTCTGATCGCTATGTTCTGATCCCTGTGTGCGGATCCCTGTGTGCTGATCCCTATGTGCTGATCCCTATGTGCTGATCGCTATGTTCTGATCGCTATGTTCTGATCGCTATGTTCTGATCGCTATGTTCTGATCCCTATGTTCTGATCCCTATGTGATGATCCCTATGTGATGATCCCTATGTGCTTATCCCTATGTTCTGATCCCTATGTTCTGATCCCTATGTTCTGATCCCTATGTTCTGATCCCTATGTTCTGATCCCTATGTTCTGATCGCTATGTTCTGATCGCTGTGTGCGGATCCCTGTGTGCGGATCCCTGTGTGCGGATCCCTATGTGCTGATCCCTATGTGCTGATCCCTATGTGCTGATCGCTATGTTCTGATCGCTATGTTCTGATCGCTATGTTCTGATTCCTATCTGCTGATCGCTATGTGATGATCCCTATGTGCTTATCCCTATGTTCTGATCCCTATGTTCTGATCCCTATGTTCTGATCGCTATGTGCGGATCCCTATGTGCTGATCGCTATGTGCTGATTCCTATGTGCTGATTCCTATGTGCTGATCGCTATGTGATGATCCCTATGTGCTTATCCCTATGTTCTGATCCCTATGTTCTGATCCCTATGTTCTGATCCCTATGTTCTGATCCCTATGTTCTGATCCCTATGTTCTGATCCCTATGTGCTGATCGCTATGTGATGATCCCTATGTGCTGATCCCTGTGTGCTGATCGCTATGTGATGATCCCTATGTGCTGATCCCTATGTGATGATTCCTTTGTGCTGATCGCTATGTTCTCTGTCCTACAGCTTCAGGATACATTGGTGCAGAGGGAAGAGGAGCTGGCCCGGCTACACGAGGAGAACAATAAGTTGAAGCAATACCTGAACTGTAGCTTTGTGAAACGCTTGGAGGAAAAAACCAAGGTGTGTAATGATCATCATCATGTCCTTCTCTCCTAGAACAATAGATGTGTCATCTAGGGATCTCTCCCTCCACAGTCTTCACTAATCAGCTGCACAGAGATAACATTAGCAGTAGCCTGTTTATTCCTAATGTTAGATAAAATACATTATAATGATAGGGAGTGATAGGGATCTCCGGAGATAAGGGGGCACATTGACACTTGCACTGCTGTCAACTATGCTGATAGGATTACAGGGAATAGAGGAGGCAGCGCTGACAGCCCAGGTAAAGTGTGAAGAAGTCTTGGTATAACAAAGCCTCTGGACGTCACGTGACTCTTGCTGTGATCGTCTATTAAGTGATCTCAATTGTGTCGCCAGTGAGCGATGTGCTTGTGAATGGCACCTTGTACCTGTCTAAGATCCCCCGCGGCTTCCCTCCCCAGCCCCATACATACAGGATTATCATCAGACCCAAGGAATGTCCCACTAATCTCTGCTCAGGACTTCTAAAGCTGCCAATACCTCCACACTCACCATTAAAGAGCAGAAAACGGCTGTCCTTTCACTTTTCACTAGAAGCTTAGGTCCTCTGGAAGGGTGGCATGCTGGCATGTGTAGTTCCACAGCAGCATCTGTCTGTTAAAGGGACAAATGCTGGAACTAGCTGTGTGATTTGGCTTAAGCCTTAGGGAAAGTGTGTGGAAATGTTAAACTGAGATAGCAATCATTTTGCCTAAGTATAGAAAACGAAAGCTGATAACTAGGTAGTTCTGATCTACAGGGGTTGGTTTACTAAAGGTAAATAGGCTGCTCACTTTGCAGGGAAATTCTACATTAGGTTAGTAAATGTGGTGAAATTCGTTTTGCAAAGCATACCCTAATCATGTGCATGGATGGAGAATGTGTGTGTGTGCATATACAGTATATATATATATAATTTACCTGCACATGACTGGATGATAGAAGTAGAGTTTCACTTCCTTCACTGAGCAATCTCCCTTGCCAAGTGAGCATCCTTTAATAAATCAACCCCATGGCTGGAGATTTACTAAAACTGGAGAGTGCAAAATCTGGTGCAGCTGTGCATGGTAGCCAATTGGCTTCTTACTTCAGCTTAAAGCGGTTCAGTTAAACCACCGATGGTAAAGAAAAAAAAAAACGAAAGGCAATGGCATGATGTGCTAGCATGCATCACATACTAGCACATTATGAAATATTCACCTTGGAACCAGCCCTCCAGCGCTGTAAAGTCACTGGTGAGAGGGCTGACATGTCCCCCCTGTCTGTTTTCCGGGTTCGCAAGCTCCAGCTATGTGATTGGCTGGAGCCGCAATGACGTCACTCCCGCGCATGCGCGAGGGAGCCACCGTTTCCAGCACCAGGTTTGAAGGTCCGACACTGTAACCGTGCCGATGATGTCATCAGCTGCATGCACTCTAAATATCTCCTAAACTGTGCAAGTTTAGGAGATATTCACAGTATCTACAGGTAAGCCTTACCTGTATGCATGGGCGTCCGCTGAACTTTTTTCAGGGGGGGGGGCATCATTTTAAGGTCATCCATGCTCGGTCCCTTTTTGACAATGTCATGAAGGGGAGGGGCTTAGTCATTATGACATAAAGCGCAGGCATGCAAAGGTTTGAGAAACCTAATGCAAAAGCTTAATAGAAGGATCAAGCTGCCATTGTCTGATTAGCAATTTCTATTTTTTAAACCCCCCCTAGCGGCCGAATAGCGCCACTAAAACGATGGTAAAGCGCTGCTAAAACTAGCGGCGCTTTACCGATAACGTGGCCAGCTGGCAGTGTGAAATAGCTCTTGAGGATAATTCCGCTCCACTCCATGTCCATATAAAAATATAGTGTGTCTCCGGGGGGGGGGGCAATTGACCCCCCCTTGCCCTATGGAGCGCACGCCCATACCTGTATGTACAAGTGGTAGTACAGACAAAAAAAAAAAACTTGGAAAGCTGATTGGTTTTAATGCAGAGCTGCCAAGATTTTGCAAACTCCAGTAAATTAACTCCACAGTGTCCTGGAATTTATATACAGAGTGGAGATCTTGCCTAAATCGGAAGTTGGATGGGTGCCTGTTGCTCGTTCCTTTTTTGATGATCTCTGCTATACTGTATGTGGCACTGTAGTACTTGGTCTTGTTGTAAACATTTTCTTATTGTTTTCCTCTACAGAAGCTGCTGTCCCAGCATGGCATCAGTGCTCCCCTAAAGAGAAAAGCCAGGGTAAGCAGCCTCGCCTCTCCTGAAACCTCAGCCAAAAAGGCCAAAAGGAATCTTTATAACGATTTCACTGCCTGTGAAGGACAATCCGGTTCTACTGTAGCATCCTGGGTCCTGCAGACTTTGGGACTCAAAGATGTCAACACCATTGATGATTCTGCATCAGCTAACTACAGTGCCATCTCTAAAGAGCTCACCACCAGCATAGGGGGAGCAGAGTATGGGGATATCCAAGACTCCCCCTCTTCTGGATACAGTACAATCCATATGACCCCTGTTCACAGCCAGGCTGGGAGCAACCTAGACTCTCCCTATGTGTCAAACTATTCCCCTTCATCCTGCAGTTCTACACCCCTGCCAAGAAGTGAGACAGTCAGCCCATTTGGCTCTCCTATTTGCTATACTCCAGAGGTGTCTCCAAACAAAACAGAAGTTGCCTTCTCCACATCCCTGAACCCTCATTGCAATGTGAAGACTCACAGCTTCTCCAATGGACAAGCATTTGTTCGCAGAGATGGAGAAGGGGGCTGGAAATTCACCTGGGTCCCCAAACAATCTGAATAATGAACTATACGGATATGGGGGTCATCTCATGGGAGTTTACAGAACCATTTGCACTTGGCCATGAGGACCTATGAAGACCCCTTCAGTCCTGATACTGCCTACGTATCCCAGTGTGATCTCTTTAACCCACTGATTGGGTTTTGTCTGCTGCCAGTATACACCAAGGGGGCCTTCATTTGTTTACATGTGAATGTATATATGTATGATTTTTTTTTCCATGAAAAAATAGCTTATTCTAACAGTATTTATTTCTGTTGGGTTCTAAGTGCAATTAATGGCAGTGCAACTTTTGATTGTAGTCCTTTTTGTTTGCACCTCTTTAATTTGCTGCCTAAACAATAATCACTGCCTTAATATATATACAGTGACCACAGAGTGACTAACTGCCTGTAAGAGACTTTATTCTACACTGACTTGAATAAAAGACTTTTACTTCCTCCTCCTGCAAAGCCACTGAACTATATATCTGCCAAACAAAGTAGCAGGCGTGCATGGACAGGTGTACTACATGTACTACAGTCCTTTGTTGTCCCAGTTTGTGCAGTTCCCCAATAACCCCAACCTGCAATTCCTGACTGCCTTTTACTAAGCCTATTTATTGACTGCCTATTGCATTAATGAGGACAATCACAATGTGGAGTCTCTGTGTTATTTTGTATATAAATAAACTGTTAAACAATGTTTTAAAATTATCCTGGTGTGTAAGATTTGTTCCCCCCCCCCCCCCCCACTGAGACCCCATGCTGTCTTCTTAATAAGTACTTATGTGCAAAATGATATTTGCAATGTAATGCTCTGGCTTGTATCCTTCAACACAACTCAATGATTGTAGCTTTTTTTTTAATTATTATTAATTGATGAACACTTTGTTTATCAAGTCAGTCAGTCCACATAAATGTTTCCATTTTTGTATATATTTCTGACTGAGAGCTCTGTGCTTGAGTTGCTGAGGCTATACACCTGATATGGCCATTGAGTCCTACTACAGTACATGCATACCCCACTTTTAAGTAGACAATGGGGTTGTATGATATATTACAGGGGTCTCCAAACTGCGGCCCGAGGGCCAGATGTGGCCCTTTGCTAGCCTTAATCCGGCCCTTGGGGCACAATTCCTTCCACTGATATGAGGCACTATTCCTCCCACTGACACCAACAATGGGGCACTATATCTTCCACAGATACCAATGATGGGATACTATTCCTTCTACTAATATTAATACTAATACTCCTCCTATTGACCACCAACCCTAAGGACATATTTATTCTCACTAATTCTGGACCCGTGACATTTTCTGCCCCTGTTGGCCACAATCCGGCCCTCGTAAAGTCTGAAGGACAATAAAGTGGCCCTTTGTTTGAAAAGTTTGGAGACCCCTGATATATTACACACAAAAGTAGGTCCCAGAACACTCCTAGATGAATAGCACCTAATTTGGGGATATAGGGGATCATTTACTAAAGGCAAATATACTGTGCAGTTCTTCCAGAGCTTAGTAAATGAGCAGAATCTCTGTTGATTTCCATCGTCCAATCATGTGCAAGCAAAAATTCTGTTTCTTTTGTTTTCTGAGCATGTGATTGGGTATTCTTTTGAAAGTGAAGCTTTACCTTATTTACTTAGTCCTGGAGCAACTGCACTTGCAGAGTGCAGTTGCACTTTGCAAAGTACAGTACACAGTATATTTGCCTTTAGTAAATTACCCCTACAGTGTGAGGGTAGTACTAGTACCCAAGACATATAAGAAAACTAGGGCTGGCTCAACCTATCAGGCTTAATCTGTACCCAAAGGCATCATGTTTGGGTGGAATGACCCTTTTAAACAGTCAATGACATTATATATAAATATATATATATATATATATATATATAATTATTATTTTAATTAATTAATTTATATACACACAGGTACACAACTTGCTAGATTGCATACTGTTTTTTGTTAACTATAACATGAAGGACTAGAAATCATTTTTTTAAATTAGGGTGGAATGGCCCTTTTAAACAATGACATTATATATATATATATATATATATATATATATATATATATATACACACATGACATAAACATATAAGTACACTATATATAATTGCAGGTATTTAGAAATACACAGCTCTATATATATATATATATATATATATATATATATACACACACAGGTACACTACTTGCTAGATTGTGTACTGTATATTGTTAACTATAACATGAAGGACTAGAAATCATTTTAAATTTAACCCCGTCCTCAAATTGCAAATTCCTTTATTCCTTTGTTGCAAGCTTCCTTGGCTCATGAGACTAGTGTAAAGTGTATTAACACCTTGGTTGATTGCTCTTGTGCCGTTTACAGCTAATTAACTGGAGGGTCATTTCATTAAATAAACAGTAGCCATGTCAATAAGGAGGGGGCGAGTTAATTGTCTTTCAGGGAAAGTCTAGGTTATAAATCACTGTACTGATCAGATCCTCCACTAGCTGCGTGCACACTATGCAGGGATCAGGCACAATTCACTGTTACATTGTACTAATCAACAAGGGGTTAATGTAATAAAAAGTATGCTCTAGGGAATAAAAGTAATGTTGCTTATAGCAAATAACCAGAATCATTGGATCCACTTCCAAAGCCTTATTTACCCCCTGATGTAAAGCGCTGCGCAAACTGTTGGCACTATATAAATCCTGTATAATAATAATAATTGGTTGCCATGGGCAATAAGTCATTTTTGGGATAACATTAATGTAGTGTATAGTTCTGTTTTCCAGCGATTGTGTGTCCCAGCCAGGTAAGAGGCAGATTCGTTGTCACCTTATTCCCCAGACAGCAGCAATTTATAAGGACAAGGTGTGATTCCTGTGATAGAGCCCTCCAGTCTGTATTCAGAGGTCCTTGTCTCCCTGGGGGCCACACTGGGTCGTTTAAGTACAAGATAAGCTGCTTCCTAAAACTAGATGCCGCACACTTCCAACAGATGTTCTAACAGATTGGAAATGTGAACTAGGTCTGCTCAGTGCCTCATTTGCCAGCAGCAGCCCACATAACTGGCATTTGCCTCTGGGCACCCATTATATTCCGTATGGGAGCAGTGTGTGTGTTTTGCGCAGTTCACTAGCATGCATTGCATGAATCTACAATGATAAATAACTGAAGGCTCAATCGATCTCTTAGGCACGAAATTCATAGGTAAAGTTTGCATTAGAAGACTGATAAAGTCTTGTGGATAATGGAAAATGTATTTGATAAAAGCAATGACACAGGTTAATCCACACCTGTTTATTACATTGTCTTCAATTAGTCAATGGGAATCCTGCTGCAACCAATCAGAATTCACCCTTCACTAATCGAACTCTCTAGTTATTTAATAATAATAATACAAATAACAGTAATAATAGTATTTCTATATATTTAGCCTCTGCAAAGTCACCCGGAAGTGGGAGCGGGTACCTGTCAAAAATAGGTACCCGTGCCCCCTCTCCAAAGGTGCCAAATGTGACAGCGGAGCCACATTTGAGTGGAGCTCCGACTTAAAGAGGAACTGCAGTCTGCTCACATAATTTGTAATAAAAACGTCTTTGCCATTGTGAAGATTCCCTCCAATCACTTTGCGTATTATTTTATATATACTGTGATTCTGTACTTGCCAAATATGCTGCAGAAATCTCCCTCCACTGAGTCTGGCTGCATCCATTTTAACTGTGGGCAGCTGAAGGATTTACACAGACACACCTCTGTCCCTTTTATGACTCATCCCCCCTCCCTTCCTGGCAATTTTGGCAAACTCTCACAAGTGTGAGAGAGAGAGAGCTGTGCATGATGTCATAAGCCTAGGCTAATGACCAGACAAGAAACAGGAAGTGGGCTGTATAAGGTATTTACTGGCAGAAAAAAAATGTTTTACTATCCAAAGTTAAAACAACAAGGGCAGAAGATTTAATAGATGGACAGTAAAAAAAAAAAAAATGACTGGAGTTCTGCTTTAGACTCAAAAAACAAATAGTAATATATTGCAGCTTTCCAGTCCTCAGATGTGATGTTTGCATTAGTTTTATTTTTTCGACTTTCCTTCCATAATTTTTACCTGCTGATCCTGCCAGTCAAGCCTAGTACACACAGGCTGAATGTGGGGCGGCATCGGCCGGTTCAATAGAAATCGGCCGACATGACCGAAAAAGGTCTTCCGACCGGCTCCCGATTGGCGCTCTCAGTCAATGGCTGAGAGCGCTGGCTGGAGTGTTCTGGGGAGGGGCCACCCCCCTGTCAGAACACAAAAGAACAGCATGGGAGATCGCTGTACTAACATTGCATAGTTAGTACATTGTCTCTGACCTGAGCTGTCAAAATTTTCGTTCGCTCAGCCTGCTTCTAAAGAAACAGGGATGCTGGAAATGCAGCATTCGACCAGCAGCCAATCAGCAGTGGCAGCCAAAGGCTGCTAGCACTGATCAGTGTGTTCTGGCTGGAACACAATAGCACAATAGGGGCGATTGCTGCACTAACATCGCTTAGTAAGTACGGTGACCTCTCGCCCGCTGGGTTGAACGAAAAAAAAACATCTCCACGTGTGTACCCAGCCTAAGACAATTCCTATCATAGAGGGACAACACTCACTCACAGTAATATACTGTATCTGTGTAGGACCAGCATTGTCACCCCAGGGTGTTCTCCTGTTTTGGACAACAAATACCTCCCTTCTCCTCATCTCCATTACATATAGGGTGGTGTTTTGTAGTTTACAGAAGATAGCGGAGAAGGGGATAGCATTGTTTGAGTTGTCATTTCAGTGCGCAGTAAGGTACAAGCCCAATACATTTCTGATAAAATCAATGGGATTTTGTTTGTGCTTGCAGAAAATGTTCTTAAGCTGGGTACACACAGTTTTTTTGGGTTGCACGAAAAAAATTGACAGCTCCGGTCGGAACCGCTGTACTAACCATGCAAGGTTAGTTCAGTGATCTCCCCCTTTGAGCTGCTGCGTTCTGAGAGGGGGACGCCCTCCCTCCAGAACACTCCGATCAGCGCTCTCTGCCATTGGCTGAGAGCACTGATCGGGATTTGGTCAGCTGCTGGTTTTTCAGCATGAACATCCGACAGACTGACACACACATGGGCCGAATGTCGGACGTTTTTTTTTATAACCGCCCGTTGTCTCCAGACATTTGGCCCATGTGTACGGGGGCTTTAGCCATGAAAAAAAAAATTTATGCAGCCACCACATCTAAGGACTGGTAAGCTGCAATATATTACATTGTTGTTCTTGGGTTCACATATACTTTAAATCTGAACTCCAGGTATGGATTTTTTTTTTACATAGTTACATTGGTCCAGTTTGGACCAATGTAAGTATGCATATGTCATACCTCCTAATAGACTTCTGTGGAAGCAGAGAATCACTGTAGTAGTCACCACAAGAACAGTGATTGCTGTTGTTTACCAGGTAGGTGCCAAGCTGCTGCCCTGCTGCATAGCAACCACAGGGGGTCACTCACCCAACTCCTTCAGTGATTTTCTGCTTTACAGCAGTCCAACAGATATGGCATATATACAGTATCTCACAAAAGTGAGTACACCCCTCACATTTCTGTAAATATTTTATTCTATCTTTTCATGTGACAACACTGAAGAAATGACACTTTGCTACAATCTAAAGTAGTGAGTGTACAGCTTGTATAACAGTGTAAATTTCCTGTCCCCTCAAAATAACTCAACACACAGCCATTAATGTCTAAACCGCTGGTGACAAAAGTGAGTACACCCCTAAGTGAAAATGTCCAAATTGGGACCCAAGGTGTCAATATTTTGTGTGGCCACCATTATTTCCCAGCACTGCTTTAACCCTCTTGAACATGGAGTTCACCAGAGCTTCACAGGTTGCCACTGGAGTCCTCTTCCACTCTTCATCACGGAGCTGGTGGATGTTAGAGACCTTGCGCTCCTCCACCTTCCATTTGAGAATTCCCCACAGATGCTTAATAGGGTTTAGGTCTGGAGACATGCTTGGCCAGTCCATCACCTTTACCCTCAACTTCTTTAGCAAGGCAGTGGTCATCTTGTAGGTGTATTTGGGGTCGTTATGTTGGAATACTGCCCTGTGGCCCAGTCTCCGAAGGGAGGGTATCATGCTCTGCTTTAGTATGTCACAGTACATATTGGCATTCATGGATCCCTCAATGAACTGTAGCTCCTCAGTGCTGGAAGCACTCATGCAGCCCCAGACCATGACATTCCTATCACCATGCTTGACTGTAGGCAAGACACACTTGTCTTTGTACTCCTCACCTGGTTGCCGCCACACACACTTGACACCATCTGAACCAAATACCTTTATCTTGGTCTCATCAGACCACAGGACATGGTTCCAGTAATCCATGTCCTTAGTCTGCTTGTCTTCAGCAATCTGTTTGCAGGCTTTCTTGTGCATCATCTTTAGAAGAGGCTTCCTTCTGGGATGACAGCCATGCAGACCAATTTGATGCATTGTGCGGTGTATGGTCTGAGCACACACAGGCTGACTCCCCACCCCTTCAACCTCTGCAGCAATGCTGGCAGCACTCATACGTCTATTTCCCAAAGACAACCTCTGGATATGACACTGAGCACATGCACTCAACTTCATTGGTCAACCATGGCGGGGTCTGTTCTGAGTGGAACCTGTCCTGTTAAACCGCTGTATGGTCTTGACCACCGTGTTGCAGCTCAGTTTCTGGGTCTTGGAAATCTTCTATCTATATATATATATATATTTACATTGGTCCAAGCTTGATTAATGTAGCTTTGCAATAAAAGTTGCACCCCTTTTTCAGCAATGGAACCGTTCAAATTGTTGCAACTCTGAAAAAGGTTACTGCACTACTTTTCTGCGATTTCATTCCGACTTGCATTGATTTCTGTTAAATGAAGTCGCAAGCCTCAATGAAATTGCAGATCCAAATCGCACTGATCTGCGGCTTTGAAATTGCACTGAAGTAGTGTGATTTCAAAGCCTCACTGGTGTGAACCAGGGCTTAATGTGTGTGTATTTGTGTTTTGCCATTTTTATTGCCGTTTACTTCGTTTTTTTGCTATCTGCATCCCATTGGGGAGATTTGACATAACTTCCTGTTCCAGCTATAATGGAACATTTTTGGATTTCCTCTCTCACTTTCTGTCTTGGTGACATTGAATACCAGGATAAATACAGAGGGGGAAACTTCCCAGCGGGCACACAGCTAGGAATAAAAACCTAGCAGGGGTTCTAATCTTTCCCTACTCTGTCCAAAACAAAACATGGCAATACATATATGTAGCACTGACCCCCGAAGGAGCTGCTGATAAATTTTGGGTCTTGCAAACTACCTCCATGGCTCCCATTGTCAGGGTAAAGAGTGTTCAGAAAAGTCAATGTCCACACAGATGTAAAACCTCAACAATAAGGCTTTATTTTCCTTTGCTGCAGAACTTGAGAAAAGGTGTGAAACGAGAGAAGTAGGGGAAGGTTCAGGCACGCGGTACAAAAGATGCAAACAGTCAGTATATTCGCCACTCAAGCCTGAGTGGGTATTGCTCACCTGGATAGTCCCCTCTCACGGTACTAGCAACACGAATGATGCAGTGATCAGATTTTAGACAGTTTCTGCCACAAACTGCTATAGATGAAGGAAAGTCAATGCCACAGACCTGATGAACTTGGGTCTCTGCCACAGACCTGGTGAACTTGGGTTTCTGCCACAGACCTGATGAACTTGGGTCTCTGCCACAGACCTGATAAACTTGGGTTTCTGCCACAGACCTGATGAACTTTAGGATGCATCCGGGAATCCTCTGCCACAGGATTTCAAACGTCCCGAACCTCCAGCCAAGCAAAAATAGAACGTTTGAGTGTATCCCTCCTTGAATGAGTCACCAGGCCTTTCGAGACATCGGCGCCTTGCCAGTCTCTTCCGGGGCAGGTCCTCCCCTGGCTCCCCTCCTCAAGAGCTTCCTTAGCAGGGATGGATAGCTTGGGAGACTTTCAAAGATGTAGGCCAAACCCAGCAGAGCTGGGCCTAGCAAATAGAGAGGTAGCCTCGGGCAGAAGGTGCCCGGGGCTAGAACACACACATGCACCCCGTGCCATGAGGGCCGCGAGGCGCACCAGAAGACCGAACCCCCTCCCTAATGGCATCTGTCCCTTATGTACCCCTCCCCAGCATGCACAGCGGGTCAACCACCCCCACTGCACGGCCGCCGAGAAGGGACACCCAATAGTGATGTGATACACCTGTATTCCAACATGGGCCAGCGGTGGCAGTGCCACCTATGTGCGAACAGGGAAAATTAACTGCCAGGCAGTATCACAACCAGAGCAGAAGCAGAATTCTAGAGAAATCAGCAAGTCTGAGCCCAACTATTAACTCAGACCATCCCCTAAATTTAAATAACATGAGGACCATTTTGGGCCGGCGCTACATATACATTAAAATAACATTTTGGGTTTCTCTGGGAAACGTCATTACACTTTTTTTACTCTATGGGGGCTTATGTAAGAATAGTTTGCTAACAAGAACATGTCTTGTTGCCCATAGAAAAAAGGACTGTAGAAATTACAGTTGAAATCTCACAGGGTGCTAAAAGTCCTTTGTGATGAAATTCTAGGAAGAAAAAAAAAGTCAGATTGTTTTATGAAACAAAACACTCAAGCAGACTTGGGGGCGTAAAAAAAAACAAAAAAAAACTGCATGCCTGCTTGTCACCTTGATTGTTAGTGACAGGTTTTTAAAGCAAAAAGAACAGAATCTTACACATCTTCAAAGGTCGCCGTCAATAAATTTTTTAAATCACTGCTTTCTTTTTCTGAAGTTATTTCCTTGTCAAAGTATTTTATTGGACATATATATTAGTCACATACAGATCATATGTAATACATGTTGTTGATATTTGTCCAATTATTACAAATATAGAAAAATAACAAATAATAGGGTCTACAGAATATATCCTAATGAAAATTATAAGGACTTAAATGAGATAGAAAGTAAATAAATCCTTGTACTAATATATTCAAGACTGTAGTTGAAAGAAATATTTAACATATTAATTATAAATTGATCTGTATCTTCGAAAAAAGTAATGTAGAGTAATACTGTAGCTTCAATAAGGTGCGTTACTTCTGAAGTTATTTCAGCACATTTAACTTATTGTAAACAAAAATGATAGAAACATATGTATTTTACAATTGCTGGAAATACCTTGTTGCTATTTGTTTATAAAGTGCAAACTACCTGCCGCACTGGCCTCATGTACACTGCTGCTGGTAAACGGACGTTTAGCCCTGGTTCACACTGGTGCGATTTGACATGCGATTTGACATGTCAAATCGCATGTCAAATCGGCGAAATTTGCCACAAATTGCGGCCAATGGCACCGTCCTAATCGGTGCGACGCCGCATCTGCGCTGCACCGATTACAAAAAGTAGTTTTTGTACTACTTTTTGCGATTTCAGCCGCGATTTACATTGACATCAGGACTGCCAGCGGTAGTGAAATTGTGCGAATTCAGCTGAACTCGCAGGCTTGACTCCCGCAGCCCCAGTGTGAACGTGGGCTTAGGAGCAGTTGGGCATTTTTTTCAACTGCTCCTGAACTCTCCTCTGTTATCTTATCAGTACATGTACACAGGGTCATTTATAGTCCTTTCTAGGCAGTTGAGTTTAGAGGCTTTTTTTGGAATGCAAAAAAATGGGTTCAGAAGCTGAGTTTAGAGGCATTTCAAGCGCCAAACGCTTCTAAACGCGGTAACTCCTGTTTAACCGCATTTCGTTTACAGGCGGTTTTAAACGCAAACGAGGCAAAACGCCGCTGAGTGCAGCATGTAAACGCGGCAAAACAGACGTTTTGAATGTGGGTTACTATCTGTCCAGTTAAATCGTTCACTAGAGGTTGTAAAAACGTCCCTTGTACATAAAGCCTTAGGCAACTGTTAATAGGATAAAATATAATCCCCCACAGACACCTTTCACCTTATCCAACAGGTCGTGGTGGGATAGGGAAACAATTGCATGCCTGAATATGCTCACTAACCCAGCCAAGCACCCCCAGTTGAGGCTTTTACAAGGAAGAAGTGACTAGCTGGCTTGTAGTTTCCTAGCCAGCTGTTACTGCCTATCCTTGACCCCCAATAGAGAAAAGTGCATCTCCTTCTTTCTTAAAAGGTCCTCCTAACATGTCAATGTACATGTTGTTTAAAGGTCTTTCAATGACTGGCTCATACATATGCAAGCAGCATCTTGTATTTATACGTATCAGTCTAATTAATGCGGAAATGGACAGCAGGACTTGTGCCCAAAACAGGCAGAGAGCAAACGACTAGTCACCAGCATTGCCTGGTCTGCCTTCAGCTCATCAATTCCCCATTACTGGCTCTCCATGTCTTGTTCCACCCTATGGGGGGGTTGACAAAAACATGAGTGTGCAAAATCTGGTGAAGCTCTGCAAAGAAACCAATCAGCTTCCAGGTTTTATTGTCGAAGCTCAATTTAACAAGTTGAATTTAAAAGCTGATTGGCAACCTTTAAGGATGTGTGTTATATATTGTTGCCTTTTATTGATTATTCTCCTTTGTACCCAAACATGCCTTGGACTATGTTGTTTGTCCAATATTGTATTCTTGAATATTTACAATAAAAACTATAAAAAAAAAGAAAAAATAAAGAAAAAGCTGTTTGGCTACCATGCACAGTTGCACCAGATTCTGAGTGCTTTGGTTTTAGTAAATCCCCCCCATGTCTCTGTGTGAGGACATCTTGATAGAGACAGGGCCTCACTTTCTCATATCAGAGCTGCACCCTTAATGACTAGTGGAAAAATTGGTATATATCGCACTAATGCCCCAAAAAAGTAATTAAATAGCAGCCAGCATAACACCTAACAAGTGCAAACCAAAAATACATATATAAAAATTATGTGCAGCGCTCAAAAATAAATATGCAAAAACAATGTAAAAGTCAAAGTAAAAATGTGAATGACCACAAAAAAATTGAATTATGTACTTCTACACATTCTGTGTGATATAAATGACCATACATGATATATGGAAAGGTGACATGAAAAGTCAATAAGTGAAATATAAATGACTATAAACAATAAATGTAATGATATAAAACAGTGACTTGAATATCACAGGACATCCAATTTTCAGCGAGTCCATATATTGTCATAAAAAATAAATATAACGTGAAAAAAAGTCCATAAAAAAAGTAGTGGTAGTGAAGAGAGAATGACTTCTAAACCAAGAAAGACTTTTCCACGTGACATCAATATTGGGTGAAAAAACAGCAGTAGAACCACCACCGGTTGTGAAAAGGCTTATCGGAGTAAGAGGACTCAAATGGGCATATGCTTAATGAGTCAGTAGGGGTTGTGGTGTAAGACACCAATGCATGGAACATCTACGCCTGTAGTCAGGATCAGAGTGGAAGGTGGTCCATCCGTCCAGGAATCAACACAAAACAGCAATACTTGAATATGGCCAGCGTTATGTACTGAATCCTCTCATGCAGTCAAACAATATAGCCAAAAAGGGAGAAAAAAACTCCACATAGTGTGAACCAGTAAAAAAATGTAATACGTTTATTTAAAATAGAGAACGCTCACATTTAGTAGTTGTAGAAAAGCGCTTAAAATGTACAATATGACCAACGCAATGGCATTTGCCAAGCTTGTTCTGATGCGTTTCGTCCGGATCGGGCTGTGTGGACGGGGAGGGGTGATCCTGCAGGGTGGGGTTACTAGTGGTCTGATGCAGGGGCAGCCCATCCATTAGGGGCACACAGGCGCCGCACCCCACTATCCATGCGTCTGACCCCTAATCTACATGCGGGGTGCCGGACGCATGGATTCCAATTTTTTTTTTTGAAGCACGTGATTAGAGCCAGAGGCTCTAATAGACTTCAAAAAAGGGTGGGCTCGGGGGCAGAGGACTGCGTCCCGAGCCCACCCAGTTGTGTGACAAAACAGAATGAATATTCTCAATTGTCACACTGATCCTCCTCCCAACCAGTCAAGAAGTGGGTTACCCGATTGGCTGAATGGACAGGCGATCTTATTGGACACCTAGAAGGAGGAGGGAGGAGATGCACAGAGGAAGATGCCGTGATGCAAAGGAGGAGGAGACGCGATGGAAACTGTCACCCGCCGCCTGTAGGAGCACTGCCCGCCCGCGACCTAGATGGGGTAAGTGCAGGGCTGGATGACCAACCAACCACCTGCAGGGGGGGTGTTGCGGGTGAGGTGACCCAACCGACAGCCTGGGGGGGGTTGTTTGCCGCCCCCCTCCAAAAAAAAACACCAGCCGCCACTGGTCTGATGACTAATGGAGGAATAATCAAGCCGCATCAGGAGAGGTTCAGAAAGCATAGGTGCACAGAATGAATGAAGCAGAAGCAGCGAGAGCCTTGCACTGCAGGTCGTTAAAGTGGAACTTCACTATCCCAATCAACATTGATTTTTTTTTTTTTTAATCCTCATGCTGCTAGTATTAGAAAACAGATAGGAAGGTACTGTATATCATATTTACTCGTTTTAAACTTTTTTTACATTTCTTCAGGTACTTACTGGTTTCTTGCCTAGGCAAATTATGTTATACATCCCAGGAGTGTTCAGGAGGAGAGGAGGAGGTTTTTATTTTTTCAGCTAAGCACACACACAGCTTAATCAAATGGAAATGTGGAGGAGATTTACTAAAACTGGTGCACACAAAATATAGTGCAACCGTGCATAGTAACCAATCAGCTTCTGCTTGTTGAGTTAAGCTTTGACAATAAAACCTAAAAGCTGACTGGTTACTATTCACAGATGCACTAGATTCTACATGCATCTGTTTTAGTAAATCGTCCCCTTTGTGCCACTGTTAACTGTAAGTTTTATTTCTAGGCACTCTAATCAAATTTTTAGTGTAGATCAAATAATCCTTTGAAATGCCCACTTACATGCACGAGAGTCCAAGATTTATGATTTGTGCAAACAGGAAGAAAATTCACCTGTTGAATACATTAGTTATAAGGAGAATCATTCATTAAAACTGCTTTTTCTAGAAACCATAAGCCTCCAGGCTTTCCAAAGACAGAGATATGTTTCAAATGCGTGTAACCGTTTGTGACTGACAGAGTGATTTATCATCTATGTGCCTCTTTAAAATAAAATGCGCTGATATTTTAAAGCTGGAGACTTTTTTTTTGCCTTGCGCTCTATATTAAACAAGTCACCTCCAATGCCAGTGCACCTAGACCTATATCCATGCTAGCTAGTTGCTAGAGCCTTATCTCACTCATGCAGGAATGTTCAATTAGAGCTATTCTTTTGGAAAAACAGCTGTGACAGTGAAGGGATCCTGTCTTTAACCTTTTCTTTTCCCTGCCCTCTTCCCTGTATAAAAAGCCTTGTATTTTTTATTTTATTTTTACAAGAAGATCTGCGAATGGATGATGGAAGAGCCTGATGTTTACCTACCCCTCCTCTACCCATGTCTATATATACTGTAGATTTACAGTTAATGAGGCTTTCACAGGACAAGCACGATTTATTGTTTGTCCAATGTTTAGTGGGACCTAGTCCACCTTTATCAAGGCAACCTGTAAACAAGAAAGGGGCAAAGAGACAAACAGTAAAACACAAAGTTATGTAATTATAATAAATATAGTCAATTAACCAAATGCACATATGAAATCTATGAGCATCTATTCTCGGTTCACACTGCCGTGACCTGGGATTAGTGATGAGCCGAACACCCCCGGGTTCGGTTCGCACCAGAACCCGCGAACTGACCGAAAGTTCGCACGAACATTAGAACCCTATTAAATACAATGGATGCGAACGTTCGGATTCTAAAGTGCTAATTATAACGACTATTATCCATGTTATTGTCCGAAACAGAGTTTGGGAACCCGGGTTCTGCACCAGGGGACATGTATCAATGCAAAAAGAAGTTTTAAAAACGGACGTTTTCCGGGAGCAGTCATTTTAATGATGCATAAAGTGAAAAAAAAAAAGTCAAATATTCCTTTAAATATTGTACCTGGGGGGTGTCTAAAGTATGCCTGTGAAGTGCCACGTGTTTCCCGTGTTTAGAACTGTCCCTGCACAAAATAACATTTCTAAAGGAAAAAAAGCCATTTAAAACTGCTTGCGGCTTTAATGCAATGTCTGGTCCCGGTAATATGGATGAAAATCTTTAGGAAAAATGGCATAGCTACCCCATCAACCCCCCCCCCCTACCCCAGCCCATTACCAGCCCCTTTGGGTCTTGTATGGATATTAAGGGGAACCCCGCACACAAAATAAAAAAGGCCCTATATACTCTGAACAGCCGTATACAGGCGGTGCATACAAGACAGGGACTGTAGGTTTGTTCTTATGTAGAATCTGTTTGTAATTTTGAACAGCTGCATTGTTTAAGTGTAGCTCCATGCCAAATTCCTTTTCTTTAGCTTTTTGGAAAACATAGGGAACGGTTATCACCCCTGTCACATTTTTTTTGCTGTCTGTGCCCCTGTTCAGAATATTTCACCTCACTTTGCGTCCCAATGACAACTGTTTTTGAAATGTGGTGTTTTTATTGAAACAAGGATTGGTGATAAAGCATCAGTAGAGAGGAGACACCTTTCTCCCATATTAATTCTTACAGGAGAGAATTGTCCTTCCAAGGGGTAGATTTCCTCTCACTTCCTGTTGTCTTCTTCCGTTTGCAAGTAGTAGTCGTTTGTAAGTTGGATGTTTGAAAGTAGGGACCTGCCGTATATACTCTGCAGAAATTGGCCCCTTAGGTGTTGGTGTTGGCACAACACTGAAAGCACTCACAGTTATTCTTGGTGGGTGCTGGAACGCCCTGCTGTCAACTATTATATCAGGAATTGTAATAACATATAATTGTTGATCAGTGGTACTAAAAATTGGGCCTTTGATGGTGGTGCTGGTGCCACAACACTGTAAGGCCTGACAGTTACTCTCGGTGGGCGCAGCAATGGGCCCTGCTGTGAATTATTAGATCAATAATTATAATAATTGCATGCCCCTGTTGAATAGGGGCTGAAAAATTGGGCCTTTGGTGGTGGTGGTGGTGGTGATGGTGGTGCTGGTGCCACAACACTGTAAGGCCTGACAGTTACTCTTGGTGGGCGCAGCAATGGGCCCTGCTGTGAATTATTAGATCAATAATTATAATTGCATGCCCCTGTTGAACAGGGGCTGAAAAATTGGGCCTTTGGTGGTGGTGGTGGTGGTGATGGTGGTGCTGGTGCCACAACACTGTAAGGCCTGACAGTTACTCTTGGTGGGCGCAGCAATGGGCCCTGCTGTGAATTATTAGATCAATAATTATAATTGCATGCCCCTGTTGAACAGGGGCTGAAAAATTGGGCCTTTGGTGGTGGTGGTGGTGGTGCTGGTGCCACAACACTGTAAGGCCTGACAGTTACTCTTGGTGGGCGCAGCAATGGGCCCTGCTGTGAATTATTAGATCAATAATTATAATTGCATGCCCCTGTTGAATAGGGGCTGAAAAATTGGGCCTTTGGTGGTGGTGGTGGTGGTGGTGGTGATGGTGGTGCTGGTGCCACAACACTGTAAGGCCTGACAGTTACTCTTGGTGGGCGCAGCAATGGGCCCTGCTGTGAATTATTAGATAAATAATTATAATTGCATGCCCCTGTTGAACAGGGGCTGAAAAATTGGGCCTTAGGCACTGGTGGCACAACACTGCAACCCCTCACAGATACTGTACTTGGAGCACAGCAATGAGGCCTGTTGCAAAGTATTGCATCCAAAATTTTAATTACACGCCCCTGTTAAACAGGGGCTGAAAAATTGGGCCTTAGCCACTGGTGGCGTCACCCATAAACCAAAATGATCTTCCAAGCTATCATCATTAATCGTATCATTGAGGAGGAGGAGGAGGATAGCCAGTCAACATAACAGCACAGGCACTCAGCATCAGCATCAGTCTTGAAGGGATGTGACATTTTAAAATCAATTAGTCTGTTATATCAGCATCAGGTGTGTGGTAGCTGGTGGTGATCCAAGACTGGTTCATCTTGATGAAAGTCAGTCGATCAACCGAGTCGGTGGACAGGCGCACCCTGTGATCCGTGACAAATCCTCCAGCAGCACTGAATGTGCGTTCTGAAAGAACGCTGGATGCAGGACAGGCCAGTAGCTCAATTGCATACTGTGCAAGCTCTGGCCAGTGATCCATCCTCAAGACCCAGTAAGCCAGAGGATTTTCGGTGGGGAAGGTGTCCAAGTCTGACCTTGCCCCTAGGTATTCCTGGACCATGTATATCAGACGCTGGCGATGGTTGCTGGAACCGATCATACTTTGGGGCTGCGGACTAAAGAATTGTCTGAACGCATCGGTCAGACGGCCACCTTCCCCACCGCTCCTTCTTTGACTGCCCGAAGCCTCAACAACTCGTTGTCCAGGACCAGGAGTTTGTAACCTCCCAGTCTCTGGGAACGCGTTGCACAGACCTTTCTGCAAGGCCTCCCGGAGTTGTCTCATCCTCTGCTCCCTCTGTGACGGTAACATAAGGTCCGCAACCTTACCCTTGTACCGTGGATCAAGGAGAGTGGCCAGCCAGTAATGGCTCCCTCTCCTTGATCCGAAGAATACGAGGATCCTTCCGCAGACTTTGCAGGATCAGGGAGGCCATGCAGCGTAGGTTAGCTGAGGCATTCAGTCCGGAGTCCTCTGGGTCACTAAGGACGACATGATCCGCAGCCACCTCCTCCCAGCCACGTACAAGTCCACTGGTTTCTTGGGACTGTAAATCATCCCTAAAAGACTGCTGCTGATGATGCTGAGTGCCAGCCTCCACCTCCATGCTGACACAATCCTCCTCCTCCTCCTCCTCCCCTTCCTGTGCGATGGGTGGGACAGAAGGAACACTGTCTGGGTAAAGGGGGCCTTGGGAGGCAAGGAAGTCCTCCTCTTCCTGCCTCTGTTCTGCTTCAAGTGCCCTGTCCATTATTCCACGCAACGTGTGCTCCAACAGGTGGACAAGACATACAGTGTCACTGATGCATGCACTGTCACTGCTCACCATCCTTGTGGCCTCCTCAAATGGTGCCAGGACAGTGCATGCATCCCTGATCATGCCCCACTGGCGTGGTGAAAAAAACCCGAGCTCCCCTGACCCTGTCCTGGTGCCGTAGTCGCACAGGTACTCATTGATGGCCCTCTGCTGCGTGTGCAGCCGCTGCAGCATGACCAACGTTGAGTTCCACCTGGTGGGCATGTCACATATAAGGCGGTTCTTGGGCAGGTTCAACTCCTTTTGCAGCTCAGCCAGGCGAGCACTGGCATTATAAGATCTGCGGAAATGCACACAGACTTTCCTGGCCTGCCTCAGGACATCCTGTAAGCCCGGGTACCTGCCCAAGAACCGCTGCACCACCAGGTTAAGGACGTGAGCCATACAGGGCACATGGGTCAGTTGTCCCTGTCGGAGGGCGGAGAGGAGGTTGGTGCCATTGTCGCAAACCACCATTCCTGGCTTAAGCTGGCGTGGCGTCAACCACCTCTCGGCCTGCCCCTGCAGAGCAGACAGGACCTCTGCCCCAGTGTGGCTCCTGTCCCCCAAACACACCAGCGCAAGCACGACATGGCATCTTTTTGCCTGCGTACTTGCGTAGCCCCTTGAACGCCTACGGAGCACCGCTGGTTCCGAGGACAAACCACAGGAAGAGGCCATGGAGGAAGAAGAAGAGGAGGGGGTGGAGGAGAGAGGTGTGTCACAACCAGTAGTAGCATTTTGGAGGCGTGGCGGTGGAACAACCTCCAACACTACTGCACCTTGTACTGCATCCTTCCCAGCTGCCAAAAGAGTGACCCAATGGGCCGTGAAAGAAAGGTAACGTCCCTGTCCATGCCTGCTGGACCATGAGTCAGCGGTAATATGCACCTTACCGCTGACCGCCCTGTCCAGCGAGGCCAAGACATTGCCTTCCACATGCCTGTAGAGAGCCGGAATCGCCTTCCGTGCGAAAAAGTGGCGTTTGGGAACCTGCCACTGAGGAACCGCACATTGCACAAACTCACGGAAGGGGGCAGAGTCTACCAACTGAAAAGGCAGCAGTTGAAGCGCTAGCAATTTAGCCAAGCTAGCATTCAACCGCTGGGCATGTGGATGGCTGGGAGTGAACTTCTTTCGACGGTCCAGCAGCTGGGGCAGGGAAATTTGCCTGCTAGAATCGGACGTTGGTGTACTGCTAGCAGAGTGCCCGCAAGTACTTGGCTGTGACACACCTAATTCTACACCTTCATTCCTCTCAGAGCAGGTTTCAGAGAGGACTGAAGGTATACTGGGGTTGGAGATCCCAGCTGATGCGGTGCAAGAAGAGGTCAGCTTTGTTCTTTGGTGTGGGTCTTTAAGGTAGGCTTGCCAACGAGCTGCATGGCAGGTCAACATATGTCTGATCAAGCATGTGGTGCCCAAGCGGCTGATGTTTTGGCCACGCGATATACGCTTGAGACATATGTTGCAAACAGCAGCTGTGCGATCTGATGCACTCGCCTCAAAAAAGGCCCACACCAAAGAACTTTTGGAATGACGGGCAGAGGCAGCGCCCTGCACAGGCGGAGCTCTGCGGTGTGATTCCGTCGGTGTGCTGCCCATACGCTGGCCACTCAAGGGCATCCTGCCTCGTTGGAGATGTGCCTCCTCCTCATCCTCCTCCTCCTCCTCTCTCCTATTAGGCACCCACATGGAGTCAGTGACCTCATCATCCCCTCCCTCCTCATCACTGGAGCCAATCTGGCAGTATGCTGCAGCTGCTGGAGCATGACTGCCAGATTGGTGTCCTTCTTGAGCATCCCCTCTCTCTGCTCTCACGCTACTGCCTTCCTCTAGCTGGGTATCATCATCAGATCCTTTGAAACGCTGGGCATCCTCCTGGAGCATGTACCCAACACTGTGCTCAAACAGTTCGGGGGACTCCTCAGGAGGAGGACATGGTGGGTCTAGGGAAGGATTGACTAATGAAGATAATGATACCAGAGAAGAGGACGCTTTGGCAGCTGCTTTGCCAGTACCCTGAGCCTGGGTGAGAGAGGATGAGGAGGATGAGGTGGGCTTGGTCATCCACTCTACCAAGTCTTCGGCATGATGTGGCTCAACATGTCCAGCTGCCGAAAAGAAGGACAAGCGTGTCCTATGGCCATGTGCTGATGACAATGCACCGCGTCCACGACCAGCACTGTTGCCCCCAGACACAGAGCCTGCTTGCTCTCTTTTTTTGCCTCCTGACTGTCTGCCTCTCCTTGTTTGCCTTCCAGACATTTTAATGGATGGCCTGCAGGGAGATGGGAAAAAGAGCAATAAGGGCTACCTTCAGGTGTATACTGTGCAGGAGGCTTAGCAACAATGACACTGACACTGTCCCCTGCCTATCCTTCTCTGTCCCTAAACTCAAGGATTTCAAATATGGTTCAGCAAAATTGGTTTAGAACAGAATAGCACACTGACACTTTCCCTCACTGTCCTACTCTGTCCCTCCCTACAAACAAGATTTAGCACAGAATAGCACACTGATAGTTTCCACGAGTGTCCTTCTCTGTCCCTAAACTCAAGGATTTCAAATATGGAACAGCAAAATTGGTTTAGAACATTATAGCACACTGACACTTTCCCTCACTGTCCTTCTCTGTCCCTCCCTACAAACAAGATTTAGCACAGAATAGCACACTGATAGTTTCCACGAGTGTCCTTCTCTGTCCCTAAACTCAAGGATTTCAAATATGAAACAGCAAAATTGGTTTAGAACTTTATAGCACACTGACACTTTCCCTCACTGTCCTACTCTGTCCCTCCCTACAAACAAGATTTAGCACAGAATAGCACACTGATAGTTTCCACGGGTGTCCTTCTCTGTCCCTAAACTCAAGGATTTCAAATATGGAACAGCAAAATTGGTTTAGAACAGAATAGCACACTGACACTTTCCCTCACTGTCCTACTCTGTCCCTCCCTACAAACAAGATTTAGCACAGAATAGCACACTGATAGTTTCCACGAGTGTCCTTCTCTGTCCCTAAACTCAAGGATTTCAAATATGGAACAGCAAAATTGGTTTAGAACAGAATAGCACACTGACACTTTCCCTCACTGTCCTACTCTGTCCCTCCCTACAAACAAGATTTAGCACAGAATAGCACACTGATAGTTTCCACGAGTGTCCTTCTCTGTCCCTAAACTCAAGGATTGAAAATATGGAACAGCAAAATTGCTTTAGAACAGAAGAGCACACTGACACTTTCCCTCACTGTCCTACTCTGTCCCTCCCTACAAACAAGATTTAGCACAGAATAGCACACTGATAGTTTCCACGAGTGTCCTTCTCTGTCCCTAAACTCAAGGATTTCAAATATGGAACAGCAAAATTGGTTTAGAACAGAATAGCACACTGACACTTTCCCTCACTGTCCTACTCTGTCCCTCCCTACAAACAAGATTTAGCACAGAATAGCACACTGATAGTTTCCACGAGTGTCCTTCTCTGTCCCTAAACTCAAGGATTGAAAATATGGTTCAGCAAAATTGGTTTAGAACAGAATAGCACACTGACACTTTCCCTCACTGTCCTACTATGTCCCTCCCTACAAACAAGATTTAGCACAGAATAGCACACTGATAGTTTCCACGAGTGTCCTTCTCTGTCCCTAAACTCAAGGATTTCAAACATGGAACAGCAAAATTGGTTTAGAACAGAATAGCACACTGACACTTTCCCTCACTGTCCTACTCTGTCCCTACAAACAAGATTTAGCACAGAATAGCACACTGACACTTTCCCTCACTGTACCTCTCTGTCCCTACAAACAAGGTTTAGCACAGAATAACACACTGACACTCTCCCTACCTATCCTTATTTGTCCCTAAACACAAGGAATCCAGGATTAGTAAAAGGAAAAAAAAGGACACTGTCCCTGCCTATGCTTCTCTTTCCCTGCTCCGGAACACACTACACAAGGCCGCCGCGCTGGCGGCCTTTTATAGTGTGGGGCGTGTACTAAACCCCCTCAGCAATAATTGGCCACAGGCATCCTGCCTGTGGCCAATCATTGCTCTCCTCGCTGCCGGCGCTGTGATTGGCCAAGCATGCGGGGTCACAGTGCATGCTTGGCCAATCACAGCGCCTGGATGACACTGCGAAGGCGTAGTGCATTGTGGGCGCGAACGGCCCAAATCGTTCGATCTTCGTCTAACGATCGAACAGCCGATGTTCGAGTCGAACGTATGTTCGACTCGAACACGAAGCTCATCCCTACCTGGGATCTGACTTGTAAAACCCCAAATCACGTGACATGTGAAATCCCATGTTAGTCAATGGGAGCTGTCTTAATTAGCACTACTGAAGTCGCTCCGGCTTTAGAAAAGGTTCCTGTACTACTTCAAGGCAACATCTATCTGACTTGTGCCCATAGACTTTAATGGAAGTTGCCTCCAAGTCAGATCCTCATCTTAATTGATGTGATTTGGATCCGACATTACAGGAAGATTACACAGGCATTCCCTAAAGTTGCTTCAAAGTCGTGCCAAAGTCGGGCCAAAGTCACGGCAAAGTCGCACTGTAAGTAGCGAGACTTTCAGGTTGGGGCAGGGTGAACCGAGCCTAAATTACCATAAATCCGGTGAGGCTGATAGTTGGGGATAGGCTGCCACAGAGATACATATCCATGTTAAAGCTCATCTCTGGGAAAAGGAAAAAATGCTCCAATGCAGTGGGGCTGCCCAGCACTGCAAGGATTAAATGCTTGTTTAGGTCTAGGGGGCATAAAAACGAAGATTTACTTTCCTGATCCTCTATTCCTCTGGCAGCCGAAGCTCTCCGTTACTCCCCTATGCTCTGGCGGTGGACTGTCCCTTGATCCCTTGATGTCTTCATATCCAGTACAGAGCTATGGGCTCTACATTGGACTTGATTATATCAAACAACTGGAGACCTCTAGAGCATAGGGGAAAAGAGGCTGTGGGCTCCAGTCTTTCATCCTGGATGAAGCCTGTATCAGGTAAGTAAAAATGCTTTCTGTGGTCCCCTAGACCTAAACAAGGATTAAACCCTTGCAATGTGGATGTAGCCCCACAGCAAGAGAGCATTTTTCCTTTCCCCAGAGTTGAGTTTTAAGTCTGCGTTTTGGTCACCAGCAACAAATACCCAATCTGGAGACCCCACTGAAATATCCAGAATACACTGGTGTTGATTTACTAAAACTGGAGAGTACAAAATCTGGTGCAGCTCTGCATGGTAGCCAATAGGGATGAGCCGAACACCCCCCGGTTCGGTTCGCACCAGAACCTGCGAACGGACCAATGTTCGCACGAACTTTAGAACCGTGTTAAATACAATGGACTCGAACATTCAAAATCAAAAGTGCTAATTATAATATGCAAGTTATTGTCCTAAAAAGGGTTTGGGGACCCGGGTCCTGCCCCAGGGGACATGTATCAATGCAAAAAAAAGTTTTAAAAACTGCAGTTTTTCGAGAGTAGTGATTTTAATGATGCTTAAAGTGAAAAAAAGGTGAAATATTCCTTTAAATATCGTACCTGGTGGGTGTCCAAAGCATGCCTGTGAACTGGCACGTGTTTCCCGTGTTTAGAACTGTCCCTGCACAAAATGAAATTTCTAAAGGAAAAAAAGTCATTTAAAACTGCTTGCGGCTTTAATGTAATGTCTGGTCCCGGCAATATGGATGAAAATCATTAAGAAAAATGGCTGGGTACCCCCCCCCCAGCCCACTACCAGCCCCTTTGGGTCTTGTATGGATATTAACCTCCCTGGCGGTATGATTCTGTCTGGAATTATGTACCAAAAGCGGTATAATTATTTTGCATGGAAATTTGGTGTTATGTATTGTAGGCCTGCAATTCTTAGTAATTACTTACTTAAACCTGACCAAACAAGAGTCTAGTAGACATCCCGGGTATGATAAAGTTTGAAACACAAAATCATAAATTATAATATAATAAATAACTATAAATAATTATATCAAATAGTAATGTAATTATAATAAAAATGATTCAATAATGTAATCAAATCAAAAACAAACACTGAAATTTGCTCAGTTGCAGAATTGTCGCTATCATTAGAATTAGTGTTTGATGACGAATTTCCCCACAAATCGCTATCGCTCAATTCTGCGAGTGATTCTAATTTATTATCGCTGTTTTCTAGCTGGTCTAAATCCACTTTTGACATAAAGGGACACTTTCTGGTTGCTATGGACAATCTCCAGTTTCCAGGCAGTTCCAAGAACAGTTTTTATAATATAAAACTGCATGCAGGACACTGGACAGACCACTAGGGACAAAGGGGATGTGTAATTATTTGATACAGTATTGTAATCAGTAAGATTACAGTATACTGTATCTATACTGTCTTTTTCACTTTCTGAATTTGGCGCTCGGCACTCGGCAGTGTGGTTTGAGCAAGACAGGGCTCGCACACACTGCGGGGAGACATCGCAAGGTCCAGGGGACAAGGTAAGCAACTCTCCCTGGATACTGCAATGCAGCCCGAGTCTGGCTGTGGGTTACCGCTCTTGGTATGAAAAACTCACCCCGAGCCAGACTCGGGAATACCGCTAAGGGGGTTAAGGGGAACCCCGCACCCAAATTAAAAAAAGGCCCTATATACTCTGAACAGCAGTATACAGGCGGTGCAAACAAGACAGGGACTGTAGGTTTGTTCTTAAGTAGAATCTGTTTGTAATTTTGAACAGGTACAGGCCTGCAGTGAGATGTAGCTGCACAAAGGTGGGATGTATATATATATATATATATATATATATCTGTACTGATTATAATGCAGCTATCAGAATCAACTGCCTGCTGTGGTATTAGTATGAGAAAAGCAGCAATTGTCTTCAGTTAGTTTTAGGTGAACACTGTGCAGAGGACACAGTACACTAACTGAAAATACTTGCAGCTCTCTGCCTGTGGTTTTATTATGAGAACACCACTAACTGTATTCAGGTAAGCTTTAGGTGAACACTATTGCAAAGCACACAGTACACTAAGTGAAACACTGACTGCAGCTAGAACAATCACCTGCCTGCCTGTCACAGTATAGAGAATAACAGGAACGGATCTAGCTAAACTGAATACAGTGTATAAATATATATATATGTAGCGATACCTCCAACTAAGAAGGCCGCAGATTTAGTTGGGGCCTGAAGACAGCTCCGCCAACCCCCGGCAATATGCTCAACCCCCCCACTGGCACAGCTAGTAAGGGGAGATAGGACCGCGTGACCGCAACTCTAGGTGACACAGTCCTATGGCAAACACACACAGTGATGTACTTAAAAACTTCTATTAAAGTAAGTGAAACCGACACCAATGTACTTGACCCAGATATTTTACTGAGACTAATGGGCAAGTAATAAACAGCAGTATAACAAGTTGCAGATCCCTGCAATAAAAAGTAATAAAGATAAACAGAGTAATCAGAATAATTAAGTATTGCTATGCAACTCTAGCGCTGCCCTTTTTCAGCTACTTCCCCTCATGGGTAGACTAACACCCAGCAATGTCTACCTATGCAGTCAGGCCTGACTGATCTAAATGGAAGTTCAGTGAAACAATATTCGCTAGCAATCTTTCGGTGGTGCACTTGAAGAACAACTTTGTAATCCCAACGAATAGTAAAGATAAAGTATTTGTCTTTAAACAGCTCTCACCACCCGGACAAATCCAAGTCCGTTTCCTCCATCGATTCGTCTAGGAACAGGAATCCACCGACATCCAAGTCTTCAATCCTTCTTGGGAGAAAAAGAAACCCTGGACTGCCGCACTCTGTATAGACAGTTATTTATTCCAAAATTTCAGGTAAAAAATCCAAATTCAAAATAAATCCATAAATCCAAAACAACAAATGCAGATAGTGTGCATGCAGGGAAGGGTGGCTAACGCGTTTCACGTCACGAATTGACGCTTACTCATAGCTCATCCTTCTGGTGTACTGCAGCAAGGATGAGAAGATGTCTCTAAGGTTCTGCTAGGCTGGCAGAGGGGCTCTTTGGAAAGGAGCACAAGGCCCAGGCTTCAGGCCTTGTGCACACAGCAGTTCAGTACAGAGATCCTCTTGCTAGGAGGGGGGGTGTCCAAAGAGAGCGAACAAACTCCACCTCCTCTTTATAAAGTCTGCCCCGGCAGTCTCTGTTCTGGAGCAATGTACCCTGGGTGCTGCAAGATGTACTGGGAGATGTAGTCTCTCTCTCTCCTCTGCTTTCACTTCCAGTAATGTCTCTTTACTTCCTCCTGACTCACCTCTCACCTGGAACTTCTTCTCTCTCTCATAAAGGGGAATACCCCGCTACATATACATACAACACCTAGGATGCATATATATCCTCTACACACTGTAACTGCAGCTAACTGACTCACCTGCCTGCTCTATCTAACTCAATATAAATGACACTGTCTCTCTCTGTAATCTCTCTCTTTAAACAACTCCAACACACTACACAGGGCCGCCAAGCCGGCGGCCTTATATAGTGTGGGGCATGTACTAAACCCCCTGAGCCATAATTGGCCAAAGCCACCCTGGCTTTGGCCAATTATGTCTCTCTGTACTTACAGCGCTGTGATTGGCCAAGCATGCAGGTCATAGTGCATGCTTGGCCAATCATCAGCCAGCAATGCACTGCGATGCCGCAGGGAATTATGGGCCGTGACGCGCCACCCGAATTTGGCGCGAACGGCCCATAATGTTCGATCTTCGTCGAACGAACGAACAGCCGATGTTCGAGTCGAACATGGGTTCGACTCAAACACGAAGCTCATCCCTAGTAGCCAATCAGCTTCTGACTTGACAAAAAAGATTTTGCACTCTCCAGTTTAGTAAATCAATCCCACTGTGAGAGCCCTGCTTGACAGAGTCACCACTCAGTAACTAGACTAGAAAAATGTTTCTTGTACCTTTTAGTAGATCAAAAAAGAAAGTGTGAGAGTCAGGCATTTAAATTTGCGCATGTGCATAATTTTTGCAAAATTTCACCTTACTCCCATGATAAACTAGACCCAGCCAGTGGCGTACCAGCATTTATACAGCCATAGAAACAACACACTCTATAGGTGTCAATGAGGGTCCATGCACGCTGGGCTTAAAAATCGCTACTTCCACAGGAGTTTTGTCTTTTGCCTGTAGAAGCATCTCAGTGTTATCCTATGTGTCCATGTACATTAGGATGTTTTTAGAGGCATATTTTGAGCTCAGCATTTAGGCAGGAAACAAAAACTCTCCTGTTATGTTTTTTTCTGCCACAAAGCTCCAATCAAAAATGCAAAACATGCACCGTAAACTGCAAATGTTAAAACTTTTTCAATGAAAACTTTTGTCCAGTGACTTCACTTCAGTATGTAGTCCAAACACCTCTTTGGCCTTGGCCCAAGTTCTCTGCATAATTGCCTAAGATCTGTCCAGTTCCTTAATTTGCATTTACTCTCTGCACCACATCACCACCCCTGCAAATGTTTGGATTGGACCAACTTTTACACACAGACCCCTAAATTATTCTGGACAGTATAAATCTTTTCGTAGTAATATTCAGCTGCCATAAACTCACAGTCTTGCTAGAAATTTCTGTAAACATATCTTAGGGCTGCAATGTTTCGTACTGCACCATCAGTGCAATCCTTCTGTTATAGTTAGCATTCGGCACTGTTCTTATGATAATTCCTTTTTAAAAATCAAACCCTCAGGGTGGTGTTTTCAGCAAACCAATGGACTCACTGTGAAACATATTGACATGCAAATTAGGTATCTGTGTGGTTTAAAGGAATCGGAGACACTTCACTAAGTATTTCAGTGCATGCTTTGATGATTATCTAAGATAATTTTCATATTTCGGAGCTTTTCAAATGACCTATGCTGAATTTGAGGGAAATTATTTATATTATTTCCACTATGCATCTTACAGAAACCCAGCTAAGCAGAAAACTAGAAGGACCAAACAGTGTGACGGGTAGAGGTTAAATGTATCCCCATGAACAAAAAAAAATGGTTGTACATTATAAGGACAGAACAAAATGTGAAAAATGTTAACTGTTCTGTCAAAATTACAAGCTCTACCAAAAAAAAAAAAAAAAAAAAAACAACCACAAAAAAAGTAGATCCTTGCATTAAAGCTCAATTAAACCCCCACTAATTATTACTGTATTGCAGTCCAGCTACATATACAGTAATAAATATACAACGGTATGGCCAATGGCTGAGAGCACTGACCATAGTGTTCTGGAGGGGGGACCATCCGCCTGTCAGAACACAAACTAACAGAAGGGGAGATCGCTGTACTGACCTTGAATTGTTAGTACAGCGGCTCCGAACTAAGCTGTCAGTTTTTTCATTCAACCTGCTGGGTTAAATGAAAAAAAAAAAACTATTGGTGTGTACTGGGCCTAAGGCTGGCCATACATTATCCAATCTTTTGTACAATTTGCCTTTAGGTCTACCAAAACCATATAATATGAGGTCAAATCTAAACACTTTAAATTTGTATGAAATCAGGCAGGCCCTTACACTACATAGTTGAAGATAAATGTTTTTTTTTTTAAAGATATTTTTATTGGGTTTTTCAAGACAGACCAACAAACAAACAGAAATAAAAAGCATAAACACAAAAAAAAAACACAGCCTTATACCAGACAATCTGGTTAAATCAGGTCATACACGTGAAAAGAACATTCGGCAAAGTGCAGAAGTACATAAAAACAAATGGGCATCAGTGCAAAAAAATAAATAAATATATATGTAGCGGGTATACACTTTTCTGTGTATTTAAAACTGGCAGAGACACCAGTGATGTGCAGTTCCCTGCAGCCCAGCGGGTGGCGCTGTCGCCTTGGGCTGGGGTTGAACCATTGCTGTGTGCCGGGCTCCCTTTTTGTCCTCCCTTGGCAGCAGTATGGTGGGGCGGGGAACCCGCCATGCTTGCTGGGAGAGGGTATAAAGGGGCCGGCCATCTTTGTCACGGGGTCGAGTCCCGGGCACCTTCAGCCTGTGGGCGGTGGTTCCTGTTGGTCCTCTAGGCGGCCTAGGCCTAGAGGACATTCGGAGGTCGTGTTCCATCCCAGGCACCTTTAGCCTGGGGTGAGGTACTCGGATGGAGGTCTGGAGCTCAGTGCCCAACACTGAGTTCCGCGAGGGAAGGAGATCCTAGGGGACCCTGGGAGTGGGTACCCGAATCCGGAGGGCGTAATGGACCGGTGGGAGATACTTTTTCGAAGACCTGGTGCAGCATATTGCCGGTGACAGGTGAGCCTTCCATCGGAGACCGCCTGGAAGGAAATCCCCCTTCGCTCGGAGACCGCAACCCACTTTCAGGAAGGAAAGTGGAGAGTTCATTGTGCCCGGGCCTACTCGTATCCACACCCCCCTTGTCTGTTCTGTTCATTGAGGGAGTCCAACTGTCTGTGCATTACTCTGTTATTGGAAGAATAAAGGAGTGTTGGACTTTAGTGGTGTGGGGCTCATTTACTGCAGACACTGTTCGAGAAAAAACCAGGAGGAGGTCTCCGGATGCAGAACACCGACCCGAAGGTAAAAGAGGATTGTCTCTCACTGCACATACTCTGCAGGGGGACTTGGCGTGGTGACCCCGCACTCTCTCCTTCAGAGTACCCCTAGACGAGCGCCAGAGCAAGAAGAGTAGAGAGGACAGGGTGGAGGCCGCTACACGTGGGGGCTCGGGTCCGGGATGGTGTTCGTGCTACTACGGAGTTTGAACGTGTCTGCCCGGAGGAGTTCGGAGTAGGTCGGCCATATTATTGGCCAAAGTGCATCCCTGCTCGAAGTCGTGGACATGACCCGGTGAAGGGAAAGGCCTGCGCAGAAGAGCGAGGAAAGCGGGGAGCTCAGCCGTGTGAAGGACTACACGTGGGACGTTGGCGCAAAACTTTGCACTGCGCGATGGACCAACAGCAAGTCACCATGTTCGGACAAACAGCGTGGGTTCCACTTCATCCTTCCACCACGTCTTTGACTGCTGCTGCTCCGGTGACCGATACAGGGATTCGGCTAAAGCCAAGGGGACGATTCGCCCTGTATTCATGCATGGACGTTGAGGCCCTAGGTGTGATTTGTACCGGCTGCTCGGGACTGGTGTGTCATCTGAAGCCATTCGGGCGATGCAAAGTCTGTGGGGAGATCCTATTCGAGGTAGATACAGTCATTGAGAAGCCAAGAACCATCTACCCCGGCCGTACCACAGGCAGCACCACTCAAGTTGGAGGAATCACTGCTTTGACAGCCATCCCTGTGCGCACTGCAGCGACCGCGGAGGAGGTCGCGAGTACTCAACGGGAGAAATCCGAGGATGCTGACTCGGTCACCACTGTCTCACAGCGTCCAAGAGAGAAAGACCGAAGAGAAAGCCCGGTATGGTAGCCCCGTCCAGCGGTTGCGGTGGACCATCTCGCCTGCCTACGCCCGGCCCGGATAAATCCGGTAAGAAGAGTTCCGGACGTCCTGCCTCAAGAAAAGGCCGAGGTAAGCCAGCCGGAGGGACTTGGTGTGTGGGCGGAGGTGTCGGGGATCCATAACCCTGTGTGTCCGTGGGGGGGTGGTAGTCCCGTTTCCACGACAGGCTACATACCCGCGGAGGAGTGTGACACCTCCGACCTAGAGTCGCTCTCGGATCTGGGAGACGATGTCGCCATAGACGAACTGTTTTCTCAAAAGGGCTGGGACAAAGTACCTCTCGCCTCGTCCCGCAGAACCAGGGACCCACCCATGTCTACAGGGGATAGTACACCCCGGGTGGAGGCACCAGCGCCTGAGGAGGGGTCCCGTCCCCAGCCTACTCTTGCCTTCCCGGTGCCTCCTGCACCTAACGCCGGGGAAAAGAGACTGTTGTTGTGGGCACCTATGCCCAGACCAGATGTAATCAAGGCCCCTCACCACCCGGACTCAATAGTTTTGCCTGGCGAAGGGGGCAGAGACACTATGCCTCCTCTGGCGAGACTACAACGCCTATTTGGCCAGAAGGTTACTGCTGAGTATGGATGGGAGTACCCGTACTTGTCCAAGGAGCTATTGTATGAAGTGGAAGTTTGCCGGGAGCGCTGGTACAATGACTTTGTGTAGACCCACCTTCAGGTTCCACATGCCCACAGGTACCTTGCGTGTTCCCCCAAGGTCTCTCAGTGCTTTAAAGATTGCAAGGCAGAATGGATGCTGGGACGACATATACACGCGGACAAGGTGCTGATCCGACGCAAGGAAGGGGAAGATGTCGAGTACCATCTGGAGACCATGGATCAACACTTGAAGCCACTTGTCCTGCCGCACCCTCGATTCTATCTATAGGAGAAGAGAGACTCCGTTTTTGTTCTTTATGCTGCTGAACTTTCCGGGGTTGTTGTTCTTGTTACCCAGAGGAAGAAGGACTGTTCCTGTTTGTTCTTCAATTCTCCAGGAAGAAATCATGGACTCAGGGGTAGGTAGGGCGCAAGAGAAGAAGGAAAGTTCTACGAGTGCAGTTACCGTGATGCTGTCACCAGGTGGCAGTGTTGCGCATCGATATCACTGTTCACACACACACTTTATGAAGGAAAGGATTTCTCTACGGAGACGTTTTTTCATTCCCACATGAATACATGTGTCAGGGTTTATGTTTGTTAACTTTCTTTTCCCCTCTGCAGGAGAGCATCCCATCAAGACCATTGAGTATGGGGTGGGTCTTAGTCAGGATGGGTGGGGAAAAGTGTAATGTGAAAATGTGATTTCAAGGTTGTTGTTAAGTGTTGTTGTTTCCCTTTCCCTCCCCCTTTTCATGTGAGGCTCAGGCACAACTGCTCTAACTAGTTTTAGTTTTCTAAAGTTTTTGGGATTTTTTACAATTTTCAGTCGGTTTCTGGATTGGACTATGTCAGCCCTTGAGGACATGGTTCGTTCCAGACACTGGGGACCAGTGTCAAATCACCAGGGAGAGAGTGTAGTGGGTATACACTTTTCTGTGTATTTAAAACTGGCAGAGACACCAGTGATGTGCAGTTCCCTGCAGCCCAGCGGGTGGCGCTGTCGCCTTGGGCTGGGGTTGAACCATTGCTGTGTGCCGGGCTCCCTTTTTGTCCTAGAGTATGTTGTATGGTGGGGCGGGGAACCCGCCATGCTTGCTGGGAGAGGGTATAAAGGGGCCGGCCATCTTTGTCACGGGGTCGAGTCCCGGGCACCTTCAGCCTGTGGGCGGTGGTTCGTGTCGGTCCTCTAGGCGGCCTAGGCCTAGAGGACATTCGGAGGTCGTGTTCCATCCCAGGCACCTTTAGCCTGGGGTGAGGTACTCGGATGGAGGCCTGGAGCTCAGTGCCCAACACTCAGTTCCGCGAGGGAAGGAGATCCTAGGGCACCCTGGGAGTGGGTACCCGAATCTGGAGGGCGTAATGGACCGGTGGGAGATACTTGCTTGAAGACCTAGTGCAGCATATTGCCGGTGACAGGTGAGCCTTCCATCGGAGACCGCCTGGAAGGAAATCCCCCTTCGCTCAGAGACCGCAACCCACTTTCAGGAAGGAAAGTGGAGAGTTCATTGTGCCTGGGCCTACTCGCATCCACACCCCCCTTGTCTGTTCTGTTAGTTGAGGGAGTGCAACTGTCTGTGCATTACTCTGTTATTGGAAGAATAAAGGAGTGTTGGACTTTAGTGGTGTGGGGCTCATTTACTGCAGACACTGTTTGAGAAAAAAACAGGAGGAGGTCTCAGGATGCAGAACACCGACCCGAAGGTTAAAGAAGATTGTCTCTCACTGCACATACTCTGCAGGGGGACTTGGCGTGGTGACCCCGCACTCTCTCCTTCAGAGTACCCCTAGACGAGCGCCAGAGCAAGAAGAGTAGAGAGGAGAGGGTGGAGGCCGCTACATATATATAAAGGCACAATGTACTAACATGTTACCATGGCAGAGTTATAAGAAAAATTTATACAGTAAAGAACCCTGGGGCACGGCCCATCAATAGTCAAACAAGGAGAGACAATCAGTGTTGGGATAGGGTTAGAGGACTAGCCAGCCATCTACCCCAGATTTTGAGGAAAGTTTTGTTCCGTTTCCGGAGTTCAAAAGTAAGTTTGTACAACGGAATAACATCATTGATACGTTTCAGCCAGAGGGACTTTAGTGAGGTCTGTGCACCCTTCCAGGACAGTAAAATAGCTTTTTTAACATAAAAATAAAGTATACGGAGCAGTCTCTTGGCATGGGATGATAAGTGTAGTTCCCCAAAAATGCCTAAAAGGCAGTTCTTGGGGTGGATAATATTTGGGAGACCTAGTGCAGATAAAATGAAAGCACCCACTTCCTCCCAGATGTCCCGAACTATCAGGCACGACCAGAAGCAATGTAGGAAGTCCGCCTCCTGGCCACAGCTGCGGAAGCAGGCAGCAGAGGGCAGGAGACCTAGTCTGTGTAGCCTAGCCGGAGTAAGGTGTGTTTGATGGAAAATTTTCACCAGTATGATTCGGTCTCGGGAGGCAATGACAGAGGTTTTGTACGTCTCTCTAAATTCTGACCAGTCATCCTCAGTAAGGGAAATATCCAGAGCGGTCCACTTTACCTGAGCTTTATGAAACCTGGGGTTATAGTCAGTCATTAGAGCAGCATAATAGGTGGAGGCTAGTTTAGTGGGATCTGGCTGTCTAAGCAGTTCTTCTAGGGGAGGTAGAGTAGTGGGGTCATCAAAGGAGCCGAACTGGTCACGGATAGCATGGCGGAGCTGGTAGTAATAAAACAAATAAGACCTCGGCAGATCAAAGTCTAAACGTAGCTGGGAGAAAGTTTTAAAGCATTGTACAGGTGGCATAAATATTTAACCCCCTCGGAGTACCAACGATTAGAGTCTGGAAGGGTATACAGTTCTTGCAAATTAGGGTTATACCCCAGAGGGTTATTGGGGGACTTTACCAGGTGTGTTTAGAAATTTTCTGGACAATGTAACGAAATGAGGAAAGGGAGTTGGCAAATATAGAAGTACCGGGGCGGTCAGGGACCCTGCCCCTGTATATAATATTATGTAGGGTTTCCATGGAAGAAGCGATAGCTCCCTCAGTGGAGGTACAGGCGTTGGCCGAAACCGGGCATAACCAATCATGGATGTGCACCAGCTGCGATGCCAAGTAGTATAAATGAAAATTGGGAAACGCCAGGCCCGCCAACTGTGCTGGCAGACGTAGCGTCTCCAGAGCCACCCTGGGGGAACCACCCTTCCACAGGAAAGTAGTACATATCGCATCTATGCGTTTAAAAATGGATTTAGGTATTTTGCAAGGGGAGTTAGTATATAGAGAAATCTCGGTAGGTAAATAATTTTGAGCACATTGGCCCTCCCCATGAGGTCTAGAGGTAAATCCATCCACAACTTGGTCTGCTCCTGAAGGCAGGCCAATAAAGGCTCTAAGTTATTAGCAACATAGGTAGATAACGGGGTCTGTACCAAGACTCCCAGGTATCTAAGTGAGGAAACCACCTGAAGTTTGGAGTCCGGGTGTATCTGGGAAGATGCAGGCACATCTAATGGAAAGAGGCTGGACTTCTCCCAATTCACCCGGAAACCAGAATAGTCTCCAAAAGTGGTAATTTCTACCAATAGGGCTCGGAGTGACTCCTGAGTATCAGCTAGATACACCAAAGTGTCATCTGCATAGAGTGAAATACGTTCCTCAATATTAGCGATTGGGAGTCCTTTAATAGTGGGGGAGAAGCAAGCGGCTCCATGGCTAGGGTGAACAAGAGGGGTGACAACGGGCACCTGTGGCGCGTGCCCCTAGTAATTGGAAAGGAATCAGTGACAGAGGAGTTAACCCGTACCTTAGCAACCTTAGCAACTGGGGCTGTATAAAGGAGCTTAATCCATGCTACTATGCGGGGGCCAAAACCATACATCTGTAGAACCCAAAAAAGGTATGGCCATTCCACACTGTCAAATGCTTTGCAGGTGTCTAGGGACACGATGGCACGAGTGGGAGGACAGTCATGTGGATATTGTATATTGTGAAACAGCCTACATATATTCATTCTGGTGGACCTCCCAGGAATGAAGCCCCCCTGGTCACTATTGACTATGGATGTGACTACACTGTTCAGGCGATTCATCAGTACCTTGGCCAGAATCTTTACGTCCACATTTATAAGGGAAATGGGACGGTAAGATTTGCATTTAATCGGGTCCTTACGGGGCTTCAATAGAAGTACAATCAGGGCTTCTTGCATCGTTGGGGGGAGGATCCCTGCATCTAGGGCTTTGTTATAGGTCCGTAGAAGGTAGGGGCATAAAAGGTCTTTATATTGCATGTACCATTCAGTCGGGAAGCCGCCCAGGCCAGGGGCCTTATGTTTAGGCATTTGAGAGATAGCTGTGGCAATCTCATTAATTGAGATAGGTTTTTCCATATGTCACGCCCCTCAGATGATAAGGAGGGGAGAGATATGTCAGCTAAGTAATCAGTCAATTGAGAGTCATCATAGTCAACCCTAGAAGTATATAGTTCTTTGTAAAACAGAAGAAGGAATCCAGGATATCCCCAGGGTTACCACTGACAAGTCCCTGGGCAGTAACTATACATGGTATGGATATGGGAGTATGTTCAGGTCTAGTTAGATATGCCAAGAGACGCCCGGCTTTATTACCATGCTCAAATGATTTCTGAGTAGCATGCAACATGCCTTTCTGCGTGAAGTCCAGTAGGCGGAGTTCAAACTCCCTGCGACTCTGCAACCATGTCTCCCTCGCATCAGAGGTAGGGTTAGAGGCATAGGCAGATTCTGCATGCACCATAGCAGTCTCAAGCTCCTCAGTAAGCATCCGATTATTTTCACGCAGAACCCCTGTGATTGACATGAAAGTGCCCCTCAAAGTGGTCTTAAATACGTCCCATTCAGTAGAGGGGTCAACCTTTCCCAGATTGTCTCTCCAATAGGTAGCGATGTCCCTCCCACATTCTTTCTGTACTATCTCATCCTCCAACCAGTATGAATTCAGGCGCCAGATAGCAGGCCCCGAACCTGGGAGAAGGAGGAGATCCACAGAGAGGGGAGCATGGTCAGAAACCCCTCTAGGCAAATATGAAGCTGCAGAGAAAATAGGGAGGGTCTCAGCCAAGACAAATGCCATATCTAACCTGGATTTTTCGAGCGCCAAACCTCAGTGAGGTCATGAGTCTGAACCCAGTCTGTGAAGGAGGGAAACAGTCTACCCCCCCCAGACGATCCAGTACCGGATCCAGAACAGCATTAAAGTCCCCCACATAAAGCAGGGGCCGGGGGGTCTGGTCAGAAGCTGTAGTGAAAGTTTGGAGAGCATCTCTACTGAAAAAAGGGGGGGGGGGATATAAACAAACATTCACCAGGGTGAAGGTCACAGTGGATATCTGCAAAGTAAGAATAATAAACCGCCCCCTGCGGGGGTCTGTTTTAACTTGGAGCATTTCAGCTGGTAGAGATTTGGCCAAGAGGATAGAAACTCCCCTAGAATAATTAGTATGAGTAGCATGATAAGATTTAGACAACCATGGGTGCTTCAAGGCCTTAGTTTTTGAGCCCGTAAGGTGAGTCTCCTGAAGGCAAATAACGTGTGGGAGACACTTTTTCAATACAGAAAAAACAAATAGAAATAAATTGCCGGAGAACCTGAAAACAAATACATAAGTGACCAGATGGACCGCACCCCCCAAAGCACATACATGCACTTGTATCAAAAATGTGCATGGATCTGCCAGTAGAAGGTTATAGGCCCGTAATGTAAAAAAGGTAAACATTATCTGTCATTGGTAGCAGCCTGCAGAGACATTGCCTATAGAGAAAATGCACACCTGAGTTGTGTAAAAAGAAAAATTAACAAAGAAGAAAAAAAGAAAGCACCAACAAAGTCCCAAAAAACTTCCCTGCCCCCCACCCCGCTCGGCCATCCCAAACATAGCGAGCCTTGGATGCCAAAACACAAAAACCGTAACCAAAAGAGGTCAAAAACTGTTCCGTGGCTTCTCCACTAACTGGTGGGAGGGTAGTGTGAAATCCGGTTCGGCTCTCAACCGATGGTAGAAAAAGTGATGTGAAACACGTCCTGATGTAGAATATATGGTTTCATATGCCATGAGGAAGTTCAGCAGTAAGTGGTCTCTACTTCAGAAAGGATGGACAGTATATATAGAGATGAGGGGCAAAGTCTGGAGGCGAGAGCCTAAAATGTATAAAAGGAGGAAATCACAGTAACTGGCTCAATAAGCAGGGAGTATCACCCAGCAGGGGGAGAGGTAGGATAACAACAAGCTGCAGTAATTGTGGATCACTGTAGAAGGCACAGGTTGTGTATAGAAATGCACAGGAGTCTGGTAGTAAGGCACATATCAGGTGATGTTCTAGGGTCAGTGACACCATCAGTTACATCTGCATCTGGAAGCAGGTCCAAATCAATCATTTAGCCGCGCCATGGCCTCTTTAGGGCTGGAGTAGAAGTGGGCCTTACCATCATAGATAATGCGGAGCTTGGCAGGGAAGAGCATAGCATAGGACAGACCCTCCTCGCGCAGGCGAGATTTCACTGCTGAAAAGGAGATTCGCTGATGTTGAACTTCAGCAGAAAAGTCAGGATTAGTGATGAGCCGAACACCCCCGGGTTCGGTTCGCACCAGAACCCGCGAACGGACCGAAAGTTCGCACGAACATTAGAACCCTATTAAATACAATGGATGCGAACGTTCGCATTCTAAAGTGCTAATTATAACGACTATTATCCATGTTATTGTCCGAAACAGAGTTTGGGAACCCGGCTTCTGCACCAGGGGACATGTATCAATGCAAAAAGAAGTTTTAAAAACGGACGTTTTCCGGGAGCAGTCATTTTAATGATGCATAAAGTGAAAAAAAAAAAGTCAAATATTCCTTTAAATATTGTACCTGGGGGGTGTCTAAAGTATGCCTGTGAAGTGCCACGTGTTTCCCGTGTTTAGAACTGTCCCTGCACAAAATAACATTTCTAAAGGGAAAAAAGTCATTTAAAACTGCTTGCAGCTTTAATGCAATGTGTGGTCCCGGTAATATGGATGAAAATCTTTAGGAAAAATGGCATAGCTACCCCATCAACCCCCCCCCCCTACCCCAGCCCATTACCAGCCCCTTTGGGTCTTGTATGGATATTAAGGGGAACCCCGCATACAAAATAAAAAAGGACCTATATACTCTGAACAGCCGTATACAGGCGGTGCATACAAGACAGGGACTGTAGGTTTGTTCTTATGTAGAATCTGTTTATAATTTTGAACAGCTGCATTGTTTAAGTGGAGCTCCATGACAAATTCCTTTTTTTTTGTTTTTTGTAAAACATAGGGAACGGTTATCACCCCTGTCACATTTTTTTTGCTGTCTGTGCCCCTGTTCAGAACATTTCACCTCACTTTGCGTCCCAATGACAACTGTTTTTGAAAGGTGGTGTTTTTATTGAAACAAGGATTGGTGATAAAGCATCAGTAGAGAGGAGACACCTTTCTCCCATATTAATTCTTACAGGAGAGAATTTTCCTTCCAAGGGGTAGATTTCCTCTCACTTCCTGTTGTCTTCTTCCGTTTGCAAGTAGTAGTCGTTTGTAAGTTGGATGTTTGAAAGTAGGGACCTGCCGTATATACTCTGCAGAAATTGGCCCCTTAGGTGTTGGTGTTGGCACAACACTGTAAGCACTCATAGTTACTCTTGGTGGGTGCTGGAACGCCCTCCTGTCAACTATTATATCAGGAATTGTAATAACATATAATTGTTGATCAGTGGTAGTAAAAATTGGGCCTTTGATGGTGGTGCTGGTGCCCCAACACTGTAAGGCCTGACAGTTACTCTTGGTGGGCGCAGCAATGGGCCCTGCTGTGAATTATTAGATCAAGAATTGTAATTGCATGCCCCTGTTGAACAGGGGCTGAAAAATTAGGCCTTTGGTGGTGGTGGTGGTGGTGATGGTGGTGCTGGTGCCACAACACTGTAAGGCCTGACAGTTACTCTTGGTGGGCGCAGCAATGGGCCCTGCTGTGAATTATTAGATCAAGAATTGTAATTGCATGCCCCTGTTGAACAGGGGCTGAAAAATTAGGCCTTTGGTGGTGGTGGTGGTGGTGATGGTGGTGCTGGTGCCACAACACTGTAAGGCCTGACAGTTACTCTTGGTGGGCGCAGCAATGGGCCCTGCTGTGAATTATTAGATCAAGAATTGTAATTGCATGCCCTTGTTGAACAGGGGCTGAAAAATTAGGCCTTTGGTGGTGGTGGTGGTGGTGGTGATGGTGGTGCTGGTGCCACAACACTGTAAGGCCTGACAGTTACTCTTGGTGGGCGCAGCAATGGTCCCTGCTGTGAATTATTAGATCAATAATTATAATTGCATGCCCCTGTTGAACAGGGGCTTAAAAATTGGGCCTTTGGTGGTGGTGGTGGTGGTGATGGTGGTGCTGGTGCCACAACACTGTAAGGCCTGACAGTTACTCTTGGTGGGCGCAGCAATGGGCCCTGCTGTGAATTATTAGATCAATAATTATAATTGCATGCCCCTGTTGAACAGGGGCTGAAAAATTGGGCCTTAGGCACTGGTGGCACAACACTGCAACCCCTCACAGATACTGTACTTGGAGCACAGCAATGAGGCCTGTTGCAAAGTATTGCATCAAAAATTTTAATTACACGCCCCTGTTAAACAGGGGCTGAAAAATTGGGCCTTAGCCACTGGTGGCGTCACCCATAAACCAAAATGATCTTCCAAGCTATCATCGTTAATCGTATCATTGAGGAGGAGGAGGAGGAGGATAGCCAGTCAACATAACAGCACAGGCACTCAGCATCAGCATCAGTCTTGAAGGGATGTGACATTTTAAAATCAATTAGTCTGTTATATCAGCATCTGGTGTGTGGTAGCTGGTGGTGATCCAAGACTGGTTCATCTTGATGAAAGTTAGTCGATCAACCGAGTCGGTGGACAGGCGCACCCTGTGATCCGTGACAAATCCTCCAGCAGCACTGAATGTGCGTTCTGAAAGAACGCTGGATGCAGGACAGGCCAGTAGCTCAATTGCATACTGTGCAAGCTCTGGCCAGTGATCCATCCTCAAGACCCAGTAAGCCAGAGGATTTTCGGTGGGGAAGGTGTCCAAGTCTGACCTTGCCCCTAGGTATTCCTGCACCATGTATATCAGACGCTGGCGATGGTTGCTGGAACCGATCATACTTTGGGGCTGCGGACTAAAGAATTGTCTGAACGCATCGGTCAGACAGCCACCTTCCCCACCGCTCCTTCTTTGACTGGCCGAAGCCTCAGCAACTCGTTGTCCAGGACCAGGAGTTTGTAACCTCCCAGTCTCTGGGAACGCGTTGCACAGACCTTTCTGCAAGGCCTCCCGGAGTTGTCTCATCCTCTGCTCCCTCTGCGACGGTACGATAAGGTCCGCAACCTTACCCTTGTACCGTGGATCAAGGAGTGGCCAGCCAGTAATGGTCCCTCTCCTTGATCCGAAGAATACGAGGATCCTTCCGCAGACTTTGCAGGATCAGGGAGGCCATGCAGCGTAGGTTAGCTGAGGCATTCAGTCCGGAGTCCTCTGGGTCACTAAGGACGACATGATCTGCAGCCACCTCCTCCCAGCCACGTACAAGTCCACTGGTTTCTTGGGACTGTAAATCATCCCTAAAAGACTGCTGCTGATGATGCTGAGTGCCAGCCTCCACCTCCATGCTGACACAATCCTCCTCCTCCTCCTCCTCCTCCTCCTCCTCTTCCTGTGCGATGGGTGGGACAGAAGGAACACTGTCTGGGTAAAGGGGGCCTTGAGAGGCAAGGAAGTCCTCCTCTTCCTGCCTCTGTTCTGCCTCAAGTGCCCTGTCCATTATTCCACGCAGCGTGTGCTCCAACAGGTGGACAAGAGGTACAGTGTCACTGATGCATGCACTGTCACTGCTCACCATCCTCGTGGCCTCCTCAAATGGTGCCAGGACAGTGCATGCATCCCTGATCATGCCCCACTGGCGTGGTGAAAAAAACCCGAGCTCCCCTGACCCTGTCCTGGTGCCGTAGTCGCACAGGTACTCATTGATGGCCCTCTGCTGTGTGTGCAGCCGCTGCAGCATGGCCAGCGTTGAGTTCCACCTGGTGGGCATGTCACATATAAGGCGGTTCTTGGGCAGGTTCAACTCCTTTTGAAGCTCAGCCAGGCGAGCACTGGCATTATAAGATCTGCGGAAATGCACACAGACTTTCCTGGCCTGCCTCAGGACATCCTGTAAGCCCGGGTACCTGCCCAAGAACCACTGCACCACCAGGTTAAGGACGTGAGCCATACAGGGCACATGGGTCAGTTGTCCCTGTCGGAGGGCGGAGAGGAGGTTGGTGCCATTGTCGCAAACCACCATTCCTGGCTTAAGCTGGCGTGGCGTTAACCACCTCTCGGCCTGCCCCTGCAGAGCAGACAGGACCTCTGCCCCAGTGTGGCTCCTGTCCCCCAAACACACCAGCGCAAGCACGGCATGGCATCTTTTTGCCTGCGTACTTGCGTAGCCCCTTGAACGCCTACGGAGCACCGCTGGTTCCAAGGACAAACCACAGGAAGAGGCCATGGAGGAAGAAGAAGAGGAGGGGGTGGAGGAGAGAGGTGTGTCACAACCAGTAGTAGCATTTTGGAGGCGTGGCGGTGGAACAACCTCCAACACTACTGCACCTTGTCCTGCATCCTTCCCAGCTGCCAAAAGAGTGACCCAATGGGCCGTGAAAGATAGGTAACATCCCTGTCCATGCCTGCTGGACCATGAGTCAGCGGTAATATGCACCTTACCGCTGACCGCCCTGTCCAGCGAGGCCAAGACATTGCCTTCCACATGCCTGTAGAGAGCTGGAATAGCCTTCCGTGCGAAAAAGTGTCGTTTGGAAACCTGCCACTGAGGAACCGCACATTGCACAAACTCACGGAAGGGGGCCGAGTCTACCAACTGAAAAGGCAGCAGTTGAAGCACTAGCAATTTAGCCAAGCTAGCATTCAACCGCTGGGCATGTGGATGGCTGGGAGTGAACTTCTTTCGATGGTCCAGCAGCTGGGGCAGGGAAATTTGCCTGCTAGAATCGGACGTTGGTGTACTGCTAGCAGAGTGCCCGCAAGTACTTGCCTGTGACACACCTAATTCTACACCTTCATTCCTTTCAGAGCAGGTTTCAGAGAGGAGTGAAGGTATAGTGGGGTTGGAGATCCCAGCTGATGCGGTGCAAGAAGAGGTCAGCTTTGTTCTTTGGTGTGGGTCTTTAAGGTAGGCTTGCCAACGAGCTGCATGGCAGGTCAACATATGTCTGATCAAGCATGTGGTGCCCAAGCGGCTGATGTTTTGGCCACGCGATATACGCTTGAGACATATGTTGCAAACAGCAGCTGTGCGATCTGATGCACTCGCCTCAAAAAAGGCCCACACCAAAGAACTTTTTGCATGACGGGCAGAGGCAGCGCTCTGCACAGGTGGAGCTCTGCGGTGTGATTCCGTCGGTGTGCTGCCCATACGCTGGCCACTCAAGGGCATCCTGCCTCGTTGGAGATGTGCCTCCTCCTCATCCTCCTCCTCCTCCTCCTCTCTCCTATTAGGCACCCACGTGGAGTCAGTGACCTCATCATCCCCTCCCTCCTCATCACTGGAGCCAATCTGGCAATATGCTGCAGCTGCTGGAGCATGACTGCCAGATTGGTGTCCTTCTTGAGCATCCCCTCTCTCTGCTCTCACGCTGCTGCCTTCCTCTAGCTGGGTATCATCATCAGATCCTTCCAAACGCTGGGCATCCTCCTGGAGCATGTACCCAACACTGTGCTCAAACAGTTCGGGGGACTCCTCAGGAGGAGGGCATGGTGGGTCTAGGGAAGGATTGACTAATGAAGATAATGATACCAGAGAAGAGGACGCTTTGGCAGCTGCTTTGCCAGTACCCTGAGCCTGGGTGAGAGAGGATGAGGAGGATGAGGTGGGCTTGGTCATCCACTCTACCAAGTCTTCGGCATGATGTGGCTCAACATGTCCAGCTGCCGAAAACAAGGACAAGCGTGTCCCATGGCCATGTGCTGATGACAATGCACCGCGTACACGACCAGCACTGTTGCCCCCAGACACAGAGCCTGCTTGCCCTCTTTTTTTGCCTCCTGACTGTCTGCCTCTCCTTGGTTGCCTTCCAGACATTTTAATGGATGGCCTGCAGGGAGATGGGAAAAACAGCAATAAGGGCTACCTTCAGGTGTATACTGTGCAGGAGGCTTAGCAACAATGACACTGACACTGTCCCCTGCCTATCCTTCTCTGTCCCTAAACACAAGGATTGAAAATATGGTTCAGCAAAATAGTTTTAGAACAGAATAGCACACTGACACTTTCCCTCACTGTACCTCTCTGTCCCTCAACTCAAGGATTGAAAATATGAAACCGCAAATTTGGTTTAGAACAGAACAGCACACTGTCAGTTTCACTCACTGTACCTCTCTGTCCCTCAACTCAAGGATTGAAAATATGGTTCAGCAAAATAATTTTAGAACAGAATAGCACACTGACACTTTCCCTCACTGTACCTCTCTGTCCCTCAACTCAAGGATTGAAAATATGGAACAGCAAATTTGGTTTAGAACAGAACAGCACACTGTCAGTTTCACTCACTGTACCTCTCTGTCCCTCAACTCAAGGATTGAAAATATGGTTCAGCAAAATAATTTTAGAACAGAACAGCACACTGACACTTTCCCTCACTGTACCTCTCTGTCCCTCAACTCAAGGATTGAAAATATGGAACAGCAAATTTGGTTTAGAACAGAACAGCACACTGTCAGTTTCACTCACTGTACCTCTCTGTCCCTCAACTCAAGGATTGAAAATATGGTTCAGCAAAATAATTTTAGAACAGAATAGCACACTGACACTTTCCCTCACTGTACCTCTCTGTCCCTCAACTCAAGGATTGAAAATATGGAACAGCAAATTTGGTTTAGAACAGAACAGCACACTGTCAGTTTCACTCACTGTACCTCTCTGTCCCTCAACTCAAGGATTGAAAATATGGTTCAGCAAAATAGTTTTAGAACAGAATAGCACACTGACACTTTCCCTCACTGTACCTCTCTGTCCCTCAACTCAAGGATTGAAAATATGGAACAGCAAATTTGGTTTAGAACAGAACAGCACACTGTCAGTTTCACTCACTGTACCTCTATGTCCCTCAACTCAAGGATTGAAAATATGGTTCAGCAAAATAGTTTTAGAACAGAATAGCACACTGACACTTTCCCTCACTGTCCTACTCTGTCCCTCCCTACAAACAAGATTTAGCACAGAATAGCACACTGATAATTTCTACGAGTGTCCTTCCCTGTCCCTAAACTCAAGGATTGAAAATATGGAACAGCAAAATTGGTTTCGAACAGAATAGCACACTGACACTTTCCCTCACTGTACCTCTCTGTCCCTACAAACAAGATTTAGCACAAAATAGCACACTGACACTTTCCCTCACTGTACCTCTCTGTCCCTAAACTCAAGGATTGAAAATATGGTTCAGCAAGATTGGTTTAGAACAGAATAGCACACTGACACTTTCCCTCACTGTACCTCTCTGTCCCTACAAACAAGGATTAGCACAGAATAGCACACTGTCACTGACACTCTCCCTACCTATCCTTATCTGTCCCTAAACACAAGGAATCCAGGATTATGTAAAGGAAAAATAATGACACTGTCCCTGCCTATGCTTCTCTTTCCCTACTCCGGTCCGGAACACACTACACAAGGCCGCCGCGCTGGCGGCCTTTTATAGTGTGGGGCGTGTACTAAACCCCCATAGCAATAATTGGCCACAGGCATCCTGCCTGTGGCCAATCATTGCTCTCCTCGCTGCCGGCGCTGTGATTGGCCAAGCATGCGGGGTCACAGTGCATGCTTGGCCAATCACAGCGCCTGGATGACACTGCGATGGCGTAGTGCATTGTGGGCCGTTCGCTTCACTCGAATTTGGCGCGAACGGCCCAAATAGTTCGATCTTCGTCGAACGATCGAACAGCCGATGTTCGAGTCGAACGTATGTTCGACTCGAACACGAAGCTCATCCCTAGTCAGGATATACAGATATAGTATTACCATTGAACTTGAGCGGGCCTTTTTCTCTGGCTAGGCGCAGAATGGAAACTTTGTCCTGGAAGTTAAGGATGCGTGCAATAATGGAGCGTGGCGGGGCACCCTCAGGGGGGGGGACGAGGAGGGGTGCGGTGTACACATTCAATGACATGGGAGAATGATGGCCTGTCTGTACCAAAAATGTCCCGCAGCCAGGTGTAGAGGAATTTTTCAGGATGGGGACCTTCCGCACGTTCCGGGAACCCCACAAATCTGAGGTTGTTCCTTCGAGAACGATTTTCCAAATCGTAAATTTTGGCACGGAGTGCCGCCATTTCACTAATAGTATCACGTATAGTAACTGACAGAAGATTCACAGTGTCCTCTGCTTCCCCAGTTCTATCCCTATGGTTCTGGACATCTTGTTTCAGGAGTGAGAAGTCCATGCAGATGGAGGCTATCTGATTGGAGAGGGAGGCCTTACAGTCCTGAATAGCCATCATAATGGCGGTTAGTGTAGGTTCAGCAGAGGGAGAATCCACAACCTGGCTAGTGTCATCCAACTGCTGGGAGTCTAGGGATTAGACTTGTGCACAACGGAAAAATTTGTTTAGTTTCGGTTCGTTTCTTTTCGGGCCTGTTGATTCGTAATCGTTCGTAATTTTGCTAGACGGGATTTTTCGTGTTCGGACTAATTCGTATTTTCGCAAGCGACATTTTTCGTTGAATCGGAACGATTCGTATTAATGTAAGCCTTATTTTTAGTTGATTTATAATTCGTACTTTCGGTAGAGTACATTGTTTTTCGTTGATTCTGGACACATATATAGTGCCGTTGTACGTGTTGTACGTCACCGCTAGGGATGAGCTCGGTGTTCGAGTCGAACATACGTTCGACTCGAACATCGGCTGTTCGATCGAACAATTTGGGCCGTTCGCGCCAAATTCGAGTGACGCGAACGGCCCACAATACACTGCGCCATTGCAGTGCAATCCCGGCGCTGTGATTGGCCAAGCATGCACTGTGACCCCGCATGCTTGGCCAATCACAGCGCCGGCAGCGAGGAGAGCCATAATTGGCCACAGGCAGGATGCCTGTGGCCAATTATAGCTCATGGGGGTTTAGTACACGCCCCACACTATAAAAGGTCGCCAGCGCGGCGGCCTTGTGTAGTGTGTTCCGGCGTGCAGGGAGAGAGAAGGATAGGCAGGGACAGTGTCATTGCTATTTGTTCATTAACCTTGTGTGCAGGGAGAGAGAAGGATAGGCAGGGACAGTGTCAGTGATATTATTTGCTAAACCTTGTGTGCAGGGAGAGAGAAGGATAGGCAGGGACAGTGTCAGTGATATTCTTTGCTAAACCTTTTGCATTTACAGTGTGTTGGCATGCAGGGACAGAGAAGGATAGGCAGGGGACAGTGTCAGTGTCATTTTTGCTAAGCCTCCTGCACAGTATACACCTGAAGCTAGCCCTTATTGCTGTGTTTTCCTGTTGTGTAACACAGGCAGGCATCTGCAGCACTTATAGCGGGCGTAGTGTGCCTCCTGCACAGTATACACCTGAAGCTACCCCTTATTGCTCGTGGTTTTTTCTTTTGTGTTACACTAACAGGCATCTGCAGCACTTAGAGTGGGCGTAGTGTGCCTCCTGCACAATATACACCTGAAGCTAGCCCTTATTGCTGTGTTTTCCTGTTGTGTAACACAGGCAGGCATCTGCAGCACTTACAGCGGGCGTAGTGTGCCTCCTGCACAATATACACCTGAAGCTAGCCCTTATTGCTGTGTTTTCCTGTTGTGTAACACAGGCAGGCATCGGCAGTACTTACAGTGGGCGTAGTGTGCCTTCTGCACAGTATACACCTGAAGCTACCCCTTATTGCTCGTGTTTTCCTGTTGTGTAACACAGGCAGGCATCTGCAGCACTTACAGCGGGCGTAGTGTGCCTCCTGCACAATATACACCTGAAGCTAGCCCTTATTGCTGTGTTTTCCTGTTGTGTAACACAGGCAGGCATCTGCAGCACTTACAGCGGGCGTAGTGTGCCTCCTGCACAATATACACCTGAAGCTAGCCCTTATTGCTGTGTTTTCCTGTTGTGTAACACAGGCAGGCATCTGCAGCACTTACATCGGGCGTAGTGTGCCTCCTGCACAATATACACCTGAAGCTAGCCCTTATTGCTGTGTTTTCCTGTTGTGTAACACAGGCAGGCATCTGCAGCACTTACAGCGGGCGTTGTGTGCCTCCTGCACAGTATACACCTGAAGCTACCCCTTATTGCTCGTGTTTTTTTTTGTGTTACACTAACAGGCATCTGCAGCACTTACAGTGGGCGTAGTGTGCCTCCTGCACAATATACACCTGAAGCTCGCCCTTATTGCTGTGTTTTCCTGTTGTGTAACACAGGCAGGCATCTGCAGCACTTACGGCGGGCGTAGTGTGCCTCCTGCACAGTATACACCTGAAGCTACCCCTTATTGCTGTGTTTTCCCATCTCCCTGCAGGCCATTAGAATGTCTGGAAGGCCAACAAGGAGAGGCAGACAGTCAGGAGCCAATAAAAGAGGGCAAGCAGGCTCTGTGTCTAGAGACAACAGTGCTGGTCGTGGACGCGGTGCATCGTCATCAGCACGTGGCCATGGGACACGCTTGTCCTTATTTTCGTCAGCTGGACGTGTTGAGCCGCATCATGCCGAAGACTTGGTAGAGTGGATGACCAAGCCCTCCTCATCCTCCTCATCCTCTCTCACCCAGGCTCAGGGTACTGGCAAAGCAGCTGCCAAAGAGTCCTCTTCCCTCGTATCAATGTCATCATCAGTCACTCCTTCCCTAGACCCACTATGTCCTCCTGAGGAGTCCCCCGAACTGTTTGAGCACAGTGTTGGGTACATGCTCCACGAGGATGCCCAGCGTTTTGAAGGGTCTGATGATGATACCCAGCTAGAGGAAGGCAGTAGCGTGAGAGCAGAGAGAGGGGATGCTCAAGAAGGACAGCAATCTGGCAGTCATGTTCCAGCAGCTGAAGCATACTGCCAGATTGGCTCCAGTGATGAGGAGGGAGGGGATGATGAGGTCACTGACTCCACGTGGGTGCCTGATAGGAGAGAGGAGGAGGATGAGGAGGAGGCACATCTCCAACGAGGCAGCATGCCCTCGGGGGGCCAGCGTAAGGGCAGCACACCGACTGAATCTCACCGCAGAGCTCCGCCTGTGCAGGGCGCTGCCTCTGCCCGTTATTCCAAAAGTTCTTTGGTGTGGGCCTTTTTTGAGTCAAGTGCATCAGATCGCACTGCTGCTGTTTGCAACATATGTCTCAAGCGTATATCGCGTGGCCAAAACATCACCCGCTTGGGCACCACATGCTTGAGCAGACATATGTTGACCTGCCATGCAGCTCGTTGGCAAGCCTACCTTAAAGACCCACACCAAAGAACAAAGCGGACCTCTCCTTGCTCCGCATCAGCTGGGATCTCCAACCCCACTATACCTTTAGTCCTCTCTGAAACCTGCACTGAGAGGAATGAAGGTGTAGAATTAGGTGTGTCACAGCCAAGTACTTGCGGGCACTCTGCTAGCAGTACAACGACGTCCGATTCTAGCAGGCAAATTATCCTGCCCCAGCTGCTGGACCGTCGAAAGAAGTTCACTCCCAGCCATCCACATGCCCAGCGGTTGAATGCTAGCTTGGCTAAATTGCTAGCAATTCAACTGCTGCCTTTTAAGTTGGTAGACTCTGCCCCCTTCCGTGAGTTTGTGCAAAGTGCGGTTCCTCAGTGGCAGTTTCCCAAGCGCCACTTTTCTCACGGAAGGCGATTCCGGCTCTCTACCGGCATGTGGAAGGCAATGTCCATGCCTCGCTGGACAGGGCGGTCAGCGGTAAGGTGCATATTACCGCTGACTCATGGTCCAGCAGGCATGGACAGGGACGTTACCTTTCTTTCACGGCCCATTGGGTCACTCTTTTGGCAGCTGGGAAGGATGCAGGACAAGGTGCAGTAGTGTTGGAGGTTGTTCCACCGCCACGCCTCCAAAATGCTACTATTGGTTGTGACACACCTCTCTCCTCCACCCCCTCCTCTTCTTCTTCCTCCATGGCCTCTTCCTGTGCTTTGTCCTCGGAACCAGCGGTGCTCCGTAGGCGTTCAAGGGGCTACGCAAGTACGCAGGCAAAAAGATGCCATGCCGTGCTTGCGCTGGTGTGTTTGGGGGACAGGAGCCACGCTTGGGCAGAGGTTCTGTCTGCTCTGCAGGGGCAGGCCGAGAGGTGGTTGACGCCACGCCATCTTAAGCCAGGAATGGTGGTTTGCGACAATGGCACCAACCTCCTCTCCGCCCTCCGACAGGGACAACTGACCCATGTGCCCTGTGTGGCTCACGTCCTTAACCTGGTGGTGCAGCGGTACTTGGGCAGGTACCCGGGCTTACAGGATGTCCTGAGGCAGGCCAGGAAAGTCTGTGTGCATTTCCGCAAATCATATAATGCCAGTGCTTGGCTGGCTGAGCTGCAAAAGGAGTTGAACCTGCCCAAGAACCGCCTTATATGTGACATGCCCACCAGGTGGAACTCAACGTTGGCCATGCTGCAGCGGCTGCACACGCAGCAGAGGGCCATCCATGAGTACCTGTGCGACTACGGCACCAGGACAGGGTCAGGGGAGCTCGGGTTTTTTTCACCACGCCAGTGGGGCATGATCAGGGATGCATGCACTGTCCTGGCACCATTTGAGGAGGCCACAAGGATGGTGAGCAGTGACAGTGCATGCATCAGTGACACTGTACCTCTTGTCCACCTGTTGGAGCATACGCTGCGTGGAATAATGGACAGGGCACTTGAGGCAGAACAGAGGCAGGAAGAGGAGGACTTCCTTGCCTCTCAAGGCCCCCTTTACCCAGACAGTGTTCCTTCTGTCCCACCCATTACACAGGAAGAGGACGAGGACGAGGACGAGGAGGATTGTGCCAGCATGGAGGTGGAGCATGGCACTCAGCATCAACAGCAGTAGTCTTTTAGGGATGATTTACAGTCCCAACAAACCCGTGGACTTGTACGTGGCTGGGAGGAGGTGGCTGTGGATCATGTCGTCCTTAGTGACCCAGAGGACTCCGGGCCAAATGCCACAGCTAACCTACGCTGCATGGCCTCCCTGATCCTGCAAAGTCTGCGGAAGGATCCTCGTAATCTTCGGATCAAGGAGAGGGACCATTACTGTCTGGCCACTCTCCTTGATCCACGGTACAAGGGTAAGGTTGCGGACCTTATCTTACCGTCGCAGAGGGAGCAGAGGATGAGACATCTCCGGGAGGCCTTGCAGAAAGGTCTGTGCAACGCGTTCCCAGAGACTGGGAGGTTATAAACTCCTGGTCCTGGACAACGAGTTGCTGAGGCTTCGGTCAGTAGCAGAAGGAGCGGTGGAGAAGGTGGCCGTCTGACCGATGCGTTCAGACAATTTTTTAGTCCGCAGCCCCAAGGTATGATCGGTTCCAGCAACCATCGCCAGCGTCTGATATACATGGTGCAGGAATACCTAGGGGCAAGGTCAGACTTGGACACCTTTCCCACCGAAAATCCTCTGGATTACTGGGTGTTGAGGATGGATCACTGGCCAGAGCTTGCACAGTGTGCAATTGAGCTACTGGCCTGTCCTGCATCCAGTGTTCTTTCGAAACGCACATTCAGTGCTGCTGGAGGCTTTGTCATGGATCACAGGGTGCGCCTGTCCACCGACTCGGTTGATCGACTGACCTTCATAAAGATGAACCAGTCTTGGATCACCACCAGCTACCAAGCACCTGAAGCTGATATAACAGAATAATTTATTTTCAAATGTCACATCCCTTCAAAACTGATGCTGATGCTGAGTGACTGTCCTGTTATGTTGACTGACTATCCTCCTCCTCCTCAATGATCCGATTCTTGATGATAGCTTGGAAGAACTTTTTTGTTTCTGGGTGCCGCCACCAGTGGCTAAGGCCCAATTTTTCAGCCCCTGTTTAACAGGGGCGTGTAATTTAAATTTTTGATGCAATGCTTTGCAGCAGGGCTCATTCCTGCACTCCAGCTAGAGTATCTGGGAGAGGTTGCAGTGTCGTGGCACCAGCACCAGTGCCTAAGGCCCAATTTTTCAGCCCCTGTTTAACAGGGGCATGTAATTAAAATTTTTGATGCAATACTTTGCAACAGGGCTCATTGCTGTGCTCCAAGTACAGTATCTGTGAGAGGTTGCAGGGTTGTGGCACCAGTGCCTAAGGCCCAATTTTTCAGCCCCTGTTTAACAGGGGCGTGTAATTACAATTTTTGATCTAATAATTCACAGCAGGGCCCATTCCTGTGCCCACCAAGAGTAACTGTGAGGCCTTACAGTGTTGTGGCAACACCACCACCCCCACCACCACCACCAAAGGCCCAATTTTTAAGCCCCTGTTCAACAGGGGCATGCAATTACAATTCTTGATCTAATAATTCACAGCAGGGCCCATTCATGCGCCCACCAAAAGTAGCTGTGAGTAGTGTTGAGCGAACCCGAACTGTAAAGTTCGGGTCCGTACCGAACTTTAGCTTTTTCCCGAACCCGAACCCGGACTTTGCGCAAAAGTCCGGGTTCGGGTTCGGGAATCTAATTACGCAGTTAGAAATGCTTCAGGGGCCAGCCAATCACCTTTTGATTAGCTGGTGTGCCCTTAGAAGCCATCATAGCCATGCCTACTAATGGCATGGCTGTGATTGGTCAGTGCAACATGTGACCCAGCTTCTATATAAGCTAGAGGCACACAGCACACACGTCACTCTGCTTCAGAATAGATAGGGAGAGGATCTAGTCTGCTGCTGCTGCTTTTAGGGAGAGATAGAAAAATACATGAGTTAGTCCTGATTCTGGAATCTGAGGGAAAAGATAGAGAGACAGTGTAGTGTAGGGCCAGGTTCCTGTTTTTTGCTTTTAGGGAGAGAGATATATTATATAGGAATAGGAGTCCAGATTCAGAGATATAACTCAGTGATCTGCATAGGTTTACCTGTTTGTGTTGTAGTGCAGTCTTTTTACACTGCTATGAGCCCAGTGTCAGAGAAAATCTACCTTTTATCTGCAAGCTCAGTGCACCAGCACTGCATATATTACGTTGAGAGATACACCGTTTCCATACTGTGGGTGTATTCTGCTCTTGAAAAAAGATCCATTTAGGACAAAAAAAAAAAAAAGGCACTTTATTGTGCTCTTTTCCAAAAGACCCATTGGGCAAAAAAAAAAATATTCCATTTTATTTTGCTCGTGCAAAAAAAGACCCGTTTAGGGCAAAAAAAATTTGCACTTTAATGTACGCTTGCAAAAAGAGCCATTTAGGGCCACAAAAAATATTTTGCAGTGTGTTATACATATGTGGAGGTGTGTGAAATAAACAATTTCTAAATAGTTTTCTTCTACTGTGCTATACTAAAAAAAAACATTTTTTGAATAGCATTTTCTGCAGTTCTGTAGCTGTGCGATTCAGCGGTTACGTACTGTGGGTGTATTGTGCTCTTCCAAAAAACGCCATTTAGGGCCACCAAAAATATTTTGCAGTGTGTTATACATATGTGGAGGTGTGTGAAATAAACAATTTATATATACTTTTCTTCTACTGTGCTATACTTAAAAAAAAAACATATTTTTTGAATAGCATTTTCTGCAGTTCGGTAGCTGTGCGATTCAGCGGTTACGTACTGTGGGTGTGTTCTGCTCTTCCAAAAACACCCATTTAGGGCAACATCCTAAATTTGGAAAATATGAGGAGAAGGTCAAAGGAACGTGGTGGCCCCGGTCGTGGTGCTGCTGGTGGAGCTCCTGTTGCAGGGAGAGGACGTGGTGGATCTGTGCCAGATACACGCACAAGTGAAACACCTTCCTCAGGTGCGAGTAGGCGACCGAGCCTGCAGCGGTATTTTGTCGTGCCTAATGAGGCTGTACGAATGTTTAGGCCAGGACAAGTACAGGCGATAGTAGATTGGGTTGATGATTCTCACCTCTACTGTAGGTAGAGGCAAGTCCTTTAATTCCCAGTAAAGTCAATGTCCACACCAGCTGAAATTACAACTCTTATTCTCTCATGGCAAAATAAACTCTACTCGGATAGAAAAGGTTAGAGCAAAGAAACAGGACAGCTTAAGGTGTGGAGGAGGTCCAGGCACAAACGTAGCACATTCACTTCACTGCTTAGGTTTCTCAAACAGTTTTAGGTGCACGGTCTCTGCCACAGACCTTGAGGTTGGTCTCTGCCACAGACCGGGTGTACAAGGCCCCTGCCACGGACCTGGAGAACTTTGGTCTCTGCCACAGACCAGGGTGTATAAGGCCCCTGCCACGGGCTGGGTGAATAAGGCCTCTGATACAGTCAAGATGACCTTGAGCTTCTCCTTCTACGAACCTAGCCCATATCAAGGGGAAGACATCTCTCCAGGGAGTCAACAGACCCTTCCTTCACCGTGACTCCCGCATCGGTCCATCAGAATGATCCTCCCTTCCCTGGAACATGGTCCCCTACATGAGGCGGCACCCTAAGACTCCTCGACCCTTAGCGGACTCCAGACGAAGGCTCTGGACTCCAGGCTTTACTCCCGCACCTAGGCCTCCATACCCAGGGCAGCAGGAACTTCAGGATAGTACCTCACCCCGGGCTAAAGGTACCCGAGATGGAACAGGAACACATGCACCCAGGCCGAAGGCACCTGGGCGTGGACCCCACTGGACATCAGCCCCCAGGCCAAAGGTCTGCCCCTTTTATATGCTCTCCCGGCATGCACAGCAGGTTCCCCGCCCCGCTGTACTACTGCCAAGAGGGGACACAAAAGGCACAGCACTGTATCGGCGGTTCAACCCTAGCCTACCATGGCAGCGCCACCTGTAGGCCGCAGGGAACTGCACACCAGTACTGTCCCCCGAGGACAAAATGGTCCATGAATCCTACAGAATTAGGGTGTTTGAGCCTATTTACCACTCAAACACTTCCCTTAAATTTAGCACCCCGCTACATTTTTATTTCAAAGTATTTTATTTTCCCACTAGCTTATCCATTAAATTGAATAATTTATTCCAGAAAGGGCGTATTCTGGGGCATTCCCACCATATGTGTGGCATCGTGCCATTGAGTTTCTGAGGTTCTTAATGACTTCCCGTACCTCTTCTGCTGAAAAGGGGGCCTCCAGCATATTTTTTTAAATTTTTTTAAGTTATTTCCCTATCCACATTTGTTTGCAGAGCACTTGCCATGCTCTTAACAACATTTTGCTGCCATTTGCAGCCCTCTAGCCCTTTCCATTACTTTTTTAGAGCCTTTTTAGTCCTTAGAAGTCCGGGTCCCCATTGACTTCAATGGGGTTCGGGTTCGGGTTAAAGTTCGGTCGCGAACCCGAACTTTTTTCCGAAGTTCGGCCGAACCCGTCGAACCCGAACATCCAGGTGTCCGCTCAACTCTAACTGTGGGGCTTACAGTGTTGTGGCACCAGCACCACCACCACCAAAGGCCCAATTTTTCCTACCACTGTTCAATAATGGCATGTAAATACAATTCTTGATATAATAGTTCACAGCAGGGCGTTCCAGCGCCCACCAAGAGTAACTGTGAGGGCTCACAGTGTTGTGGCAACACCAACATGTAAGAGGCAAATTTCAGCAGAGTATAAACGGCAGGCCCCTACTTTCAAACATCCAACATACAAAACGACTCCTACTTGCAAACGAAAGGAGACAACAGGAAGTGAGAGGAAATCTACCCCTAGGAAGGGAAATTCTCTCCTGTAATGCCGCGTACACACGGCCGTTTTTCTCGTCGAGAAAAACAATTTTTTTTCCTTTCGACGAGAAAAACGATCGTCTGTGGGCTTTCTGCCGTTTTTTTCAACGAGAAAAACAGCATTAAAAACGACGAGAAAAATTAGAACATGTTTTTTTCGACATGTTTTCCGCGGCAGTTTTCCCATAGGGAAACACTGCCGCGGAGCCCACACACGGTCGTTTTTTTCGACCAAAAAAAAAATTACATTTAAAATGGCCGTGTGTGGGGGGAACAAGCTGTTCCACGTTTTTCACGTCGATTTTCTCGACGGTGTTTTCACCGTCGAAAAAATCGATCGTGTGTACGCGGCATAAGAGTTAATATGGGAAAAAGGTGTCTCCTCTCTACTGATGCTTTATCACCAATCCTTGTTTCAATAAAAAACCCACTTTTCAAAAACATTTGTCATTGGGACGGAAAGTGAGGTGAAATGTTCTGAACAGGTGCACAGACAGCAAAACAAATGTTACAGGGGTGATAACCCTTCCCTATGTTTTCCAAAAAGCTTAAAAATATATTTTTGGGCTGGAGCTGTTTAAAATTACAAACAGATTCTACTTAAGAACAAACCTACAGTCCCTGTCTTGTATGCACCGCCTGTATACGGCTGTTCAGAGTATATAGGGCCTTTTTTATTTTGTGTGCGGGGTTCCCCTTAATATCCATATAAGACCCAAAGGGGCTGGTAATGGGCTGGGGTGGGGGGGGGGGGGTGATGGGGTAGCCATACCATTTTTCTCAAAGATTTTCATCCATATTGCCAGGGCAAGACATGACATTAAAGCCGCAAGCAGTTTTAAATGGCTTTTTTTTCCTTTAGAAATGTCATTTTGTGCAGGGACAGTTCTAAACACGGGAAACACGTGGCACTTCACAGGCATACTTTAGACACCCCCCAGGTACGATATTTAAAGGAATATTTCACTTTTTTTTTTTCACTTTATGCATCATTAAAATTACTGCTCACGAAAAAATGGCCGTTTTTAAAACTTCTTTTTGCATTGATACATGTCCCCTGGTGCAGAACCCGGGTTCCCAAACCCTTTTTAGGACAAGAACATGCATATTAGCCGTTATAATTAGCACTTTAGATTTTGAACGTTCGCGTCCATTGTATTTAATAGGGTTCTAACGTTCGCGTGAACTTTCAGTCCGTTCGAAGGTTCTGGTGCGAACCGAACAGGGGGGTGTTCGGCTCATCCCTAGTCACCGTGCTTTGCTCGAGCATTTTTTTTCACGATAGTGTGTAGGCAAGGCAGGCTTGAGAAGAATCACGTCGAGAAAAACACAGTTTTTTTCAATGACATTAAAAGCGGTCGTGTGTACGCGACATTATTGTGCTTCGAATGGATTCGTACATTCGTAACTTTTTTCATAACAAATTATGCCGAAGACATTCGGGCATTCGCTATTTGCGATATAATTTATTTCGGATTCGGTTTTATTCGTAATTGCTTTGTTCGGAAATTCGAATGCTTCCGAATGTCTGAAAGATGCTAAATTCGGACTAATTTTGATTTGTTACGAAACGAATTGCACAAGCCTACTAGGGATAATGGGGGGTCCGTTTGGGAGAGAAATATGGCAGGAATAGAAGCACTCACCCCCACAGCAGAGCCCTGGTCAGCAGAGGAGGATGCCTGCAGCGTGTCAGCTTGCTGTGCATGTGTCCCGGTGCCATCTTGCCTCCGAAACCGTGCCAGTTGCTCCGCCGTGGATGGAGGCCGGGGCGGCCCGTATTTCACCATGTCTGCCAGCCTGCTGGATGCCCACAGCCGTGGGGAAGAAATTGGCACCTTTAACGAGGAGATAGGACCCAGGATGAGGTAAGGATGGCAGTTGAGAGCCGGAGCAGTGTGTCTATGTGACTGCTGTCTTCACCATCCAGCCAAGCCCCCAGTTGAAGATAAATCGAAAGAAATTTGAATAAGAAGATGGTACAATGTATGGCCAGCTTAAAGTGGTTGTATACCCAAATTTTGTACAAGCACCTACAGGTAAGCCTACATTAAGGCTTACCTGTAGGTGCTTGTAATATCTCCGAGACCTACACAGTCTCGGAGACATTTGCAAAAAAAACTGTACCGCTATCTACGGCGCATGCGCGCCGTAGATAACGGCGCAGGCGCACTGAGCGCGGCGGCTCTTGAATGGGAGCCTGCCGGACACTGCCGGAAATTCGCGCATGCGCGGGGATCGTGCCGTTCCCCGTGCATGTGCGGGAGTGACGTCATCGCCGCTCCGGCCAATCACAGCGCCGGAGCGGCGATACCTGGAAGTCACTCCGGGTATCATGGATTCGACAGGGGATGCGTCCGAGGACCGCTGCGGGGGCTTCGATCTATGGTAAGTGATTGATAATGAGCTAGTATGCTAGTTATACTAGCTCATTATACCTTTGCCTTGCAGGTTGACCAAAAAAAAAAAAAAAAGTTTGGCGGTATACAACCGCTTTAACTAGGGTATTCGTGGTACTGGCCAAAACCAGGCAGGCGCGATTCAGGGGACCTGCCAAAACAAGGTTCTCACAAGTACCACATGGGGTTCCCCCAATTGGAGACCCTATGGGAGGGGGTGAACCTGACCATAAGGCTGTGTGCCCTTGCCCCAAGACTTTCAAGGGAAGTCTGAGGATCTACATCCTACTAATCAGAGGTGAGTAAAGTGCATAAATATAAAAAGAAAGAACCCCCGCGCTAGTTGGGCGTATAACTAGTGAAGGGGGATGGGGATCGAAGGGAAGGAAAGGGCTGGGGACACTGCAGCAGTCACCGGGGAGTCTGATCCAAGCAGACAGAAGTGAATATATGAAAGAAGGGTGATGGTGGCTGCGCTGTGATTATAACTAGTGAAGGGAGTGTGGGGGAGGAGGTCTGGAAAAGGAAACTACCTAATGCTAACCAAACTAAATCTAATATTTGCCAACCAGATGCAGTAATGTGTTGCCAACCAATGTGTAACATAAATAGTATGTGCATAAACTAAATAAATCACACCTGTGCGCATAGAAGGTGTATAACCAGCAGTGGAAACGTAATGATGTATGCCAAAACGTGTATCACTCTGAATGATAAACCTGTGCATATAGTATAACCAAACACTATAACTCTATGTAATCAACAGTGAAATAAAATAACAATATGTAATAAAAGGTGTATGACACACAACTGGAAGCAGTGAAATCCTCCAAAAAAAATAAAAAATGTAATTAAATTAAAAATAAAATAAAATATAATGACAGTATATGCTGGGGTGTATAAACACAAACCTATAACAGTGAAATCCTCCAGGAGATGATATCAAAAGTCCATTGTATAGCAAGTCCCGTCACCCATACAGTGCTTGAAAGAAAAAACTGCAGTGCAAATCCACCCAGTGTTCACTAGCAGCTTACCTACCTGCTGGGAAGAGACAGCATGCACTGGGACTTCAAATGTGGACAGCGATGCAACAATCTTGCATGAATGTATGCTCTCACTCACATGGATGCATAGGAATACACAAACAAAAAAAGGAAATTTATAGCGTAACTCTGTGGGTCCAGCAAACAAGTAACCAAAAGTTGTAATCTCACACTCACATGAAACTAGTGAGCATGGACATCAATCCTACGAACGCCGAGCTCGTATATATTGCAGGATATGGTGATTCCAATCATGCGGTCCTTAAGCTTGCAGCAACCCCAGAGTGCCAGTGGAACATGTATAAAAAACATACAAGGTGCACATAGTGTGGGTCTGTAACCACTGGGGTATTTATTATAAAAAAGGTAAAACACTCACATTTCATAAGTGGGGGAATGACAATCTAAAACGAGCGCCGAGCTTGTCTCCTCTCCTGCAGCTGTCGGTGTATCTGTGCTGATCCTAACGCACGTGTCGTCATGTCACATGACTTCTTCAGAAGATCTTCTGTGAGTGTTTTACCTTTTTTATAATAAATACTCAGCTATGAGTAAGCATCTATCTTTGATGTGAAACGCGTCAGCTATCCACCCCTGCATGTCAGTTTTCTGTTTTTGTCTGTTTTTGGACTTTTGAATCTATGGATTAATTTTGGATTTTAATTTTGGAATTTTGAAAATAAATCGTTTATACAGATGCGGCAGTCCAGGGCTCTTTTCTTTCCCACACTCCCTTCACTAGTTATAATCACAGCGCAGCCACCATCACCCTTCTTTCATAAAGTGCATAAATGCTGTGCAAAAAGTATAAAAATAAATAAGTCCTTTATCGTGCCACTTTGCTAGACAAAGGCTGGCCTTCTGGCTGGTATAAAAGATCTCTCTGGTGCCAGCCAAAAAGCCCAGTTCAGGAGGCAGGTCTGTGTGTATTGAGTGATGTGGCCAAGGTGCCATACTAAAACTGCAGTGAGTTTCCCCACAGTGAATTTTGCTGGCGCCCATGGACTGCCACTCCAGAGGTACAAGTATCGTAGACTTTTCTCTAGTCAACAGCACTGCTCAGGGTAGGAGGGTGCTGTTGATAAGAGTGGTAATTGGGCAGATGGGGGCTTGTCAGAGACTGCTTCTATGTGAGAGAGCTGTGGTCTGACATTACCAACCGCGCTTTAAAGCCTAACTTCTTTTTTTTTCGTACAGAATAATGCACCCTTTAAAATGAGAAATTCCCAGAAAGGGTTTTGGAAGACATAACTTATAGTAACAACATTGTATAAAAATATCTCTTTAATTGATAAATTTCATCTTAATGTTACAAATAGCATTAAACATAAAGACAACATAAAAAAAAAAAACAGCCAGCATATTAATTTTTTTGGATAGCATGTGCAAGAGTTAAAATTTCTCAATAATTGTCGCGAAATTCGAGAGGCTCTGGAACCCGTGGATGACCCACTTCTTACCCCCAGGTTTTGATTGGACCCTACAGCACCCATAATCTTTATAATGTGCTTTCTTTACCCTACCCTTGAGTCGGCCACTACCACCTACGGGTTTACCCTTCCTTCCCATCCCCTCCTCCCTCTCTCCCCTACCCACCCCCCCTCTGTTCTCCCCCTTCCCTTTGTAACCTCCCCTTCCCCTTTCCTCTCAGTCTTAACCCCTTCCTATTTTATCCCCACAGCTTCCCTGCTCCTGGCCCCAATCATGGCTGTATCCCTCACCCTGTTCTACAGTTTCCCAGATCTCTTGTGTTCTTTGACACTCTCCTCCATCAGGGTGCCTAACTGCTACCTCCACCACTATCGATTGGGCATCAATGGAGATCTAAATCCTCCCCTTCCTCTCTTCCTCAGTTCTTTACCATTGGTGTTAATAGGTTGTAAGCCCATAACATTTCAACTTACTTACCTGCTTTATACTTACAACTGTAGCGATACCCCCAGTTAAGAGGGCTGCCTTGATTGTTTTGGGCCCTGTAGTGCGCCGTTGTCAACCCCTGGCAATCGGCTCTAACCTCTCATGGCACAGTTAGTAAAGGGGATGATAAAATTGCAATCACTCTAATATTCTCTATGACACAATCCCACAGTAAGGCACGCAGTATGGTGTAGTACGGTAAATGACACTGACAACCAAATATACTTAACTCTAATATTTTTACTGTTTGAAAAAGTTAGAAGGATAAACAATATGCAATGTCACATGCAGAGCCCTGCAATATGGGTATACTTATTAAAACATCAAAAACATTCAGCAATATGATAGACAGTCTAACAGACCCCGCTGCAGCTATCCTCCCTTGTGAGCAAAAAATGGCGCCCAGCAATGTCCTATACTACCCAGTCAGGCCTGACTATGATTTGGGTATAGTTCTGTGGAAGAAATCTTCGCTAGCAAAACACGGTGGTGCACTTTAAGAACAATTGTAATCCAACAAAGCAACAATGATCAGTAACTTTATAATTCCAGGGAGACTAATAACTCAGTTCAGCAGATAGTCTCCCAAGAGTGTAACTGCAATCACTGTGATGGCCCTGAATAAAGTTAATGGGCTTAGAGATACTGTGGTGTAGCTCTGAGCAGATGCTCTCTCACCCGACCGGACTAGTCCTTGTCCGTTTCTTCTGTTACTGTGACTCGATTCACAGTGTCCACGACACCCGCGTCTTCGGTCCTCCTAATGACAGCATTCAGCAACAGGATCAGACGCTCCGCAGGCTCCTCGGTGGAGCGAAAGGCTCTTTGGAAAAGCACAAGGCCCAGGCTTCAGGCCTTGTACACCTAGCAGGTCAGCACAGGGATCCTTTTGCTGGGAGGGCGGTGTCCAAAGAGAAAGAAACTGGGGCCCACCCCCCTCTTATAAAGTCCACCCCAGCAGTCTTTGCACGGGACAATGCATCCTGGGTGCCTCAAGGTATACTGGGTACTGTAGTCTCTGGGGAATTAAAGGGCACACACTCCCCCCACTTAGAATCTTTGGTACCCAAAGACAGCATTAACATTATGTACAGACAAGGTAATTGAGGGCTAGAAAGGAGCACGGCAGGGGAAGCTCCCACCAAGCATGGGAAGGGAGATTGTCCTGCCCACAGGTCACGTCAGTGAGGGTGGCCTGCCTAACTGTGCCAGAAAGTGAGCTAGGGTTGCCCTCCACCAAATGCACAGTGGAGGGGCCAGGTGTTTGTATTGTCCTTCTTGCAGTAGTTACTGTGTCCTCAGAACTTTCCCCCATTTGGGCATAGGTTAACTTCTGTGGAGGACGAATGGTTCTCTTTGCTCTCTGTTCTCTTGGGGTAACTGTCTCAGTCACCACAGGCTCTTCCTCTGGGGTAAATGTATTGGGTTCCAATATTTCTGGAGCATCCAGATCAGGTGCAGGGAGACACAAAGAGTTCCTTTGACCTTCAGCATGGAGCGGATCTATGACATTCTCCCACTCATCAGAGTGAAAACTGGACGGGACAAACTCGGTGGCTTCTACATTCAATGTACTATCTAAAGTATCTTCAGAAGGCGGAAGGTCTATGGACAGAGGCTCAGGGGCCTGGGGTGGCCACAACCATTCAAGCTCTTCTTCATCTTCACTTTGATCCGTGACATCCATTCCTCCAGACTGAGGTGCCTGAGACCGAGTATTGGGCCTAGGTGTATTCAGACTTGAGGATGGTCCAGGGGAATCCTCTACAGGAGGTATCCTAACTGCTTCTGAAAGTGGAAGTAAGTGGTTTCTGTGCCAGGTCTTCAGCGGCCCTATCTTCCCTTTTTGCAGATCACATACGGTTCGGGTCTCTATCTGTCTGCTAGTTTGTGCTTCCCAGGGACTCCTAAGTTCCGCAACAGCACTCTGTTTCCAGGTTGCAAATCCTGGATCTGAACTTTAAGATCAAAGTTCCTCTTGTTCCGGGCTCCTCTTTGCTCTGATGCCGCTTGGGCCTGTTCAAACGCCAGTTTCAGGCTCTTCCTCAGCCTATCTACATATCCCTTTTGAGAGGTGGCTGATGTGTGATCCATCGATATGCCGAAGGCCAGATCCACAGACAGTCTTGCTTCTCTGACAAACATTAATCTGTAGGGAGAGTACCCTGTGGCATCACTGGTTGTGCTGTTATAGGCATGCACTATTGCTACTATATGCTTGCTTCAATGCTGCTTCTTCTCGCTGCTCAGAGTCCCCAACATATTTAACAGAGTCCTGTTGAATCTTTCCGGTTGGGCATCACCTTGGGGGTGATAAGGGGTAGCACAAGTTTTCTTTATACCTAGAGTCCAGCAGTTTCCTAAACAGTCGACTCTCAAAGTCTCTCCCTTGGTCTGAGTGCAGGCGCTGTGGTAGCCCGTAATGCACAAAGTATTTTTCCACCAAGATTTTGGCTACGGTGGAGGCCTTCTGGTCTTTAGCTGGAAAGGCCTGGGCATAATGGGTGAAATGGTCGGTTATCACCAGAACATTTCCATGTCCACTCAAGTCAGGTTCTAGACAGAGAAAGTCGATGCATACCAAGTCCAAGGGTCCTTGACTCTGCAGATGGCCCATTGGGGCAGCTTGACGTGGTAATGTCTTCCTTTGAACGCAGCGAGCACATGAGTGACAGTACTCCTCCACTTCAGCCCGCATACAAGGCCAATAGAACCTATTCCTTACAAGCTGGAAGGTTCGCTCGGGCCCCTAGTGGCCATGGTTATCATGTAGGGCAGCCAAGACAGTTCTTCTGTGTTTCTCCGGCAAGAACAGTTGCCACTTCTCTTCTAGGTCATCACAGGGTCCCCTTCGGTAGACCACCCCTTGATGCACCTGTAACTTGTCCCATTCTTTGTGGACGAGTCGAGCCACCTTTGAGGGGTCCTGCAGGAGCCTGTCTGGATCCTGGTCTTCCAGTGCCTTCAAAGCCAATCTTCCACAGGGGTCTTCCAACTGGTCTCTTCTTATGTCCTTCTTAGACAGCTTTGGCAGGTCGTCCTCGCCAATCTGGGTCACGTCACAATAACACTTGGGCACCCCTACTACCGAAACTCCGATCTCTTCCGCCCTTGACCCACCACTAGCTTGAAGTTGTGCTCCTTGACACAAGGCCTGTACCCCATCCGGGGTTACCTGGGTCCAGTCTTCTGTGTGGTGGGTGGGTGCATGAGCCCTTCTGGACAATGCATCTGCATCACGATTCCCAGCCCCAGGCCTATACTTGAGACTGAAGTTGAATCTGGCCAGGGCTGCCAACCAACGGTGGCCAGTGGCATCCAGCTTGGCTGTGGTGAAGAGGTAGGCGAGTGGGTTATTGTCGGTCTTTACTGTAAAGTCATCTCCATACAGGTATTCTCTGAGCTTATCCACAACTGCCCACTTTAGGGCCAGGAATTCCAACTTGTGGGTGGGGTAGTTTTTTTCTGCTGGTGTTAGACTTCTACTAACATAGGCAACTGGCCTTAACTGTCCTTCATACTCTTGGTACAGCACACCTCCCAGACCATCATGGCTGGCATCTACATGCAGTTCATATGGTTTCTTAGGGTCAGCATAGGCCAAGACTGGGGCAGTGGTCAGACTTTTCTTCAACATTTTGAAGGCTTCTTCACACTTCTCTGTCCACTGGCCTTCCACGGACTCTCCAGGCTTTCTGGGGCAAGTATTATCCTCCTCTCCTTCTGTCATCGGCAGCTCATTCAGGGGGTTGGCAATTTTCGCAAACCCTTCCACAAATCTACGGTAGTAAGAGCAGAACCCCAGGAAGGATCTGAGCTCAGTCACTGTAGTTGGTCTGGGCCAGGAGGTAACTGCGTCCAGTTTGTCGGGATCTGTAGTTACTCCTTCTGCAGACACTATGTGTCCCAGATAGTGGACCGAGGACTGGTAAAACTGACACTTCTCCCTGGAGAGTTTTAGTCCCTCTTCACTGAGTCTCTTCGGGACTTTCTCCAATCTCTCTTCATGCTCCTCCAGAGTCTTCTCCATCAACCTCTGAAAAGTGGCAGGGGCTCCCGACAGGCCTTGAGGCATCCTATTGAACTCATAGAATCCCACCAGGGTGATGAAGGCCGTCTTCTCTCTGTCTTCAGGGTGCATTGGGATTTGGTAATACCCACTCTTCAGGTCCATGACACTGAACCACTTAGCCCCAGACAGACTCTGTAAGGCATCTTCTATCCTGGGAGTAGTGTACTGGTCGGGTATGGTCCTCCTATTGAGAGTCCTGTAGTCTATGCAGAGTCTCAACGACCCGTTCTTTTTCTGGCCACCACGATGGGGGAGGCATATGGACTCCTGGACTCTCGAATAACCCCTGTTCTCTTAAGCTCTGTCAACTGTTCACACAAATATTCCAAGTCAGCCAGGGGGACCCTATCCCAGAAGGGTTTGTCTTCCTGCAGACGGATTTTATGGGTGGCACTCTTCGCACACCCCACGTCAAACTCATCTTCCGAGAATATTTTTCTCCATCTGGTCAGCTGGGCCTTGGCTCTCTCCTTCCACTTCGGTAGTAAGGTGGTGTCTTCCAGACAGAGTCCCTCCAGGGTGAGTTCCCCTGCTTCAGCTTTCTTCAGGTCAGACAGGGCCACTGGGGTAGCAGGATTTACTTTGCTCAGTAGTACCCGGGCTGGAATCTTCATAGGAGAACTAGTGACATTTCTAATGCTCACTGGAATCTGGCCCTTCGCCTTCTTCAATGCCCTCAATGGGACCACTTCAGGGATCACTTCCAACCCTGGGTGGGTGTTCAAGGGGTCTGGCTCCAGGACCACAAAGGGGCCGGGCTGCTCCCAGGAGAGTTTCACCGTAGCCTGAAGGCAAGTCATCTCACCAGGCTGCAATATCTTCTCCTTTCTTGACAGTCTCCAGACTTTTCCCACCCCCTCTTCCGGGGCCTTCTGTTCCAGGACCAACTTCTGGTAGACCTGTTGTAGCATGGGGTGAATCTGGTCTGTGCTAGTACTCTGCTCCTGCACTAGAGGGGTCAGCAGCCTCCTTACCAGGTCAGTGTTGGTCCCTATTAGCATGGAACTTGTGTTGGCCCCTGGCGGGCGAGGACAAACTACTGCCATGGTGTCAAAGACTTCCGCCTTTCCTGTCACCGAGGGATCAAAGGCCAGCCTGATTGAGACATAACCGTCGTAGGGAAAGCTATGAGTACCAATTCCACCTATCTGTAGGTCTTCCAGCTTCTGTAAGGGCACGTGACTCAGATGTTTCCGGTAAAAGTCTCTGTACAAAAGAGTCACTTGGGCTCCTGTATCTAGGAGGGCCTTGGTGTAAACTCCCTCCACTTGAACAGAGACTAGAGGGGAGGGTCTTATTAGCTTGTCTGAAAACCTCTTCTGGGGTGTTTCCTTCTTTGGACTCCTTGATTTTCCTATTGTTGTTTTCTTTTTCTTCCATTTTTCTCTGGACCTCAACCCTTTTTGGACCTGGTATGCATTGATTTCCCTCAGATTGTAAAATTTCAACTCCCGACAGGTGGTATGGAGGGTTTTAGAAGGGGCATTGTTTCCCTTCTCTTTTACCTCTGCTTGCTTTTGAATCTTTTTGGAGCTTTCTGTAAGTAGTGGGCGCCCGGCTGACTCCTTCACCGGGGCCCTCTGACGTTTTCCGCCGGCTGGTAGTGAGTGCCTTGGTTCTTCCTTGGATTGGGGCACACTTTCCCAATGTGGCCGTCTCCTCCACAGTTGAAACAGACAGATTCCTTCCTTGTCTGCGGGGATGTTGGGGTGGAAACATTCTGGCGCGGTTCACTCCTGATCTCCCCTTGCTCCTTGGCTCCTGAGTTCTTGGACAGTAAAGAGGTCCATAAATCCAGCATTTGGGCCATCTGGAGTGGAAGGCTCTTTGGAAAAGCACAAGGCCCAGGCCTTGTACACCCAGCAGGTCAGCACAGGGATCCTGTTGCTGGGAGGGCGGTGTCCAAAGAGAAAGAAACTGGGGCCCGCCCCCCTCTTATAAAGTCCACCCCAGCAGTCTTTGCACGGGGCAATGCATCCTGGGTGCCTCAAGGTATACTGGGTACTGTAGTCTCTGGGGAATTAAAGGGCAATACCCCGCTACACAACACTTATGTTGTTTCTTGTACTTTTATACTTGTACCCATTGTTCCTCTTATTCAATGTTTTTTTAATACCAGAAAATGAACGGGTGACCGTGTTGCCTCCCCCCCACCCCATGACACAGTTTTCTCCCAGATGGGGTGTCTGGGGGTGCTAGACAATACGTTGTACTTTACATTCAATGTCTAAACCTGCTTAAATTGTTAACCTATGTTGGTTACTATTGCTCTGTCATTTGCACCTTTATTGTGAAACTATGTACTAGAACCTACTGAATGGCAGTTATTGTTCATTTTTATTATTGTTCTCTCTGATAAGCCTCAATAAAAATATTGTACAATAATAAAAAAAAAAAAAAAAAATTCTCAATAATTTATTTCTGTCTGTAACTTGATTGGGGAGACTTTCTGACAATTCCTGCCTTCGAGGCACCAGGACAAAAATATTGGGAGCAGTGATCAACCAGACAGAAAGCCACAGACAGCTATAAAAGCATTATCAGAAGATCAAATTTGTCCCCTTATACTAAAATGATTTTTTTTGTGTCTCAATTGGTAAGGTTCCCTAACAGGAAGTGAGGAGAAATCTTCCAATAGAGAGACAGATAGCAGTCAGAGTCTCTAACCCTTCCCTTCTCTAACCAAGACAAAATTGAAAGTTTTGGCTGAAGTTGGACTTTAACAGCAACTCAAGCTGAGTTCTTGCCCTTAGTGACTCATTTTGTTTCGTTCTATACTGTATTCCCATGAGGAATGAAACAAGAATCTGATTGGTTGCTAATGGTCACTGCTCCATAATCTTGCTGCCATATTCTTTTTCCAGCTCTTTTTTAATAAATAAACTACCGTATATACTCGAGTATAAGCCGAGATTTTCAGCTCTTTTTTTTGGGCTGAAAGTGCCCCCCTCGGCTTATACTCGAGTCAGTGTACCTGAAAAATATTGAGAGGCTGCGGGCGTCCATCGTTTAAATCTCGCGGTCTCCTCCTGGTCCCTTCCGTGATAGGCGGAACTGTGTCTGCTGAGAATCGCCTATCACGAACGTTCTCTCATCCTCACCCATCCCAGCAGACACTGTGTTCAGTGTTCCGCCAATCACGGACGCCTTTTCATCCTCGAACAAGAGGACGCCCATGATTGGCGGAACACTGAACACAGTGTCTGCTGGGAAACGGAGGATGAGAGAAAGTTCGTGATAGGCGGAACTGTGTCTGCTTAGAACTGCCTATCACGGAAGGGACCAGGAAGAGACCGCGAGTTTTAAACAATGAATGGACGCCCGCAGCCTCTCAATTTCAGGTACAATTTCAATTTTAGGGGCACAGTGAGGATGGGCACAGTAAGGATGGGCACAGTAAGGATGGGCACAGTAAGGTGGCAATGGGCAGAGTGAGGTTGGGCACAGTGACAATTGGCTTAGTGAGGTTGCAATAGGCACAGTGAGGCGTGCAAATGGGCATTGTTGACCCTCGTTCACTTACAGTAGCTGCTGCATTCTCACCCTCGGCTTATACTCGAGTCAGTACGTTTTCCCAGTTTTTTGTGGTAACATTAGGTACCTCGGCTTATACTCGGGTCGGCTTATACTCGAGTATATACGGTAAGTATAATTGCCGCCATAGTTATTTTATTTCCAGAGAATACTGTTTTACCACACAGGCATAAAACCATACATTTTAAATAAAACACATTTTGTTAAAAAGTGCTCTTTGGATCAACAAACCATACAAACAGTTATAAAATAACGCTTAACTCAGACAATGTCTGGCTTTCAGCTTGCCCTACTTTATATACATGTTTGTTTCCTTTCTTTGTTTTTTGCCATAAAGTAGTGCTGCAGCTGACCCTTTACTTAGTAGAAGCTAATGTTTATCCCTCAGGCCATAAAAGGACTGCTGGTTGTAGTGCAGGTTGGAGTACCTTTCTGCAACAATCGGTCAGTTAAGATCATGGAGGCAGAGTGGGAATAATCATCAAAGAATGCTGTGCTACCAGACATGGCAATTCTTCTCCATCTCTTTAAAAATATAATTTACGTACAAAGGGATTCTTCTCAGAACATAAGCTGCCTTCAACATGATTGCAATTAACATTCTCAAATTTGACATCTTCAGGACAAAGCCATTTGAAGTATTTATAGGAAAGATGTACCTGCAAAACCACTATAGAGATACAAAAACCCATGAACTTTTTTTGACACAACTCATAAGACAGCATGGACAATGGAAGGTACAACACTGTACACTGTGTCCACTAGGGATGAGCTTCGTGTTCGAGTCGAACATACGTTCGACTCGAACATCGGCTGTTCGATCGTTCGACGAAGATCGAACGATTTGGGCCGTTCGCGCCAAATTCGAGTGACGCGAACGGCCCACAATGCACTACGCCATCGCAGTGTCATCCAGGTGCTGTGATTGGCCAAGCATGCACTGTGACCCCGCATGCTTGGCCAATCACAGCGCCGGCAGCGAGGAGAGCAATGATTGGCCACAGGCAGGATGCCTGTGGCCAATTATTGCTGAGGGTGTTTAGTACACGCCCCACACTATAAAAGGCCGCCAGCACGGCGGCCTAGTGTAGTGTGTTCCGGAGCAGGGAAAGACAAGCATAGGCAGGGACAGTGACATTTATTTCTTTCTTGCTTAACCTGGATTCCTTTAGTTTAGGGAAAGAGAAGGATAGGTAGGGAGAGTGTCAGTGTGTTTTACTGTGCGAATCCTTGTTTCTAGGGACAAAGAAGGAAAGTGAGGGGAATTCTCCTTGTGCTATAGTGTGCTTTAAAAAAACATTTTTTCTAGGGACAGAAAACTCTAGGTAGGGAGAGTGTCAGTTTCTTTCACTGTGCGAGTCCTTGTTTCTAGGGACAAAGAAGGAAAGTGAGGGGAATTCTCCTTGTGCTATAGTGTGCTTTAAAAAAACATTTTTTCTAGGGACAGAAAACTCTAGGTAGGGAGAGTGTCAGTTTCTTTCACTGTGCGAGTCCTTGTTTCTAGGGACAAAGAAGGAAAGTGAGGGGAATTCTCCTTGTGCTATAGTGTGCTTTAAAAAAACATTTTTTCTAGGGACAGAAAACTCTAGGTAGGGAGAGTGTCAGTTTCTTTCACTGTGCGAGTCCTTGTTTCTAGGGACAAAGAAGGAAAGTGAGGGGAATTCTCCTTGTGCTATAGTGTGCTTTAAAAAAACATTTTTTCTAGGGACAGAAAACTCTAGGTAGGGAGAGTGTCAGTTTCTTTCACTGTGCGAGTCCTTGTTTCTAGGGACAAAGAAGGAAAGTGAGGGGAATTCTCCTTGTGCTATAGTGTGCTTTAAAAAAACATTTTTTCTAGGGTCAGAAAACTCTAGGTAGGGAGAGTGTCAGTTTCTTTCACTGTGCGAGTCCTTGTTTCTAGGGACAAAGAAGGAAAGTGAGGGGAATTCTCCTTGTGCTATAGTGTGCTTTAAAAAAACATTTTTTCTAGGGACAGAAAACTCTAGGTAGGGAGAGTGTCAGTTTCTTTCACTGTGCGAGTCCTTGTTTCTAGGGACAAAGAAGGAAAGTGAGGGGAATTCTCCTTGTGCTATAGTGTGCTTTAAAAAAACATTTTTTCTAGGGACAGAAAACTCTAGGTAGGGAGAGTGTCAGTTTCTTTCACTGTGCGAGTCCTTGTTTCTAGGGACAAAGAAGGAAAGTGAGGGGAATTCTCCTTGTGCTATAGTGTGCTAAAGCATTCCTCATCAACCATCTTTGAAATCCTTGTTTTTTGGACAGTCAGGGAAATTGTCGTTGTGCTATTCTGTGCAAAAGCAATCATCCTCAACCATATTTAGAAATCCTTAAGTAAAGGGACAGAGAAGGACACCTGAAGGTAGCCCTTATTGCTTTTTTCCCATCTCCCTGCAGGCCATCTATTAGAATGTCTGGAAGGCAAACAAGGAGAGGCAGACAGTCAGGAGGCAATAAAAGAGGGCAAGCAGGCTCTGTGTCTGGGGGCAACAGTGCTGGTCGTGGACGCGGTGCATTGTCATCAGCACATGGCCATGGGACACGCTTGTCCTTCTTTTCGGCAGCTGGACATGTTGAGCCACATCATGCCGAAGACTTGGTAAAGTGGATGACCAAGCCCTCCTCCTCCTCCTCATCCTCTCTCACCCAGGCTCAGGGTACTGGCAAAGCAGCTGCCAAAGCGTCCTCTTCCCTGGTATCAATGTCAGACTCATCATCAGTCACTCCTTCCCTAGACCCACCATGTCCTCCTCCTGAGGAGTCCCCCGAACTGTTTGAGCACAGTGTTGGGTACATGCTCCAGGAGGATGCCCAGCGTTTCGAAGGGTCTGATGATGAAACCCAGCTACAGGAAGGCAGTAGCGTGAGAGCAGACAGAGGGGATGCTCAAGAAGGACACCAATCTGGCAGTCATGTTCCAGCAGCTGCAGCATACTGCCAGATTGGCTACAGTGATGAGGAGGGAGGGGATGATGAGGTCACTGACTCCACGTGGGTGCCTAATAGGAGAGAGGAGGAGGAGGAGGATGAGGAGGAGGCACATCTCCAACGAGGCAGGATGCCCTTTGGTGGCCAGCGTAAGGGCAGTACACCGACGGAATCACACCGCAGAGCTCCGCCTGTGCAGGGCGCTGCCTCTGCCCGTCATTCAAAAAGTTCCTTGGTGTGGGCCTTTTTTGAGGCTAGTGCATCAGATCGCACAGCTGCTGTTTGCAACATATGTCTCAAACGTATATCGCGTGGCCAAAACATCAGCCGCTTGGGTACCACATGCCTGACCAGACATATGTTGACCTGCCATGCAGCTCGTTGGCAAGCCTACCTCAAAGACCCACACCAAAGAACAAAGCGGACCTCTCCTTGCACCGCATCAGCTGGGATCTCCAACCCCACTATAACTTCAGTCCTCTCTGAAACATGCACTGAGAGGAATGAAGGTGTAGAATTAGGTGTGTCACAGCCAAGTACTTGCGGCCACTCTGCTAGCAGTACACCGACGTCCGATTCTAGCAGGCAAATTTCCCTGCCCCAGCTGCTGGACCGTCGAAAGAAGTTCACTCCCAGCCATCCACATGCCCAGCGGTTGAATGCTAGCTTGGCTAAATTGCTAGCGCTTCAACTGCTGCCTTTTCAGTTGGTAGACTCGGCCCCCTTCCGTGAGTTTGTGCAATGTGCGGTTCCTCAGTGGCAGGTTCCCAAACGCCACTTTTTCTCACGGAAGGCTATTCCGGCTCTCTACCGGCATGTGGAAGGCAATGTCTTGGCCTCGCTGGACAGGGCGGTCAGCGGTAAGGTGCATATTACCACTGACTCATGGTCCAGCAGGCATGGACAGGGACGTTACCTTTCTTTCACGGCCCATTGGGTCACTCTTTTGGCAGCTGGGAAGGATGCAGGACAAGGTGCAGTAGTGTTGGAGGTTGTTCCACCGCCACGCCTCCAAAATGCTACTACTGGTTGTGACACACCTCTCTCCTCCACCCCCTCCTCTTCTTCTTCCTCCATGGCCTCTTCCTGTGGTTTGTCCTATGAACCAGCGGTGCTCCGTAGCCGTTCACGGGGCTACGCAAGTACGCAGGCAAAAAGATGCCATGCCGTGCTTGCGCTGGTGTGTTTGGGGGACAGAAGCCACACTGGGGCAGAGGTCCTGTCTGCTCTGCAGGGCCAGGCCGAGAGGTGGTTGACGCCACGCCAGCTTAAGCCAGGAATGGTGGTTTGTGACAATGGCACCAACCTCCTCTCCGCCCTCCGACAGGGACAACTGACCCATGTGCCCTGTGTGGCTCACGTCCTTAACCTGGTGGTGCAGCGGTTCTTGGGCAGGTACCCGGGCTTACAGGATGTCCTGAGGCAGGCCAGGAAAGTCGGTGTGCATTTCCGCAGATCTTATAATGCCAGTGCTCGCCTGGCTGAGCTGCAAAAGGAGTTGAACCTGCCCAAGAACCGCCTTATATGTGACATGCCCACCAGGTGGAACTCAACGTTGGCCATGCTGCAGCGGCTGCACACGCAGCAGAGGGCCATCAATGAGTACCTGTGCGACTACGGCACCAGAACAGGGTCAGGGGAGCTCGGTTTTTTTTTCACCACACCAGTGGGGCATGATCAGGGATGCATGCACTGTCCTGGCACCATTTGAGGAGGCCACGAGGATGGTGAGCAGTGACAGTGCATGCATCAGTGACACTGTACCTCTTGTCCACCTGTTGGAGCACACGCTGCGTGGAATAATGGACAGGGCACTTGAGGCAGAACAGAGGCAGGAAGAGGAGGACTTCCTTGCCTCTCAAGGCCCCCTTTACCCAGACAGTGTTCCTTCTGTCCCACCCATCGCACAGGAAGAGGAGGAGGAGGAGGAGGAGGAGGAGGATTGTGTCAGCATGGAGGTGGAGGCTGGCACTCAGCATCATCAGCAGCAGTCTTTTAGGGATGATTTACAGTCCCAAGAAACCAGTGGACATGTACGTGGCTGGGAGGAGGTGGCTGCGGATCATGTCGTCCTTAGTGACCCAGAGGACTCCGGAGCGAATGCCTCAGCAAACCTACGCTGCATGGCCTCCCTGATCCTGCAAAGTCTGCGGAAGGATCCTCATATTCTTCGGATCAAGGAGAGGGACCATTACTGGCTGGCCACTCTCCTTGATCCACGGTACAAGGGTAAGGTTGCGGACCTTATGTTACCTTCGCAGAGGGAGCAGAGGATGAGACAACTCCGGGAGGCCTTGCAGAAAGGTCTGTGCAACGCGTTCCCAGAGACTGGGAGGTTACAAACTCCTGGTCCTGGACAACGAGTTGCTGAGGCTTCGGCCAGTCAAAGAAGGAGCGGTGGGGAAGGTGGCCGTCTGACCGATGCGTTCAGACAATTCTTTAGTCCGCAGCCCCAAAGTATGATCGGTTCCAGCAACCATCGCCAGCGTCTGATAAACATGGTGCAGGAATATCTAGGGGCAAGGTCAGACTTGGACACCTTCCCCACCGAAAATCCTCTGGCTTACTGGGTCTTGAGGATGGATCACTGGCCAGAGCTTGCACAGTATGCAATTGAGCTACTGGCCTGTCCTGCATCCAGCGTTCTTTCGGAACGCACATTCAGTGCTGCTGGAGGATTTGTCACGGATCACAGGGTGCGCCTGTCCACCGACTCGGTTGATCGACTGACTTTCATCAAGATGAACCAGTCTTGGATCACCACCAGCTACCACACACCTGATGCTGATATAACAGACTAATTGATTTTAACATGTCACATCCCTTCAAGACTGATGCTGATGCTGAGTGCCTGTGCTGTTATGTTGACTGGCTATCCTCCTCCTCAGAGTCCTCAATGATACGATTGATGATGATAGCTTGGAAGATCATTTTTGTTTATGGGTGCCGCCACCAGTGGCTAAGGCCAAATTTTTCAGCCCCTGTTTTACAGGGGCGTGTAATTACAATTTTTTTAGCAATAATTTGCCATAGGGCTCATTGCTGTGCTCCAAGTACAGTATCTGTGAGGGGTTGGAGTGTTGTGGCACCAGTGCCTAAGGCCCAATTTTTCAGCCCCTGTTTAAAAGGGGCGTGTCATTACAATTTTTGAAGCAATACTTTGCAACAGGGCTCATTGCTGTGCTCCAAGTACAGTATCTGTGAGGGGTTGTAGTGTTGTGCCACCAGTGCCTAAGGCCCAATTTTTCAGCCCCTGTTCAACAGGGGCATGCAATTACAATTCTTGATCTAATAATTCACAGCAGGGCCCATTGCTGCACCCACCAAGAGTAACTCTGAGGGCTTACAGTGTTGTGGCAACGCCACCACCACCACCACCACGAAAGGCCCAATTTTTCAGCCCCTGTTCAAAAGGGGCATGTAATTACAATTCTTGATCTAATAATTCACAGCAGGGCCCATTCCTGCACCCACCAAGAGTAACTCTGAGGGCTTACAGTGTTGTGGCAACACCACCACCACCACCACCACCACGAAAGGCCCAATTTTTCAGCCCCTGTTCAACAGGGGCATGCAATTACAATTCTTGATCTAATAATTCACAGCAGGGCCCATTGCTGCACCCACCAAGAGTAACTGTCAGGGCTTACAGTGTTGTGGCACCAGCACCACCATCAAAGGCCCAATTTTTACTACCACTGTTCAACAATTATATGTAATTAAAATTCCTGATATAATAGTTGACAGCAGGGCGTTCCAGCACCAACCAAGAGTAACTGTGAGTGCTTACAGTGTTGTGCCAACACCAACAACTAAGGGGCCTATTTCTGCAGAGTATATACGGCAGGTCCCTACTTTCAAACATCCAACTTACAAACGACTCCTACTTGCAAACGCAAGAAGACAACAGGAAGTGAGAGGAAATCTACCACTAGGAAGGAAAATTCTCTCCTGTAAGAATAAATATGGGAGAAAGGTGTCTCCTCTGTACTGATGCTTTATCAGCAATCCTTGTTTCAAGAAAAACACCACATTTCAAAAACAGTTGTCATTGGGACGGAAAGTGAGGTGAAATGTTCTGAACAGGGGCACAGACAGCAAAACAAATGTTACAGGGGTGATAACCCTTACCTATGTTTTCCAAAAAGTTTAAAAATAGATTTTTGGGCTGGAGCTACACTTCAACAATGTACCTGTTCAAAATTACAAACACATTCTACATAAGAACAAACCTACAGTCCCTGTCTTGTATGCACCGCCTGTATACGGCTGTTCAGAGTATATAGGGCCTTTTTTATTTTATGTGCGGGGTTCCCCTTAATATCCATACAAGACCCAAAGGGGCTGGTAATGGGCTGGGGTAGGGGGGGGGGGGGTCATGGGGTAGCTATGCCATTTTTCTTAAAGATTTTCATCCATATTACCGGGACCAGACATTACATTAAAGCCGCAAGCAGTTTTAAATGGCTTTTTTTTCCTTTAGAAGTGTCATTTTGTGCAGGGACAGTTCTAAACACGGGAAACACGTGGCACTTCACAGGCATACTTTAGACACCCCCCAGGTACGATATTTAAAGGAATATTTGACTCTTTTTTTTTCACTTTATGCATCATTAAAATGACTGCTCCCGAAAAACGACCGTTTTTAAAACTTCTTTTTGCATTGATACATGTCCCCTGGTGCAGAACCCGGGTTCCCAAACCCTTTTTAGGACAATAACATGCATAATAGTTGTTATAATTAGCACTTTAGAATTCGAACGTTCGCATCCATTGTATTTAATAGGGTTCTAATGTTCGTACGAACTTTCGGTCCGTTCGCGGGTTCTGGTGCGAACCGAACCCGGGGGTGTTCGGCTCATCACTAGTGTCCACATATACTACATGCACGGTCATTAACTTATATCAATGGGGGTTAATACACATTTTTTTTTTGCTTACGTATATGCAAGCAGATTTCTTCTTGAATTGCATGATTCTCTGTGGAGGGCATCTACATGCAAATGAATGATTCCCCTAATTTACTCAGAAGTCAGCCCCATTAGGATAGGGTGACCAGACATCCCCGGTTTCCGGGGACAGTTCCCGGATTGAGTACACTGTCCCCGGACCAAGTCTGTCCCCAGCAGGGCCGATCCTAGGGTCACAGACGCCTGGGTGCAGAAAAAATTCTGGCGCCCCCACGTGGGCGTGGTCATCCTACAAACTCCTCCCCTTTACACATGTTTCTATGGCAATGATTCAAACACAGAGATGCTCCCCTAAGAAGTCGTCGTTACTCTAGGATCCTTCCATGATCCTTTAACAATAAAGAAAATACAGGAAGAGCGTACACTAATGAGACCTGGAGAGGAGTCTCTCTGATGCACACAGAGAGGGCTTCTGTTAGAGAGTCTGTTAGGAAGAGCCCCCAGACATAGTACAAGAGATGGTCAGAGAGTGCAGACATATTACAGGTGACCGTCAGAGAGTGCAGACATGACACAAGAGACTGTCAGAGACTGCAAACATATTACAGGAGATGGTCAGAGAGTGCAGACATAGTACAGGAGACAGAGAGTGCAGACATAGTACAGGAGATGGTCAGAGACTGCAGATATAAAACAGGAAATTATCAGAGACTGCAGACATAATACAGGAGATGATCAGAGAGTGCAGACATATTACAGGAGACGGTCAGAGACTGCAGATATAATACAGGAGATGGTCAGAGACTGCAGACATAATATAGGAGATAATGGCTCTCACCTGACCCAGCGATACAGCAACAACGGTTCCTCTGATCAGGAGTCAGCTCACTCTGAATTGCCCGTAGTGACTCCACCGAGTCCAGATCTGTATAAAGTATAGACTCCCTACTCCCCTATAGACTCCCTACTAAGTATAAACCCCTCCCTCAATACAGACCCCCTCCATTAGTACAGACCCCCCAGGACAAACCCCCCCTCCATTAGTACAGACCCCCCAGGACAAACCACCCCCCTCCATTAGTACAGACCCCCCACAAACCACCCCCCCATTAGTACAGACCACCCCCCTCCAGTAGTAGAGACCCCCCACAAACCACCCCCCATTAGTACAGACCCCCCACAAACCACCCCCCTCCATTAGTAAAGACCACCCCACAAACCATCCTCCCTCCATTAGTACAGACCCCCCTCAGGACAAACCACCCCCCTCCATTAGTAGAGACACTACCCCCCATTAGTACAGACCCTCCCACAAACCCCCCCATTAGGACAGACCACCCCCCTCCATTAGTAGAAATCCCCCCACAAACCCCCCCATTAGTACAGAACACCCCCTTCTATTAGTAGAGACCCCCACAAACCACCCCCACCCTCAATTAGTACAGACCCCCCCTCAGGACAAAGCACCCCCCCATTAGTACAGACCCCCACAAACCACCCCCCATTAGTACAAACCCCCCACAAACCACCCCCCCATTAGGACAGACCACCCCTCTCCATTAGTAGAGACCCCTCCATTAGTAGAGACCCCCACAAACCCCCCCATTAGTACAGAACACCCCCTCTATTAGTAGAGACCCCCAAAAACCACCCCCCTCAATTACTACAGACCCCCCCACAAACCACCCCCCATTAGTACAGACCACCCCCCATTAGTAGAGACCCCCCACAAACCACCCACCCACAAACCACCCACCCATTAGTACAGACCCCCCACAAACCATCCCCCCCACAAACCAGCCCTCCTCCATTAGTACAGACCCCCTCCTGGCCCCCACAAACCATCCCCCCTCCATTAGTACAGACCCCCCACAAACCATCCCCCCTCCATTAGTACAGACCCCCCACAAACCAGCCCCCCTCCATTAGTACAGACCCCCCTGGCCCCCCACAAACCACCCCCTTCCATTAGTACAGACCCCCCACAAACAATCCCCCCTCCATTAGTACAGATCCCCCCCTGGCCCCCACAAACCACCCCCCCTCCATTAGTACAGATCCCCCCTGGCCCCCACAAACAATCCCCCCTCCATTAGTACAGACCCCCCTGGCCCCCACAAACCACCCCCTTCCATTAGTACAGACCCCCACAAACCATCCCCCCTTCATTAGTACAGACCCCCCCTGGCCCCCACAAACCATCCCCCTCCATTAGTACAGACCCCCCCTGGCCCCCACACACCAGACCCCCCTGGCCCCCTCAAACCATCCCCCCTCCATTAGTACAGACCCCCCGACCCCCAAACACCACCCCCCCTCCATTAGTACAGACCCCCCTGGCACCCACAAACCACCCCCTTCCATTAGTACAGACCCCCCTGGCCCCCACACACCAGACCCCCTCCATAAGTACAGACCCCCCACAAATTATCCCCCCTTCATTAGTACAGTCTACAGACCCCCTCTGGACAAATGCAAACCCCACCCTGGCGGCAGCTGGAGAGGACAGTGTGCAGCCGCGCTGCCCAGGTGGAGAGGATCGTGACAGTTAGAACAAATGTCACGCTGATGCACTGCATTCATTGCACTGCACCGCACGGACCGGACCGCCCCGCCCCCCACTACGTCACCGCGGGTCTCTCTCCCAGCCACTCCAATCTCTGATCTCCTCTGCCTGGAGGATGCAGGGGGGAGCAGGAAACAGCAGTGCCGCAGCGGCGAAGATCGGCGGCAGTGAGCGGCGGAGACTGAGAGCGGCCTCGCTCGGTATACCAATAAGGAGGAGGAGGAGGGAGGGGAACACTCTGGTGCTTGAGCGCCCCCACCTCTGTGGCGCCTGGGTGAACTGCACCCCTCGCACCCCGTTTAGGACCGGCCCTGGTCCCCAGTTTTGTCCCCGGATTGGATTTGAACAGGGGCTGGGGCAATTTCAAAGACAGTCAGTGCAGAATAAAAAAAAAAATCAGAATTACACACCCCTTCTCCGCCGCGCCTACTAGCTTAGGGGGTGTATTTTTTTCCATTATCTGTGCCCCTTTCTGATGATTACGCGTTGGCTGCGGCTGAAGAGGGAGACGAGGATGGCTTCGGGGGCCCCGATCTAAGGTAAGTGATGCATATAACAAAAATGTCACTGCCCCAATCTATGACTGGTCTTCACAGCAAGGAGCACTGGATGGGCGGACGCATGTCAATAAAAAACACACACAGAATGTCCAAGCTCAACTTACCAACCAATCAGCAAGAAAACGAATTCACCTGTCTAACAGTACGTTTAAAAACAGGGGTTTAGTTGCACGCATTTGCAAATACATGTGTAAGCTGCAGGCCCCGTCAAGGCTCCCTGTATGCTGCAGTCCTAACTCTAAAATTTAAGGTCTCCTCAATGGAAGCACATGTATGCTGATGGATAGATAAAGGGCAGATGACTGGGGGAGCCCACCCTCCATTAAAGGGGCAGGAGCACACTAAACACCCAGCACATGGAAGCAAAGGTGCTAGTGCGTTGCCTGACCACAATGACACCAATACATATAACAAAAATGTCACTGCCCCAATCTATGACTGGTCTTCACAGCAAGGAGCACTGGATGGGCGGACGCATGTCAATAAAAAACACACACAGAATGTCCAAGCTCAACTTACCAACCAATCAGCAAGAAAACAAATTCACCTGTCTAACAGTACGTTTAAAAACAGGGGTTTAGTTGCACGCATTTGCAAATACATGTGTAAGCTGCAGGCCCCGTCAAGGCTCCCTGTATGCTGCAGTCCTAACTCTAAAATTTAAGGTCTCCTCAATGGAAGCACATGTATGCTGATGGATAGATAAAGGGCAAATGACTGGGGGAGCCCACCCTCCATTAAAGGGGCAGGAGCACACTAAACACCCAGCACATGGAAGCAAAGGTGCTAGTGCGTTGCCTGACCACAATGACACCAATACATATAACAAAAATGTCACTGTCCCAATCTATGACTGGTCTTCACAGCAAGGAGCACTGGATGGGCGGACGCATGTCAATAAAAAACACACACAGAATGTCCAAGAATGTCCAAGCTCAACTTACCAACCAATCAGCAAGAAAACAAATTCAGGTAAGTGATGCATAATGAGCTATTATGCTAGTCAAATTAGCTCATTATGGCTTTCTCTTACAGGTGGTTTTAAAAAAAAAAAAATGTTTTAGCGGTTTACAACCACTTTAACCTTTCAATTTATCTTTCATTCTGCATATGTCTTCCAAACTTTTCCTTTGATTCTTTGCCTTAAAAAACTTCACAACCGATTATCGATTTGTGCCCAGTAACTGGACAAAAAAAGGAACGACCTATCCAAATGACAAATTTTCGACTGATGTTTCATCAAGTGTATGGGCACCATTACTCTGGCTCTAAGGCCCCTTTCACACTGAGGCGCTTTGCAGGCGCTATTGCGCTCTAAATAGCGCCTGCAATGCGCCCCAAAAAAGCCTCTCAATACTATCCAATGTGAAAGCCCGAGGGCTTTCACACTGGAGCGTTGCGCTTGCAGGAGGCTAAAAAAACTCCTGCAAGCCGCATCTTTGAGGCGCAATAGGAGCGCTAAAAATAGCGCTCCTGTAGCGCCCCTGCCCATTGAAATCAATGGGGTAGCGCCTCTAATACGCCCGCAAAACGCCTCAAAGAGGCGTTATTGCGGGCGTTTTTAACCCTTTTTCGGCCGCTAGCGGGGGTTAAAATACCCCCGCTAGCGCCCACAAATCGCGGCAAAAAAAACGGTATAGCGGCGCTAAAAATAGCGCCGCTATACCGCCAGCGCATCCAGCGCCTCAGTGTGAAAGTAGCTTAACTGTTGGGCTTTGAAAAACACAGTCTTGTTTAAAAAAATCTCATCAGGGTAACTGTGCTGCCCTTCCAGATAATTACAGCATATCTCATATTCATAATATAATACTCTACTATTAAGTCACCGTGATTATCTAAACCTTTTTATATCTGTTTGTGAAACACTTGATAGCTTGCCATTAGAAATGAATAAAAATAAAGGTACAGTAAAACCTTGGATTGAGAGTAACTTGGTCTGAGAGTGTTTTGCAAGACAAGCTAATTTTTTAAAATACATTTTGACTTAATTAACAATATACAAGTAGCGTCACATCACAACTGAGTATAAAAGAGAAGAGAGGCACCTCTAAGTGTAGCAATATGGTTGCATTTAACCACTCAACGACCATGCACTGTCTATATACGTCGGCAGAATGGTTCGTACAGGCACAATCACGTACCTGTACGTCCCCTTTAACTGCTCGGCGTTGGGGTCGCGCGCCACTGGTGGCGCACTCGCGACCCTCCTGCCTTTCTCGTGAGTCAGACTGCGGGTCCCGCAGACTCGATCGCCGCGGGGATCCCAGCGATCGTCTCACGGAGATATGGAGCAGGGAGATGTTAGTGTAAACAAGCATTTCCCTGCTCTGCCTAGTAACAATGACACCGATCTCGGCTCTGTGTACACAGAGCCGAGATCGGTGTCATGTGACACATAGCCCAACCCCCCCTCAGTAAGGAAACACAAGCAGAGAACATTTAACCCCTACAGTGCCACCTAGTGGTTAACCCCTTCACTGCCAGTGTAATTTTCACAGTAACCAGTGCATTTTTATAGCACTGATCGCTGTGAAAATGACAATGGTCCCAAAAATGTGTCAAAAGTGTCCGATGTGTCCGCCATAATGTCGCAGTCACGATAAAAATCGCTGATCGCTGCCATTACTAGTAAAAAAAAAATATTAATAAAAATGCCATAAAACTATCCCCTATTTTGTAAACGCTATAACTTTTGTGCAAACCAATCAATAAACACCAATTGCGATTTTTTTTACCAAAAATATGTGGAAGAATACGTGCCGGCCTAAACTGAGGAAAAAACATGTTTTTTATATATATTTTGGGGATATTTATTATAGCAAAAAGTAAAAAATATAGAATTTTTTTCCAAATTGTCGCTCTATTTTTCTTTATAGCGCAACAAATAAAAACCGCAGAGGGGATTAAATACCACCAAAAGAAAGCTCTATTTGTGGAAAAAAAAGGACGTCAATTTTGTTTGGGAGCCACGTCTCACGACCGCGCAATTGTCAGTTAAATCTACGCAGTGCCGAATCGCAAAAAGGGGCCTGGTCTTTATGCTGCGTATTGGTCCGGGGCTTAAGTGGTTAATGAAGGTACAACATTTAGCAACTCACATGGTTGATGATTAAAAGAAGCACATCTCAGTATGCAGGCATCCGGGAGTAAAGTTGTCCACATAGACCATCCTTCGCACCACCATCAACATCATCCCTTCCATGCTGCGCTCCGCGAGCGCATCAAGCCTCTCTTTCAGAATGCTTAAAGGGGTTGTAAAGGTTCGTTTTTTATTTTCTAAATAGGTTCCTTTAAGCTAGTGCATTGTTGGTTCACTTACCTTTTCCTTAGATTTCCCTTCTAAATATTTTTTTTTCTTTGTTTTCTTTGTCTGAATTTCTCACTTCCTGTTTCTCCTCACTAAACTTCACACCATCATCCGAGTGGTGTTTAGTCAGCCAGAACAGCTTACTGAACAGCTTACTGAGGAGGAACAGGAAGTGAGAAATTCAGACAAAGAAAACAAAGAAAAAAAATAATTTAGAAGGGAAATCTAAGGAAAAGGTAAGTGAACCAACAATGCATTGGCTTAAAGGAACCTATTTAGAAAATAAAAAACAAACCTTTACAACCCCTTTAACTGCAGGGTAGTCTTCCCAGGCACGGTTGCAGACTGACAGAGGTGAGAGCCAGCGGTGGGGAGGCATGTAGAAGGAGCTGGAGCTCTGAGTGCGTAGCCTAGTCTCTGCCTGCCTAGCCCAGCCATATTACATTCCGGTGACGTCATTCCTAGCCGCATTCCCCGCTGGTTGTGGTTTTTGCTTCCTGGTGGCCACAGGGCACATAAAAGACCCTCCATCAAACTACACAGCCTGGGAAATTACAGGGAACCCGGAAAGGACGTTAAGGCTTAATACCCCCATCTCCCTTTTTTTAAGAGCCTGAAAACTACTTTTATCCTGCAAGTATTCCTAATCCTTGCGCTAATAAAGCATGTTTTAATCTCTATACTCAGGTGGCGCTTCCCTTTTCTCCCCCTTCTTGTCTTCAACAGAGCTGGCTATACTCTGAGGATAGCTGCCACCTACCATATCCCTGTTAGACACATATATACTGTATGTGTATAAACTTTACTGCCTACCCACAATTTTTTTATGGACTATTAGGTTTATGGACTTTATTGTTTTTTAACCCCTGATTACCTTGATTCAGGTTTCTTTTTGCGCCAGTACAAAGTGTATATTGTCTGTACAATGGGCATCCGCTGAAATGTTTTCAGGGGGGGGGGCGCTTCAGCAGCGGTGATACACAGTCGCATTTTACCCTTTGTTCGACCGCTAGCGGGGGTTAAAAGTGACCCCCCCACGTTAAAATGTGCCCCCTGCATCTTTAAATATCTCTTTGTCACTACTGTGTACCCCCTCTCCACAACTGCACCTCTGGACTTCTTTACATTACACAGCACTCCACAGCTCTGGACCCCTTTACATTATACAGCACCCTGCATCACTGGACCCCTTTACATTACACAGCACCCTGCATCACTGACCCCCTTTACATTACACAGCACACTGCATCACTGGACCCCTTTACATCTTTACATTACACAGCACCCTGCACCCCTTTACATTACACAGCACCCTGCATCACTGGACCCCTTTACATTACACAGCACCCTGCATCACTGACCCCCTTTACATTACACAGCACCCTGCATCACTGGACCCCTTTACATTACACAGCACCCTGCATCACTGGACCCCTTTACATTACCCAGCACCCTGCATCACTGGACCCCTTTACATTACACAGCACCCTGCATCACTGGACCCCTTTACATTACCCAGCACCCTGCATCACTGGACCCCTTTACATTACACAGCACCCTGCATCACTGGACCTCTTTACATTACACAGCACCCTGCATCACTGGACCCCTTTACATTACACAGCACCCTGCATCACTGGACCCCTTTACATTACACAGCATCCTGCATCACTGGACCCCTTTACATTACACAGCACCCTGCACCCCTTTACCTTACACAGCAGCACCCTGCACCTCTGGACACTACACTCTGACCACTACAGTACACACTGACTACTGACCACTACACTGCACACTGACCACATGTATGATGTGTCCTATGACGTCATGTCTCTGCAGTCACACACACACACACACGTGTTGTAAGACATCTCCTCCTCCCTCCATACCGCACACACAGCCAGGCTCTCCTTCCTTCTCACCTTCAGCAGGTCCAGCGGGGCTGGATGTGGGTGTAAGGGCGGCGGAGGGTGTAGAACACTGCCAATTTGGCCAACACCTTCTCGATTCCAGGGGGAGCAAATGACCCCCCTTGCCCTATGGAGCGGACGCCCATGGTCTGTACCTCACAAGAGTCTGTCGGAAACCAGAACATTGCTCCTGTGATCCACTGATCATGGTTGCAATGCTTTGCAGGCTCAAAAGTCAAAGAATAATAAATGCACATTTTGGCCACACGAGGAGGTTCAGGCGTGTCACTTCTTTCACAAAGGCCGTAGATGATCCTATGAAGACTTGGTAACTGAGTCACGTACTAATGCTTTTCCTTTCTGGACTTATAGGCAGTTGTCTCATTTTCTCACCTTCAAATACTCAAATGACACGTGGAATAGGCAACTTACACCTTTTGAAACACTATGCTCGCGTAACACACCGCAACGACATCTTATATCATACATTTACGCCTTGCTGCAAGTTGAACCAGTTCAGTTATCGACGCAGAACGCACGTACTTCCTGGGAAAAAGATCTACAAAAAACACTCACAGATAAGGACTGTGAATCTATCTATACTTTAGCTCACAAGGGATCGATGAATGTGGTGATCCAAGAAAACGGATACAAAATCATTACAAAATGGTATAGAACTCCAGCCGGCTTGCATAAATTCTCACCCTTGATTCCAAATATTTGTTGGAGATGTAATGGAGGGGAAGGATCCATGATCCATGTCTGGTGGGAATGTGCCTTGCTCCAACCATTCTGGAGGGAGGTACACTCCATAATAACGCAGGTTACCACTTTTACCCTAGACTATAACCCAGCACAGTTCCTCTTGCATCACACAACCCTGCCAAAATGCACTTACCAAAAATCGCTGGCCATGCACATGGTGAATGCAGCTAGACTCTGCATTCCTATTCACTGGCGCTCAACAGTTTAATGACAATTGCTTGGTCATGCAACACTGTACCCAAACAAAATTTGTATAATTTTTTTTCACAAATAGAAATTTGTTTTTGGTGGTATTTAATCACCACTGGGTTTTTTATTTTTTGCTAAAGAAACAAAAAAAGACTGAAAAACAAAACAAACAAAAAAACACTTTTCATAGTTTGTTTACAATTTTGCAAACAGGTAATTTTTCTCCTTCACTGATGAGGCTGTACTGATGAGGTGGCACTGATGAGGCGGCACGGATGGCCACTGATAGGTGGCACTGATAGGCTCTGATGAGGCGGCACTTGCGGGCACTGATGAGGCTGCACTGATGAGGTGGCACTGATGAGGCGGCACGGATGGCCACTGATAGGTGACACTGATAGGCACTGATGAGGCAGCACAGATGGGCACTGATGAGGCTGCACTGATAGGTGGCACTGATAAGTGGCATATATGGGTATCAGTATAGGTGGTACTGGTGGGCACTGAGAGGTGGCACCGATAAGCAGCACGGATATGCAGCACTGATAGGCGGCACTGATGGGCACTGATAGGCACTGTTAGGCAGCACTGGTAGGGAGCACTTCCAGGATTCCTTATTCTTTTTTTTTTTTTTAACATTATAGGTTTATTGAAGATAATATAGACAAGGACAACTGAACATAGCATTTGCAGATGCAGCTGCACGTTAGATATGTTTATGCACAAATCGAGCAAGTAATAATTCAGCATAGTTTCTATGACCACAATAGTCTAACTCGTAAAAAAAACCAGGGAGTAAAAAAAACACTAAGGAAAGCAAAGAAGAGTATCTGGTTTCAAGCTCAGCTATAGCTACGTGAGTAGCTGGTAACATGAGTTATTAATAATAACACTTATGGTAAATCTGGGTGGTGGTCGTACAACATCAATTATGAAGGGCAACTGTGTTCTCAACATCAGAAGACAAAAGAAATATGTATAATACAAAGGGGAAAGTGCTAGGAGGTGGGGGTGGTGGGGCCGGAGCCCCGGCCCAGAGAAAAGGTAGAGAAAGGGGAAAAAGTTTTGGCCTGAGGGAAACCGCCATATATCAGTGGAGAAATGTAGGGTCGGAGGACCATCATGGGTCTCCTACTCCGCCCTCACGTTGGGGTCCCCAGAAGGTGAGTTGGACATGATATCCGAGTAAACTGAAGAGTATCTAAATATCAGCCATGGTTGCCATGTAGAGCGAAATTTTTCCACCATATCAGTGGTTTGAGTCAGGGTCTCTTCCATTTCGTAAACCTCAGACACCTTTTTTAGCCAATCAGCAATGGAAGGAACCCTCTGTGAATTCCAATGGAGCGGGATCAAGGACTTAGCCGCGTTTAGCAGATGTCGCGTTAAGGAGTTTTTATACCTCCTCAGAGATACATTCGTGACGTGAAGCAGGCAAGTGGCCGCATTCAGCAAGATCTTAGTTTCGGTGATTTGAGAAATTAGGAGTTTGACCTTCTCCCAAAATATAGAAATTTGCGGGCATAGCCACCATATGTGGAGCAATGTGCCCACCCCTTGCTGGCATCTCCAGCAAGTGGCTGGTATCTGTGGGTTCCAACCGTGCATCTTGTCCGGGGTGTTGTACCAATGTGTCATTAATTTATATGCAGTCTCCTGCGTCTTGGTGCTTAAAGAGCATTTATGAGTCAAGATACAAGCATACCTCCAGTGTTTAGGGGAAATCTCCATCTGAAGCTCCTCCGCCCATCTCGCTCTGAGTGTATCTGCGGACGTGTATTTTAGGTTTTGTAGGTACGAGTAGGTCAGTGACGTAGTTCTCGCACTTGTGTCACCCAGCTGACAAATCGACTCAAAGGCCTCAAGGGGTCTCTGTAATTTGCCCCTGTCAGGCCTAGTCCCTAGGTAGCTACGTAATTGGAAGTATTCCCAGAGGGACATGTGTGGGAGTTGTGCGTCAGTTTTGAGTGTCGCCCAGTCTTTCACTACTCCCCCCGCCATGCATTCCCCTGCCAGCAGGGGTTGAAGGCGAGTCTTTGATTGGTAATGTGGGTTATTCAGACCTGGAGCGAAGTCGGGATTGTCTTTTACTGGCGTCAGGGGGCCAGGTTGTGAGGAAAAGGGTAGGTGTTTGGTCAGGTTATAGAAAATTCTCAACGTGCTACCAGTGAGGGGGTGGTGTTTGAGGCTGTGTGGTAGGCTGTTCCAGGGAATCCATGGGGCAAATTTAAGGGGAACAGGGGATAATGCTTTTTCTAGGGAGACCCAGTCTTTAGCTGCCTCATGGCAATGCCAATCAGCAATTCTAGTCAGGTGAGTGGCTTGGTAGTAAGACCTGAAGTCTGGTATGCCCATTCCACCCTGATCTTTAGGCCTCATCAGGTACGAAAACCTGATTCTGGGCTTTTGCGAGTTCCATAGAAATTTTAGGAGGATGCTCCTAAGGGACGTGAAAAAGGAGGCAGGTATCAGAAGTGGGAGAGCGTGCAATAAATAGAGCAGTCTGGGAAGAATAGTCATCTTAATTATTGCCGCCCGTCCAAACCAGGAGAAATAGCCCGACTGCCATCTGAGTAAGTCTTCTCTGACTCTTTTAAGGAATTCCGGGAAATTGCACCCAAACATGTTTCCTAATCTGGGGGTGAGCCGAATCCCCAAGTACTTCAGGGCCTTCGGTTCCCATCTGAAGGGAGAGGCTGTCATCACCTGTCCCAGCAATTGCCTAGGAAGGGAGACATTCAGGGCTTCCGACTTAGCGTAATTTATCTTAAGATTGGAAACGTAGCCAAATTTGGTAAATTCCTGCATCAAATTCGGCAAGGAAATTATGGGGTTGGATAAAAAGAAAAGCAAATCATCCGCGTAGGCGGCCACTTTGTATTCTTTAGTTGACACTCTAAAGCCCCGAATGTCTGCATTAGCTCTAACCGTTCTAAGAAAGGGCTCCAGTGATAAAATGAACAGAAGAGGAGACAGGGGGCAGCCCTGTCTTGTGCCGTTAGTTATCCGTACGATATCTGATAGGGCACCATTGATTTTCAATCGGGCCGTTGGGGATTGATATAAAGCAGAGATCCTGGCTAGCATACGTGGCCCCAGCCCTATCTTCGTACAGGTGGCTAGCATAAGGTCCCAAGCCACGCGGTCGAAGGCCTTCTCCGCATCCGTGGACAGGAGAAGGCCCTCTATCTTCCCAGTATAGGCCGCATTAGACAATAGCATTGCCTTAATCACGTTGTCTTTAGCCTCGCGGCCAGGCATAAAGCCCACCTGATCTGGGTCGATGAGATTCGAAAGCAAGGGGCTCAGCCTGGTAGCCAGGACCTTTGCGTATAATTTGACATCAAGGTTTAGTAGTGAGATCGGACGGTAGCTGGCACATTCCACTGGGTCTCTACCTGGTTTGTGAATTACTGTGATATGGGCCGAGAGGAAGTCTGGGGTGACCTGTCTGGGATCAGACAATGAGTTCAACGCAGCTGTTAGTGGCGCTACTAGAAGCTGAGAGAAAGTTTTATAATAGATAGAGGTGTAACCGTCTGGGCCCGGGCTTTTACCCGATTTCAGTTGTTTAATGGCAGTTTCAACCTCTGAGGGTGTAAGTGGCTCTTCCAAGAGTGCAATGTCCGAGTCAGGAAGAGCGGGCATCCCACTCTTAGTTAAGTAGTCCTCAATAATCCCCGCCCTGTCTCCCTCCATAGTCCCCCCTTTGTGTTGAGGTGGGAGGTTATATAACTTTGTGTAAAAACCATGAAAATGTTGCGCTATCGCCTCTGTGGTTATATCTAGTTTACCATCAGGTCTCCTAATGCCCGATATTAGGTTTCTGGCATTCTGTTCTCTCAGTGCCCTCGCAAGGACCTTACTAGGTTTGTTCCCGAACTCATAGTAAATTCTCTTTTTGAAAAATAATAGTCGCCTTGATCTATTATCAAAGAGCTGTTGGAGATTCTTCCTGAGATCTAGAAGGTCAGTCGCCGTCTTCATACTAAGAGACTGTTTATGGAGGTTTTCCAATTGTTTAATTTTGCCCGTTAGGGTAGTCATTTGTTCCTCTCTTTCTCTTTTGCGGATTGACCCCATTTTGATAAGTTCCCCTCTCAAGGTACATTTATGAGCCTCCCAGGTCATGAGTGGGTCCGTGTCTGGGGTGGAGTTCCGATGAAAGAAGTCTTTGATTGAGGCGGTCAGGGTCATCAGTGAGTGAGGGTCTGTTAGTAAGGACGCATTTAAACGCCACGACTGTGGGCGTGGAAGGGGGGAGTGTACATTCAAGGTTAGTGAAATCGGCGCATGGTCCGAGAAAGTTTTTAAGCCTATATGTGAACCTGAGACACGAGTCAAGTCCCTTTGGGAAATAAAGAGATAGTCAATGCGGGAATGTCTGTTATGTGGGGGTGAAAAGAACGTGTAGTCTCGTCCGTCTGGATGGCCAAACCGCCAAGCGTCAATAAGTTGCAAGCTTTGGAGTAGGGTCTTGATCCTTCTAAGGATCCTGTATGTAATGCAGGTTTTACCATTAGAGGTGTCTACGGACGGATTGAGGGGGATATTAAAGTCGCCCCCTAAGACCAGGCAGCCTGAAGTAAAACCCAACAGTTCCCTAACAATGTGTTGACAAAAGGTCACATGAGACCTATTTGGAAAATAGACGTTGGCCAATGTCAGAGGCCTATTATTGTAAAGGCCCTTCAGAAAAACAAATCTACCCTTGGGGTCTATCAGCTTTTCCTGTAAGGTAAAAGGGGCGTGTTTGCTAATCAAGATGGTGACACCCTTGGTCCTAGAGTCGTCATTGGTCGCATGGTATGCCTCTGTGAAAAAGGCGTTTGTCAGACTGGGGACGTGGTGCGTTTTAAAGTGAGTTTCCTGTAGAAACACAAAGTGTGGTCCACATTTCTTGAGTTCCCGTAAGAGCGTAGAGCGTCTCTCGGGCACATTCATACCTTTAACATTATGTGAAATCACGAGCGGACCTCGTCCAAGGTCAGAGTAGGCCATGTTGAAGGGTCAGAGCGAGATGGGTCGAAGTGTGCCTGTAAGACAAAACTGTCGCGATAAGGTTAGCAGCAGTACCTCAAGTCAAATCAGCGGCCAAATATATACAGAGCCAGAAAGGAAAGAGAGAGAAAGAAAAGGGGGAGGGATGGTGAATGAGAGATGGCAAAGAAAATCAGAGAATTCCCTGATCAGGCAGAACACGTCGTCCTGAATAAGGAGTAAATTAGTGTGTCCAGGGCTGACCCGGCAGTCCCGGACACACTTGTTGGGGAGAGCGGGAGACGCCCAACTTTTAGGGTTTGGATTGGGCTAAAGCCCTCAATTATGCCAAACCAAAAAAATAAAAATTTAAACGTTGCACACAGTGAGATAAAGGAAAAACAGAAATATGTAGTGCAATCTAACATATATACACACACACAGCCTGCTTGAGAAACAATAAACTGAAATAGGCTGGTTCGAACCAGAGTTCAGAACATATCATGTCCACCCGACCCATTGGAAGGGTTCACCGCGTAAGCAATGGGCAGTACGCAACACAGGGGGGTTGATCAGTATTAATCAGGAGTCCCCTCTCCTCTTTACACATATACATCAGAGCTATTACCCCCGAAGGGGGTGGGTGTGGGTGAGGAGGGAGGAAGAAGGAGAGGAAGATGACAAAAAAAAAAGGGGGGGGGGGGAAAGGTGAGGAGGGGGGGTGGGGGGGAAAGGTGAGGAGGGGGGGAGGGGGAGGGAGAGGGAGGGAGAGGAGGAGGGGGAGGAGGGGTAGGTGGAGAAAGGGGGGGCGAGAGCTGAAGGGAGGAGGGGTATGCGACCCCAGAGCAATGGAGTTAATCACTCCTAAATTAGTTGAGTCAGAGCAATCCTGAGAAAAAAAAAAAAAAGGGTGAACTGATAAGTAGAAATATAAGTGTCACACTCATCAGGGAGGAGCTCAGAGGGTCCTGGTTTAGGCTTCAGCTTGTCCTCTGCGGTCTTCCCTTGAAGATCTAGGTGTTCCAGCCGTGGAGCCTCCTGCGCGCTGCGGTTTCTGCTTCTTATAGAGCCTCTTCTCCGGAGTGGATTGAGGGGATCTTGAGGGTGATCTGTCACAAGGTGGGTCTTGGAATTCTGCATACCAGTCAGGTAGAGAGATCGGGTCCAGGCCTAGGGCTTCACAGAAGGCAGGTAAGTCATCAGGCTCGCGCAGCACATGTTGATATCCATTGAAGTGGACTGTTAAGGCAAACGGGAACTTCCAAGTATATTTCATATCGCGCTCCCTCAGTTTCTCCAGCAGAGGGCGCAAGGCTCTTCTGTTTCGCAGGGTGATCTGCGAGAGATCCTGAAACAATAGGATGTGAGCTCCATTGAACACAATTTGTTCAGACCTCCTGGCCTTGCGCATGATCTCTTCTTTCAGAGTAAAACTCTGAAGACAGCAAATGATGTCACGTGGAGGTGCAGAGTCTGGGCCCTTAGGTCTGAGAGCCCTGTGTGCTCTTATGAAATCAATCTCTGTTTCTTCCTGTCGTTCAAGCACACTATTAAAAACTCTCTGGAGGGCAGGGATGACATGGGGGGGTTCTACAGACTCCGGGATCCCTCTCACCCGGACATTATTTCTCCTTCCCCTATTGTCCAAGTCCTCCAGGTGCCTATTGATTTCAATAAAACGGCGATTATGAGAAAGGTTGATCGTCTCTAATCGGCGGATCGCCTTGTCCCTGTGCTTCCCTGCGGACTCCGCCGCCGCCATTTTCTCATTCAGGGACATCAGGTTGGATTTCAAGTCCGTAATGGCGGCGGAGAACGTGGACTTGATGTCCGCTGCAATGACCGACATTGCTGCGAGCGTGAGGGGCTGGTCAGGGAGTGCTAAACTCCTACCTGAGTCCTCTGGAGCAGACTGGGAGTCTTCACTATATTCCTCCTCAAGCTGATCAGGCGCCATTTTGGATTTCCCCACGTTGTTGCTGCGGGTCCCTGTATGGGCTTTAAATAGGTCCGGGATGTTCCGCGATGTGGCAGCGGAGGACCCTCGCCTCGAGCGTGAGTTTGGGGTGTTGTAGAGCCGCTTGCCCGGCATCGAAGATCGCTGGGTCGGGTGGATTAGCAGGTGCAGGCCGTGTGTGTACCGGAGCTCTTCTACTGTGCGTCCATGCTCGTTGCGCGCCAAGCCACGCCCCCCCTTATTCTTTTTTTTACACTAAAGATAGTTCTAAATGACATTGGCTTGGGGTCGTTGTCCTGCTGCAGAATAAATGTGGGGCCAATCACACACCTCCCTGATGGTATGGCATGATCGATAAATATCTGGCAATATTTATCAGCATTTAGGAAACCATTGATCCTGACCAAATCTCCAACTGCACTTGCAGAAATGCAGCCCCAAACTTGCAAGGAACCTCCACCATGCTTCACTGTTGCCTGCAGACACTCATTATTGTACCACTCTCCCGCCCTTCGGTGAACAATCTGCCTCCTGCTACAGCCAAATTTTGACTCATCATTGCAGAGCACCTGCTGCCATTTTCTGCACCCCAGTTCCTATGTTTTCATGCATAGTATATGGAAATAAGGCTAAGCAACTCAACAATGCATGAAATTGTAGGAACTGGAGGGAAATTAGGGTTGATGTAAAGTAGTGATGAGCCGAACACCCCCGGGTTCGGTTCGCACCAGAACCCGCGAACGGACCGAAAGTTCGCACGAACATTAGAACCCTATTAAATAAAATGGATGCGAACGTTCGAATTCTAAAGTGCTAATTATAACGACTATTATCCATGTTATTGTCCTAAACAGAGTTTGGGAACCCGGGTTCTGCACCAGGGGACATGTATCAATGCAAAAAGAAGTTTTAAAAACGGACGTTTTTCGGGAGCAGTCATTTTAATGATGCATAAAGTGAAAAAAAAAAGTCAAATATTCCTTTAAATATCGTACCTGGGGGGTGTCTAAAGTATGCCTGCGAAGTGCCACGTGTTTCCCGTGTTTAGAACTGTCCCTGCACAAAATGACATTTCTAAAGGAAAAAAAAGCCATTTAAAACTGCTTGCGGCTTTAATGTAATGTCTGGTCCCGGTAATATGGATGAAAATCTTTAAAAAAAATGGCATAGCTACCCCATCACCCCCCCCCCTACCCCAGCCCATTACCAGCCCCTTTGGGTCTTGTTTGGATATTAAGGGGAACCCCGCAACACAAAATAAAAAAGGCCCTATATACTCTGAACAGCAGTATACAGGCGGTGTAAACAAGACCGGTGTAAACAAGACAGGGACTGTAGGTTTGTTCTTAAGTAGAATCTGTTTGTAATTTTGAACACGTACATTGTTTAAGTGTAGCTCCAGCCAAACAATCTATTTTTAAGCTTTTTGGAAAACATAGGGAAGGGTTATCACCCCTGTAACATTTGTTTTGCTGTCTGTGCCCCTGTTCAGAACATTTCACCTCACTTTGCGTCCCAATGACAACTGTTTTTGAAATGTGGTGTTTTTATTGAAACAAGGATTGGTGATAAAGCATCAGTAGAGAGGAGACACCTTTCTCCCATATTAATTCTTACAGGAGAGAATTTTCCTTCCTAGGGGTAGATTTCCTCTCACTTCCTGTTGTCTTCTTCCGTTTGCAAGTAGGAGTCGTTTGTAAGTTGGATGTTTGAAAGTAGGGACCTGCCGTATATACTCTGCAGAAATTGGCCCCTTAGGTGTTGGTGTTGGCACAACACTGTAAGCACTCACAGTTACTCTTGGTGGGTGCTGGAACGCCCTGCTGTCAACTATTATATCAGGAATTGTAATAACATATAATTGTTGAACAGTGGTAGTAAAAATTGGGCCTTTGATGGTGGTGCTGGTGCCACAACACTGTAAGGCCTGACAGTTAGTCTTGGTGGGCGCAGCAATGGGCCCTGCTGTGAACTATTAGATCAATAATTATAATTGCATGCCCCTGTTGAACAGGGGCTGAAAAATTGGGCCTTTGGTGGTGGTGGTGGTGGTGGTGGTGGTGGTGTTGACACAACACTGTAAGGCCTGACAGTTACTCTTGGTGGGCGCAGCAATGGGCCCTGCTGTGAATTATTAGATCAATAATTATAATTGCATGCCCCTGTTGAACAGGGGCTGAAAAATTGGGCCTTTGGTGGTGGTGGTGGTGTTGACATAACACTGTAAGGCCTGACAGTTACTCTTGGTGGGCGCAGCAATGGGCCCTGCTGTGAATTATTAGATCAATAATTATAATTGCATGCCCCTGTTGAACAGGGGCTGAAAAATTGGGCCTTTGGTGGTGGTGGTGGTGGTGGTGGTGGTGGTGTTGACACAACACTATAAGGCCTGACAGTTACTCTTGGTGGGCGCAGCAATGGGCCCTGCTGTGAATTATTAGACCAATAATTATAATTGCATGCCCCTGTTGAACAGGGGCTGAAAAATTGGGCCTTAGGCACTGGTGGCACAACACTGCAACCCCTCACAGATACTGTACTTGGAGCACAGCAATGAGCCCTGTTGCAAAGTATTGCATCAAAAATTGTAATTACACGCCCCTGTTGAACAGGGGCTGAAAAACTGGGCCTTAGGCACTGGTGGCACAACGCTGCAACCCCTCACAGATACTGTACTTGGAGCACAGCAATGAGCCCTGTTGCAAAGTATTGCATCAAAAATTGTAATTACACGCCCCTGTTAAACAGGGGCTGAAAAATTGGGCCTTAGCCACTGGTGGCGGCACCCATAAACCAAAATGGTCTTTCAAGCTATCATCATTGATCGGATCATTGAGGAGGAGGAGGAGGATAGCCAGTCAACATAACAGCACAGGCACTCAGCATCAGCATCAGTCTTGAAGGGATGTGACATTTTAAAATCAATTAGTCTGTTATATCAGCATCAGGTGTGTGGTAGCTGGTGGTGATCCAAGACTGGTTCATCTTGATGAAAGTCAGTCGATCAACCGAGTCGGTGGACAGGCGCACCCTGTGATCCGTGACAAATCCTCCAGCAGCACTGAATGTGCGTTCTGAAAGAACGCTGGATGCAGGACAGGCCAGTAGCTCAATTGCATACTGTGCAAGCTCTGGCCAGTGATCCATCCTCAAGACCCAGTAAGCCAGAGGATTTTCGGTGGGGAAGGTGTCCAAGTCTGACCTTGCCCCTAGGTATTCCTGCACCATGTATATCAGACGCTGGCGATGGTTGCTGGAACCGATCATACTTTGGGGCTGCGGACTAAAGAATTGTCTGAACGCATCGGTCAGACGGCCACCTTCCCCACCGCTCCTTCTTTGACTGCCCGAAGCCTCAGCAACTCGTTGTCCAGGACCAGGAGTTTGTAACCTCCCAGTCTCTGGGAACGCGTTGCACAGACCTTTCTGCAAGGCCTCCCGGAGTTGTCTCATCCTCTGCTCCCTCTGCGACGGTAACATAAGGTCCGCAACCTTACCCTTGTACCGTGGATCAAGGAGAGTGGCCAGCCAGTAATGGTCCCTCTCCTTGATCCGAAGAATACGAGGATCCTTCCGCAGACTTTGCAGGATCAGGGAGGCCATGCAGCGTAGGTTAGCTGAGGCATTCAGTCCGGAGTCCTCTGGGTCACTAAGGACGACATGATCCGCAGCCACCTCCTCCCAGCCACGTACAAGTCCACTGGTTTCTTGGGACTGTAAATCATCCCTAAAAGACTGCTGCTGATGATGCTGAGTGCCAGCCTCCACCTCCATGCTGACACAATCCTCCTCCTCCTCCTCCTCCTCCTCCTCTTCCTGTGCGATGGGTGGGACAGAAGGAACACTGTCTGGGTAAAGGGGGCCTTGAGAGGCAAGGAAGTCCTCCTCTTCCTGCCTCTGTTCTGCCTCAAGTGCCCTGTCCATTATTCCACGCAGCGTGTGCTCCAACAGGTGGACAAGAGGTACAGTGTCACTGATGCATGCACTGTCACTGCTCACCATCCTCGTGGCCTCCTCAAATGGTGCCAGGACAGTGCATGCATCCCTGATCATGCCCCACTGGTGTGGTGAAAAAAAAACCGAGCTCCCCTGACCCTGTTCTGGTGCCGTAGTCGCACAGGTACTCATTGATGGCCCTCTGCTGCGTGTGCAGCCGCTGCAGCATGGCCAACGTTGAGTTCCACCTGGTGGGCATGTCACATATAAGGCGGTTCTTGGGCAGGTTCAACTCCTTTTGCAGCTCAGCCAGGCGAGCACTGGCATTATAAGATCTGCGGAAATGCACACAGACTTTCCTGGCCTGCCTCAGGACATCCTGTAAGCCCGGGTACCTGCCCAAGAACCGCTGCATCACCAGGTTAAGGACGTGAGCCATACAGGGCACATGGGTCAGTTGTCCCTGTCGGAGGGCGGAGAGGAGGTTGGTGCCATTGTCGCAAACCACCATTCCTGGCTTAAGCTGGCGTGGCGTCAACCACCTCTCGGCCTGCCCCTGCAGAGCAGACAGGACCTCTGCCCCAGTGTGGCTCCTGTCCCCCAAACACACCAGCGCAAGCACGGCATGGCATCTTTTTGCCTGCGTACTTGCGTAGCCCCTTGAACGCCTACGGAGCACCGTTGGTTCCGAGGACAAACCACAGGAAGAGGCCATGGAGGAAGAAGAAGAGGAGGGGGTGGAGGAGAGAGGTGTGTCACAACCAGTAGTAGCATTTTGGAGGCGTGGCGGTGGAACAACCTCTAACACTACTGCACCTTGTCCTGCATCCTTCCCAGCTGCCAAAAGAGTGACCCAATGGGCCGTGAAAGAAAGGTAACGTCCCTGTCCATGCCTGCTGGACCATGAGTCAGCGGTAATATGCACCTTACCGCTGACCGCCCTGTCCAGCGAGGCCAAGACATTGCCTTCCACATGCCTGTAGAGAGCCGGAATCGCCTTCCGTGAGAAAAAGTGTCGTTTGGGAACCTGCCACTGAGGAACCGCACATTGCACAAACTCACGGAAGGGGGCCGAGTCTACCAACTGAAAAGGCAGCAGTTGAAGCGCTAGCAATTTAGCCAAACTAGCATTCAACCGCTGGGCATGTGGATGGCTGGGAGTGAACGTCTTTTGACGGTCCAGCAGCTGGGGCAGGGAAATTTGCCTGCTAGAATCGGACGTCGGTGTATTGCTAGCAGAGTGGCCGCAAGTACTTGGCTGTGACACACCTAATTCTACACCTTCATTCCTCTCAGTGCAGGTTTCAGAGAGGACTGAAGGTATAGTGGGGTTGGAGATCCCAGATGATGCGGTGCAAGGAGAGGTCCGCTTTGTTCTTTGGTGTGGGTCTTTAAGGTAGGCTTGCCAACGAGCTGCATGGCAGGTCAACATATGTCTGATCAAGCATGTGGTGCCCAAGCGGCTGATGTTTTGGCCACGCGATATACGCTTGAGACATATGTTGCAAACAGCAGCTGTGCGATCTGATGCACTCGCCTCAAAAAAGGCCCACACCAAAGAACTTTTTGAATGACGGGCAGAGGCAGCGCCCTGCACAGGCGGAGCTCTGCGGTGTAATTCCGTCGGTGTGCTGCCCATACGCTGGCCACCCAAGGGCATCCTGCCTCGTTGGAGATGTGCCTCCTCCTCTCTCCTATTAGGCACCCACGTGGAGTCAGTGACCTCATCATCCCCTCCCTCCTCATCACTGGAGCCAATCTGGCAGTATGCTGCAGCTGCTGGAGCATGACTGCCAGATTGGTGTCCTTCTTGAGCATCCCCTCTCTCTGCTCTCACGCTACTGCCTTCCTCTAGCTGGGTATCATCATCAGATCCTTCGAAACGCTGGGCATCCTCCTGGAGCATGTACCCAACACTGCTCAAACAGTTCGGGGGACTCCTCAGGAGGAGGACATGGTGGGTCTAGGGAAGGAGTGACTAATGATGACATTGATACCAAAGAAGAGGACGCTTTGGCAGCTGCTTTGCCAGTACCCTGAGCCTGGGTGAGAGAGGATGAGGAGGATGAGGTGGGCTTGGTCATCCACTCTACCAAGTCTTCGGCATGATGTGGCTCAACATGTCCAGCTGCCGAAAAGAAGGACAAGCGTGCCCCATGGCCATGTGCTGATGACAATGCACCGCGTCCACGACCAGCACTGTTGCCCCCAGACACAGAGCCTGCTTGCCCTCTTTTTTTGCCTCCTGACTGTCTGCCTCTCCTTGTTTGCCTTCCAGACATTTTAATGGATGGCCTGCAGGGAGATGGGAAAAACAGCAATAAGGGCTACCTTCAGGTGTATACTGTGCAGGAGGCTTAGCAACAATGACACTGACACTGTCCCCTGCCTATCCTTCTCTGTCCCTAAACACAAGGATTTGCAATATGCTTCAGCAAGATTGGTTTAGCACAGAATAGCACACTGACAGTTTCCCTCACTGTCCTTCTCTGTCCCTAAACTCAAGGATTTCAAATATGGTTCAGCAAGATTGGTTTAGCACAGAATAGCACACTGATAGTTTCCCTCACTGTCCTTCTCTGTCCCTACAAACAAGATTTAGCACAGAATAGCACACTGATAGTTGTCCCGAGTGTCCTTCTCTGTCCCTAAACTCAAGGATTTCAAATATGCTTCAGCAAGATTGGTTTAGCACAGAATAGCACACTGATAGTTTCCCTCACTGTCCTTCTCTGTCCCTACAAACAAGATTTAGCACAGAATAGCACACTGATAGTTTCCCCGAGTGTCCTTCTCTGTCCCTAAACTCAAGGATTTCAAATATGGTTCAGCAAGATTGGTTTAGCACAGAATAGCACACTGATAGTTTCCCTCACTGTCCTTCTCTGTCCCTACAAACAAGATTTAGCACAGAATAGCACACTGATAGTTTCCCCGAGTGTCCTTCTCTGTCCCTAAACTCAAGGATTTCAAATATGGTTCAGCAAGATTGGTTTAGCACAGAATAGCACACTGATAGTTTCCCTCACTGTCCTTCTCTGTCCCTACAAACAAGATTTAGCACAGAATAGCACACTGATAGTTTCCACGAGTGTCCTTCTCTGTCCCTAAACTCAAGGATTTTAAATACGGTTCAGCAAGATTGGTTTAGAACAGAATAGCACACTGACAGTTTCCCTCACTGTCCTTCTCTGTCCCTACAAACAAGATTTAGCACAGAATAGCACACTGATAGTTTCCCCGAGTGTCCTTCTCTGTCCCTAAACTCAAGGATTTCAAATATGGTTCAGCAAGATTGGTTTAGCACAGAATAGCACACTGATAGTTTCCCTCACTGTCCTTCTCTGTCCCTACAAACAAGATTTAGCACAGAATAGCACACTGATAGTTTCCCCGAGTGTCCTTCTCTGTCCCTAAACTCAAGGATTTCAAATATGGTTCAGCAAGATTGGTTTAGCACAGAATAGCACACTGATAGTTTCCCTCACTGTCCTTCTCTGTCCCTACAAACAAGATTTAGCACAGAATAGCACACTGATAGTTTCCACGAGTGTCCTTCTCTGTCCCTAAACTCAAGGATTTCAAATATGGTTCAGCAAGATTGGTTTAGCACAGAATAGCACACTGATAGTTTCCCTCACTGTCCTTCTCTGTCCCTACAAACAAGATTTAGCACAGAATAGCACACTGATAGTTTCCACGAGTGTCCTCTGTCCCTAAACTCAAGGATTTCAAATATGGTTCAGCAAGATTGGTTTAGCACAGAATAGCACACTGATAGTTTCCCTCACTGTCCTTCTCTGTCCCTACAAACAAGATTTAGCACAGAATAGCACACTGATAGTTTCCCCGAGTGTCCTTCTCTGTCCCTAAACTCAAGGATTTCAAATATGGTTCAGCAAGATTGGTTTAGCACAGAATAGCACACTGATAGTTTCCCTCACTGTCCTTCTCTGTCCCTACAAACAAGATTTAGCACAGAATAGCACACTGATAGTTTCCACGAGTGTCCTTCTCTGTCCCTAAACTCAAGGATTTCAAATACGGTTCAGCAAGATTGGTTTAGAACAGAAAAGCACACTGACAGTTTCCCTCACTGTCCTTCTCTGTCCCTACAAACAAGGTTTAGCACAGAATAGCACACTGACACTTTCCCTCACTGTCCTTTTCTGTCCCTACAAACAAGATTTAGCACAGAATAGCACACTGACACTTTCCCTCACTGTCCTTCTCTGTCCCTACAAACAAGGTTTAGCACAGAATGACACACTGACACTCTCCCTACCTATCCTTCTCTGTCCCTAAACACAAGGAATCCAGGATTAGTAAAGGAAAAAAATGACACTGTCCCTGCCTATGCTTCTCTTTCCCTGCTCCGGAACACACTACACAAGGCCGCCGCGCTGGCGGCCTTTTATAGTGTGGGGCGTGTACTAAACCCCCTCAGCAATAATTGGCCACAGGCATCCTGCCTGTGGCCAATCATTGCTCTCCTCGCTGCCGGCGCTGTGATTGGCCAAGCATGCGGGGTCACAGTGCATGCTTGGCCAATCACAGCGCCTGGATGACACTGCGATGGCGTAGTGCATTGTGGGCCGTTCGCGTCACTCGAATTTGACGCAAATGGCCCAAATCGTTCGATCTTCGTCGAACGATCGAACAGCCGATGTTCGAGTCGAACGTATGTTCGACTCGAACACGAAGCTCATCCCTAATGTAAAGTATGAAAAAGGTCACGGTTATTGGAAAGTTGTGGGTTTATACTTTTAAAGCAGGCTTGGACTCATGAGCAAGATGACAAATTGAGTATTTTGCCATCATCTTCTTTTAATGATCTGATCGGAGTTTAGTGATGTGAAGTTTTGCGGTTGCTTAGCAGCAGCCTACATTCAAATTAAAATACAAATCTGTATTCATTACTCACATCAGTAGAGTACAAAATTAAAATAATTCTAACTCTTAAAATAATCTATTTTATCATATTTTAAATTGAAACTTTTCTATTAAATTAAGTCAGATTTCATTCCTAAGAGTGATATATACTTCTTCAGAAGCAGGGACAAATACTTTTTAAAATAGCTGTACAGGTGCTACAAATTGCATAGTCACAAATTTCCTTGCACATGAAATGAATAATTCTCATAGTTGTCTGTTAGGTACATTTCCATCTGGCAGGTGTCGGGCATGTTGCTCCGAAGGAAGCTTGAAGCAATTATGCATCCCACATGCTTTCCAGGGCAGAAAACAGTATAAAAGTTGAAATTTCTCTAGACGGCACGTGCCTTAAAATTCCATCACCTCTTCACCTTTATTGAAATTTCACTGCACTTCATTTGCAATTTTTCAGTACTGGCAACCCGTCTCTTGGACAACCACCCAGTCCACCTCTCGCATCTTGTTAGATATAAGCGGCCACTCACTCACAAGGTGATTTATCATGTCCTTGCGTACACTCCTGTTTGGCACATGCCTTTGCTATTCTCTCATTGTATTCCGAGCATTTAGAAGTGAATAAGTAGAAAAGTTTTTTTCTTGCTCCGGGTGACTAAAACTTGTCCAACCAACCAAAGCATTCAGCTTTGGTTGAAGGTCATTGTAAACAACAAGCGTGTGCCTTCTTTCATTCTGCACGTCCACATTTCACATATAAGCATCAAAATTCAGATACATTTTTGTTCTAGCTGACTAATACCTATTTCTTCGTATCACCAGCATATTTTGGCTAGGAGAGGTTAGAAAGAATGAAATGTAATTTAATGTAATACTGGATGCATAGAATAAATCAGTATTAAACCCAAAAGCAAAAATCTATTCATTTGCAGCTTACCAATCCTTAACCTTTTGCCAACTATATGTAGAGCATATATGCGGCCACAAGAAAAGTAGGTTTTACCTCCCAGCCACCGCACATATGTGTCCACGGCAACCTGGAGTGGTGTGCTGAGAGTGTGCTCACTGTACACTCCCAGCATAATGACCAAGCTGTCATCAACGACTCTCAGGCCTCGTACACACGACCGATTTTCTCGTCGTAAAAAACACGTCGTTTTTTTCGACGAGATTCTTGTTAAGCTTGTCGATTTTCTCGTCAAGCTTTCTATGCGTACACACTGTCATTTTCCAATTTCCTCGTGGTTCTCTGCGCTCACGTCCAGCACGTACGACGGCACTATAAAGGGGAAGATCTTTTTTCTTGGCGCCACCCCTTGGGCTGCTTTTGCTGATCTCGTGTTACCGCGTGTGAAGTAAAAGTTTGGGAAGAGACGATTCGCGCTTTTCAGTCTTCGTACTTTTCAGATCGTTTTCTGCGGTTCAGTTTGTGCTTGTGGGTTCGTATCTTGACTTTCAGGGCGTCTAGGCAGGTCGTATCTGTTTTACAGTGCGTTATTGCCTGTTCGTTTCTGAATTTCAGTTCGTTATTCATAGGCCTTGCTGTTCTAAAGTGCGTTCTGTTCTGTACGTTCTGATTAGACGACCGTTTCCTAGCCATGTCGCCTGGACGTTCTCGTCGTCGAGTTCGTGCTGTGCGTGCGCTTGGTGTTGGTCTGCTTGTTTTGGACCAAGACCAGTCCATGAATGGTGTGAGGAGGAGTTCATGGACCAAGAATTGGTTGCTCCAGCGGGACCAATTCTGCCACATGCCTCTGCTGCGGGAGATCGTCGAGAATAATCCTGAGGACTACAGGAATTTTCTGAGGATGTCTGACCCCGTTTTTCAGGAACTGTTGGCTTTGGTGTCCCCCTATATTACCAGGAAGGACACCGTTATGCGGGAAGCCATCAGTGCTGAGCAGAGGCTCATCGCCACGTTGCGTTACCTGGCGACAGGGAGAAGTCTTCAGGACTTGAAGTTCACCACAGGCATCTCCCCCCAGGCTCTGGGCCTCATAATCCCAGACACCTGTTCTGCTATTATACAAGTCCTGCAGGAGGACTATATTAGGGTAAGTTTTCTCCCTTAACATCACATTTTATGTATTACATGTATGCTAATGTATTGTATTTCTTTCATCCTTCCCTAATTACCATGATTGTAATATGCTGAGAATGTCCCCTTTGTCCCCATGCATGTTGGAAGCTTTAGATTGCCCCTTTTTTATCCTCCCTAAATATTTCCCCTCACTAACTTTTCCAGCAGGGGCGCCTGTTGCTCCAAATGTTGGGGGGTTCCAACCCCAATTTCGGAAATAAACTTCCTCCTTTTTTGCTCTGTTGCCTAATCAACGCCCCCAGTTGTCCCCTCCAATGCAGCCATTTAGTCCCCTCTAATGCAGCCAGTTTCCCCCCAGCCCTGCACTTACCTTCTTGTGGTCAGCGCCATCCTTCTTCTGTCCTTGATGTCTTCTCCTTCCCTTCATGTTGCATCAGCCAATCATGTTACCATTAAACAGACTTGGTGAACATGATTGCCAGAGCAGCCTGTCAGTGTTTACACAAGGAATGCCCCCTCCTTGCGTCCCCGATTTTTCTTTGAGGAAGCCAATTACATCCCTCAGGTTGTAATTTGCAAGACTTTTTTAATACCTGTTTCTGCTCTGCAATTTTAACCCCCTAAATGACGCAATTATTCATATGTCGGTCGCTTTACAAGAGGACATCCACCTGAATAGTGTGCGGCATAGACAATACATAGGTTCATGCAACGCATGAACCTATGTATTGTTCTGAGTGATGGGCACAGGAGAGAGGGGACAGTGCTCCAGCGCCCACTCTGGACGCACCGCCACTGCAATGCTATCCTGTGGCCAAACACATCCCCCCCCCCCCAAAATAATTTAGTAATGGCCCATCAGAGGTGGTGATGAATATGATAAATGAGCCTTCCATTATACTTTTTTTACACACCTTAATAAACGTATAATTAGATTGATGTTGGTCTCTAATTTTTTGGTTTAGAATTTGCTTGTAATGTATGCCTTTGTTTTTCTAATATTATTTCATCTTGTTTCACTCCACAGCTTCCTTCCACGCCACAGGAATGGCAGACTGTGGCATCGGAGTTTGCCACGCGGTGGGACTTCCCCAACTGCGGTGGTGCCATAGACGGGAAGCACGTCCGCATCGTGCCGCCACCCCGTTCTGGGTCCTACTACTACAACTACAAGGGGTTTCATAGCATTGTGCTGATGGCGGTGGTGTCAGCACGGTATGAATTCCTCTATGTTGATGTAGGGAAGAATGGCCGGATGTCCGATGGGGGATCCTTCATCCAGACGGAGTTTGCCCTCCGTCTCCAGAGTGACGACCTTGCATTGCCACCGGATGCAGGGAATATTGAAGGACTCCCCTTTGTTTTCTTGGCTGATGAAGCCTTCGGACTCGGACGGCATCTTATGAGGCCATTTCCACAGAGGACCCTGACCCCAGAGAAGAGTGTGTTCAATTACCGGCTGGCCAGGGCCCGAAGAGTCGTTGAAAATGCCTTCGGCATAATGGCCAGCCGGTTCCGCCTTTTTATGACTTCCATCCACTTGGCGGACTACAAAATAAACTATGTAGTGTTATGCTGCTGTGTGCTACACAACTTTCTGAGCCAAAAATCTAATTCGTATATGGCCTCAGTTTTGCCAGAGGCTGGACTTTCCTCTGCAAATCCCCTTCCGGGCCTGGAATCTGCCCGTCTTGGCTTGCCCCCCCAAAATGCCCGTGTGGTTCGGGACAAATACATGGAGTATTTCACGGGTAGGGGGGCAATTCCTATGCCAGCCTATGTCTAAGTATCCCAATAAAAATCTTGTTTAAACCTTTAATTATTTGTTCTTTCCTGTCTCCTAGTTTGTCTTTGTGCATTTGTAGTGGCAAGTGTATTTTACTTTAGTAAATAACAACCAATTTCACTATGTTACCTTACAAAAGAACCAAATAAGCTTAGAGAGTATTATAAAAAGAAGCTACACGTTGTTTGTGGTCAAATATTTTACTCTCTGCACTTTTTTTTTTTTTTTTACTTTGGGGTTGGCCTGGCCACAACCCGGCAAATTTTGGCTTATGAAAATACAAAAATACCACTTGCATTTCTAAAATGACAACATTGGATACCTCTGAGCAATCTGAGACATTCAGTTACACAAACTATGTCTCTATGTGCCCGTCCTAATATGGGGTCCTGCCACCCCTTGCCCAGCCAAAAATTCAATATGCACACATTTTTAATTTTTTGCAAATAGGAAGTTTACAATCCTGATCCCTATTGTCAACATGTGCTATCTGCCATCAGGGGTGATCAATGGACGTGTTTTGGGGGTGCATCCCCTTCCTCAGTTCACCGACTTTTGATACGAGGAAGGGGTTGCACCCACAAAAGACGTACATGGATACCCCCTGATGGCAGATAGCACATGTTCACACACTGTGTGCATATTCAATTTTTGGCTGCTTTGTTACTCAAAAAATTAGTAAAAATATAAAAACAAACATGTAAAAACAAATGTGTTTGGATGGCTTATTGAATTCTCCCCAAAACATCGAGAATGTCTTTAAATGTTTGTTCCATCACATGGATTCTTTGTTTAATTAGGTCCAGTTCCGTGCTACATTCCATCACTTGCTGGATGAGGCGGAGGGCACTGTCAGCAGAGAACGGTGTGCTATCCTTCACAACATTTCCATCCCCTAAAAACCATAAAAAAAAATTAATAAAACTCTGCAGGCCTACCTCGCTTACCTTAAGCTGTGGTGTCAGATACTGACCTGTTGTGGTGACCAGATCCACAACGTCATCCACCTCTCCTTCCTGCACTTCTCCTTCCTCCACCTCAACTTCCTGCACATCTTTCGGTTGTGGATCTTTGGGAGTTTGGGGTTGCTTGGAAGTTGTGGGGTGCATGTGCTCCCTGGAGTGTCCTCCTCCCAGTCTTCTCTCCCCTATGAGAATAAAACCAAAGGTCTATTTATCACACTGTAAAAATCTAATTTTTAAACTTAAAACAGGCTAAATTGTTTGGAAGTGGGGTACAAGTGTGTGTTTGTGCGGAATTTAAAGAAAAATGCATTATTTATGACCCCAAATATGTTTAGTATTCACATTTGGATGTAATTTTTTGGACATGGAGGCACCACAAATAAACTCTGATGCACCTGTGTGGGACACCCAAAAAAGGCGGGTCTGGTGGCCCACACTATAGTGCTCCAAAGTACAGATGTGGAAGCAGCTGCTGAGTGTCCTCTCCTTTACACTGATTAAAGTTTGCATTTCATTCTCCTTACAAACACATCATCTAGACTTAAAAATTAGCCACAATACTTGATCAAAAATGGCAGATGTCTAATTACTTTTGGGGGTCTTAAATAAGCCAAAACCGCGGATAGTGGCCGAACGAAGTGTCGGTAACGTAACGAACGATTACTGTGCCCAACCTAGTTCAAAATATTACATTTTGGAAGGGAGTCCAATATGAAAAAAAAAAAAAAAAAAAAGTCAGTTTCTAAAAAGATTAATAGCAGAAAGGTCGTCATTTTACTTACTTTTAGCGAGCATCCTCTTTATGCTCCTCAACTGGTCTGGCTCCCTCAGTTTGAGGTCTGACCACCTCTTTCTGAGCTGCTCATTTGAGCGTTTCACCCCGAACTTCGCCCTCAGACTCTTCACAACTTTAGTGAGGATTTTGGCCTTCCTTCTATTTGGTTTGCTATACGGCCCATGCTTGGCATCATAATCAGCCTTGACCAAGATGTCCACCATCTCCGCCATCTCCGCCAAAGACATATTCGATGCCTTGAATCTCCTCCTTGATCGTGACGTGTCCTCGGTCTCCGGGCTTGTCTCCTCGCTAGTTGCGGAATTATCAGACACCTGCTGTAACTCCGCCATATCTGTCTGCGCGCCGAAAGAGAAGGGGCGGGGAAAAGATGTTAGTTAGAACGTCATGGGCGGGCGACGTGTGCGGAGCGACGTGTTCGAATTTGGACGCATGCGTGGTGTGTATATAGCAAACACACATGTGACTATAGTACGTTCGGTGTGCGGAGAGAGGAGTTCAAGTGACGGACGTGCGAACGAAGGTATGTGATTTTGTGAGACTTGTAAAAATTGTGGGCCTATACTGTCTTGAGATTGGTGGAGGATATATATGGTGACTAGGATGTGAAGGAGGTTAGACTGTTTGCCTCACATTATTTAAATATAAATTATTTTACTTGCAGATACAATATGAATGTCTTTATTAGCGACAAAGAGTTCCTGGCGGAATTTATTGACCGGGTAAGGGAGCTGCCGGCTCTGTGGGAGACCAAAAACCCCATCCATAAAAAAAAAGGGGTGAGAAAAGCAGCGCTGGAGAAGCTGCTCCCATTTGTGCATACCAAGGTGCCCACAGCCACAGCAAAACAAGTGGACACTAAAATTGGGAGCTTGAGAGGTACCTACAGGACTGAACGCTCTAAGGTGCTGGCTTCTCAGAGGTCAGGAGCAGCAGCAGATGATGTTTATGTCCCGGTTTTGTGGTACTACAGCAGGATGTCCTTCCTGGATGACCACATTGAGCCAAGGCCATCACTCTCCACTCTTCCCCCCAGACTTCCCTGCAGCCAACCTGAGCCTTCTCTGGAGCAAGAGGAGGCAGCCATCCTGGATGATCCTGATTTGTCCATCTGGAGCCAGGTATAGTATTAACTGAAAATGTAGTGGGATAAAATTAATGTTTCCCAAATATGTCAGGATGAGAAACATACATTATTTTGTATTCCACAAGTGAAATCATGATCTGTAGACATTATTCTGCACTTAATTGTGTGGTAAATAGTCAAGCTGATGTAGTGGTAAATTTAAAGCAAGGATTTATGCATTTACATTCTAATTGCTTCCATCAGGATTACAAAGTTTGAGGCAAAGATTAAACCAACATATTAAACTATGTTTCTTTTTCATACACAGGATGAAATCAGCCAGGAGGAGGGTCTGGAAACTGTCAGGCAGGAGGAGGAAGGGCCCAGTGGCAGCCAGGAGGTGGCAGGGCCCAGTACCAGCCAGGAGGTGGCAGGGCCCAGTGGCAGCCAGGAGGTGGCAGGGCCCAGTACCAGCCAGGAGGTGGCAGGGCCCAGTGGCAGCCAGGAGGTGGCAGGGCCCAGTGGCAGACAGGAGGTGGCAGGGCAAAGGAGAAGCACCAGATCCCAGGTGCCTCCCATCAGGCTTCACAAAAGAGGCAGGAGGGACAGGACCACCAGTGACGCAGCAATGGCCCTTATTAAAGAGGCCCATGCCACCCTCAAGGAGCCCACATCCCCTGAAGAGGCCATTGCCGGCCTAGTGGAGGCTAAGTTCAAGGTGATGAGCATGGAGCAACGCCTCCTATGCGAACCCCTGCTCATCACCTTGCTCAACAAGGGGGTGATGGAGCAAATTACCCCCAATACCGCCATATGTGAGGTGGCCCAACTGACCCAACCTCAACCTCCACCTCCACCTCCACCTTCCTCTTCTGCCCCACCCCCTTCTGCTACCCCTCCACCTTCTGCCCCACCCCCTTCTGCTACACCTCCACCTTCTGCCCCACCCCCTTCTGCTACACCTCCACCTTCTGCCCCACCCCCTTCTGCTACACCTCCACCTTCTGCCCCACCCCCTTCTGCTACACCTCCACCTTCTGCCCCACCCCCTTCTGCTACACCTCCACCTTCTTCTTCTGCCCCACCCCCTTCTGCTACACCTCCACCTCCTCCTCCTGACAGGAGTACCCCTCCAGTGGGCCAGCCTCCAGCTAAACGAAGAAGGAAGGCTGCAGGAAAGGCTGCAGGAAAGGCTTCAGGAAAGGCTTCAGGAAAGGCTGCAGGGAAGGTTGCCAGGAAGAAGAGGAAGTGATGGCCTTGCTTCATTGTGGTCGCACTGGTCGGACAGAAGGCAGCCTGTTGTAGTACCACACACTTGGGACATATATCTCACCTGCTGCTGTTCCTGACCTCTGGGAGGCCAGCATCAGATTGTGTTCTGAAATGTGGGCCTTCTCAAGCTCCCAATTTTAGTGTCCACACAGGGTTGGTGTGTGCTCTGGGGTCCCTGGGATGCACAAATGGCAGCAGCTTCTCCAGCGCTGCCTTCTCTTTATTTAATTTATAAACATGAATAAATGTGTTTTTTGTTTAAGTTCATACTTGACTATGTGTATTTTTAAATAAAAAAAAAAAAGCTTTGGAGTAAGCAGATACATTTGACTGACAATAAAAGGCACAGATATCACCCCCCCAAAAGAATAACTAAATCTGATTAGCTCAAAAACATGGTGTGAAATTTTAAAAATATAGATTAGAAAATTAAATGTGAGATCGCTATCAAAACATTGAGAAATTATAATTAACATCATTTTGAAAAATCTAACCATTTAAATTATTCCTAAAAACTTGCACGATATAATACACATAAATCTTATAAAGAGCAGCATGAAAAAGGTTAAAAATAAGGCAGAACTCTGTGTGAATATCAGCAGCAAAAGAAGGTCTCTCGTTTTGATTAATGTAACATTCTAACGAAGAATTCAATGCAGAACATTTAAACGATGAAATATTTATGAGCGTGACGAATGTGCTCTCTCCATTATGAAGGCTTGTTTTACCAGAAGATGCGCTCCCGTCTCATAGTTGCTTGTGAGCATGCGCGCTTTTGGAAGAGTCGTAAAAGCATACACACGAACCATTTTCTCGTCACAAAACAGTCCGACGAGAAACACGACGAGGAAATCTGGAATCCTGACGAGAAAATAGAGAGCAGGTTCTCTATTTTCTCGTCGAGATTCTCGTCAAGTTTCTCGTCGTAAAACCATACACACGAACGTTTTTCTAGACAAAAAAACTCTCGCGGCACTTTTCTTGACTGTTTACGACAAGAAAATCGGTCGTGTGTACGAGGCCTCAGTCACAGATTCTGATTGTGAACCAGTGGGCCAAGCTCCCAATCGAGTGATCACCGTAAGAGTCAATCACAGTGGTTGAATGATAGAGAAGCCTCCAAATTTAAACAGTGATAAATTGTAATATATTAAATGTTCAAATTTGAGGTTAACACAGATTTAATTTTTACCCTCATACCGGTAAACCTACCTACGGTAAGCGTTTCTGATAGGTTTGTATAACTTTAAAAACCTGTAAATTATACCTTTAATAAAAGCCACTTGTCAGAACACTACAAATCTGATATACACTATGTAGAACTACCCCCGTAGGAGCTGCTGGTTATATTTTTGGGTCTTGCCGTTACCTGTCTGTTCCACCGTATCCGTCATAGGGGTTCCATTGAAGAGTTTTCACAGATGTCAGCACCAACACGTAGTCTCTTTTCCAATGGTTTTATTAAAGAATGTCAATGAGAGGGATGGAGGGTTGGGGGGGGGGATTCAGGTACCTTACTTGCGGATCACTGGTACTTCTTAATCCAGAGGAAAAACAGTCTCCACACTGGATGTAGCAACCACCGGATAGGCCTCTCTCACTGACCTAGCAGCCGGTGCGGTGCTCGGTTAAAAGTCTCTGCCACAGACTTGAAGAATACACATAGTCTAAGTACAGTCACACAGTACCAGTTTCTTTCAGCCGATCCGGCGACACTGTGAGGTAGATATGTCAGGATGCGTCCTCCAATTGGGTCTGCAGGCTCTTCCCGAGGCACCAGCCCTTTTGGTTCGATCCTCTCCTGGGAAAAGTCCTCCCCTGGTTTCTCCAATTGCTCGGCTTCTTCCCGCAGGCAAGACAGCAAAGGACCAGCCCTGATCAGTAGGCCCCAGAAACTCCTGGGCCTACTTCCAGTAACGAGGCCTCGGGCCAGCCGACCCCGAGGCAGGAAACTGCTACGGCACACCTTAGGCCAGGAGGGCCATCAGGTCAGAGAGCTCCCGGAAGACGGTGTCTGTCCCTTAAGTACCCTCTCCCAGAATGCACAGCGGGGGGAACCAATCCCACTGAATAATTTACCAGAATTTTTCTGAGCTAAACTACAGCTCAGACAACTAAATTTACAACTAGCGCCTACCCAAACTATATTACCAAAAGTATTGGAACGCCTGCCTTTACACGTACATGAACTTTAATGGCATCCCAGTCTTCGTACATAGGGTTCATTATTGAGTTGGCCCACTCTTTGCAGCTATAACAGCTTCAAGTCTTCTGGGAAGGCTGTCCACAAGGTTTAGGAGTGTGTCTATGGGAATGTTTGACCATTCTTCCAGAAGTGCATTTGTGAGGTCAGGGACTGATGTGAACGAGAGAGCCTGGCTTGCAGTCGCTGCTCTAATTCCTCCCAAGGGTGTTCTATTGGGTTGAGGTCAGGACTCTGTGTAGGCCAGTCAAGTTCCTCCACCCCAAACTCACTCATCCATGTCTTTGTGGACCTTGCTTTGTGCACTGGTCCAAATCATTTGGTGGAGGGGGGATTATGGTGTGTTTTTTTTTTCCAGGGGTTTTGCCCCTGGATTGGAATTGAACAGGGGCTGGGGCAATTTCAAAGACAGTCAGTGCAGAATAAAAAAAATAAAATTCTGAATTACACACCCCCGCTCCACCGCTCCTACTAGCTTAGGGTGGTGTATTTTTTTCCATTATCTGTGCCCCTTTCTGATGATCATGTGCTGGTCATAGTGAAGGGAATATTTCTTCAGTTTTGGGCACATGCCCATTCAGCTTCGCTTGCATGTTCTTTTGCCTTGGCTCAAGTCCCGGCCAGCCACCTGCCGGCTTATCTCCTTGCCTTCCCTGGTGAAGTGATCTTCCTCCGCACCCCACCCAGTAGTAGCTGGGGCCTGGAGAGTAAGACTTGAAAGGCTGTGAGGTGGGTGGCGACGGGCAGAGAGTCGCTGATTGTCGCCATTACTAGTAAAAAAATAAATATGTCTCCGGATTTCATTTTAAAAATCTGGTCACCTTACTCAATCGGCCACTCATCTCCAGTGGCATTTCATGCGAGCCACTCATTGTTTTCTCTGTAATTTCTCCCTTAGGTCAGTTGAGTTCAGGTTCCATCCTGCAACAGGTTGGACGTTATCTCCCCAGGTAAAAAACAGACAAAAACAAAGAACATGGGATGTCATCTTCACCAGGGCCAGTCGCAAAGCAGGGGTCGGACAATTTGTTTCAGGTAAAAGGAAATATATATGTTACACTTATGTCCCCCTCATTACAGGTTTCCGGTCAACCGAGTTTTGAGCCTTACCAGAACCTCGCTACTAGGGCGTCAGTCAGGTGTGTAGTTCGCAGGTTCCTCTGTCACATTATCCTGCAGCACCATTTCACCATACGTTTACATCACATACACAATTTGACATGCTCTACGAGCGTTACTGTCACATGTGTCTCACACTCTGTGTGTTACACTCTATTTTCGAAGGGCAACCCTTCACCTATACAGACAATGTTGCTAATACGTTGAGCTTGCTAACAGTGCAAGCGTTAGCAGGCCGAGCATACGTCACCGACTACAGACCGCAACATTCCTACGTAGGCTGTACCAGACTTTAGCTGCTTGCCCCAGTACGCCCTGGGGCTCTGGTCTACAGGTTTGTGCTTAACACATACACGCACCCAAGCATCAGTGACCAGGCCAGTCCCCTCCTGGCTCACCTTGGTTGCCACGCACTCTTTTGAGTTTTCAAAATTTTCACTCTACAGGGTTCTACACAATAGAACCCAGTTGGCTCCTTCCTGAAACTGTCGTTTCTTTTCCTGTACTTCTCCTTTTTCCATCTTATCTGAGTTTCTGTATCCCACTCAATCATTATTCTACTGCTATGTGTCTTCTTAACAAATGCACCCCCCTTGTTTTGTCTTATTGCCGGAGCCATGTCGCAGGCCGGCAGTGATGACTTCACACCCACCCCTCTGTCACCCTCCGCGTGTCCAGAGAGCGACAGTGTGCAGTCCCTCAGGGAATGGACCATCACCAAGCTCATAGCAGAGCTGAGACGCATGGGTATTCCCTACCCCGCTACGGCCAGGAAGGCAGAGCTCTTCAGGCTCCTCTTCCCGCCGCCAGCCTCTGCAGGACCCAGCGTCCAACAGGCATCCCTGCAGTCCATCTCTGGGGCCATTTCCCAGCTGCACTCCATGGTCTCCTCCCTATCTGCAGCAGTTTCTGATGTCCAGACCAGAGTGGCAGCTCTGGGGGTGCGACCACCCACAACCCTCCCTGACCCAGTCACAGTCCCAGTGCTGGCATCTCCTCCTGCAGGTACACCAGGGACCACACCTACCCTCCTCCCTGCTTACCTTGTCCCAGTTGGCATCAGGAAGGACATCTTGGAGGGCCTTCTTATTTCAGTGCACGACTTGGCTGATAATAAATCGTACGTCTGGGGGGACGTCTCAGTGGTCGTCAAGTTAAAAGACCCCAGGTTCAACGGTAAGCTTACAGTCACTATGTTCGTCCTCAGAATGTTTAGAGATGTTGTTTGCTCAGCCACCCCCAGCAGGAGGGAAGATCTGGACTTATATCTCCACACAGTCATGAACTAGGACAATAGTATGGAGGATATGCCTTTTACGATTACCATCGGTCCTTTTCTGACAAAGCAGCAGCTAGGCTTAGGCAGTTCCAGGTCAAGACAGACTGGAGTGTTTCCGACACAGAACAGTTTTTTCGCCACTTCGCAGGTCTCCGCTCCCCGCTCTGTACTGTCTGTCAGTCCCCTACTCACACAGCGAACTTGTGCTCTGACGCAGCCACAAGGCGCCCCTTCTATCCCTCTTCCACCTCCGCCACCGGTCACTGCTTGCCAGCCCCCGCACAACCGCGGCAGCTGGACAAACTAGGATGGCCTATCTTATCAGTAGGGGGCACGGCCATATGCAACAACTTTAATTATGGCGTATGCTCCCATAACCAGTGCCGGCTACTGCACATTTGTACAGCATGCCATAGGCACATCTTAAGGTCACATGTCACTTGAAGCAGTTTAACAAGTCGTGACTAAGCAGGATAGATGTCCATTGGTTGAGGTTCTACCTCTCCACATACCCCACCACCCCTTCACTAGCCGTATTCCTGGTACACGGCTTCACGGCAGGATTCCACACCGGCCTCATCACTCTACCCCACTTGACACAGGAATGCAAGAACCTCCAGTCAGCGGCGACCAATGAACAGGCCATAGACTCGCTGCTACAGGCTGAACTAGACAGAGGTTTAATCATCGGCCCCTTCCCGCAGTCACCTTTTAGTACTGGAGAGTCAGCCCTATTGGGCTTGTCAAGGGCAAGTTCTCCAGCAAACTCCGCTTAGTGTACAACTTGTCTGCGCCTCATTCTTCTCACACTCCGTGTCTGAATTCCCTGATTTCTTCAGAGGAATTCTCCCTCAAATACACATCAGTTGACTTAGCCATCCAGGCCATCATAAAAATAGGTCCCAGAGCCTGGCTGTCTAAAGCAGACATCTCAGATGCGTTCAAACTTCTGCCTATCGCGCCATATCTCTGGCGGTGGCACGGCATTAAATGGAGGGATTCTTATTACTTTGCCACCAAGTGGACCTTTGGGTCCAAAAGCAGCTCGTGGCTGTTTGATGTTTTTGCCCAGTCCCTTACATGGATCCTGTCGCACCAGGCCCAGTGTCAGACGGTCATCCATTATCTCAATGATTTTCTGCTCATCGAACAGCCAGGCACACCCCCGGTAGATCTAGACAGGTTAAGAGTGGTGTTTAACAACCTCAACGTGCCCATAGCCGAACATAAAGTGGAAGGCCCGACACACTCCATTACCTTCCTAAGCATCACTCTGGACACACGTGCCATGCAAGCCAGCCTGCCTTTTGACAAGCTAGCCCGTATCAGGACGGTCATCCATGACTTTACCCTTTCACAAGGGTGTACTAAGAGGCAGCTGCAGTCCTTGTTAGGAATGCTCAATTTTGCCATGAGGATTATTCCTCAGGGGCGATCTTTTATCTCACTGCTCTTGGTTTTCCTCACCCTAGCGCAAGATCTCAAACTAGAACCAGCCGCGATAGCAGACTTAGCTATGTGGGACGAGTTCCTCGCACACTGGAACAGCATATCAATGTTCATCCCGTCAGCATCAGCTCTATCACTGCAGATAGTCACGGATGCCGCAGGAAATTTTTGTCCGCCACTGTCAGGGAAGGTTCCATCCACTGGTAACACTGCCTGATATTTGGTGTGCAGTACTGTGGTCCACCAGCTGCCAGGGGAGCTTCCCCTGGTGATGGTATTATTTGATCTTTGGGCCACAGTACTTGTGTCCACCAGCGGTTGGTTCCTGACAGTGTGGGGCAGACATCATCTCCTGCAATTAGGCATCACTTGAGTCTGATTGCAGGAGATGTGTATAAATACATGGCAGACACACTCTTACTTTGCCTTGGTATCTCTCCTTGCGCCCTGATCCTGAACCTGAGAAGCTCTGTATTTGTACCTGATCCTGTTCCTGTCTGTTACCTGAACCCTGAGCCTTGTACCTGTACCCGTCCCTCCTGTGATCCATCCATCCTCTCCTTGTCCTGTTTGTTTTCCCTTTCCCCAGCTGCTGATCTCCCGTTGATGACCCTGGCCTAGTCCTGTTTTTGATTCTGGTTTTCCCCATTACTTGTACATATTTGTCTGTTACTGTTATTATTTGTGGGTTCTGTTTGGTATTGGTTGTTGTGCACTGTGTGGTATTGGAGGTGGTTGTATCTATATTATTTCACTTATCTTTAATAAATCATTATATTTCACTTACACACGTTTGGGTTTCCTCTGTTGCAGTCCACATAGTTCTGGTCTTATCTGATAAGTGACAGCCACTGGTTCGCCTAACCTTGGCCCCCAGAAATCCTCTTAATCCCTGGTTTCACTCAGTCTTCATCAATGTTGGAGACAATCAGGCCACAAACTACATCATCAATAAGGGCAGGTCCAAATCACTCCCCATCATGTCCTTCCTGTGCAGGCTAGTGCAGTTGTCACTCCATCACCAGTTTAATGTTCACTGTAAGCATGTTCCAGGCAAGTGCAATATCACAGCAGCCGCGCTTTCCCGTTTCAATTTAATTTCATTCTTCCAACAGGAACCTGGAGCCGACCCAATGACTACTCCTATCCCAACTTAGTCACTGCTAACGATGGATTGAGGCCACACCTTGCCATCGCAACCCAGCTCATCAACCACTCCTTGGCCCGCAACACACTGAAGGCCTATCACATGGCTTGGAACACCTACTGCAGGTTTTTATCCTCTTGCCCTGAAGAAGCGACAGGTGACGTTAGACACGTCCTAGCCTTCATATCATCTTGCCACATTTTTTGTCCTTGCAGGACCCCGGAAAGCCATCTGTGTTTACGGCCCATTCAGTCAGATCCCTTCTACGTGGCATCCAAAAGCACCAGCCCGTAGCCAGCGGCAAACGCCTTCCCATCACAAGTGCCATCTTTAGGGACATGTCTAAAATCCTCACACATTCCCCGTTTGGGATTTTGCCCAGTCTAATCATCCAAGCAGCCATCTACTTGGCCTTCTACTTTTTTTGCAGCCTATCGAATTCCCCTTTAATGGCACCGCCAGTCAGATACTGTACAGACATCACCTGACTCGCTTTCGAAACTATTATGTCCTTCATCTTGCAGTCTCCAAAACTCAACAAACTAGTCTCAGGGTTGACATCAGTCTTATTCAGACTAACAACGCCTGGTGCCCAGTAATGGTACTCGACTGACTACTGTCCCATCTACCCAGCCAAGCAGATTGTAGCCCATTGTTGCCTTTTTTGACCAGCCCCCGGTTTATCAGGCACGTCAGACTCAGGATCCTTCTAGTCAACTTGGGCCGGATTCTGTTGGACCAGTCGGTTCTCCGAGCATTCCTTCTGGATAGGAGCAGCCTCAGCTGCATCCCAGCATGGAGTACCAGACCATATGATCAAGAAATCAGGCAGATGGAAGTCCGCTTGCTTTACTACATACATCCCAAATCCTCAGGTGGAAATGGCACAGGCCTTCATCAAACTTGCTCGATAATGACAGAACCAATAAAGAGTTACTCCCCTATCTGGGTATTTTTACCCCCTTTTCTTGGCATATCGACCAGATGACCAAGGCACACTTCAGGTCTATTTATGATGTGAGTCTTGTTGTGTGTTTATGTGATTCACATCTGTCTCGTCATTAAGCCATGACCATAAATAAGAAGGTCAGTATGGTGGCCTGAATTTATGGGAGGAGCCCGGGAGGTATTTAAAGGCGTTGTAAAGGCAGAAGTTTTTTTTTATCTTAATGCATTCTATGAGACAGAGCAGCGGTGCTATTGGCTCCTGCAGCTGTCAATCACAGTCAGTCAGCCAATCAGGTGAGAGAGGGGGCGGGGCCAGGTCGGGGCTCTGTATCTGAATGTATCTGAGTCAGCTTGGGTGAACCCTGTAGCAAGCTGCTGGCTGAGGGGCACTCAAAGGAGGGAGATACTAGGAGCAGCAAAGAGGGATTCGAGAAGAGGAGGATCCAGGCTGCTCTGTGCAAAACCAACTGCACAGAGGAGGTAAGTATAACATGTTTGTTAGTTAAAAAAAAAAAAAGGAGCCTTTACAATCACTTTAAGCAGCCCACTCGCCCATGCTCCTTGTCGGTTCCAGTGCACGATACCCTCCCTCCCCTTTTCTTTTTCAGGGCACTTCTCAGAATGCCCTTCTCCATAATCACCCATTACTTATCTTGGGTATGCCCCCTTTTCTTGGCATACCGACCAGACAACCAAGGCACACTTCAGGTCTATTTATGTTGTAAGTCTTGTCGCGTGTTTATGTGATCCACATCTGTTTCGGTCATAGGGTCACGACCATAAATACATATTTATAAGATTTTAGTTAGAGAACAGCAAATACATAATGGCAAAAACATGACACCTCGTGCCCCAAGGGGAATCAAATCTGCACCAGCCTATGTATACAAGTTACTCAAATAAAGCTCATTTTAAATGTTTGATCATTCCTTTTCTCTCATTCTCTTATTCAGTACTCCCATAACACTGTAATCAGCCAAAAGCATATTTTGATACAGCGAACCCAAATCCAGCTATATATTCTATGTCAACACATAGATCTGCTTTGCAGATCTTTCTGGATATTTTCTGAGTATTTGAACTGTTTTTTGTATCTGAATCTGATTCATATATTTCAGTAAAATCAAAGTAGTAATATGCTTTGTTGTCCAAAAATAAAGCTCATGTAGTTATTGGGTCCAAAAAGCCTTGCTTGCCTAGTGTACTGTATCTTGGTAAAAACCAGATGAACATTTAATGGTTGGACTAAGTACATGGTATTCTATACAATGTAAACTGTAAGGGCTCATTTACACTTGCTTTGATTTCAACACACATTAAAGGGCCTACCGCTTCAACATGCTTTTTTTTATGTGTTTTTGATGCTTCTGCAATGCTTCTGTGGTGCTTTGGTGGTGCTTCAATGATCCTTTGGTGGTGCTTTGATGATGCTTCGATGATGCTTCAGTGGTGCTTTGATGATGCTTTGGTGACGCTTTTTTAAGGCTTGAAAGGGGTTGTAAAGGCAGAAGGTTTTTTATCTTAACGCATTCTATGTGTCTGAATGGACACAGGGAGCTGTGACACAGCTTGGGTGCCCCCATAGCAAGTTGCTTGCTGTGGGGGCACTGAACAGGAGGGAGGGGCCAGGAGCACAGAAGAGGAACCTGAGAAGGGAAGGATCCAGGCTGATCTGTGCAAATCCACTGCAACAGAGCAGGTAAGTATAACATGTTTATTATTTTTATAGGAAAAAAAAACGAGCCTTTAAAATCACTTAACCACTTAACGACCGCCCACCGCCGATTTACGTCGGCAGAATGGCACGGACAGGCAGAATCACGTAGATCTACGTGATCGCCTTTGTGCAGTTGGGGGGTCCATCCGGACCCCCCTTCACTGCAGTGAGCGGCCGTTAAGTGTTCGGGAGCGATCAGGCATGAGGGGGCGGCCGCTCGATTCCGCCCCCCCTCGCGATCGCTCCCGGCCAATGAAATTGCTTCCTCCGCCATGTGATGTAAACACAGGCTGGAGGAAGTGATGTCATCTCCCTCCCCGCGGTCTTTTCGTTCCCGGCGCCGAGGAGTGAAGACAGAGGTTAGTGCTCTAACAGTCCACTGACACGTAGGTACACATAGGCACACAAATCACCCCCCAGTCACCCCCAGGTCACCCCAAAGCCCCCAATCACAGTGTCACTGATTGCAGTGATCATTTATTTTACTGATCACTGCATTTAGTGTCATCTGTGATTGTAAAAAGTTGCAGGGCAGTTAGGATTAGGCCCCTTTAGGTCCAGGGTAGCCCCCTAACCCCCCCTAATAAAGGTTTAACCCCTTGATCACCCCCAGGTAACCCTTTCACCCCCTAACTTCAGCGTCACTAAGCGATTGTTTTTCCGATCGCTGTATTCGTGTCGCTGGTGTTTTAGATAGGCAGTTATTTTTTTTTTAGGTTCGCCGCAGGTTTTTATTGGTGTCAGGTACCCCCATATATTATTTTAACCCCCTGATTGCCCCTAGAGTTAACCCTTTCACCAGTGATCGCCGTATAAGCGTCACTGGTGTCACTGGTTAGCCAGTAAGTTATTTAGTTATTTAGGTTACCCGTCAGGTTTTTATATAGTGTCAGGTACCCCCATATTTAACCTAATAAAGGTTTTAACCCCCTGATTGCCCCTAGTTAACCCTTTCACCAGTGATCACCATATAAAGGTTACGGGTGACGCTGGTTGATTAGTTTTCTTTTTATAGCATCAGGGCACCCGCCGTATATAACCCAATAAAGGTTTAACCCCCCTGATCGCCCGGCGGGTGAGATCAATTAGGTTTTAGCGCCAGAGAGGGTCTGCGTCGCCCCAGGCAGTGTTAGGTTAGTGCCAGTAACGCTAACACCCACGCGCAAAGCATACACCTCCCTTAGTGGTATAGTATCTGATCAGATCTATACTAGCATCCCCAGCGGTTTAGGGTTCCCAAAAACGCAGTGTTAGCGGGATCAGCCCAGATACCTGCTAGCGCCTGCGTTTAGCCCCTCCGCCCAGCCCAGCCCAGCCCAGCCCACCCAAGTGCAGTATCGATCGATCACTGTCACTTACCAAACACAACACACATAACTGCAGCGTTCGCAGAGACAGGCCTGATCCCTGCGATCGCTAACAGTTTTTTTGTAGCATTTGATATATTTGCTGACGACAGTCAGGTGCTTTTTTTCCTGTGAATCTTACTAGTGTACCCCTAAATTTAGAGCCCAAAATGGCAAGACGAAGGTACACTAGTAAAGAGGCCTACGAGATTCTGAGCATGACAGATAGTGAAGAGGAGGTCACGTATCTGTCAGATTCAGGCTCAGAATATCTTCCCGTAGAAGACAGTGACGTCAGCGGCCCCACGTCAGATAGCTCTGACGACGAAGTTGAGGTCCCTGCTAAGGTCAGGCGTACCCGATCCCGATCTTCTGAGGTTGTTGAGGAGCAAGAACCGCAGGTCTCTCGTATCATGGAGCAGAGTAGTACTAGCGCCGCTATTCCTTCTGGTGAACTGGCAAGCACCAGCGGCCTAGTACAGCCTGGACGTACATCCAGCACTGCAGTAACACTTGGTGACGTGGCGAGTCCCATAAGTGCAGTTCAAGCTGGCGAGGTGGCAAGCACAAGTAGTGTCCCGCTGCCACCAAGAAGACAAAGGCAGGCCCGTCGTGCCCATACTGCCCTTCCTGCAGAATTCGCCTATCCTGATTGGGTCCCCACCACTTCTGCAGAACCCGTACTTCCCCCATTCACTGCCCAACCCAGTATTCAGGTGGAAACAGCTGATTTTATTCCAATTGATTTTTATTCGCTGTTTTTCACGGAAGATCTCTATAGATCTATTGTGGACCAGAGTAATTTATATGCTGGTCAATTTATCGCCGCTAACCCCCAGTTGCCTAAAATTGCCAGAAATTGGAAACCAATTACGGTTTCCGAATTTAAGACCTTTCTGGGCCTTTCCCTCAACATGGGCACACATAAATTTCCGTCATTGCGTGCTTATTGGTCCACGCACCCAATTGACCACATGCCCGTGTTCTCTGCCTCCATGTCCAGGGCACGATACGAGCAGATTTTGCGGTTCATGCACTTCAACGACAATGAACTTTGTCGTCCACGTGGGGACCCTGAATACGACCGGCTCTATAAAATTCGGCCCCTCATAAACCACTTCAACGAACGTTTTGCAGCCTTGTTTACTCCCGATCAAGTTGTCTGCGTTGACGAGTCCCTGATTAAATTTTCTGGCCGCTTGTCTTTCAAGCAGTACCTTCCCAGCAAGCGTGCCAGATACGGGGTCAAGCTCTACAAGTTCTGTGACAGGGCAACAGGCTATGTAGTGAACTTTACGGTTTATGAGGGAAAAGACAGTCAGATTGAGTCGGTCAACAGCCCGGATTACATAGGGAGCGCTGGCAAGATAGTGTGGAACTTGGTGTCACCCTTATTCGGAAAGGGGTACCACTTGTATGTGGACAATTATTACACGAGCGTGCCACTGTTTAGTCACTTGTTTGATCATAAGATTGGAGCATGTGGCACCGTGCGACCTAATCGCCGGGGCTTTCCCCAGCGGCTTGTAGATGCCCGTCTTAGGCTGGGGGAGAGAGCCTGCTTGAAGTGTAATAACTTGCTCGCTATGAAGTGGAGGGACAATAAGAATGTTTTCCTTCTTACCTCCCTTCATGCAGACACGACAGTCCAAATTCGTACGGCGACTGGTGTTGTGGAGAAACCCCTCTGTGTCCACGAATATAACCAAAATATGGGAGGGGTGGACCTCAACGACCAGTTGATGGCGCCGTATCTAATTGACCGTAAGGCGAGACGCTGGTACAAAAAAGTGTCTCTATCATTATTCCAATTGGCTTTGCTGAACGCTCATGTGCTATACAGAGCTTCAGGCGGGACGTTATCTCTTCTAAAATTCCAGAATGAGATAGTCACAGAACTCCTGTATCCAGGCGGTTCTGCACCTCACCATCCCCAACCAAATGCAGTAAGCCGGCTGCATGAGAGGCATTATTCGTATGTCCTCCCGAGTACCCCTACCCAAAGCCACCCCCAAAAAAGATGTCGTGTCTGTAGCAAGCGCGGATTTAGGCGTGACACCCGTAGTTTTTGTCCACTCTGTCCTGACAAGCCTGGTCTTTGCCAAGGTGAATGTTTTGAACGCTACCACTCAAAAGTGAAGTTTTAGCGTAGGGTACAGCATTTCACAGACAAGGACACACTTACACAGGGTCTCCCAAGATGCCATTACATTTTGAGAGACCCGAACCATTACAGTTGTAAAGATACAAAAAAAAGTGTAAAAAAGAAAAAAAAAACGTAAAAAACAAAACACAAAAAAAATATAAAATAAAAAAACCAAAAATAGTTGTCGTTTTATTGTTCTCTCTCTCTCTATTTTCTCTCTATTGTTCTGCTCTTTTTTACTGTATTCTATTCTGCAATGTTTTATCATGCTTGCTTTTCAGGTATGTAATTTTTTGTTTTCAGGTGCGCCATTCAACTGCAGCGCGGAATTATTTATCTTGACAGCAACAGCGTTTGCTCCCACAATACATAAAGCCGTGACTCCAGTGCTGTAGGAGGTGATTTCACCACCACAGTTAAAAAAAAGAGCATATATGCCGAAGCATGGGGACAGCAGGGGCGGAGGAGCGATTTTGCTCCTAATGCCGCGTACATACGGTCGAAATTCCGACCGTGTGTACGCGGCATAACTTTTTTGCGGGAGGATGCCCCCATGCTTCGGCATATATATATTTTAGGCACAGGTTGCGTTAAAACATTTTTTTATTTTTTACTAGGTTTTGTTTTGGTATTTGCTTTGCAGGTATGGCATGGTAAGGTCTTACTGTTGTACTGTAATGTTACTTTGTTTTAATGTTAACCACCATTTGCTTAGCAGGTACGCCATTCAGTTGCAGCGCGGATCTATTTATCTTGACAGCAACAGCGTTTGCTCCCACGATACATAAAGCCGTGACTCCAACGCTGTAGGAGGTGATTTCACCACCACAGTTAAAAAAAAGAGCATATATGCCGAAGCATGGGGGCAGCAGGGGCGGAGGAGCGATTTTGCTCCTAATGCCGCGTACATACGGTCGAAATTCCGACGGAGGCCTGCCCGTGGAAAATTCCGACCGTGTGTACGCGGCATAACTTTTTTGCGGGAGGATGCCCCCATGCTTCGGCATATATATATTTTAGGCACAGGTTGCGTTAAAACATTTTTTTATTTTTTACTAGGTTTTGTTTTGGTATTTGCTTTGCAGGTATGGCATGGTAAGGTCTTACTGTTGTACTGTAATGTTACTTTGTTTTAATGTTAACCACCATTTGCTTAGCAGGTACGCCATTCAGTTGCAGCGCGGATCTATTTATCTTGACAGCAACAGCGTTTGCTCCCACGATACATAAAGCCGTGACTCCAACGCTGTAGGAGGTGATTTCACCACCACAGTTAAAAAAAAGAGCATATATGCCGAAGCATGGGGGCAGCAGGGGCGGAGGAGCGATTTTGCTCCTAATGCCGCGTATATACGGTCGAAATTCCAACGGAGGCTTATCCGTGGAAAAGTCCGACCGTGTGTACGCGGCATAACCTTTTATGCCGCGTACATACGGTCGAAATTCCGACGAAGGCTTGACCGTGTGTACGCGGCATAACTTTTTTGCGGGAGGATGCCCCCATGCTTCGGCATATATGCCCATCATTAGAAGTGGGTGGATGAAGGGAGGTATTCTAATGGTGGGCATACCCACCAATCAATCTCTTTTTTTCGTTCAGCCAATAGGCTGTATGAAAAAAAAGATTACAATACATGTCCAACAAGGACCAGCAACGTACTGGTATGTTGCTGGACTTTGAATGTTTATACCAGAATGATGCCTGCGGGTTTAGGTATCATCTTGGTATCATTCTTTTCAGCCAGCAGCCGGCTTTCATGTAAAAGCAATTCTAGCAGATAATTAGCCTCTAGACTGCTTTTACAAGCAGTGGGAGGGAATGTCCCCCCCGGATATAAAAAGCGCCATTGGGAAATTGGGAAAGCATTTTATCACACCGATCTTGGTGTGGTCAGATGCTTTGAGGGCAGAGGAAAGATCTAGGGTCTAACCCCCCAATTTTTTTCAAAAAAAGAGTACCTGTCACTACCTATTGCTATCATAGGGGATATTTACATTCCCTGAGATAACGATAAAAATGGTAAAAAAATAAAATATGGAAGGCACAGTTTAAAAATAAAATAAAAAAGCCAAATAAATAATAAAAAAAAAAAAAAAAAAAAAAAAAAGCACCGCTGTCCCCCCCTGCTATTGCGCAAAGGCGAACGCAAGCGTCGGTCTAGCGTCATATGTAAACAGCAATTGCATCATGCATGTGAGGTATCACCGCGAAGGTCAGATCGAGGGCAGTCATTTTAGCAGTAGACCTCCTCTGTAAATCTAACGTGGTAACCTGTAAAGGCTTTTAAATGCTTTTAAAAATGAATGTAGTTTGTCGCCGCTGCGCGTTTGTGCGCAATTTTAAAGCATGTCGTGTTTGGTATCCATGTACTCGGCCTATGATCATCTTTTTTATTTCATCAAACATTTGGGCAATATAGTGTTTTTTAGTGCATTAAAAATAAAAAAAGTGTGTTTTTCCCCCAAAAAATGCGTTTGAAAAAACGCTGCGCAAATACTGTGTGGAAAAAAAATGCAACACCCACTATTTTAATCTGTAGGGCCTTTGCTTTAAAAAAATATATAATGTTTGGGGGTTCAACATAATTTTCTTGCAAAAAAAAATATTTTTTCATGTAAACAAAAAGTGTCAGAAAGGGCTTTGTCTTCAAGTGGTTAGAAGAGTGGATGATGTGTGACATAAGCTTCCTAATGTTGTGCATAAAATGCCAGGACAGTTCAAAACCCCCCCAAATGACCCCATTTTGTAAAGTAGACACCTCAAGCTATTTGCTGAGAGGCATGTTGAGCCCATTGAATATTTTTTTTTTTTGTCCCAAGTGATTGAATAATGACCAAAAAAAAAAAAATGTACAAAAAGTTGTCACTAAATTATATATTGCTCAAACATGCCATGGGCATATGTGGAATTACACCCCAAAATACATTCTGTTGCTTCTCCTGAGTACGGGGATACCACATGTGTGGGACTTTTTGGGAGCCTAGTCGCGTACGGGACCCCAAAAACCAAGCACCGCCTTCAGGATTTCTATGGGTGTAAATTTTTGATTTCACTCCTCACTGCCTATCACAGTTTCGGAGGCCATGGAATGCCCAGATGGCACAAAACCCCCCCAAATGACCCCATTTTGGAAAGTAGACACCCCAAGCTATTTGCTGAGAGGTATGTTGAGTATTTTGCAGATCTCGCTTTTTGTCACAAAGTTTTGAAAATGTAAAAAAAGAAAAAAAAAAGAAAAAAAAATGTCTTTCTTAATTTTCAAAAACAAATGAGAGCTGTAAAATACTCACCATGCCTCTCAGCAAATAGCTTGGGGTGTCTACTTTCCAAAATGGGGTCATTTGTGGGGGTTTTGGGCTATTTTGACATTTTATGGCCTTCAAAACTGTGATAGGTAGTGAGGAGTGAAATCAAAAATTTATGCCCTTAGAAACCTTGAAGGCGGTGCTTGGTTTTTGGGGTCCCGTACGCGGCTAGGCTCCCAAAAAGTCCCACACATGTGGTATCCCCGTACTCAGGAGAAGCAGCAGAATGTATTTTGGGGTGTAATTTCACATATAACCATGGCATGTGTGAGCAATATATCATTTAGTGACAACTTTTTGTACAAATTTTCTTTTTTTTCTTTTTGTCATTATTCAATCATTTGGGACAAAAAAAAATATTCAATGGGCTCAACATGCCTCTCAGCAAATAGCTTGGGGTGTCTACTTTCCAAAATGGGGTCATTTGGGGGGGTTTTGTGCCATCTTGGCATTTTATGGCCTTCAAAACTGTGATAGGTAGTGAGGAGCGAAATCAAAAATTTATGCCCTTAGAAACCTTGAAGGCGGTGCTTGGTTTTTGGGGTCCCGTACGCGGCTAGGCTCCCAAAAAGTCCCACACATGTGGTATCCCCGTACTCAGGAGAAGCAGCAGAATGTATTTTGGGGTGTAATTTCACATATGCCCATGGCATGTGTGAGCAATATATCATTTAGTGACAACTTTGTGCAAAAAAAAAACAGTTTGTCATATTCCCGCAACCTGTGGCAAAATATAAAATATTCCATGGACTCAACATGCCTCTCAGTAAATAGCTTGGGGTGTCTACTTTCCAAAATGGGGTAATTTGGGGGGGGGGTTTGTGCTATTTTGGCATTTTATGGCCTTCGAAACTGTGATAGGTAGTGAGGAGTGAAATCAAAAATTTACGCCCTTAGAAATCCTGAAGGCGGTGCTTGGTTTTTGGGGCCCTGTACGCGGCTAGGCTCCCAAAAAGTCCCACACATGTGGTATCCCCGTACTCAGGAAAAGCAGCAGAATGTATTTTGGGGTGCAATTCCACATATAACCATGGCATGTGTGAGCAATATATCATTTAGTGACAACTTTGTGTACATTTTTTTTTTTTCTTTTTGTCATTATTCAATCATTTGGGACAAAAAAAAAAATATTCAATGGGGTCAACATGCCTCTCAGCAAATAGCTTGGGGTGTCTACTTTCCAAAATGGGGTCATTTGGGGGGGTTTTGTGCCATCTTGGCATTTTATGGCCTTCAAAACTGTGATAGGTAGTGAGGAGTGAAATCAAAAATTTATGCCCTTAGAAACCTTGAAGGCGGTGCTTGGTTTTTGGGGTCCTGTACGCGGCTAGGCTCCCAAAAAGTCCCACACATGTGGTATCCCCATACTCAGGAGAAGCAGCAGAATGTATTTTGGGGTGTAATTTCACATATGCCCATGGCATGTGTGAGCAATATATCATTTAGTGACAACTTTGTGCAAAAAAAAAAAAGTTTGTCATATTCCCGCAACTTGTGGCAAAATATAAAATATTCCATGGACTGAACATGCCTCTCAGTAAATAGCTTGGGGTGTCTACTTTCCAAAATGGGGTCATTTGGGGGGGTTTTGTGCTATTTTGGCATTTTATGGCCTTCGAAACTGTGATAGGTAGTGAGGAGTGAAATCAAAAATTTGCGCCCTTAGAAATCCTGAAGGCGGTGCTTGGTTTCCGGGGTCCCGTACGTGGCTAGGCTCCTAAAAAGTCCCACACATGTGGTATCCCCGTACTCAGGAGAAGCAGCAGAATGTATTTTGGGGTGCAATTCCACATATAACCATAGCATGTGTGAGCAATATATCATTTAGTGACAACTTTTTGTAATTTTTTTTTTTTTTGTCATTATTCAATCACTTGGGACAAAAAAAAAATATTCAATGGGCTCAACATGCCTCTCAGCAATTTCCTTGGGGTGTCTACTTTCCAAAATGGGGTCATTTGGGGGGGTTTTGTACTGCCCTGCCATTTTAGCACCTCAAGAAATGAGATAGGCAGTCATAAATTTAAAGCTGTGTAAATTTCAGAAAATGTACCCTAGTTTGTAAACGCTATAACTTTTGCGCAAACCAATAAATATACGCTTATTGACATTTTTTTTACTAAAGACATGTGGCTGAATACATTTTGGCCTAAATGTATGACTAAAATTGAGTTTATTCGATTTTTCTTATAACAAAAAGTAGAAAATATCATTTTTTTTCAAAATTTTCGGTCTTTTTCTGTTTATATCGCAAAAAATAAAAATCGCAGAGGCAATCAAATACCATTAAAAGAAAGCTCTATTTGTGGGAAGAAAAGGACGCAAATTTCATTTGGGTACAACATTGCATGTCCGCACAATTTACAGTTAAAGCAGCGCAGTGCCGAATCCCAAAAACAGGCTTGGTCCTAATGGCCCGAAATGGTCCGGGGCTTAAGTGGTTAATGAAGCTTGGCAGATGCCCTGTGTGTGTTGATATCTCATACCTGTAATTTCTCCAAAACAATGTGAAGCTAAAGCTGAATTGAAGCCTTTCAAAAGCTGCAGGTGCTTCAAGCGAGCTTTGCCTTAAACTTCTATGGAGGCTTTAAAGACGCTTTGAAGCACTACTAAAGCGACATGGGGTATAATTTCTGAAGCGATGCAAAGCAAATGCAAGGTGTAAACAGGACTGTAAGCTAACCATTTTATTTAGTGACAGGGGCTTTGACTGGCGTTCAGAGAGCTTTACTGTAACAAAGCCTGTCCCAAGCCCCAACAGTAAAATAATGTTGCAGACCCAGCAAAAAATCCAACAGCTTGTTATTTAATTCTGCAGTCATCGGCCAAGTTATCCAAGTCTGCAAGAACTGGATAAGCATGCAAATTATTCACACTTGCTATGGTTTAAGCCCGGTAAACACTATGAGTTTTTTTTCTGAGTTGAACAAAAAAAAATCTGTCAGCTCCGATCGGAGCCTCTGTACTAACGATCCGACGTTAGAACAGTGATCTTCCCCTCTGAGCTGTTGTGTTCTGACAGGGGGATGGCCCCCCCGCCAGAACACTATGATCATCGCTCTCAGCCATCGGCTGAGAGCATTGATCGGAAGCCAGTCAGCTGTTGGTTTTCCAGCATTCTCGTCCGACAAAAGCTGGCCAACCGACCGGATTCTGTTGGACCGGCTGCCATACATACACACATGCCACCCCTTATACCCAGGAACCATACCCACATCCTTCAAGGGACCATGCAAGCAGGACCATGCTTGATCCTCTCAGGCTTGATTTACATGCTGTAACCTCACAGCAGTGAGGTAAGAGGCCATCTATTCACCTTAGTGGAAGGCACTGAAGAGCCATCACCTCACACCCATCACTTTATGTGTGATTGTTCACTTTGGACTTTTGACATTTCATTGTCACATTCAGTGATTCATCACGTTCACCCATGCACATTTGCATTCCACTCTGTGACATTTCTGTGACAATTTTTTGCATTATATCCCTTTTGTTTGTATTAATACGTATATGTATGATTTGCACCTTATGTACCTTTAAGAAGAGCATTTGTCACTTTGCAGCAGACCCTTTTTAGTACTGGAGTACACCCAGGAGTCGCAATCTTTGCACTTTTGCACTTTTATTGTTTGTCACTTGCACTTTATTTGCACATTGCACCTATACCATTGTCATTATTATTGTTCATTTACTTATTCTTTGCATCATGCATTCTATTTAGTGGATATCTTCCACATTTATTACCAACAGCTCAGCACTATCTTTTCTATACTCAATAAACATGTTATACTTACATGCTCTGTGCAGTGGTTTTGCACAAAGCAGCTTGGATCCTCCTCTTCTTGGGCCACTCATTGGGACCAATCCCTCTTTCTGGGTGCCCCCACAGCAAGCAGCTTGCTATGGGGGCACCCAAGCAGATGCGCTCTTGAGCCACGGCTCTGTGCATCCATTCACACATGAAGCCATGGCTACACTCCACTCCCTCCATCTTCTGATTGGCTCACTGGCTGTGATTGACAGCAGTGGGAGCCAATGGCTCCCACTGCTTCCAAAAGCCAATCAGGAGTGCGAGTCCCCAGACAGCCAAGGCTCTCATGGACATTGCTGGACCGAGAGGGGGCTCAGGTAAGTATTACAAAACTGGTGCAGCCAGAATCTGGAACAACTGTGCATGGTAACCATTCAGCTTCTATCTTCAGCTTGTTCAGCTTAAAAATGAAAGCTGGGAGCTGATTGGTTTCCATGCACAGCTGCTCCAGATTCTGTCTGCTTTAGTTTTGATAAATTCCCCTAAGGGCTCATTCAGACAGATGCTGAGACAGGTCCTGTATGCTCAGTCACTTTTTGCTGCATCTGCATCCACCAGAGAGCTTCACCTTTAGAAGTGGGTGCACAGATCCTAATGCAGACACAATGCGTTTGAATACATGCATTCCTTCCTGTCTGCATGTCAAATTTTATCACTTTTTTGGATGAAATGGTAGGGGTACAATGTACCCCGTTACCAATTCACATAGGGGGGCCAACATCTGGAGGTCCCCTTTGTTAAAGGGGGCTTCCAGATTCCGATAAGCCCCCCACCCGCAGACCCCCAAACCCCCGGGCAAGGGTTGTGGGGATGAGGCCCTTGTCCCCATCAACATGGGGACATCCTCCCCATGTTGAGGGCATGTGGCCTGGCACGGTTCAGGAGAGGGGGGCGCTCTTTCGACCCCCCTCTTTTCCTGTGGCCTGCCAGGTTGCGTGCTCGGATAAGGGTCTGGTATGGATTTTTGGGGGGAACCCCACGTCTTTTTTTTTTACATTTTGGTGCAGGGTTCCCCTTAAAATCCATACCAGACCTGAAGCATCTGGTATGGAATTTTGGGGAGAACCCCATGCCATTTTTAAAAAAAAAATTGGTGCAGGGTTCCCCTTAATATCCATACCAGACCTGAAGGGCCATGTAATGAAATTTGGGGGGAAGCCCCACACATTTTTTTTTGGATCGGGGTTCCCCTTAATATTCATACCAAACCCAAAGGGCCTGGTAATGGACGGGGGGGACCCATTTAGTTTTTTTCAATGACTTTTATCTGTATTTCCGGGACCCGACAATTCATTATAGCCGCGAGTAGTTTTAAATTACTTTTTTCCTTTAGAAATGTCATTTTGTGCAGGGAATGTTATAAACACGGGAAACATGCGCTACTTTATTCGGCGAACAGCCAATGTTCGAGTCGAACTCATGTTCAACCCGAACATAAAGCTCATCCCTACTAGCAAGTGCTGGAGTTTTTCCCAATCAGAATGGGCTGGTGTTCGCTTCTGGGTGCCTGCACTTTATACCTACCAGTGGCTTAATAATGATTGCAATGTTCGTCTTCAAGTTATTTTTGGTGCAACTTTTAAATTTTTACAGTCTTGTTCTACCATATTTTTGTTATTGTACTAAATATAAAGATTTGCAAATTAATCAGTACAGGAAACACTACACTCGCTTTACAATGACTCAGCTTCCCTTCCCAAAAACTGTCTTAATAATATATCAGCCACTGGAGAACTGCATTGTTTTTAATGAGTCCGGCTTGCATTGTGACAAGGAGCAGTAAAGCGTAACCACTGTGTACTACTGCCTAGTTGGATGCAGAGCTTTCTATTTAAAAGGTGCAAACATGCTTGCCCTCATGGACACATATTACACACCATACATATAAATAAAATCTTTAAAAACATTAGTTACATCACACTCAGGGCCGGAGCTACCACTAGGCAGCCGCCTAGGGTGCACTGCTGCCTAGGGGCGCCCGGCCACTGGTGTTCCTACTCTCTTGTCTCTGCAATGAGCAACTAAGTCTCAGCATCAGTGGGCAGCCGGCGCTCTGTTCGCACATAGTGTCAGAGGCACAGTGGCGGCAGAGGACTGTGTCTGTGTTCCAACTCCCAAATGAATGGAAGCAAGCAAACATTAATTGATGGGCACTAGTAGGCTGCATTAATGGGCGCTGGTGAGGCTGCATTGATGGGTGCTGGTGAGGCTGCATTGATGGGCGCTGGTGAGGCTGCATTTGATGGGCGCCGGTGAGGCTGCACTTGATGGGCGCTGGTGAGGCTGCATTGATGGGCGCTGGTGAGGCTGCAATGATGGGCGCTGGTGAGGCTGAATTGATGGGCAATGGTGAGGCTGCATTTCATGGCGCTGGTGAGGCTGCATTGATGGGTGCTGGTGAGGCTGCATTGATGGGCCCTGGTGAGGCTGCATTTGATGGGCGCTGGTGAGGCTGCATTGATGGCCACTGGTTAGGCTGCATTGATGGGCGCTGGTGAGGCTGCATTGATGGGTGCTGTTGAGGCTGCATTGATGGGCGCTGGCGAGGCTGCATTGATGAGCGCTGGTAGGCTGCATTGATGAGCACTGGTGAGGCTGCATTTCATTGGGGCTGGTGGGCTGCATTTCATGGGCGCTTCATTAAAAAGGTGGGGTATACATGGGCAGGGCAAAGGGAGTGGAGTCAGTAATGGAGCCAAGGGGGTGCAGCAAAATGAAGTTTCTCCTAGGGTGTCATAAATCACACTCTTGTTTTTTTACAAAAGTTTAAAGATGATACATTCTCTAAAACAAAAGTCTGTTTACCAGCGTAGAAAACACTGCTGACAACCGTATGCATGGTGGAAATCTCCCCCAACTAAATAAGAACTAGTAAACTGCTCTAATGAAATCTTTGTAGCTACCCAATAAGAGCAGGGGCCCAATAGTCACAACAGTGATGATCAAGGAGGTATACAAATGTTTTTCTTTTTCCTTGTCAAATTTGTTTGTTGTTTTGAATAAAATAAAGGAGAACAATCTGAATTTTACAAAGATTATGGAACATATTCAAAGGGTAACAAACGAATTACTTCAATTGGAAAGAGACAAATAAAAATTAATATGCAATATCGCACTATATAAGCATCAAATAGACCGTCAAAGTCAATTGTCAAAAATGTCATATAATTGTAAAGAAAGAGAAAGGTAGACTGTTGACTGTCAGTCTGATTAAAAACAAGGTGATTAAAGTGGAGTTCCACCCACATTTTCAACTCCTCAGTATCCCTCACTAAACTGTGCACTGTAAACGAATTGGATATTTTTTTTCTTCAGCACCTACTGTATATCTGTTGTATTCATTCTTCACTTCCTCCTTCCACCGCATCATTTCCTGTTTGCAATGCCTCCTGGGAGATGTGTGTCATCAATCCCAGGAGGCAATGGGCATTGCTGGGCTTTTGTTGACATGGTTACCAAAGCTTCTTATACACAGTGATGGGCGGTGTGGGAGGCGGCCGGAACATCTCAGCTCTGATTACAGAGCCCGGGGGAGAGCACAGCCACACTATAACTAATCATTTATAATAGAGTACTTTGAGGGGGAAAATTTGATGGGAGCAAAAGGATGGGGCAGGTTTAATGGTGGCAGTTTGGATGGGGCAATTTTGATGGGGCAGTTTTTATGGTGCAGTTTTGATGGGGCAGATTTTGATGGGGCAATTTGATGGGACAGTTTTGACGGGGCAGTTTTTGATGGCGGCTGTATGATGAGGCAGTTTTGATGGGGAAATAGGATGGGGCAATTTTCATTGGGCAGTTTTTATGGGGGCAATTTGATGGTGCAGTTTTTATGGGGGCAATTTGATGGGGCAGTTTTTGATAGGCAGTTTTGATGGAGCAATTTTGATGGGGACAACTCTGATGGGGGCAATTTGATGGGGCAATTTTGATGGGGCAATAGGATGGGGTAGTTTTGATGGGGCAGTTTTGATGGTGGCAGTATGATGGGGCAATTTTGATGGGGCAATAGGATGGGGCAATTTTGATGGGGCGGTTTTGATGGGGGCAGTTTTGATGGTTGCAATGTGATGGGGCAGATTTGATGGGGGCAGTATGATGGGGCAGTTTTGATGGGTGCAATATGATGGGGCAGCTTCTGGAAAATGTAATTACTTTTTAAACAATGCTAATTGTAAATGATAGCACTCTTTCTGTGCAGATGATATATATATGTGTAGCGTCCTTCGTAAAATGGTTGGGACGCTATGTGTAAATTTAGGGGTATGTCTGAGCCATAGTTGGGCTCAGATCAGTTGATTATTCTAAAATTGCTTCTTCTCTAGGTGTGATACTGCCTGGCAGTAGTGTTCCCTGTTCGCCTGTAGGTGGCACTGCCACCACTGGCCCAGGTTGAACTACAGGGGTATAACCCACTGTGCATGCTGGAGAGAGGGTACATAAGGCGGAGATGCGATAGATTTTCGTTCATTCCTGGATGCCCATTGGGTCTGGTCCTGTGTGCGCGCCTCGTGGCCCGCATGGCAGGGGGTGCGTGTGTGTTTTAGCCCAGGCACCTTCAGCCCCAGGCTACATCGCTACCTGATAGGCCCTGCTCTGCTGGCTGGGGCCTATACCTTCGGAAGGGATCCCAGGCTACCCACCTGTGGGAAGCCCGCTGTTAGGAAAGGAGGCCAGGGGAGGATCTGCCCCAGAGGAGACTGGCGACGGTACTGCTGTCTTGGGAGGAGGCCTGGAAACTCACCTAAGGAGGGATCCATTGCATTAAGCCCTGCAATATGCAAATCTGGCTTAAAGGTACTCTCTCTATTGCTTGGCTAGGAGGTTCGGGACTTTGACAATCCTGTGGCAGTGGATTCCTGATCGCATCCGTAAGTTTTCTCAGATTAAGTTGATCCATGCATCATCCCGGCTGCTAGGACCAGTGAAAGGGACTATCCGGGTGAGCAATAACCACTCAGGCTTGAGTGGCGACGTGTTTTTAGTGCTGCATGCCTGAACCTTCCCCTGTTCTTATCTCATTCCTACTTTCCGCTCAAGTTCCCTCAGCAAAGTAAATAAAGCCTTATTGTTGGGTTTTACATCTGTGTGGACATTGGCCTTTCTAGAGACATTTTTTTATACCCTGACAACGGAAGCCTTGGAGGTAGTTTGCATGACCCAAAACAAAACCAGCAGCCCAGTCTCAGAGAGGGGGGTTATCTCTCCATATATATATATATATATATTGATTGATTGATATATATATATATATATATATATATATGTATATATATATATATATATATATATAATCTCTGCACAGAAACAAGATATAAATTTACAATTAGAGATACAGTCTGGCTTCAGATGCCCACACATGAGATGGCCACGGCCTGCTGTGACTTACAAAAGTAAGAAATCAATGGTGCAAAAAATACAAAACGGACCTTCGTTTACAGCATACCAGTATACCTTTACTAGAATTCATTAAGCATGAGCATTATAGGGGTATTTTTTAGACATGTGCATTCGTTTTCGTCCGAATTTCGGGGATTTTCGCTTTCGTTTTAACAAACGATAACGAATGCGCAGAGTCCAAAAACAGAAAGATCCGACATAAACAAATGCTTTTTTTTTTTCATTTTCGTTGCGAAAACAGTTTGATATAGATAGGAGATTCGACATGACGCTGACAATAGCGATCTGTGTCTATCGAACCTGTGGTCGATTGTGCCTAACCTTAGCTCTATTAGTCCAAGATTATTCTACATAGAGAGAAAAGATTCGACATAGAGAGAAAAGATTCGACATTATAGAGACAATAGCAAAAAAAAGTTTGAATGTGCCAAGATTATTCGACATAGAGAGAAAAGATTTGACATGAAGATTCGACGAAGCAGTCGCCGCGAGCGGACATCTATAGTCAAATGCTCTGCCCATAGGCTATAGAAGAATTCTAATGTTGGTTGACCAGTAATAATAATTAATAAATATAATTATTACTAGTGTCATACAACATTAGAATCTTACTATAGCTTGTAGGTGGAACATTCGACCGGAATTGTAAGATTGCGGTGTCGTACAGTTTTCTTCTTAGAACATTCGACAGACACCATAAGCCTTCAATGACAGATTGACCTTAACTTCACTTCAGCCCCGGACCATTATGCAGCTTAAAGACCAAAGGTGTTTTTACAATTTGGCACTGCGCTGCTTTAACTGGTAATTGCGCGGTCATGCAATGTTGTACCCAAACGAAATTTGTGTCCTTTTATTCCCACAAATAGAGCTTTCTTTTGATGGCATTTGATTGCCTCTGCGATTTAAATTTTTTGCGATATAAACGGAAAAATACCAAAATTTTTTAACAAAAAATATATTTTCTACTTTTTGTTACAAGTAAAATCGAATAAACTCAATTTTAGTCATACATTTAGCCCAAAATTTATTCAGCCACATGTCTTTAGTAAAAAAAAATGTCAATAAGCGTATATTTATTGGTTTGTGCAAAAGTTATAGCGTCTACAAACTAGGGTACATTTTCTGGAATTTACACAGCTTTTAATTTATGACTGTTTATCTCATTTCTGGTTTTCGGGGCCCCGTACGCGGCTAGGCTCCCAAAAAGTCCCACACATGTGGTATCCCCGTACTCGGAAGAAGCAGCAAAATGTATTTTGGGGTGCAATTCCACATATAACCATGGCATGTGTGAGCAATATATCATTTAGTGACACATTTTGTAAATACATTTTTTTTGTCATTATTCAATCACTTGGGACAAAAATAAATATTCAATGGGCTCAACATGCCTCTCAGCAATTTCCTTGGGGTGTCTACTTTCCAAAATGGGGTCATTTAGGGGGGTTTTGAACTGTCCTGGCATTTTATGCACAACATTTAGAAGCTTATGTTACACATCACCCATTCTTCTAACCACTTGAAGACAAAGCCCTTTCTGACACTTTTTGTTTAGATGAAAAAAAAAAAAATTCCAAGAAAATTACATGGAACACCCAAACATTATATCTTTTTTTAAAGCAAAGGCCCTACAGATTAAAATTGTGGGTGTTGCATTTTTTTTTTCCACACAGTATTTGCGCATCGATTTTTCAAACGCATTTTTTGGGGAAAAAATACACTTTTTTTAATTTTAATGCACTAAAACACACTATATTGCCAAAATGTTTGATGAAATAAAAAAGATGATCTTAGGCCGAGTACATGGATACCAAACACGACATGCTTTGGCGACAAACTACATACATTTTTAAAAGACTTTAAAAGCCTTTACAGGTTACCACATTAGATTTACAGAGGAGGTCTACTGCTAAAATTACTGCCCTCGATCTGACCTTCGTGGTGATACCTCACATGCATGGTGCAATTGCTGTTTACATATGACGCCAGACCGACGCTTGCGTTCGTCTTTGCGCAAGAGCAGGGGGGGACAGGGGTGTTTTTTTTTTTATTATTATTTATTTTGCTTTTTTTTTAAATTAAACTGTTCCCTCGCTGAGATAACAATAAAAATGGTAAAAAAAAAATTAAAATTAAAATTTTTATTGTTATCTCAGGGAATGTAAATATCCCCTATGATAGCAATAGGTAGTGACAGGTACTCTTTTTTTGAAAAAAATGGGGTCTAGTAGACCCTAGATCTTTCCTCTGCCCTCAAAGCATCTGACCACACCAAGATCGGTGTGATAAAATGCTTTCCCAATTTCCCAATGGCGCTGTTTATATCCGGGGGGGGGGACATTCCCTCCCACTGCTTGTAAAAGCAGTCTAGAGGCTAATTAGCCGCTAGGATTGCTTTTACATGAAAGCCGACCGCTGGCTAAAAAGAATAATACCAATATGATACCTAAACCCACAGGCATCATTCTGGTATAAACATACAGTACGTTGCTGGTCCTTGTTGGACATGTATTGTAATCTTTTTTTTCATGTAGCCTGTTTGCTGAACAAAAAAAAGAGATTGATCGGTGGGTATGCCCACCATTAGAATACCTCCCTTCATCCACCCACTTCTAATGATGGGCATACATGCACCATTTATATATGCCGAAGCATGGGGGCATCCTCCCGCAAAAAAGTTATGCCGTGTACACACGGTCTGACTTTTCCACGGGCAAGCCTCCGTCGGAATTTCGACCATATGAAGGCGGCATTAGGAGCAAAATCGCACCTCCGCCCCTGCTGCCCCCATGCTTCGGCATATGCTCTTTTTTTTTTAACTGTGGTGGTGAAATCACCTCCTACAGCGTTGGAGTCACGTCTTTATGTATCGTGGGAGCAAACGCTGTTGCTGTCAAGATAAATAAATCCGTGCTGCAACTGAATGGCGTACCTGCTAAGCAAATGATGGTTAACATTAAAACAAAGTAACATTACAGTATAACAGTAAGACCATACCATACCATACCTGCAAAGTAAATACCAAAAAAAACCTGTAAAAAATAAAACATTTTTTAACGCAACCTGTGCCTAAAATATATATATGCCGAAGCATGGGTGAATCCTCCCGCAAAAAAGTTATGCCGCGTACACACGGTCAGACTTTTCCACGGGCAAGCCTCCGTCGGAATTTCGACCGTATGTACGTGGCATTAGGAGCAAAATCGCACCTCCGCCCCTGCTGCCCCCATGCTTCGGCATATATGCTCTTTTTTTTTAACTGTGGTGGTGAAATCACCTCCTACAGCGTTGGAGTCACGGCTTTATGTATCGTGGGAGCAAACGCTGTTGCTGTCAAGATAAATAAATCCGCACTGCAACTGAATGGGGTACCTGCTAAGCAAATGATGGTTAACATTAATACAAAGTAACATTACAGTATAACAGTAAGACCTTACCATACCATACCTGCAAAGCAAATACCAAAAAAAAAACTAGTAAAAAATAAAATATTTTTTAACGCAACCGGTGCCTAAAATATATATATGCCGAAGCATGGGGGCATCCTCCCGCAAAAAAGTAATGACGCATACACATGGTCAGACTTTTCCACGGACAAGCCTCCGTTGGTATTTCGACCGTATGTACGCGGCATTAGGAGCAAAATCGCTCCTCCACCCCTGCTGCCCCCATGCTTTGTCATATATGCTCTATTTTTTAACTGTGGTGGTGAAATCACCTCCTACAGCACTGGAGTCACGGCTTTATGTATCGTGGGAGCACAAGATAAATAAATCCGCGCTGCAGCTGAATGGCGCACCTGAAAACAAAAAATTACATACCTGAAAAGCAAGCATGATAAAACATAACAATAAAACATTGCAGAATAGAATACAGTAAAAAAGAGCAGAACAATTGAGAGAAAATAGAGAGAGAGCGAGAGAACAATAAAACGACAACTATTTTTGTTTTTTTTATTTTATATTTTTTCTTGTGTTTTTTTTTTTACACTTTTTTTTGTAACTGTAACAACTGTAACGGTTCAGTTCCAGGTTCGGGTCTCTCAAAATGCGATGGCATCTTGGGAGACCCTGTGTAAGTGTGTCCTAGTCTGTAAAATGCTGTACCCTACGCTAAAACTTCACTAGTGTGTGATAGCGTTCAAAACATTTACCAATGCAAAGACCAGGATTGTCAGGACAGCGTGGACAATAATAACGGGTGTCACGCCTAAATCCGCGCTTGGTACAGACACAACATCTTCTTTGGGGGGCTCGTTAGGTAGGGGTACTCTCGAGGACATACGGAAAATGCCTCTCATGCAGCCGGCTTACTGCATTTGGTTGGTTATGGTGAGGTGCAGAACCGCCTGGATACAGGAGGTCTGGAATTGAAGGAAGGATAAAGTCCCGCCTGAAGCTCTGTATAGCACATGAGCGTTCAGCAAAGCCAATTGAAATAAGTAAACAGACACTTTTTTGTACCATCGTCTGGCCTTACGGGCCATTAAGTACGGCGCCAACAACTGGTCGTTGAGGTCCACCCCTCCCATATTTTGGTTATATTCGTGGACACAGAGGGGTTTCTCCACAACACCAGTCGCTGTACGAATTTGGACTGTCGTGTCTGCGTGAAGGGAGGTAAGAAGGAAAACATTCTTATTATCCCTCCACTTCACAGAAAGCAAATTATTACACTTCAAGCAGGCTCTCTCCCCTAGCCTAAGATGAGAATCTACAAGCCCCGGCGATTAGGTCGCACAGTGCCACATGCTCCAATCTGATGATCAAACAAGTGACTAAAAAGTGGCACGCTCGTGTAATAATTGTCCACAAACAAGTGGTACCCCTTTCCGAATAAGGGTGACACCAAGTTCCACACTATCTTGCCAGTGCTCCCTATGTAATCTGGGCAGTTCTCCGGCTCTACGTGACTGTCTTTTCCCTCATAAACCATAAAGCTCCATACATAGCCTGTTGCCCTGTCACAGAACTTATAGAGCTTGGCCCCATATATGGCACGCTTGCTGGGAAGGTACTGTTTGAAAGACAAGCGGCCAGAAAATTTAGTCAGTGACTCATCAACGCAGACAACTTGATCGGGAGTAAACAAGGCTGCAAAACGTTCGTTGAAGTGGTTTATGAGGGGCCGAATTTTGTAGAGCCAATCGTATTCAGGGTCTCCACGAGGACAACAAAGTTCATTGTCGTTGAAGTGCATGAACCACAAGATCTGCTCGTATCGTTTCCTGGACATGGAGGCAGAGAACACGGGCATATGGTCAATTGGGCTCGTGGACCAATAGGCGCGCAACAACGAGAATTTATGTATGCCCATGTTGAGGGGAAGGCCCAGAAAGGTCTTAAATTCGGAAACCGTAATCCAATCTCTGGCAAGGTAAGGCATCTGGGGATTAGCGGCGATGAATTGACCAGCATATAAATAACTCTGGTCCACAATAGATCTATAGAGATCTTCTGTGAAAAACAGCGAATAATAATCAAGTGGCGTAAAATCAGCTCTTTCCACCTGAATACCGGGTTGGCCAGTGAATGGGGGAAGTACGGGTGCTGCAGAAGTGGTGGGGACCCAATCAGGATTGGCGAATTCTGCAGGAAGGACACTATGGGCACGACGGGCCTGTCTTTGTCTTCTTCTTGGTGGCAGCGGGACACTACTTATGCTTGCCACCTCGCCAGCGTGAACTGCACTTATGGGACTCACCACGTCACCAAGTGTTACTGCAGTGCTGGATGTACGTCCAGGGTGTACTAGGCGGCTGGTGCTTGCCAGTTCATCAGAAGGAATAGCAGTGCTAGTACTTCTCTGCTCCATAATACGAGAGCCCTGCGGATCTTGCTCCTCAACAACATCAGAAGCTCGGGATCGGGACCTTAGCAGGGACCTCACCTTCGTAGTCAGAGCTATCTGACATGGAGCTGCAGTCTTCTACGGGATTGTATTCTGAGCCTGAATCTGACAGATGCGTGACCTCCTCTTCACTATCTGTCATGCTCAAAATCTCGTAGGCCTCTTTACTAGTGTACCTTTGATTTGCCATTTTGGGCTCTAAATTTAGTGGTACACTAGAAGGGATTCACAGGTAAAAAAGCACCTGACTGTCAGCAACTGTATCAAACGCTACCAAAAAAACTGTTAGCGATCGCAGGGATCAGGCCTGTCTCTGCAAATGCTGCAGTTATGTGTGTTGTTATTTGGAAGTGACAGTGATCGATCGATACTGCACTTGGGTGGGCTGGGCTGGGCGGAGGGGCTAAACGCAGGTGCTAGCAGGTATCTGGGCTGATCCCGCTAACAATGCGTTTTTGGGAACCCTAACCTGCTGGGGACACTAGTATAGATCCGGTTAGATCAGATCAGATATTGATCTGTTCAGATACTATACCACTAAGGGAGGTGTATGCTTTGCGCGTGGGTGTTAGCGTTACTGGCACTAACCTGACGCTGCCTGGGGTGACACAGACCCTAACTGATGCTAAAACCTAATTGATATCACCCGCCGGGCGATCAGGGGGTTAAACCTTTATTGGGTTATATACGGCGGGTGCCCTGATGCTATAAACAGCTAACTAACAAACCAGCGTCACCCGTAACACTTATACAGTGATAACTGGTGAAAGGGTTAACTAGGGGAAATCAGGGGGTTAAAACCTTTATTAGGTAATCTATGGGGTTACCTGACGCTATATAAAAACCTGACGGGTAACCTAAATAAATAAATAACTAACTGGCTAACCAGTGTCACCAGTGACACTTATACGGTGATCACTGGTGAAAGGGTTAACTCTAGGGGCAATCAGGGGGTTAAAACCTTTATTAGGTTGTATATGGGGGTACCTGACGCTATAAAAACCTTGCGGCGAACCTAAAAAAAATAACTGGCCACCTAGCGGCACCAGCGACACTAATACAGCGATCAGAAAAACGATTGCTTAGTGACACTGGCGATAGGGGGTGAAAGGGTTACCTGGGGGGCAATCAAGGGGTTAATCCTTTATTAGGGGGGGTTAGGGGGCTACCCTGGACCTAAAGGGACCTAACACTAATATCCCTGACACTTTTTACTGTCACAAATGACACTGATTGCAGTGATCAGTAAAGAAATGACCACTGCAAATGGTGACACTGTGACTGGGGGTATTTGGGGTGATCTGGGGGGTGATCTGGGTGTGACTGGGGAGTGATTTGTGTGCCTATGTGTACTGGTGTCAGTGGTCTGTTGGTGCAACTTACTGTGAGATGTCTTCCTCTCCTCGCGCCAGTCGAAAAGACCGCCACAAGGAGAGTGACATCACTTCCTCCAGCCTTTGTTTACATTACACAGGCAGGGGAAGCATCTCATTCACCGGGAGCGATCGCGAGGGGGTGGCCAGAAACCAATGGCCACCCCCTCATCCCGGATCGCTCCTACAGCTTAACGAACCGCCGCATATACCGCGGGGGGTCCGATCGGACCCCTCACCCGCGGAAAGGCAGGCACGTACAGGTACGTTGATGTGCCTGTCCGTGCCATTCTGCCGACGTATATGTACATGCGGCGGTCCTTAAGTGGTTAATTATTTCGGATTTTCGGACGAATGCATTTTTTAACTAAACAAAAAAAATAAATACGAATTTCGGGAGTAACTAAATAAATTTATTTTTCGGACGAAAACGAAATTCCGAAACAAAATATTTCAGTGTGCACATGTCTAGTATTTTTATCTAAAAAAGTAAAATTTCGGCCGGAACGCCGTTTTAGCAAATCAGTAAAGAAAAAGTACATTTCGATGGGTCTGGAGAACAACCCTGTGAGTACCACATAAGAACCGATAAAAAGGGAAAGGGTCATGAAAAAAAGAGTAAAGCCCTGTACACACGATCGGATTTCCTATGGTTTTTAAACCGATGGATTTTTCCATCGGAAAACCGATGAAGCTGACTTCCATCAGTCTTGCCTACACACCATCAGTCAAAAAACTGACCGTTCCAAACACGGTGACTAGGGATGAGCTCGGTGTTCGAGTCGAACATAGGTTCGACTCGAACATCGGCTGTTCGTGCGTTCGGCGAACAACGAACGATTTGGGCCGTTCGCGCCAAATTCGAGTGACGCGAACGGCCCACAATACACTGCGCCATCGCAGTGTAATCCCGGCGCTGTGATTGGCCAAGCATGCACTGTGACCCTGCATGCTTGGCCAATCACAGCGCCGGCAGCGAGGAGAGCAATGATTGGCCACAGGCAGGATGCCTGTGGCCAATTATAGCTGAGGGGGTTTAGTACACATCCCACACTATAAAAGGCCGCCAGCGCGGCGGCCTCGTGTAGTGTGTTCCGGAGCAGGAAAAGTGAAGGATAGGCAGGGACAGTGTCAAATACATTCTTTGCTAAACCTTGTGTGTAGGGACAGAGAAGGATAGGCAGGGAGAGTGTCAGTGTCATATTCTTTGCTAAACCTTGTGTGTAGGGAGAGAGAAGGATAGGCAGGGAGAGTGTCAGTGTCATATACTTTGATAAACCTTGTGTGCAGGGAGAGAGAAGGATAGGCAGGGGACAGTGTCAGGCCTCGTACACACGGCCGAGATTCTCGTCGAAAAAAACATGTCGTTTTTTTCGACGAGATTCTTGGACAAGAAACTTGTCCTGGCCGAGTGTACAGACGCTCGATTCAAAGAACCCGCGGTTCTTTGAATGGAGCGTACGCGGTGACATCATCGACTACGACGAGCATACGCTCGTCACATTCGATGCCGTCGCCGCCATCTTGGTATACCCTACGTATGCCTAGGAAGCTACCGCGCATGCGTCAAATTCATTTCGAACATGCGCGGGCTTCCGGGAGGACAGGTAAGTGTACACACACTAAGAAAATAGGGAGCAGGATCTCTATTTTCTCGTCGAGATACTTGTCGCTTTTCTTGACGAGAAACCATACACACGAACGAATTTCTCTGCAAAAAATCTCTGCCAGCAATGGTTTTTGCCGAGAAACTCGTTCGTGTGTACGAGGCTTCAGTGTCATATTCTTTGCTAAACCTTGTGTGCAGGGAGAGAGAAGGATAGGCAGGGAGAGTGTCAGTGTCATATACTTTGATAAACCTTGTGTGCAGGGAGAGAAAAGGATAGGCAGGGGACAGTGTCAGTGTCATTGTTGCTTAGCCTCCTGCACATTATACACCTGAAGTTAGCCCGTATTGCTGCTTTTTCCTGGTGTGTTACACCAACAGGATTTTGCGGCACTTACAGCGGGCGGAGTGTGCCTCCTGACCATATTACACCTGAACATAGCCTGTATTGCTGCTTTTTCCTGGTGTGTTACACCAACAGGATTTTGTGGCACTTACAGCGGGCGGAGTGTGCCTCCTGACCATATTACACCTGAACTTAGCCTGTATTGCTGCTTTTTCCTGGTGTGTTACACCAACAGGATTTTGCGGCACTTACAGCGGGTGGAGTGTGCCTCCTGACCATATTACACCTGAACTTAGTCTGTATTGCTGCTTTTTCCTGGTGTGTTACACCAACAGGATTTTGCGGCACTTACAGCGGGCGGAGTGTGCCTCCTGACCATAGTACACCTGAACTTAGCCTGTATTGCTGCTTTTTCCTGGTGTGTTACACCAACAGGATTTTGCGGCACTTACAGCGGGCGGAGTGTGCCTCCTGACCATATTACACCTGAACTTAGCCTGTATTGCTGCTTTTTCCTGGTGTGTTACACCAACAGGATTTTGTGGCACTTACAGCGGGCGGAGTGTGCCTCCTGACCATATTACACCTGAACTTAGCCTGTATTGCTGCTTTTTCCTGGTGTGTTACACCAACAGGATTTTGCGGCACTTACAGCGGGCGGAGTGTGCCTCCTGACCATATTACACCTGAACATAGCCTGTATTGCTGCTTTTTCCTGGTGTGTTACACCAACAGGATTTTGCGGCACTTACAGCGGGCGGAGTGTGCCTCCTGACCATATTACACCTGAACTTAGCCTGTATTGCTGCTTTTTCCTGGTGTGTTACACCAACAGGATTTTGCGGCACTTACAGCGGGCGGAGTGTGCCTCCTGACCATATTACACCTGAACTTAGCCTGTATTGCTGCTTTTTCCTGGTGTGTTACACCAACAGGATTTTGCGGCACTTACAGCGGGCAGAGTGTGCCTCCCGACCATATTACACCTGAACTTAGCCTGTATTGCTGCTTTTTCCTGGTGTGTTACACCAACAGGATTTTGCGGCACTTACAGCGGGCGGAGTGTGCCTCCTGACCATATTACACCTGAACTTAGCCTGTATTGCTGCTTTTTCCTGGTGTGTTACACCAACAGAATTTTGCGGCACTTACAGCGGGCGGAGTGTGCCTCCTGACCATATTACAACTGAACTTAGCCTGTATTGCTGCTTTTTCCTGGTGTGTTACACCAACAGGATTTTGCGGCACTTACAGCGGGCGGAGTGTGCCTCCTGACCATATTACACCTGAACTTAGCCTGTATTGCTGGTTTTCCCATTTCCCTGCAGGCCATTAGAATGTCTGGAAGGCAAACAAGGAGAGGCAGACAGTCAGGAGTCAATAAAAGAGGGCAAGCAGGCTCTGTGTCTAGAGACAACAGTGCTGGTCGTGGACGCGGTGCATCGCCATCAGCACGTGGCCATGGGACACGCTTGTCCTTCTTTTCGGCAGCTGGACGTGTTGAGCCGCATCATGCCGAAGACTTGGTAGAGTGGATGACCAAGCCCTCCTCATCCTCCTCATCCTCTCTCACCCAGGCTCAGGGTACTGGCAAAGCAGCTGCCAAAGCGTCCTCTTCCCTGGTATCAATGTCATCATCAGTCACTCCTTCCCTAGACCAACCATGTCCTCCTGAGGAGTCCCCCGAACTGTTTGAGCACAGTGTTGGGTACATGCTCCAGGAGGATGCCCAGCGTTTCGAAGGGTCTGATGATGATACCCAGCTAGAGGAAGGCAGTAGCGTGAGAGCAGAGAGAGGGGATGCTCAAGAAGGACACCAATCTGGCAGTCATGTTCCAGCAGCTGCAGCATACTGCCAGATTGGCTCCAGTGATGAGGAGGGAGGGGATGATGAGGTCACTGACTCCACGTGGGTGCCTAATAGGAGAGAGGAGGAGGAGGAGGAGGAGGAGGATGAGGAGGAGGCACATCTCCAACGAGGCAAGATGCCCTCGGGGGGCCAGCGTAAGGGCAGCACACCGACGGAATCACACCGCAGAGCTCCGTCTGTGCAGGGCGTTGCCTCTGCCCGTTATTCAAAAAGTTCTTTCGTGTGGGCCTTTTTTGAGTCGAGTGCATCAGATCGCACAGCTGCTGTTTGCAACATATGTCTCAAGCGTATATCGCGTGGCCAAAACATCACCCGCTTGGGCACCACATGCTTGACCAGACATATGTTGACCTGCCATGCAGCTCGTTGGCAAGCCTACCTTAAAGACCAACACCAAAGAACAAAGCTGACCTCTTCTTGCACCGCATCAGCTGGGATCTCCAACCCCACTATACCTTCAGTCCTCTCTGAAACCTGCTCTGAGAGGAATGAAGGTGTAGAATTAGGTGTGTCACAGCCAAGTACTTGCGGGCACTCTGCTAGCAGTACACCGACGTCTGATTCTAGCAGGCAAATTTCCCTGCCCCAGCTGCTGGACCGTCAAAAGAAGTTCACTCCCAGCCATCCACATGCCCAGCGGTTGAATGCTAGCTTGGCTAAATTGCTAGCGCTTCAACTGCTGCCTTTTCGGTTGGTAGACTCGGCCCCCTTCCGTGAGTTTGTGCAATGTGCGGTTCCTCAGTGGCAGGTTCCCAAACGCCACTTTTTCTCACGGAAGGCGATTCCGGCTCTCTACCGGCATGTGGAAGGCAATGTCTTGGCCTCGCTGGACAGGGCGGTCAGCGTTAAGGTGCATATTACCGCTGACTCATGGTCCAGCAGGCATGGACAGGGACGTTAACTTTCTTTCACGGCCCATTGGGTCACTCTTTTGGCAGCTGGGAAGGATGTAGGACAAGGTGCAGTAGTGTTGGAGGTTGTTCCACCGCCACGCCTCCAAAATGCTACTACTGGTTGTGACACACCTCTCTCCTCCACCCCCTCCTCTTCTTCTTCCTCCATGGCCTCTTCCTGTGCTTTGTCCTCGGAACCAGTGGTTCTCCGTAGGCGTTCAAGGGGCTACGCAAGTACGCAGGCAAAAAGATGCCATGCCGTGCTTGCGCTGGTGTGTTTGGGGGACAGGAGCCACACTGGGGCAGAGGTTCTGTCTGCTCTGCAGGGGCAGGCCGAGAGGTGGTTGACGCCACGCCAGCTTAAGCCAGGAATGGTAGTTTGCGACAATGGCACCAACCTCCTCTCCACTCTCCGACAGGGACAACTGACCCATGTGCCCTGTGTGGCTCACGTCCTTAACCTGGTGGTGCAGCGGTTCTTGGGCAGGTACCCGGGCTTACAGGATGTCCTGAGGCAGGCCAGGAAAGTCTGTGTGCATTTCCGCAGATCTTATAATGCCAGTGCTCGCCTGGCTGAGCTGCAAAAGGAGTTGAACCTGCCCAAGAACCGCCTTATATGTGACATGCCCACCAGGTGGAACTCAACGTTGGCCATGCTGCAGCAGCTGCACACGCAGCAGAGGGCCATCAATGAGTACCTGTGCGACTACGGCACCAGGACAGGGTCAGGGGAGCTCGGTTTTTTTTCACCACGCCAGTGGGGCATGATCAGGGATGCATGCACTGTCCTGGCACCATTTGAGGAGGCCACGAGGATGGTGAGCAGTGAAAGTGCATGCATCAGTGACACTGTACCTCTTGTCCACCTGTTGGAACATACGCTGCGTGGAATAATGGACAGGGCACTTGAGGCAGAACAGAGGCAGGAAGAGGAGGACTTCCTTGCCTCTCAAGGCCCCCTTTACCCAGACAGTGTTCCTTCTGTCCCACCCATCACACAGGAAGAAGAGGAGGAGGAGGAGGAAGATTGTGTCAGCATGGAGGTGGAGCCTGGCACTCAGCATCATCAGCAGCAGTCTTTTAGGGATGATTTACAGTCCCAAGAAACCAGTGGACTTGTACGTGGCTGGGAGGAGGTGGCTGTGGATCATGTCGTCCTTAGTGACCCAGAAGACTCCGGACCGAATGCCTCAGCTAACCTACGCTGCATGGCCTCCCTGATCCTGCAAAGTCTGCGGAAGGATCCTCGTATTCTTCGGATCAAGGAGAGGGACCATTACTGGTTGGCCACTCTCCTTGATCCACGGTACAAGGGTAAGGTTGCGGACCTTATCTTACCATCGCAGAGGGAGCAGAGGATGAGACAACTCTGGGAGGCCTTGCAGAAAGGTCTGTGCAACGCGTTCCCAGAGACTGGGAGGTTACAAACTCCTGGTCCTGGACAACGAGTTGCTGAGGCTTCGGTCAGTCAAAGAAGGAGCGGTGGGGAAGGTGGCCGTCTGACCGATGCGTTTAGACAATTCTTTAGTCCGCAGCCCCAAGGTATGATCGGTTCCAGCAACCATCGCCAGCGTCTGATATACATGGTGCAGGAATACCTAGGGGCAAGGTCAGACTTGGACACCTTCCCCACCGAAAATCCTCTGGCTTACTGGGTCTTGAGGATGGATCACTGGCCAGAGCTTGCACAGTATGCAATTGAGCTACTGGCCTGTCCTGCATCCAGCGTTCTTTCAGAATGCACTTTCAGTGCTGCTGGAGGATTTGTCACGGATCACAGGGTGCGCCTGTCCACCGACTCTGTTGATCAACTGACCTTCATAAAGATGAACCAGTCTTGGATCACCACCAGCTACCAAACACCTGAAGCTGATATAACAGACTAATTTATTTTCAAATATCACATCCCTTCAAGACTGATGCTGATGCTGAGAGACTGTCCTGTTATGTTGACTGACTATCCTCCTCCTCCTCAATGATCCGATTGATGATGATAGCTTGGAAGAATATTTTTGTTTCTGGGTGTCGCCACCAGTGGCTAAGGCCCAATTTTTCAGCCCCTGTTTAACAGGGGCGTGTTATTACAATTTTTTATGCAATGCTTTGCAGCAGGGCTCATTCCTGCACTCCAACTAGAGTATCTGGGAGTGGTTGCAGTGTCGTGGCACCAGCACCAGTGGCTAAGGCCCAATTTTTCAGCCCCTGTTTAACAGGGGCATGTAATTACAATTTTTGATGCAATACTTTGCAACAGGGCTCATTGCTGTGCTCCAAGTACAGTATCTGTGAGGGGTTGCAGTGTTGTGGCACCAGTGCCTAAGGCCCAATTTTTATGCCCCTGTTTAACAGGGGCATGTAATTACAATTTTTTATGCAATGCTTTTGCAGCAGGGCTCATTCCTGCACTCCAACTAGAGTATCTGGGAGAGGTTGCAGTGTCGTGGCACCAGCACCAGTGGCTAAGGCCCAATTTTTCAGCCCCTGTTTAACAGGGGCGTGTAATTACAATTTTTGATGCAATACTTTGCAACAGGGCTCATTGCTGTGCTCCAAGTACAGTATCTGTGAGGGGTTGCAGTGTTGTGGCATCAGTGTCTAAGGCCCAATTTTTCTGCCCCTGTTTAACAGGGGCATGTAATTACAATTCTTGATCTAATAATTCACAGCAGGGCCCATTCCTGCGCCCACCAAGACTAACTGTGAGGCCTTACAGTGTTGTGTCAACACCACCACCACCACCAAAGGCCCAATTTTTCAGCCCCTGTTCAACAGGGGCATGCAATTACAATTCTTGATCTAATAATTCACAGCAGGGCCCATTCATGCGCCCACCAAGAGTAACTGTGAGGGCTCACAGTGTTGTGGCAACACCAACATGTAAGGGGCAAATTTCAGCTGAGTATATATACGGCAGGCCCCTACTTTCAAACATCCAACTTACAAACGACTCCTCCTTGCAAACGGAAGGATACAACAGGAAGTGAGAGGAAATCTACCCCTAGGAAGGCAAATTCTCTCCTGTAAGAGTTAATATGGGAAAAAAAGTGTCTCCTCTCCACTGATGCTTTATCACCAATTCTTGTTTCAATAAAAACCCCAAATTTTCAAAAAACATTTGTCATTAGGACGGAAAATGAGGAGAACTGTTCTGAACAGGTGCACACTGCACATACAGCAAAACAAATGTTATAGGGGTGATAACCCTTCCCTATGTTTTCCAAAAAGCTTAAAAATAGATTTTTTGGCTGGAGCTACACTTTAACAATGTACCTGTTCAAAATTACAAACAGATTCTACATAAGAACAAACCTACAGTCCCTGTCTTGTATGCACCGCCTGTATACGGCTGTTCAGAGTATATAGGGTCTTTTTTATTTTGTGTGCGGGGTTCCCCTTAATATCCATACAAGACCCAAAGGGGCTGGTAATGGGCTGGGATAGGGGGGGGGTGTGTGATGGGGTAGCTATGCCATTTTTCTTTAAGATTTTCATCCATATTACCGGGACCAGTCATTACATTAAAGCCGCAAGCAGTTTTAAATGGCTTTTTTTCCTTTAGAAATGTAATTTTGTGCAGGGACAGTTCTAAACACGGGAAACACGTGGCACTTCACAGGCATACTTTAGACACCCCCCAGGCACGATATTTAAAGGAATATTTGACTTTTTTTTTTCACTTTATGCATCATTAACCACTTAAGCCCCGGACCATTTGGTAGCTAAAGGACCAGAGGTGAATATTGAATTTTGCACTGCGCTGCTTTAACTGTAAATTGTGCGGACATGCAATGTTGTACCCAAACGAAATTTGTGTCCTTTTCTTCCCACAAATAGAGCTTTCTTTTAATGGTATTTGATTGCCTCTGCGATTTTTATTTTTTGCGATATAAACGGAAAAAGACCGAAAATTTTGAAAAAAAATGATATTTTCTACTTTTTGTTATAAGAAAAATCGAATAAACTCAATTTTAGTCATACATTTAGGCCAAAATGTATTCAGCCACATGTCTTTAGTAAAAAAAATGTCAATAAGCGTATATTTATCGGTTTGCGCAAAAGTTATAGCGTTTACAAACTAGGGTACATTTTCTGGAATTTACACAGCTTTTAATTTATGACTGCCTATCTCATTTCTTGAGGTGCTAAAATGACAGGGCAGTACAAAACCCCCCCAAATGACCCCATTATAGAAAGTAGACACCCCAAGGAAATTGCTGAGAGGCATGTTGAGCCCATTGAATATTTTTTTTTTTGTCCCAAGTGATTGAATAATGACAAAAAAAAAAAAAAAATTTACAAAAAGTTGTCACTAAATTATATATTGCTCACACATGCCATGGTTATATGTGGAATTGCACCCCAAAATACATTCTGCTGCTTCTCCTGAGTACGGGGATACCACATGTGTGGGACTTTTTAGGAGCCTAGCCACGTACGGGACCCCGGAAACCAAGCACCGCCTTCAGGATTTCTAAGGGCGCAAATTTTTGATTTCACTCCTCACTACCTATCACAGTTTTGAAGGCCATAAAATGCCAAAATAGCACAAAACCCCCCCAAATGACCCCATTTTGGAAAGTAGACACCCCAAGCTGTTTGCTGAGAGGCATGGTGAGTATTTTACAGCTCTCATTTGTTTTTGAAAATGAAGAAAGAACATTTTTTTTTTTCTTTTTTTTTTAAATTTTCAAAACTTTGTGACAAAAAGCGAGATCTGCAAAATACTCACAATACCTCTCAGCAAATAGCTTGAGGTGTCTACTTTCCAAAATGGGGTCATTTGGGGGGGTTTGTGCCATCTGGGCATTCCATGGCCTCCGAAACTGTGATAGGCAGTGAGAAGTGAAATCAAAAATTGACACCCTTAGAAAGCCTGAAGGCGGTGCTTGGTTTTTGGGGTCCCGTACGCGGCTAGGCTCCCAAAAAGTCTCACACATGTGGTATCCCCGTACTCAGGAGAAGCAACAGAATGTATTTTGGGGTGTAATTCCACATATGCCCATGGCATGTTTGAGCAATATATCATTTAGTGACAACTTTGTGCAAAAAAAAAAAAAACATTTCCGCAACTTGTGTCAACATATAAAATATTCCATGGACTCGACATGCCTCTCAGTTTATAGCTTGGGGTGTCTACTTTCCAAAATGGGGTCATTTGGGGGGGTTTTGAACTGTTCTGGCATTTTATACACAACATTAGGAAGCTTCCATCCACTCTTCTAACCACTTGAAGACAAAGCCCTTTTTGACACTTTTTGTTTACATGAAAACATATTTTTTTTTGCAAGAAAATTATGTTGAACCCCCAAACATTATATATATTTTTAAAGCAAAGGCCCTACAGAATAAAATGGTGGGTGTTGCATTTTTTTTTCTACACAGTATTTGCGCAGCGATTTTTCAAACGCATTTTTTTGGGAAAAAATACACTTTTTTAATTTTAATGCACTAAAACACACTATATTGCCCAAATGTTTGATGAAATAAAAAAGATGATCTTAGGCCGAGTACATAGATACCAAACACGACATGCTTTAAAATTTCGCACAAACGCGCATTGGCGACAAACTACATACATTTTTAAAAGCCTTTAAAAGCATTTACAGGTTACCCCGTTAGATTTACAGAGGAGGTCTACTGCTAAAATTACTGCCCTCGATCTGACCTTCGCGGTGATACCTCACATGCATGGTGCAATTGCTGTTTACATATGACGCCAGACCGACGCTTGCGTTCGCCATTGGGCAAGAGCAGGGCAGGACAGGGGTGCTTTTTTTTTTTTTTTTTTATTATTAATTTTGCTTTTTTATTTTATTTTTAAACTGTTGCTTCCATATTTATTTATTTTTATCACTTTTATTGTTATCTCAGGGAATGTAAATATCCCCTATGATAGCAATAGGTAATGACAGGTACTCTTTTTTGAAAAAACTGGGGTCTATTGGACCCTAGATCTTTCCTCTGCCCTCAAAGCATCTGACCACACCAAGATCGGTGTGATAAAATGCTTTCCCAATTTCCCAATGGCGCTTTTTATATCCGGGGGGGGGGACATTCCCTCCCACTGCTTGTAAAAGCAGTCCAGAGGCTAATTAGCCACTAGGATTGCTTTTACATGAAAGCCGGCCGCTGGCTGAAAAGAATGATACCAAGATGATACCTAAACCCGCAGGCATCATTCTGGTATAAACATTCAAAGTCCAGCAACATACCAGTACGTTGCTGGTCCTTGTTGGACAAGTATTGTAATCTTTTTTTTCATGCAGCCTGTTGGCTGAATGAAAAAAAAAGATTGATCGGTGGGTATGCCCACCATTAGAATACCGCCCTTCATCCACCCACTTCTAATGATGGGCATACATGCACCATTTATATATGCCGAAGCATGGGGGCATCTTCTCGCAAAAGTTATGCCGCGTACATATGGTCAGACTTTTCCACGGGCAAGCCTCCATCGGAATTTCGACCGTATATACGCGGCATTAGGAGCAAAATCGCTCCTCCGCTCCTGCTGCCCCAATGCTTCGGCATATATGCTTTTTTTTTTTAACTGTGGTGGTGAAATTACCTCCTACAGCACTGGAGTCGCAGGGATCAGGCCTGTCTCTGCGAACGCTGCAGTTATGTGTGTTGTGTTTTGCAAGTGACAGTGATCGATCGATACTGCACTTCGGTGGCCTGGGCTGGACGGAGGGGCAAAACGCAGGTGCTAGCAGGTATCTGGGCTGATCCCGCTAACACTGCGTTTTTGGGAACCCTAAACTGCTGGGGACGCTAGTATAGATCTGATCAGATCAGATATTGAGCTGATCAGATACTATACCACTAAGGGGGGTGTATGCTTCACGTGTGGGTGTTAGCGCTACTGGCACTAACCTGACGCTGCCTGGGGTGTGACGCAGACCCTCTCTGACGCTAAAACCTAACTGATATCACCCGCCGGGCGATCAGGGGGTTAAACCTTTATTGGGTTATATACGGCGGGTGCCCTGACACTATAAAAAGCAAACTAACTAACCAGCGTCACCCGTAACACTTATATGATGATCACTGGTGAAAGGGTTAACTAGGGGCAATTAGGGGGTTAAAACCTTTATTAGGTAATATATGGGGGTACCTGACGCTATATAAAAACCTGACGGCGAACCTAAAAAAAAATTACTGGCTACCTATCGGCATCACCGACACTAAGACAACGATCATAAAAACGATTGCTTAGCGACAGTGGTGATAGGGGGTGAAAGGGTTACCTGGGGGGCGATCAGGGGGTTAAACCTTTATTAGATAATATATGGGGGTACCTGACGCTATAAAAACCTGTGGCGAACCTAAAAAAAATTACTGGCTACCGATCAGCATCACCGACGCTAAGACATCGATCAGAAAAATGATCGCATAGTGACGGCGGTGCTAGGGGGTGAAAGGGTTACCTGGGGGGTGATCAAGGGGGTTACACCTTTATTAGGTAATATATGGGGGTACCCGACGCTATAAAAACCTGCGGCGAACCTAAAAAAAATTACTGGCTACCGATCAGCATCGCCGACGCTAAGACATCGATCAGAAAAATTATCGCTTAGTGACAGTGGTGATAGGGGGTGAAAGGGTTACCTGGGGGGGCGATCAAGGGGGTTAAACCTTTATTAGGTAATATATGGGGGTACCCGACGCTATAAAAACCTGCGGCGAACCTAAAAAAAATTACTGGCTACCGATCAGCATCACCGACGCTAAGACATCGATCAGAAAAATGATCGCATAGCCACGGCGGTGCTAGGGGGTGAAAGGGTTACCTGGGGGGTGATCAAGGGGGTTAAACCTTTATTAGGTAATATATGGGGGTACCCGACGCTATAAAAACCTGCGGCGAACCTAAAAAAAATTACTGGCTACCGATCAGCATCGCCGACGCTAAGACATCGATCAGAAAAATTATAACTTAGTGACAGTGGTGATAGGGGGTGAAAGGGTTACCTGGGGGGCGATCAAGGGGGTTAAACCTTCATTAGGTAATATATGGGGGCACCCGACGCTATAAAAACCTGCGGCGAACCTAAAAAAAATTACTGGCTACCGATCAGCATCACCGACGCTAAGACATCGATCAGAAAAATGATTGCTTAGTGACAGTGGTGATAGGGGGTGAAAGGGTTACCTGGGGGGCGATCAGGGGGTTAAACCTTTATTAGGGGGGGGTTAGGGGGCTACACTGGACCTAAAACTAAATGTACTGACACTTTTACAGTCACAAATGTCACTGATTGCAGTGATCACTAAATAAATGGTCACTGCAATCAGTGACACTGTGACTGGGGGCTGGGGGGGCTGGGGGGTGATCTGGGGGTGTCTGGGGGGGCCTGGGGGGGCGATTTATGTGCCTATGTGTCCTGGTGTCAGTGTGCTGTTCTGTGTACTAACCTGGCATCTTCTCCTGTACGGCGCTCGGTATATGTGAGCGCCCCAGGAGAGATGACATCACTTCCTCCTTCCTGGCAGGCAGGGGAAGCTCTCTCATTCGCCGGGAGCGATCGAGAGGGGGTGGCCGGAATCGAACGGCCGTCCCCTCATGCCGGATCGCTCCCGAAGGTAAAACGACCGCTCACTGTAAAGAAGGGGGGTCCGATCGGACCCCCCAACTATACAAAGGCAATCACATACATATACGTGATTCTGCCTGTCGGTGCCATTCTGCTGACGTATATTTACAGTGGGCGGTCGTTAAGTGGTTAAAATGACTGCTCCAGAAAAACAACCGTTTTTAAAACTTCTTTTTGCATTGATACATGTCCCCTGGTGCAGAACTCGGGTTCCCAAACCCTTTTTAGGAGAATAACATGCATAATAGTCGTTATAATTAGCACTTTAGATTTCGAACGTTCGCATCCATTGTATTTAATAGGGTTCTAAAGTTCGTGCGAACTTTCGGTCCGTTTGCGGGTTCTGGTGCGAACCGAACCCGGGGGTGTTCGGCTCATCACTAACGGTGACGTAAAACACTCCGATGAGCCGAGAAAAATGAAGTTCAATGCTTCTGAGCATGCGTCGACTTGATTCTGAGCATGCGTGGGTTTTTTATCCGATGGAGTTCCCCACAGACGATAGTAATTTGCTATCAGTTTTTTAACCATCGGATAAATTTATAACATGTTCTATTTTTAAACACCGATGGAAAAAAGACTGATGGGGCCCATACACGATCGGTTTGTCCGATGAAAACAGTCCATCGGACTGTTTTCATCGGTAAAACCTATCGTGTGTACACGGCTTAAGAGAAATTTGATAGTCAGTCAGTCAGTCAGTCAGTCAGTGCGGTTTCAACGGAATGAAGGGTAATGCAAGGGTAAATGAAGTATTATTACCATGGCAATAGTAAAGTGTCATCAAAGTCAGAACGTAAACAATGTTTAGCCCAAGGCAACCAACGTTTTTCAAATTTGCAGATCCAATCACTCTCAATTGCTTCCATTTTAGCATGAACAAGGGCTCTATTGGTTCTGCGAATGGTTTCGGCTACAATCAGATTTTGAGTTTTCCATGCCTTAGCTATGGTTTGTTTTGCGGCTGTAAAAGTGATTGTAAAGGATCGTTTTTAATTTTTTTAAATAACAAACATATCATGCTTACCTCCACTGTGCAGCTCGCTTTGCACAGAGTGGCCCCAAACACTGTCTTCTGGGGTCCCTCGACGGCTCTCCCTGCATCAGATAACCCCCTAGGAGAAGCGCTCTCCCGGGGGGTTACCATGCAGGCGTGCTCCGGAGTCATTCATTCGGCGTCCATAGCCACCGAATGTATGACTCTGCCCCGGCGCCCACGTCATAGGTTTTGATTGACAGCAGCGGGAGCCAATGGCTGTGCTGCTATCAATCTAGCCAATCAAGAGCCGAGACCACGTGTAGAGAGGGATGGCGCGTCCCCGCTGAGGGAAATTCAGGGCTCAGGTAAGGGGGGGGGGGGCTAGGGTGCCGGTCACTGCTAGGTGTTTTTTCATAGGATGCATTAAGGTGAAAAAACACAAGGGTTTACAACCCCTTTAAGAGCTGTAAAGAAGGTGAAATTGATTCCGTGTAATTCCATCTGGGTTTAGATTCAAGAGAGTTAGAGCTGGATTAGGTTGTATGAAAGTTTCGAACACTTTAGAAGCTAAATCAAAATCTACCTTCCAAAATTGTTGGGCTATTGGACAATCCCACCATATATGGAGTTGGGTGCCAGGATCTGAAAAGCCACAAAAACAAGTTGCATTGTAATCGGGAGCATATTTCGCTATCCTAGATAGAACTAAATACCAATGGGAAAGCACCTTATAATTTGTTTCCACAGCAACAACATTAGAAGAAGCAGGTTTAGTGGCTAACCATATACTGTGCCATTCAGGATCATCAAATGAGCGGTTTAGATCTTGTTCCCATTTAGGAGGGGGGTTAGTATCATAACTAGCTAGAATTTGTTTATAAAGAATTGAAACAAGTCCTCTGATATGTGGGACAAAATTACATGTATGCTCAAAACGCGATATCTGAGTGCCTGATTGTACCTATGGTTGTAAAAAAAAATATATCTGTAAATAACGGAATAATTCTGATTGGGGAAGTCCATAAGTTTCACATAGAGTAGGAAAGGAGTGTAAAGAAGATGCGGATACAAATTTATATAATCTAAATAGATTAGATGCACTCCACGCATTAAAGGAATTAGGAGAAATACAGGCAGGGTAAAAGGCATAGTTTTTCATAAAAAAATGAAGTGATATATGGGGCGATTGAAGGCCGAGAGTGGTTATAAATCTATCCCAGATGGATAAAGAGTGTTTTGTGATAGGATTGCTGATAGAGATGCAATCAACTGGATGTAAACATAACATATTGGCTACCGAGATAGGGTCACAGTCGACAGATTCAATTGCTACCCATAGCGGAACTTCCCTTACTGCATGGTATTTAGGTAAATGAGCAAGGAGAGCTGCATGATAATAGGCAGAAATATTGGGGAGACCTAAGCCTCCACGTTGTTGTGGAAGACAAAGAGTGGATTTAGAGGTACAGGGTTTAGGTGTGCCCTAGATATAGAAGATACTTCTACGCTGTAGAAAGTTGTAAGAAATGGAATGGTACTGAAATTAACAGGACTATAAAAAGGTATAAGAATCTGGGTAAAATAGCCATCTTGATTACATTAATTTTTCGGATAGAGGACCATTGTGTTAACAATTCGGTAACCTGTTTCAGTAACAGAGGGAAGTTAGCTGAATAAAAATTGGTTATTTTAGCAGTAAGTTGTATTCCTGGTAAGGGAGTCGATGTGGTGTCCATGCAAAGGGGAGCGAGTTTTAAGTAAGTTGAAGTTTAACTGGAGATAGTGAGATGTTGAATGCAATGCTAGCTATGGTGGAAAGAAAGAAAATGGCATAATCTATGGCCTGCTTGAAGAGAGAAAAAAAAAAAGAAGAAAAAGAAAAATCGCTTCTGCTATTTTCTCTATTCAACGTAGCCAATCGGAGGTACTCTGGAGGTTGGTTTGTCTCCAGAGAAAAGGTATGCTTTGTTTGGCAGCATTAATGATGTGGAGGGTTGTATGTGTGGTGGAGCAGGTATTGGGCAGGGGTGAAATCCGGAGTGGTCATACATATATTTAGTAAAATATGATCAATCCTAGAGAATGATTTATGTGGATGAGAGTAGTAGGTAAAGTATCTGCGAGCTGGGTTAAGCTCACGCCAGGAGTCAAACAAGTTGTATTTAGAAAGAATTTTGAAATTAAAGTTTAAAAGGACTGGATGAGGGAGGGGATTTATCTAAAAAGGGAAAAAGTACTTGGTTTGAATCTCCACATAGTATTACAGTACCTAATTTATGGGTATCAACTACATAGAAAAGATGGGAAAGAAAAGAGGTTGGGTGTTTATTAGGAGCATAATATGATACTATGGTTACCGATACATCTGAAATCTGTCCAGTAAGTATGAGATAACGACCTTCGGGGTCTTTAATTTCAGATGTTGGTACAAATGGGGTTGTACGGTGGAAAGCTATAAGAACCCCTCATTGTTTAGTAGCTGCCGAGGCTGTAAATACTTGTGGATAAGAGGTACTAAAAAATTTGGGGGTGGCTTGAGCTGTAAAATGAGTCACAAAGAATATTGATTTTGGCTGCAGCAAAGGAGCGAAATGCCTTGGTACGTTATTGTGGTATATTAAGACCTTGGACATTTAAGGTCAAAACATTTAGGGGAGCCATAATAATGATGTTAGGAACTGAATAACAGATGATTTAACAATATGTAATGGGACTGCAACTCCCTCAGGAAAAGGAGTAGGAAAAAAGAAAGAATAGAAGAAAAGGAGAAGAACTAGGTCTCGTAGAGCAAATGTATTTAAAATTTGCAATATGGTATAGAGAGTGAAGGAAAAAACACAATGGCATACTGGAGGATCGACAAGCGGTCCACAAGAGGCCAAAAGGCTACCGTCCGATACCCACATAATATTAATGGGGATCTGAGGGTAGCTAACTGGGGGCGCAAAGACACCTCCAAAGGGAGCACTGCCAACAATAAAAATATAATACATATAGAAAGTTGATAACGACATCCCGGTATTTTCCATACCCTAAAATGCGCTATAAAAGTCCAAGAGGGGGAGATTAAATATTAGGGTAAGGAGCAACCACGTCACATAAAGCATCAAATATAACAATAAAAACACATAATAGCATAAGGCTATGTAATAAAGTAAAGCTGTAATCAGTAAAAGGGAGATCAGCAAGATAAAACAAATAAAGCAGGATAACTTTCTAGCCATCTGAATGACTAGATGGACCAGGTATATTGACAACCGGCATTGGATCAAGAAATAAAGATGATCAGTCCATAGAGTCTTCAGGAACTGGCATAGGAGGAGCAAATTGACCACGCTTTGATTGCCCCTGGCGACTTCTATCACTTCCATTAGCCGCTGGTTTTTGCAGAGAGTGGGAGGCTGATCGACTTTGCATGCTATTTTGGTTGAGAGGGCATTCTAAAAGCTGCATGTCTTGTAAGAAAGACTGAAGTTCTTCAGCAGAACAGCAGACATATTTAGTGCCTTGGTGCTTGAAACAAATTGAAAACGGGAAACCCCACTGATATGCAGTTTGACGTTGCTGTAGAATTTGGAGAACCAGCTTCAATGCCCGTCTTTTAGAAATAGTAAGCTGGGAGAGGTCAGCAAATAGCTGATAAGTATGTCCCGGACTCCCTGGAGGTCAGCGTATCTTTCACTCTACCTGCAGTCAGAAGTTGTTCTTTGGTGCGAAAATAGTGAAATTTGGTGATTATATTGCGTGGTGATCTATCAGCTTTACGTGATGTGAGGGCTCTATGAACACTGTCCATTTCCATTTGTTCGACTGGTATAGATGGCTATAGTTCTTGAAGTAGGGCCAGCATTGTAGCTTGTAAATCAGTGACAGATTCATGAATACGTATGTTAGAACGCCGGGCCCAATTTTCAGAATCCTCTAAACGGGATTGGAGGACTACATTTTCCTCTTTGAGACTTTCAATTTCAGTCACATAAGCTAGTGTGTAGGGATGAGCTTCGTGTTCGAGTCGAACATACGTTCGACTCGAACATCGGCTGTTCGATCGTTCGACGAAGATCGAACTATTTGGGCCGTTCGCGCCAAATTCGAGTGACGCGAACCGCCCACAATGCACTACGCCATCGCAGTGTCATCCAGGCGCTGTGATTGGCCAAGCATGCACTGTGACCCTGCATGCTTGGCCAATCACAGCGCCGGCAGCGAGGAGAGCAATGATTGGCCACAGGCAGGATGCCTGTGGCCAATTATTGCTGAGGGAGTTTAGTACACGCCCCACACTATAAAAGGCCGCCAGCGCGGCGGCCTTGTGTAGTGTGTTCCGGACTGGAGTAGGGAAAGAGAAGCATAGGCAGGGACAGTGTCATTATTTTTCCTTTACATAATCCTGGATTCCTTGTGTTTAGGGACAGATAAGGATAGGTAGGGAGAGTGTCAGTGACAGTGTGCTATTCTGTGCTAATCCTTGTTTGTAGGGACAGAGAGGTACAGTGAGGGAAAGTGTCAGTGTGCTATTCTGTTCTAAACCAATCTTGCTGAACCATATTTTCAATCCTTGAGTTTAGGGACAGAGAGGTACAGTGAGGGAAAGTGTCAGTGTGCTATTTTGTGCTAAATCTTGTTTGTAGGGACAGAGAGGTACAGTGAGGGAAAGTGTCAGTGTGCTATTTTGTGCTAAATCTTGTTTGTAGGGACAGAGAGGTACAGTGAGGGAAAGTGTCAGTGTGCTATTCTGTTCGAAACCAATTTTGCTGTTCCATATTTTCAATCCTTGAGTTTAGGGACAGGGAAGGACACTCGTAGAAATTATCAGTGTGCTATTCTGTGCTAAATCTTGTTTGTAGGGAGGGACAGAGTAGGACAGTGAGGGAAAGTGTCAGTGTGCTATTCTGTTCTAAAACTATTTTGCTGAACCATATTTTCAATCCTTGAGTTGAGGGACAGAGAGGTACAGTGAGTGAAACTGACAGTGTGCTGTTCTGTTCTAAACCAAATTTGCTGTTCCATATTTTCAATCCTTCCTTGAGTTGAGGGACAGAGAGGTACAGTTAGGGAAAGTGTCAGTGTGCTATTCTGTTCTAAAACTATTTTGCTGAACCATATTTTCAATCCTTGAGTTGAGGGACAGAGAGGTAAAGTGAGTGAAACTGACAGTGTGCTGTTCTGTTCTAAACCAAATTTGCTGTTCCATATTTTCAATCCTTGAGTTGAGGGACAGAGAGGTACAGTGAGGGAAAGTGTCAGTGTGCTATTCTGTTCTAAAACTATTTTGCTGGACCATATTTTCAATCCTTGAGTTGAGGGACAGAGAGGTACAGTGAGTGAAACTGACAGTGTGCTGTTCTGTTCTAAACCAAATTTGCTGTTCCATATTTTCAATCCTTGAGTTGAGGGACAGAGAGGTACAGTGATGGAAAGTGTCAGTGTGCTATTCTGTTCTAAAATTATTTTGCTGAACGATATTTTCAATCCTTGAGTTGAGGGACAGAGAGGTACAGTGAGTGAAACTGACAGTGTGCTGTTCTGTTCTAAACCAAATTTGCTGTTCCATATTTTCAATCCTTGAGTTGAGGGACAGAGAGGTACAGTGAGGGAAAGTGTCAGTGTGCTATTCTGTTCTAAAATTATTTTGCTGAACCATATTTTCAATCCTTGAGTTGAGGGACAGAGAGGTACAGTGAGTGAAACTGACAGTGTGCTGTTCTGTTCTAAACCAAATTTGCTGTTCCATATTTTCAATCCTTGAGTTGAGGGACAGAGAGGTACAGTGAGGGAAAGTGTTTCAGTGTGCTATTCTGTTCTAAAATTATTTTGCTGAACCATATTTTCAATCCTTGAGTTGAGGGACAGAGAGGTACAGTGAGTGAAACTGACAGTGTGCTGTTCTGTTCTAAACCAAATTTGCTGTTCCATATTTTCAATCCTTGAGTTGAGGGACAGAGAGGTACAGTGAGTGAAACTGACAGTGTGCTGTTCTGTTCTAAACCAAATTTGCTGTTCCATATTTTCAATCCTTGAGTTGAGGGACAGAGAGGTACAGTGAGGGAAAGTGTTTCAGTGTGCTATTCTGTTCTAAAATTATTTTGCTGAACCATATTTTCAATCCTTGAGTTGAGGGACAGAGAGGTACAGTGAGTGAAACTGACAGTGTGCTGTTCTGTTCTAAACCAAATTTGCTGTTCCATATTTTCAATCCTTGAGTTGAGGGACAGAGAGGTACAGTGAGGGAAAGTGTCAGTGTGCTATTCTGTTCTAAAACTATTTTGCTGGACCATATTTTCAATCCTTGAGTTGAGGGACAGAGAGGTACAGTGAGTGAAACTGACAGTGTGCTGTTCTGTTCTAAACCAAATTTGCTGTTCCATATTTTCAATCCTTGAGTTGAGGGACAGAGAGGTACAGTGAGGGAAAGTGTCAGTGTGCTATTCTGTTCTAAAACTATTTTGCTGAACCATATTTTCAATCCTTGAGTTGAGGGACAGAGAGGTACAGTGAGTGAAACTGACCGTGTGCTGTTCTGTTCTAAACCAAATTTGCTGTTCCATATTTTCAATCCTTGAGTTTAGGGACAGAGAAGGACACTCGTAGAAATTATCAGTGTGCTATTCTGTGCTAAATCTTGTTTGTAGGGAGGGACAGAGTAGGACAGTGAGGGAAAGTGTCAGTGTGCTATTCTGTTCTAAAACTATTTTGCTGAACCATATTTTCAATCCTTGTGTTTAGGGACAGAGAAGGATAGGCAGGGGACAGTGTCAGTGTCATTGTTGCTAAGCCTCCTGCACAGTATACACCTGAAGGTAGCCCTTATTGCTGTTTTTCCCATCTCCCTGCAGGCCATCCATTAAAATGTCTGGAAGGCAACCAAGGAGAGGCAGACAGTCAGGAGGCAAAAAAAGAGGGCAAGCAGGCTCTGTGTCTGGGGGCAACAGTGCTGGTCGTGTACGCGGTGCATTGTCATCAGCACATGGCCATGGGACACGCTTGTCCTTGTTTTCGGCAGCTGGACATGTTGAGCCACATCATGCCGAAGACTTGGTAGAGTGGATGACCAAGCCCACCTCATCCTCCTCATCCTCTCTCACCCAGGCTCAGGGTACTGGCAAAGCAGCTGCCAAAGCGTCCTCTTCTCTGGTATCATTATCTTCATTAGTCAATCCTTCCCTAGACCCACCATGCCCTCCTCCTGAGGAGTCCCCCGAACTGTTTGAGCACAGTGTTGGGTACATGCTCCAGGAGGATGCCCAGCGTTTGGAAGGATCTGATGATGATACCCAGCTAGAGGAAGGCAGCAGCGTGAGAGCAGAGAGAGGGGATGCTCAAGAAGGACACCAATCTGGCAGTCATGCTCCAGCAGCTGCAGCATATTGCCAGATTGGCTCCAGTGATGAGGAGGGAGGGGATGATGAGGTCACTGACTCCACGTGGGTGCCTAATAGGAGAGAGGAGGAGGAGGAGGATGAGGAGGAGGCACATCTCCAACGAGGCAGGATGCCCTTGAGTGGCCAGCGTATGGGCAGCACACCGACGGAATCACACCGCAGAGCTCCGCCTGTGCAGGGCGCTGCCTCTGCCCGTCATGCAAAAAGTTCTTTGGTGTGGGCCTTTTTTGAGGCGAGTGCATCAGATCGCACAGCTGCGGTTTGCAACATATGTCTCAAGCGTATATCGCGTGGCCAAAACATCAGCCGCTTGGGCACCACATGCTTGATCAGACATATGTTGACCTGCCATGCAGCTCGTTGGCAAGCCTACCTTAAAGACCCACACCAAAGAACAAAGCTGACCTCTTCTTGCACCGCATCAGCTGGGATCTCCAACCCCACTATACCTTCACTCCTCTCTGAAACCTGCTCTGAAAGGAATGAAGGTGTAGAATTAGGTGTGTCACAGGCAAGTACTTGCGGGCACTCTGCTAGCAGTACACCAACGTCCGATTCTAGCAGGCAAATTTCCCTGCCCCAGCTGCTGGACCGTCGAAAGAAGTTCACTCCCAGCCATCCACATGCCCAGCGGTTGAATGCTAGCTTGGCTAAATTGCTAGCGCTTCAACTGCTGCCTTTTCAGTTGGTAGACTCGCCCCCCTTCCGTGAGTTTGTGCAATGTGCGGTTCCTCAGTGGCAGGTTCCCAAACGACACTTTTTCGCACGGAAGGCTATTCCGGCTCTCTACAGGCATGTGGAAGGCAATGTCTTGGCCTCGCTGGTGCATATTACCGCTGACTCATGGTCCAGCAGGCATGGACAGGCATGGACAGGGACGTTACCTTTCTTTCACGGCCCATTGGGTCACACTTTTGGCAGCTGGGAAGGATGCAGGACAAGGTGCAGTAGTGTTGGAGGTTGTTGGAGGTTGTTCCACCGCCACGCCTCCAAAATGCTACTACTGGTTGTGACACACCTCTCTCCTCCACCCCCTCCTCTTCTTCTTCTTCCTCCATGGCCTCTTCCTGTGGTTTGTCCTTGGAACCAGCGGTGCTCCGTAGGCGTTCAAGGGGCTACGCAAGTACGCAGGCAAAAAGATGCCATGCCGTGCTTGCGCTGGTGTGTTTGGGGGACAGGAGCCACACTGGGGCAGAGGTCCTGTCTGCTCTGCAGGGGCAGGCCGAGAGGTGGTTGACGCCACGCCAGCTTAAGCCAGGAATGGTGGTTTGCAACAATGGCACCAACCTCCTCTCCGCCCTCCGACAGGGACAACTGACCCATGTGCCCTGTATGGCTCACGTCCTTAACCTGGTGGTGCAGCGGTTCTTGGGCAGGTACCCGGGCTTACAGGATGTCCTGAGGCAGGCCAGGAAAGTCTGTGTGCATTTCCGCAGATCTTATAATGCCAGTGCTCGCCTGGCTGAGCTTCAAAAGGAGTTGAACCTGCCCAAGAACCGCCTTATATGTGACATGCCCACCAGGTGGAACTCAACGTTGGCCATGCTGCAGCGGCTGCACACGCAGCAGAGGGCCATCAATGAGTACCTGTGCGACTACGGCACCAGGACAGGGTCAGGGGAGCTCGGGTTTTTTTCACCACGCCAGTGGGGCATGATCAGGGATGCATGCACTGTCCTGGCACCATTTGAGGAGGCCACGAGGATGGTGAGCAGTGACAGTGCATGCATCAGTGACACTGTACCTCTTGTCCACCTGTTGGAGCACACGCTGCGTGGAATAATGGACAGGGCACTTGAGGCAGAACAGAGGCAGGAAGAGGAGGACTTCCTTGCCTCTCAAGGCCCCTTTACCAAGACAGTGTTCCTTCTGTCCCACCCATCGCACAGGAAGAGGAGGAGGAGGAGGAGGAGGAGGATTGTGTCAGCATGGAGGTGGAGGCTGGCACTCAGCATCATCAGCAGCAGTCTGTTAGGGATGATTTACAGTCCCAAGAAACCAGTGGACTTGTACGTGGCTGGGAGGAGGTGGCTGCGGATCATGTCGTCCTTAGTGACCCAGAGGACTCCGGACTGAATGCCTCAGCTAACCTACGCTGCATGGCCTCCCTGATCCTGCAAAGTCTGCGGAAGGATCCTCGTATTCTTCGGATCAAGGAGAGGGACCATTACTGGCTGGCCACTCTCCTTGATCCACGGTACAAGGGTAAGGTTCCGGACCTTATTGTACCGTCGCAGAGGGAGCAGAGGATGAGACAACTCCGGGAGGCCTTGCAGAAAGGTCTGTGCAACGCGTTCCCAGAGACTGGGAGGTTACAAACTCCTGGTCCTGGACAACGAGTTGCTGAGGCTTCGGGCAGTCAAAGAAGGAGCGGTGGGGAAGGTGGCCTTCTGACCGATGCGTTTAGACAATTCTTTAGTCCGCAGCCCCAAGGTATGATCGGTTCCAGCAACCATCGCCAGCGTCTGATATACATGGTGCAGGAATACCTAGGGGCAAGGTCAGACTTGGACACCTTCCCCACCGAAAATCCTCTGGCTTACTGGGTCTTGAGGATGGATCACTGGCCAGAGCTTGCACAGTATGCAATTGAGCTACTGGCCTGTCCTGCATCCAGCGTTCTTTCAGAACGCACATTCAGTGCTGCTGGAGGATTTGTCACGGATCACAGGGTGCGCCTGTCCACCGACTCGGTTGATCGACTGACTTTCATCAAGATCAACCAGTCTTGGATCACCACCAGCTACCACACACCAGATGCTGATATAACAGACTAATTGATTTTAAAATGTCACATCCCTTCAAGACTGATGCTGATGCTGAGTGCCTGTGCTGTTATGTTGACTGGCTATCCTCCTCCTCCTCCTCCTCAATGATACGATTAACGATGATAGCTTGGAAGATCATTTTGGTTTATGGGTGACGCCACCAGTGGCTAAGGCCCAATTTTTCAGCCCCTGTTTAACAGGGGCGTGTAATTAAAATTTTTGATGCAATACTTTGCAACAGGCCTCATTGCTGTGCTCCAAGTACAGTATCTGTGAGGGGTTGCAGTGTTGTGCCACCAGTGCCTAAGGCCCAATTTTTCAGCCCCTGTTCAACAGGGGCATGCAATTATAATTATTGATCTAATAATTCACAGCAGGGCCCATTGCTGCGCCCACCAAGAGTAACTGTCAGGCCTTACAGTGTTGTGGCACCAGCACCACCATCACCACCACCACCACCACCAAAGGCCCAATTTTTAAGCCCCTGTTCAACAGGGGCATGCAATTATAATTATTGATCTAATAATTCACAGCAGGGACCATTGCTTCGCCCACCAAGAGTAACTGTCAGGCCTTACAGTGTTGTGGCACCAGCACCACCATCACCACCACCACCACCACCACCAAAGGCCTAATTTTTCAGCCCCTGTTCAACAGGGGCATGCAATTACAATTCTTGATCTAATAATTCACAGCAGGGCCCATTGCTGCGCCCACCAAGAGTAACTGTCAGGCCTTACAGTGTTGTGGCACCAGCACCACCATCATCACCACCACCACCACCAAAGGCCTAATTTTTCAGCCCCTGTTCAACAGGGGCATGCAATTACAATTCTTGATCTAATAATTCACAGCAGGGCCCATTGCTGCGCCCACCAAGAGTAACTGTCAGGCCTTACAGTGTTGGGGCACCAGCACCACCATCAAAGGCCCAATTTTTACTACCACTGATCAACAATTATATGTTATTACAATTCCTGATATAATAGTTGACAGCAGGGCGTTCCAGCACCCACCAAGAGTAACTGTGAGTGCTTACAGTGTTGTGCCAACACCAACACTTAAGGGGCCAATTTCTGCAGAGTATATACGGCAGGTCACTACTTTCAAACATCCAACTTACAAACGACTACTACTTGCAAACGGAAGAAGACAACAGGAAGTGAGAGGAAATCTACCCCTTGGAAGGAAAATTCTCTCCTGTAAGAATTAATATGGGAGAAAGGTGTCTCCTCTCTACTGATGCTTTATCACCAATCCTTGTTTCAATAAAAACACCACATTTCAAAAACAGTTGTCATTGGGACGCAAAGTGAGGTGAAATGTTCTGAACAGGGGCACAGACAGCAAAAAAAATGTGACAGGGGTGATAACCGTTCCCTATGTTTTACAAAAAAACTAAAAAAAAGGAATTTGCCATGGAGCTCCACTTAAACAATGCAGCTGTTCAAAATTATAAACAGATTCTACATAAGAACAAACCTACAGTCCCTGTCTTGTATGCACCGCCTGTATACGGCTGTTCAGAGTATATAGGTCCTTTTTTATTTTGTGTGCGGGGTTCCCCTTAATATCCATACAAGACCCAAAGGGGCTGGTAATGGGCTGGGGTAGGGGGGGGGGGGGGGTTGATGGGGTAGCTATGCCATTTTTCCTAAAGATTTTCATCCATATTACCGGGACCACACATTGCATTAAAGCCGCAAGCAGTTTTAAATGACTTTTTTCCCTTTAGAAATGTTATTTTGTGCAGGGACAGTTCTAAACACGGGAAACACGTGGCACTTCACAGGCATACTTTAGACACCCCCCAGGTACAATATTTAAAGGAATATTTGACTTTTTTTTTTTCACTTTATGCATCATTAAAATGACTGCTCCCGGAAAACGTCCGTTTTTAAAACTTCTTTTTGCATTGATACATGTCCCCTGGTGCAGAAGCCGGGTTCCCAAACTCTGTTTCGGACAATAACATGGATAATAGTCGTTATAATTAGCACTTTAGAATCCGAACGTTCGCATCCATTGTATTTAATAGGGTTCTAATGTTCGTGCGAACTTTCGGTCCGTTCGCGGGTTCTGGTGCGAACCGAACCCGGGGGTGTTCGGCTCATCACTACTAGTGTGCTATTTTCCAGTTCATCCACCCTTAACTCAAGGTTAGTAGTGCAATGGCCCAATTCTCTAATTTCCCTAGTCAGACTGTCTGTAATATGATCTGAAGTCTGTGTAATCACTTCCCGTCCGCCTGCCATACACGTACTGCGGCAAGGCGGCTCTATTACGTGAAATCACTGATTTTGCTACTGATTTTGCTAATAGCCACTGGGGGGCGCGCGCCTACCGCCAGAGCCACGATTGCGCGCTGATTGGCCACAGGGGGAGCCAATCAGCGGGACCAGTAGACACAATGTCTGCCGGCCACCCACGATCGCTCCCTGCAGACACAGAATGGCGGTCTACCGATGTAAACAAGCAGACCGCCATGCTGTCAGGCATGAACACTCTGATCTAGTGTTTCTACTAATCAGGAACATGGATCAGAGTGTCCATGCAGTAAGCCCATCCCCACACACAGTTAGAAACACACTGAGGGAACCATAGGTGTGCGCAGCCTATTGGATTAGGGTGTGCACCCCAAAGCTCAAACGCACGCGATCACTCACTGTGTTCACTCAGAAAGGGAAGGGGCCAGTAAATCACATATTTACCGACCCCTTCCCCCACTCATCCTAAAGCATCTCCCTGTGTGTGCCCGCAGCAGCAGCTGGTGGGGGAAAGGGGGCCAGGGCAGTAGGGGAAATCTGTCCTGTGATTAGGGTGTGCTTGGGCACACCTGGCACACCCTGTGCGCACGCCTATGGAGGGAACACAGTTAACCCTTTGAATGCCCCTGATGTTAAACTCTTCCCTGCCAGTGTCATTTATACAGTGTCAGTGCATATTTTTTAGCACTGATCACTGTAATGTCACTGGTTCCCCAAAAAAGTGTCAGCTAGCTGTCCGATCTGTCCGCCGCAATGTCGCAGTCCTCATAAAAATCGCTGATCACCGCCATTACAAATAAAAAAAAATGCCATAAATCTATCCCCTATTTTGTAGACGCTATAATTTTTGCGCAAACCAGTCAATATATGCTTATTGGGATTTTTTTTTACCAAAAATATGTAGCAAAATACATATTGACCTAAATTGAGGAAGAAATTCGATTTTTACATTTTTTTTATTGGATATGTTTTATAGCAGAAAGTAAAAAAATATTACTTTTCTCTTTTAAATCGTTCTTTTTTTTGTTTACAGAGAAAAAAATAAAAACCACAGAGGTGATCAAATACCACCAATAGAAAGCACTATTTGTGGGAAAAAAAGGACATCAATTTTGTTTGGGTATAACGTTGCATGACTGCGCAATTGTCAGTTAAAGCGATGCAGTGCAAAAAATGGCCTGGTTAAGAAGTGGGTAAATCCTTCTGGGGCTGAAGTGATTAGGGGGCTTTGTGAAGCATTTTCTCAAATTGCCTCAGTACAGTAGAATGAGCAGAGGGTCTGTAAAAGATATCAATTGTGGCGCTTGTGTTGATGAATCAGAGTCAGATTCCTCCTGTGTTACCCTTACCAGCTATTACCTTAGAGCGCTGAGAGGGTTTAGCGTTAGGTAACAGGAGGAGAGGATTGAGCCGGTGCCATTTTGACTGAAGCCTGGGCCAGCATATCATTGAAAATTTTGGGCTTCATTCTCAGGCTTGCACATCCGAGAACCATCACCTGAGGTAGCGCGGGTTCATCACTGGTCAGGCAGTGAATTTTTGACAGCGAAGCCGAGCTGGGACATGATAGAAAGTGTCAGAAGCATGCCTTCAGGAGTGGAGCACTAAGCTGGTCTGTCTGCATAGTCAGGCTTCAAGCCCCGCCCCCTCATGTTTTCCTTTTTTTAAAGATAAAATGTTTGTTAGGTTAACAACTTGGCTTTTTTATATCATTTTGCATATTCTGGAAGCTACAGTTTAGTCCTTTATCTTCAAATAGAACAATAGTTCACAAATTAAAAATTTCCAATCATAAAACTTTTAAGCATAATAGAGGCCTTCACAATGTTGTTCACTACTGTTTTCCAGAAAAATGCCCACTTGTAACAGTGCCTTAGGCCCCTTTCACACTGAGGCGCTTTGCAGGCGCTATTGCGCTAAAAATAGCGCCTGCAATGCGCCCCAAAAAAGCCGCTCAATAGTATCCAATGTGAAAGCCCGAGGGCTTTTACACTGGAGCGTTGCGCTTGCAAGAGGGTCAAAAAACTCCTGCAAGCCGCATCTTTGAGGCGCAATAGGAGCGCTAAAATAGCGCTCCTATAGCGCCCCTGCCCATTGAAATCAATGGGGTAGCGCCTCCTCGCTGCAAAGAGGCGTTATTGCGGGCGTTTTTAACCCTTTTTTGGCTGCTAGCGGGGGTTAAAATACCCCCGCTACCACCCGCAAATCACGGCAAAAAAATCCAGCGCCTCAGTGTGAAAGTAGCCTTACGGTAACTTTGCTCTGCGGGGGCCAGGTTCTGCATATAGAGACAGAAATTAAAATTTGTAAATGCTGGTAGTTTGGAAGCCCTTTTTATTAAAAAGGACGGCACCTGTAATCCAGTAGTTGTCAGTTGTAGTGAGACATGCCCATCCCAGGCAATGGGGATTATTTTATAACACTAATTAGAATTGCTGTTAATCTGCTGCTCTCAGTGAATAGATCTAATTATGAAAGCCTACAGTTAGCAGGGGGCTAAACCTGACCCTAACAGGAATCTGACTAGTGATAAGGGAGTGAATAGAGGTGCCAGCAGGTCTGATGGATTCACTTGGCAGTAAGTAGTTCCAAGTATAAGTTTACCAATGGGCAGGTTAAAGAAGAAAAATATGAGGATAAATCAGGAATGATGGAACTATACAAAAAGAAAAGCAATTATGTTACAGTTTCGATGCATCTAGATAATATGAGTTTACAAAATGTAGCGCAGGTGGAGCAATTTTAAATACATTTCTCAATTTCCGAGGCTCAGAAAAGTGTTGGTTTTCTGAGCCTGGATCATTGCTCTACTGAAGCTTCTAGACATAAGTGCACCCATTTAAAAAGAAGCCACCATAACTGTAAATTACTGCAAAGAGTAGTAAAAATGTAACATGTTGGTTTCTATGTTGTTGCATTCTCCTCCTGAGTATCTCGATCTGCAACTGATTTGTTTTAACATACATTTGTGTCCTCACATGTAGTGTATTTATAGGTAGTGTAAACTGGACATCGAGTGACCATTCATACCAATAAATTGATAAAGCACATACTGTAGGCATATTGTAGCTTTAGCTTTGTGGTGCATTAAAGTACTGAAGGTTGAAGTTTGGAAATGCAGCAAGATACCTTTGGGTTTGGTAATACTTTTAAATGTCTTAGCAGCATCAGACTAAAACCCTGTACACACGATCGGATTTCCTATGGATTTTAAACTGATGGATTTTTCCATCGGAAATCCGATGAAGCTGACTTCCATCAGTCTTGCCTACACACCATCAATCAAAAAACTGATCGTCCCAAACGCCGTGACGTAAAACACTCAGACGAGCCAAGAAAAATTAAGTTCTATGCTTCTGAGCATGCATGAGGTTTTTTATCCGATGGAGTTCCACACAGACGATAGTAATTTGCTATCGTTTTTTTTTTTTTCCATCGGATAAATTTAAAACATGTTCTATTTTTTAACACCGATGGAAAAAAGACCGATGGGGCCCATACACGATCGGTTCGTCCGATGAAAAAAGTCCATCGGACTGTTTTCATCGGTAAAACCGATCGTGTGTACAGGGCTTAACTTTTCGTTGAAAAAAGTCTAATTTGTCATCTACAAAATACAATCATTTTCAACAAGTGTTTGTTCCCAAACTACATAATCTCACATGTTTGGGAGTCCTTTTATCATATCACTCAACTATTCTAAAAGTGCAATATGAATTTGCCTACAGGAAGAACAAGATGTATGAATGCAAAGAGGTAACAGGGTCAACAGTGACTCGCTGGAATGAAGATGTTTCAAAGGGTAAAACAAATTGGTAAAACAAATATCTTATTATCTTATTATCTAATTATCTTATGTATAGTTAGCTGCAAAATTTAAAGTCCATGACCTTTATTTAAATATAATGTAGATTGACAATGCTCACAAAATGCACATATGACACTTTGTCATTAACCTCTTGTACATAGGTAAAGGATAACATTTAATTAAAAAAAATCCAAACCTGAGTTGTGTTGAAAAAAATTGTTAATTAGGAATGACACCACAGATCAATATTGAATAATAAAATTACAGAAGAATGCATAAGCAGGAATATTAGCTGGTTACTTAGATTGTAAATAAATATTCCAGTTCTGCAATTGATCCAATGCCACAATCACCACCTTGCTGAGGATGAAGCTAACGCTGTAAATTATTATTTATTTAATACACATACTTACAGTATATAGCGCCGTCAATTTATGCAGCGCATAAATATATATTGTACATCAGTCCCTGCCCTCAACAAGCTTACAATCTAAGGTGCCAAACTCACATTTATACATACACATACTAGGGCCAATTTAGACAGGAGCCAATTAATCTACCAGCATGTCTTTGGAGTGTGGCAGGAAAACAGAGTACCTGGAGGAAATCCATGCAGGCAAAGGGAGAACATGCAAACTTTAGGCAAGTAGTGTCACGATTGGGATTTGAACCAACGACCTTAGTGCTGCTAGGTGGAAGTGCTAACCACTTAGCAATTGTGCCACCCAGAACTTACTATGTCAAAAACAATTGTTTTTACTGGAAGCTTAATAAAAAACCTTGGATCTACCTCTCTGAACCTTTTCATCATTCAAAAAGAGGTAAGCAAGTAGTGAAGTGGATTCAAATCCTCCACCTTCCGTTTGATGATATCCCACAGATGCTCAATAGGGTTTAGGTCTGGAGACGTGCTTGGCCAGTCCATCACCTTTACCCTCAGCATCTTTAGCAAGGCAGTGGTCATCTTGGAGATGTGTGTGGGATCCTTATCATGTTGGAATACTGCCCTGCGGCCCAGTCTCCGAAGGGAGGGCATCATGCTCGGCTTCAGAATGTCACAGTACATGTTGGCATTCATGGTTCCCTCAATGAACTGTAGCTCCCCAGTGCTGGCAGCACTCATGCAGCCCCAGACCATGACACTCCCACCACCATGCTTGACTGTAAGCAAGACATACTTGTCTTTGTACTCCTCACCTAGTTGCCGCCATGCAAGCTTGACACCATCTGAACCAAATAAGCTTATCTTGGTCTCATCAGACCACTGGACATGGTTCGATTAATCCATGTCCTTAGTCTTCTTGTCTTCAGCAAACTGTTTGCAGGCTTTCTTGTGCATCATCTTTAGAAGAGGCTTCCTTCTGGGACGACATCCATGCAGACCAATTTGATGCAGTGTGCGGCGTATGGTCTGAGCACTGACAGGCTGACCCCCCACCCCTTCAACCTCTGCAGCAATGCTGGCAGCACTCATACGTCTATTTGACGCTAAGCACATGCACTTAACTTCTTTGGTTGACCATGGCGAGGCCTGTTCTGAATGGAACCTGTCCTGTTAAACCTATGTATGGTCTTTGCATCCGTAATTCAGCTCAGTTTCAGGGTCTTGACAATCTTATTATAGCCTATGCCATCTTTATGTAGAGCAGCAATTCTTTTTTTTAGATCCTCAGAGAGTTCTTTGCCATGAGGTGCCATGTTGAACTTCCAGTGACCAGTATGAGAGAGTGAGAGCGGTAACACCAAATTTAACACACCTGCTCCCCATTCACATCTGAGACCTTGTAATACTAATGAGTCACATGATACCAGGGAGGTAAAATGGCTAATTGGGCCCAATTTGGACATTTTCACTTAGGGGTGTACTCACTTTTGTTGCTTCATATAGCTTCATATAGTCTTTTTGCAGGCTTAACAACTATTAAGACCAGGCATTGCATTAATGTATGTTGCCTGCATGTTCTGGGAAGAGTTGTTCCTATGACAATAGCAGTAAATGTTTTGTTGCAGAAAATGCCCAGCATGTTGGAAGATATCTGTAATGTAACCAGCACTTAGTGTTGGTCTCTATGTGACCTATACACTACCAAATTGTTGCTAGGAATTGTTACTGCATTCTTTCCAATTTATGACAATGTACACAAGCACTGTTTATGAAGCAGAAAATATCAATACACAGTTTCATTCACCCTAGATGTGGATCTACTAAATGGACATTTTGAATGTGGATTTCCGTTCAGGTTTATTCAAAATGTTTCCCAACAGGTTATAAAGTTATATTTGTATTGTATGTATCTTTTTTTAATATATGACATTCAGTGGAACCTTGGATTACGAGCATAATCCGTTCCAGGAGAATGCTCGTAATCCAAAGTACTTGCATATCAAAGCGAGTTTCCCCATTGAAGTCAATGGAAACGAAAATAATTAGTTCCGCATGCATTGACTTCAATGGAATGCAATACCGCATGCGGCCAGAGGCGGGGGGCGCCAGAGAGCCTCGGAAATGGCAGAAAAGGCCTGAGGACACCTCGGCTGACCTCGGCAAACCTCGGAAAGACTTTGTTCCCGATATTTGTCGAGGTCAGCCGTGCTGTCCTCTGGCCTTTCCGTGCATTTCTGAACAGCGCCGATTGGCTGCGTTTGGCGACGTTCGGCTCTGCTCAGCTCCGGCGCCGCCCCACCTCAGGCCAAAAGTGGTACTGCACACCACTTTGGCCTGAATCGTGCTCGTTTTGCGAGACAACACTTGCAAACCGAGTTACGATTTAAAAAAATACAGTGCTTATATTGCGAAACGCTCGTTAACTGCGTTACTCGCAATCCAAGGTTCCACTGTATTTGTATAAAGTCTAAAGCCTCGTACAGACGATCAGATTATCTGACGGGAATTGTGTGATGACAGGCTGTTGTCAGAAAATCCGACCGTTTGTATGCTCCATCGGACAATTGTTGTCGGATTTTCCACGGACAAATGTGGGAAAGCATGCTTTAAAATTGTCCACCAACAATTGTGTGTTGTCGAAATTTCTGATCGTGTGTACACAAGTCAGTCAGACAAAACTCCAAAGTACAAACAGGCATGTTTAGAAGCAATGCTCACATAACACAACATTAGCAGAAGTTGCCCAAAGGATGCCGCTAAAGAGCTGAAAAACAACATCGTTTCGTGTTTGTTGGCCGACAATTCTTTGCCGTTTGTATGCAAGACAAGTTCCTGGCCAACGCCCTTCGGACAAAAGTCCTACGCTTTGTCCGCAGAAAATCCGATCATGTGTATGAGGCTTAATAATGCAAAACACATATTTGTTTCTTAGCATATAGTCTTTTGGTTACATTCATATTTGCCCTTATGAGAAAAAAAAAAAAAGTTTTTTTTTTGAGTATTTTAAAAAGTACAAAATTCAGTATAAACTGAAATAGGAATAAGGAAACCATAATAATTTTCAAGAAAAAAAATGCAATTGTTCAAATCAATTCCTAAAAAGAATTGTCTCCTATTTAAGAGTAGCCCAAAACCGGTAGAACTGGTCCCTCAGGCTATAAATCATTTGAAATTGTGAAATACAGTTAAACTGTAGCAGGGCTATCAAGAATCTTAAAAATTTCATCTGAGCACCATGTTGTGCATAAATAATGAAAAACTATTTTACTACAGTATTTGGGATTATGCTGGTATACCAAAAAAAAAAAAACATGAAAATGGCTTCTTTATGTCCCGTTTTGTTTTATTAATGTTGTGCAATTTTTTTGTAAATACTAAAACTAAGGTGAAAGTTTAAATACCAAAAAAATAAAATAAAGTTCATTTATTATAACACAAGAAAAATGGTTATAATTAATGTAATAGATAAATAATCATATTTAGGCTTTGTTTTATATTTTTTTTGTTTAAAGTTTTTGTTATTAATCAATGCAATGTCATTCCAATGCAGTCATCAAGGCAATACTGTCTAAGCACTGTTTCCTTTCACACAATTACAATTGTAGGGCAAATAATTAGGATTTGATCAGTTTCTAATGATGCAAAGCAAAATTATGCTAAAGTTTCAGCTCTGTTACAGTGAGTACAGCATTTACTTCTATCCAACAAAGCTGCTTCACACAACACACTTTGACTTGGGTTAACTGACAGCTTGCTGCTTATACTGCACTTCAGGCTATTAGGCTGTGAAAGCCTTTGTCTTATCTGTCAGAGAACAATAGCCAAGGTCTTCTCCACTGTCTTTTGTTGTGCTCTGGCCGAGGTGCTGAAGTGAAGAATACACCTGTCTTCAATGCAGCTCAGTCACCTTTTAAAGAGAGAGAATACTGGGACAATGTATATATTAATGGAATTAAAAATAGATTTTAGAAGTCTTCTTTATCTGATGTAGATGTTATCTGTTCAAACAAGCAGCACAAAAGCTAAAGAATCATTGTAGACAGAACATAATCAAACAGCATCAAGGCACACATATCAAAGGTCCTCCATGTTGCTCTTTCAATGGTTTCAATGGTTCTGACAGTATTAGAAGCTCATTAAGAAGGTAGGCCAATTGTTTTCCACCTGCTAGACAATTACAATTTACAAGCCAATCTACAATTTACCTAATAAGACCAAAGGGCATATCAACAGAACTTAAAGACGCGTTTTTAATGGCACCAGACCTATGTATTGTGTTTAGGCCTCAATAATAGGGTCTACGCCATTGAGGGGGTCATTATTTCTATGTGAAAACTGTCTCTACATACAAATGGGTAGTCTACCTCAACTAACAGTCCCTGTTTGATGTGGAATGCTGTTTCTGTACCTGTGGCCTGTCACAGACACATAAACAGCACGGCTCGAGACGGGTTTTCGAATTTCGCTTTAATGTGCAAGTGCTGAGGCCCTGCTACCACCCAGGCTTAAGAAAAATCATTGTTTTTAGACAATCTAGCTGTTTACATCTGCCTAAGGCCAACTGAAGAAACAAAACCTCCTCATATCTTCCAAACGAAGATAAACATGGCACGAGTCCGAAGCTAAACCATGCATAAAAACAGTCTAGACAGGCCTACTTAGGCCTGAATTTCAGGCACAAGACCCAAAGCATGCTTAATTAGGCTAAAATGAGGACCCTCCAGCTAGAGTTCTTTGCATTGCATTCTAATAAAGCATTTAAAACAGGATAAAAATGGACATTCTATTAGAAATGGGACAGGCAGGCATTACTGCATGAATGGGAAGACAGGAGACAGTTGAAAGAGGCGTGGGAGGGGCTTATGTCATCCTGCTACACCAGCTGCTTTGTTTACAGTATCACATGAAAGGATGGTTATTAGTGCCTTGTAAACAGGGCTTATGTACTGTCAAGGTGCAAATTAACCTAACTCTTAGATTAAGGCTATATTTATATATCACAAGAAATTATGTGAGCAAAAATCCCCCCAAAAAACAATATTGGGGGAGCTTGTATTTTAGTAACCTTCATATATGTATGTGTAAGAAGGTGACAGTTAAATGCAAATGTGTACACGTGTTTTGTTACAAGGCAACTAGAGAAACACATGGTTAGATTACATGTGGATTAAAGAAGACTTATTATTTCTTTAAAACATATAAACTGTTATTTGTAATACATACCAAATTTATCGGCATATAACACGCACAGGCGTATAACACGCACTCTAACTTTAAGAGGGAAGTTTCAGGGAAAAAATCTTCCAAAGCCCCCTGCGTATAACACGGAGGCACAGTTTACCCTCTATTTTCAGGGTAAAAAAGTGAGTGTTATACGCCAATAAATACAGTAATTGAATAGATTTAAAATAACTTGGAAAATACACTGATTACATCCAGCAAGCACCATATTTTGCATTGCATCTTAACTCGTGTCTAAACCCATCATTGAGGCTGTGTTGTTGGATAATTTATCCTCCATTATTTTGGCAGGGGGTGGACTTTTTTTTTTTCTGGAAGCTTGCATTGGCTGCAATTGCATCTGGCGATCTTACCAGTAAGAGCCTTGCACACTTGGGGCTTGTTCACATTTTCTTTGATCTCTGAAGAGAGATCCATGTTCGGATCAGTCTTCAGAGAGCATTTGACAGGTGGTGAGGTGGCATTGTATCGCCACCTCACTGCCTACTTTAACTCCTTGAATCCCTCACTAGTGCACCACAGCCATATGCATTGCACATAGTTGAAGGGCACTTGCAAAGTGGCCCCATTCACTTAAATGGGTCATGTTTAGTGGGTAGTACACTCACCGAAAGCAACAAGGGGTATAATTCCTGCCACGATCATGAAGCACAGCATTGTGGGCATGGCATGTTTACACCCCTGGCCACAGCCTCCACATTTAAAAGGGGTAGAGGTTGGGAGGCAGTAAGGGTGCGATTCACCCAAGGGGTTTTACCGCCCCCCCAACCTCATGTGCGAACAAGCCCTTACTGTCATGGGATATTAATCTTCACCCTACAATCCTTGTTTACAAAAAAGACAAAGAGCAGGCGTCATTGCACGCTAGTAACTTCATAAAAATACAAAAGAAAATTGTTATTATCTTTTTCTATCAACAGAGCAGTAGACAGTTAGAAAGAGAATAAAAAGAGATTGCCGCTCCAAGGCCAAAGTCTATGAAGCACACGCCCTATTGAAACCTTCAGGTGCAGGCTCTGCAACAAATTAGGAGAGAAAGAACAATCCTGGACGGCCGCACACTGTTCAAGGCATCTTTATTAAATCTTCAAAAGCAGATAAAATCCAATACAGTCATTTCATGATTGGCAAAGGCAGGGATAAACAGCTGACGCATTTCACACCACAAATTGGTGCTTAATCATAGCACTAGACAGTGCTATTGATATATAAATGTCACCAGCACATTTCCGCAAAAGCAGTGCACACAGGAAATAATCTGCTCAACACTGTGGGGTTTATTTGCTAAAGCTATAGAGTGCAAAATCAAGCTCACTTCTGCACAGAAACCAATCAGCTTCCTGGTTTTATTGCCAAAGCTTAATTAAACAAGCTGAGGTTAGAAGCTGATTGGCTACCATGCACAGCTGCACCAGATTCTGAGTGCACCAGTTTTGGTAAATCTACAACTGTCTGTATAGTTTCAATGCTGGTGACATCATTCCCACATGAACCAGTGCCAAGGGACAAGCAGGCAACGAAATATCGCCATTGCAAAAGGCACATTTCTGCAATGGCCACTACTGCTTCCATCAATGTCCACTTCTGCATTGGCCACCACTGCACAACACACATTTCTGCACTGGTCATCACTGAATACACCAACATTAGGGATGAGCTTCGTGTTCGAGTCGAACATACGTTCGACTCGAACATCGGCTGTTCGATCGTTCGACGAAGATCGAACGATTTGGGCCGTTCGCGCCAAATTCGAGTGACGCGAACGGCCCACAATGCACTACGCCATCGCAGTGTCATCCAGGCGCTGTGATTGGCCAAGCATGCACTGTGACCCCGCATGCTTGGCCAATCACAGCGCCGGCAGCGAGGAGAGCAATGATTGGCCACAGGCAGGATGCCTGTGGCCAATTATTGCTGAGGGTGTTTAGTACACGCCCCACACTATAAAAGGTCGCCAGCACGGCGGCCTAGTGTAGTGTGTTCCGGAGCAGGGAAAGAGCAGCATAGGCAGGGACAGTGACTTTTATTTCTTTCTTGCTTAACCTGGATTCCTTTAGTTTAGGGAAAGAGAAGGATAGGTAGGGAGAGTGTCAGTGTGTTTTGTGCTTGTGCTATAGTGTGCTTAAAAAAAACATTTTTTCTAGGGACAGAAAACTGTAGGTAGGGAGAGTGTCAGTTTCTTTCACTGTGCAAGTCCTTGTTTCTAGGGACTGGGAAGGACAGTGAGTGAATTCTCCTTGTGCTATAGTGTGCTTAAAAAAAACATTTTTTCTAGGGACAGAAAACTGTAGGTAGGGAGAGTGTCAGTTTCTTTCACTGTGCAAGTCCTTGTTTCTAGGGACTGGGAAGGACAGTGAGTGAATTCTCCTTGTGCTATAGTGTGCTTAAAAAAATCATTTTTTCTAGGGACAGAAAACTGTAGGTAGGGAGAGTGTCAGTTTCTTTCACTGTGCAAGTCCTTGTTTCTAGGGACTGGGAAGGACAGTGAGTGAATTCTCCTTGTGCTATAGTGTGCTTAAAAAAAACATTTTTTCTAGGGACAGAAAACTGTAGGTAGGGAGAGTGTCAGTTTCTTTCACTGTGCAAGTCCTTGTTTCTAGGGACTGGGAAGGACAGTGAGTGAATTCTCCTTGTGCTATAGTGTGCTTAAAAAAAACATTTTTTCTAGGGACAGAAAACTGTAGGTAGGGAGAGTGTCAGTTTCTTTCACTGTGCAAGTCCTTGTTTCTAGGGACTGGGAAGGACAGTGAGTGAATTCTCCTTGTGCTATAGTGTGCTTAAAAAAAAAAAAATTTCTAGGGACAGAAAACTGTAGGTAGGGAGAGTGTCAGTTTCTTTCACTGTGCAAGTCCTTGTTTCTAGGGACTGGGAAGGACAGTGAGTGAATTCTCCTTGTGCTATAGTGTGCTTAAAAAAAACATTTTTTCTAGGGACAGAAAACTGTAGGTAGGGAGAGTGTCAGTTTCTTTCACTGTGCAAGTCCTTGTTTCTAGGGACTGGGAAGGACAGTGAGTGAATTCTCCTTGTGCTATAGTGTGCTTAAAAAAAACATTTTTTCTAGGGACAGAAAACTGTAGGTAGGGAGAGTGTCAGTTTCTTTCACTGTGCAAGTCCTTGTTTCTAGGGACTGGGAAGGACAGTGAGTGAATTCTCCTTGTGCTATAGTGTGCTTAAAAAAAACATTTTTTCTAGGGACAGAAAACTGTAGGTAGGGAGAGTGTCAGTTTCTTTCACTGTGCAAGTCCTTGTTTCTAGGGACTGGGAAGGACAGTGAGTGAATTCTCCTTGTGCTATAGTGTGCTTAAAAAAAACATTTTTTCTAGGGACAGAAAACTCTAGGTAGGGAGAGTGTCAGTTTCTTTCACTGTGCAAGTCCTTGTTTCTAGGGACTGGGAAGGACAGTGAGTGAATTCTCCTTGTGCTATAGTGTGCTTAAAAAAAACATTTTTTCTAGGGACAGAAAACTCTAGGTAGGGAGAGTGTCAGTTTCTTTCACTGTGCAAGTCCTTGTTTCTAGGGACTGGGAAGGACAGTGAGTGAATTCTCCTTGTGCTATAGTGTGCTTAAAAAAAACATTTTTTCTAGGGACAGAAAACTGTAGGTAGGGAGAGTGTCAGTTTCTTTCACTGTGCAAGTCCTTGTTTCTAGGGACTGGGAAGGACAGTGAGTGAATTCTCCTTGTGCTATAGTGTGCTTAAAAAAAAAAAAATTTCTAGGGACAGAAAACTGTAGGTAGGGAGAGTGTCAGTTTCTTTCACTGTGCAAGTCCTTGTTTCTAGGGACTGGGAAGGACAGTGAGTGAATTCTCCTTGTGCTATAGTGTTCTTAAAAAAAACATTTTTTCTAGGGACAGAAAACTGTAGGTAGGGAGAGTGTCAGTTTCTTTCACTGTGCAAGTCCTTGTTTCTAGGGACTGGGAAGGACAGTGAGTGAATTCTCCTTGTGCTATAGTGTGCTTAAAAAAAACATTTTTTCTAGGGACAGAAAACTGTAGGTAGGGAGAGTGTCAGTTTCTTTCACTGTGCAAGTCCTTGTTTCTAGGGACTGGGAAGGACAGTGAGTGAATTCTCCTTGTGCTATAGTGTGCTTAAAAAAAACATTTTTTCTAGGGACAGAAAACTGTAGGTAGGGAGAGTGTCAGTTTCTTTCACTGTGCAAGTCCTTGTTTCTAGGGACTGGGAAGGACAGTGAGTGAATTCTCCTTGTGCTATAGTGTGCTTAAAAAAAAACATTTTTTCTAGGGACAGAAAACTGTAGGTAGGGAGAGTGTCAGTTTCTTTCACTGTGCAAGTCCTTGTTTCTAGGGACTGGGAAGGACAGTGAGTGAATTCTCCTTGTGCTATAGTGTGCTTAAAAAAAACATTTTTTCTAGGGACAGAAAACTCTAGGTAGGGAGAGTGTCAGTTTCTTTCACTGTGCAAGTCCTTGTTTCTAGGGACTGGGAAGGACAGTGAGTGAATTCTCCTTGTGCTATAGTGTGCTTAAAAAAAACATTTTTTCTAGGGACAGAAACTCTAGGTAGGGAGAGTGTCAGTTTCTTTCACTGTGCAAGTCCTTGTTTCTAGGGACTGGGAAGGACAGTGAGTGAATTCTCCTTGTGCTATAGTGTGCTTAAAAAAATCATTTTTTCTAGGGACAGAAAACTGTAGGTAGGGAGAGTGTCAGTTTCTTTCACTGTGCAAGTCCTTGTTTCTAGGGACTGGGAAGGACAGTGAGTGAATTCTCCTTGTGCTATAGTGTGCTTAAAAAAAACATTTTTTCTAGGGACAGAAAACTCTAGGTAGGGAGAGTGTCAGTTTCTTTCACTGTGCAAGTCCTTGTTTCTAGGGACTGGGAAGGACAGTGAGTGAATTCTCCTTGTGCTATAGTGTGCTTAAAAAAAACATTTTTTCTAGGGACAGAAACTCTAGGTAGGGAGAGTGTCAGTTTCTTTCACTGTGCAAGTCCTTGTTTCTAGGGACTGGGAAGGACAGTGAGTGAATTCTCCTTGTGCTATAGTGTGCTTAAAAAAACATTTTTTCTAGGGACAGAAAACTGTAGGTAGGGAGAGTGTCAGTTTCTTTCACTGTGCAAGTCCTTGTTTCTAGGGACTGGGAAGGACAGTGAGTGAATTCTCCTTGTGCTATAGTGTGCTTAAAAAAATCATTTTTTCTAGGGACAGAAAACTGTAGGTAGGGAGAGTGTCAGTTTCTTTCACTGTGCAAGTCCTTGTTTCTAGGGACTGGGAAGGACAGTGAGTGAATTCTCCTTGTGCTATAGTGTGCTTAAAAAAAACATTTTTTCTAGGGACAGAAAACTGTAGGTAGGGAGAGTGTCAGTTTCTTTCACTGTGCAAGTCCTTGTTTCGAGGGACTGGGAAGGACAGTGAGTGAATTCTCCTTGTGCTATAGTGTGCTTAAAAAAAACATTTTTTCTAGGGACAGAAAACTGTAGGTAGGGAGAGTGTCAGTTTCTTTCACTGTGCAAGTCCTTGTTTCTAGGGACTGGGAAGGACAGTGAGTGAATTCTCCTTGTGCTATAGTGTGCTTAAAAAAAAAAAATTTCTAGGGACAGAAAACTGTAGGTAGGGAGAGTGTCAGTTTCTTTCACTGTGCAAGTCCTTGTTTCTAGGGACTGGGAAGGACAGTGAGTGAATTCTCCTTGTGCTATAGTGTGCTTAAAAAAAACATTTTTTCTAGGGACAGAAAACTGTAGGTAGGGAGAGTGTCAGTTTCTTTCACTGTGCAAGTCCTTGTTTCTAGGGACTGGGAAGGACAGTGAGTGAATTCTCCTTGTGCTATAGTGTGCTTAAAAAAAACATTTTTTCTAGGGACAGAAAACTGTAGGTAGGGAGAGTGTCAGTTTCTTTCACTGTGCAAGTCCTTGTTTCTAGGGACTGGGAAGGACAGTGAGTGAATTCTCCTTGTGCTATAGTGTGCTTAAAAAAAACATTTTTTCTAGGGACAGAAAACTGTAGGTAGGGAGAGTGTCAGTTTCTTTCACTGTGCAAGTCCTTGTTTCTAGGGACTGGGAAGGACAGTGAGTGAATTCTCCTTGTGCTATAGTGTGCTTAAAAAAAAACATTTTTTCTAGGGACAGAAAACTGTAGGTAGGGAGAGTGTCAGTTTCTTTCACTGTGCAAGTCCTTGTTTCTAGGGACTGGGAAGGACAGTGAGTGAATTCTCCTTGTGCTATAGTGTGCTTAAAAAAAACATTTTTTCTAGGGACAGAAAACTCTAGGTAGGGAGAGTGTCAGTTTCTTTCACTGTGCAAGTCCTTGTTTCTAGGGACTGGGAAGGACAGTGAGTGAATTCTCCTTGTGCTATAGTGTGCTTAAAAAAAACATTTTTTCTAGGGACAGAAAACTGTAGGTAGGGAGAGTGTCAGTTTCTTTCACTGTGCAAGTCCTTGTTTCTAGGGACTGGGAAGGACAGTGAGTGAATTCTCCTTGTGCTATAGTGTGCTTAAAAAAAAAAAAATTCTAGGGACAGAAAACTGTAGGTAGGGAGAGTGTCAGTTTCTTTCACTGTGCAAGTCCTTGTTTCTAGGGACTGGGAAGGACAGTGAGTGAATTCTCCTTGTGCTATAGTGTGCTTAAAAAAAACATTTTTTCTAGGGACAGAAAACTGTAGGTAGGGAGAGTGTCAGTTTCTTTCACTGTGCAAGTCCTTGTTTCTAGGGACTGTGAAGGACAGTGAGTGAATTCTCCTTGTGCTATAGTGTGCTTAAAAAAAAAAAATTTCTAGGGACAGAAAACTGTAGGTAGGGAGAGTGTCAGTTTCTTTCACTGTGCAAGTCCTTGTTTCTAGGGACTGGGAAGGACAGTGAGTGAATTCTCCTTGTGCTATAGTGTGCTTAAAAAAAAACATTTTTTCTAGGGACAGAAAACTGTAGGTAGGGAGAGTGTCAGTTTCTTTCACTGTGCAAGTCCTTGTTTCTAGGGACTGGGAAGGACAGTGAGTGAATTCTCCTTGTGCTATAGTGTGCTTAAAAAAAACATTTTTTCTAGGGACAGAAAACTGTAGGTAGGGAGAGTGTCAGTTTCTTTCACTGTGCAAGTCCTTGTTTCTAGGGACTGGGAAGGACAGTGAGTGAATTCTCCTTGTGCTATAGTGTGCTTAAAAAAAACATTTTTTCTAGGGACAGAAAACTCTAGGTAGGGAGAGTGTCAGTTTCTTTCACTGTGCAAGTCCTTGTTTCTAGGGACTGGGAAGGACAGTGAGTGAATTCTCCTTGTGCTATAGTGTGCTTAAAAAAAACATTTTTTCTAGGGACAGAAAACTCTAGGTAGGGAGAGTGTCAGTTTCTTTCACTGTGCAAGTCCTTGTTTCTAGGGACTGGGAAGGACAGTGAGTGAATTCTCCTTGTGCTATAGTGTGCTTAAAAAAAACATTTTTTCTAGGGACAGAAAACTCTAGGTAGGGAGAGTGTCAGTTTCTTTCACTGTGCAAGTCCTTGTTTCTAGGGACTGGGAAGGACAGTGAGTGAATTCTCCTTGTGCTATAGTGTGCTTAAAAAAAACATTTTTTCTAGGGACAGAAAACTGTAGGTAGGGAGAGTGTCAGTTTCTTTCACTGTGCAAGTCCTTGTTTCTAGGGACTGGGAAGGACAGTGAGTGAATTCTCCTTGTGCTATAGTGTGCTTAAAAAAAACATTTTTTCTAGGGACAGAAAACTGTAGGTAGGGAGAGTGTCAGTTTCTTTCACTGTGCAAGTCCTTGTTTCTAGGGACTGGGAAGGACAGTGAGTGAATTCTCCTTGTGCTATAGTGTGCTTAAAAAAAAACATTTTTTCTAGGGACAGAAAACTGTAGGTAGGGAGAGTGTCAGTTTCTTTCACTGTGCAAGTCCTTGTTTCTAGGGACTGGGAAGGACAGTGAGTGAATTCTCCTTGTGCTATAGTGTGCTTAAAAAAAACATTTTTTCTAGGGACAGAAAACTCTAGGTAGGGAGAGTGTCAGTTTCTTTCACTGTGCAAGTCCTTGTTTCTAGGGACTGGGAAGGACAGTGAGTGAATTCTCCTTGTGCTATAGTGTGCTTAAAAAAAACATTTTTTCTAGGGACAGAAACTCTAGGTAGGGAGAGTGTCAGTTTCTTTCACTGTGCAAGTCCTTGTTTCTAGGGACTGGGAAGGACAGTGAGTGAATTCTCCTTGTGCTATAGTGTGCTTAAAAAAAACATTTTTTCTAGGGACAGAAAACTGTAGGTAGGGAGAGTGTCAGTTTCTTTCACTGTGCAAGTCCTTGTTTCTAGGGACTGGGAAGGACAGTGAGTGAATTCTCCTTGTGCTATAGTGTGCTTAAAAAAATCATTTTTTCTAGGGACAGAAAACTGTAGGTAGGGAGAGTGTCAGTTTCTTTCACTGTGCAAGTCCTTGTTTCTAGGGACTGGGAAGGACAGTGAGTGAATTCTCCTTGTGCTATAGTGTGCTTAAAAAAAACATTTTTTCTAGGGACAGAAAACTGTAGGTAGGGAGAGTGTCAGTTTCTTTCACTGTGCAAGTCCTTGTTTCGAGGGACTGGGAAGGACAGTGAGTGAATTCTCCATGTGCTATAGTGTGCTTAAAAAAAACATTTTTTCTAGGGACAGAAAACTGTAGGTAGGGAGAGTGTCAGTTTCTTTCACTGTGCAAGTCCTTGTTTCTAGGGACTGGGAAGGACAGTGAGTGAATTCTCCTTGTGCTATAGTGTGCTTAAAAAAAAAAAATTTCTAGGGACAGAAAACTGTAGGTAGGGAGAGTGTCAGTTTCTTTCACTGTGCAAGTCCTTGTTTCTAGGGACTGGGAAGGACAGTGAGTGAATTCTCCTTGTGCTATAGTGTGCTTAAAAAAAACATTTTTTCTAGGGACAGAAAACTGTAGGTAGGGAGAGTGTCAGTTTCTTTCACTGTGCAAGTCCTTGTTTCTAGGCACTGGGAAGGACAGTGAGTGAATTCTCCTTGTGCTATAGTGTGCTTAAAAAAAACATTTTTTCTAGGGACAGAAAACTGTAGGTAGGGAGAGTGTCAGTTTCTTTCACTGTGCAAGTCCTTGTTTCTAGGGACTGGGAAGGACAGTGAGTGAATTCTCCTTGTGCTATAGTGTGCTTAAAAAAAACATTTTTTCTAGGGACAGAAAACTGTAGGTAGGGAGAGTGTCAGTTTCTTTCACTGTGCAAGTCCTTGTTTCTAGGGACTGGGAAGGACAGTGAGTGAATTCTCCTTGTGCTATAGTGTGCTTAAAAAAAAACATTTTTTCTAGGGACAGAAAACTGTAGGTAGGGAGAGTGTCAGTTTCTTTCACTGTGCAAGTCCTTGTTTCTAGGGACTGGGAAGGACAGTGAGTGAATTCTCCTTGTGCTATAGTGTGCTTAAAAAAAACATTTTTTCTAGGGACAGAAAACTCTAGGTAGGGAGAGTGTCAGTTTCTTTCACTGTGCAAGTCCTTGTTTCTAGGGACTGGGAAGGACAGTGAGTGAATTCTCCTTGTGCTATAGTGTGCTTAAAAAAAACATTTTTTCTAGGGACAGAAAACTGTAGGTAGGGAGAGTGTCAGTTTCTTTCACTGTGCAAGTCCTTGTTTCTAGGGACTGGGAAGGACAGTGAGTGAATTCTCCTTGTGCTATAGTGTGCTTAAAAAAAAAAAATTCTAGGGACAGAAAACTGTAGGTAGGGAGAGTGTCAGTTTCTTTCACTGTGCAAGTCCTTGTTTCTAGGGACTGGGAAGGACAGTGAGTGAATTCTCCTTGTGCTATAGTGTGCTTAAAAAAAACATTTTTTCTAGGGACAGAAAACTGTAGGTAGGGAGAGTGTCAGTTTCTTTCACTGTGCAAGTCCTTGTTTCTAGGGACTGTGAAGGACAGTGAGTGAATTCTCCTTGTGCTATAGTGTGCTTAAAAAAAAAAAAATTCTAGGGACAGAAAACTGTAGGTAGGGAGAGTGTCAGTTTCTTTCACTGTGCAAGTCCTTGTTTCTAGGGACTGGGAAGGACAGTGAGTGAATTCTCCTTGTGCTATAGTGTGCTTAAAAAAAAACATTTTTTCTAGGGACAGAAAACTGTAGGTAGGGAGAGTGTCAGTTTCTTTCACTGTGCAAGTCCTTGTTTCTAGGGACTGGGAAGGACAGTGAGTGAATTCTCCTTGTGCTATAGTGTGCTTAAAAAAAACATTTTTTCTAGGGACAGAAAACTGTAGGTAGGGAGAGTGTCAGTTTCTTTCACTGTGCAAGTCCTTGTTTCTAGGGACTGGGAAGGACAGTGAGTGAATTCTCCTTGTGCTATAGTGTGCTTAAAAAAAACATTTTTTCTAGGGACAGAAAACTCTAGGTAGGGAGAGTGTCAGTTTCTTTCACTGTGCAAGTCCTTGTTTCTAGGGACTGGGAAGGACAGTGAGTGAATTCTCCTTGTGCTATAGTGTGCTTAAAAAAAACATTTTTTCTAGGGACAGAAAACTCTAGGTAGGGAGAGTGTCAGTTTCTTTCACTGTGCAAGTCCTTGTTTCTAGGGACTGGGAAGGACAGTGAGTGAATTCTCCTTGTGCTATAGTGTGCTTAAAAAAAACATTTTTTCTAGGGACAGAAAACTGTAGGTAGGGAGAGTGTCAGTTTCTTTCACTGTGCAAGTCCTTGTTTCTAGGGACTGGGAAGGACAGTGAGTGAATTCTCCTTGTGCTATAGTGTGCTTAAAAAAAACATTTTTTCTAGGGACAGAAAACTGTAGGTAGGGAGAGTGTCAGTTTCTTTCACTGTGCAAGTCCTTGTTTCTAGGGACTGGGAAGGACAGTGAGTGAATTCTCCTTGTGCTATAGTGTGCTTAAAAAAAACATTTTTTCTAGGGACAGAAAACTGTAGGTAGGGAGAGTGTCAGTTTCTTTCACTGTGCAAGTCCTTGTTTCTAGGGACTGGGAAGGACAGTGAGTGAATTCTCCTTGTGCTATAGTGTGCTTAAAAAAAAACATTTTTTCTAGGGACAGAAAACTGTAGGTAGGGAGAGTGTCAGTTTCTTTCACTGTGCAAGTCCTTGTTTCTAGGGACTGGGAAGGACAGTGAGTGAATTCTCCTTGTGCTATAGTGTGCTTAAAAAAAACATTTTTTCTAGGGACAGAAAACTCTAGGTAGGGAGAGTGTCAGTTTCTTTCACTGTGCAAGTCCTTGTTTCTAGGGACTGGGAAGGACAGTGAGTGAATTCTCCTTGTGCTATAGTGTGCTTAAAAAAAACATTTTTTCTAGGGACAGAAAACTCTAGGTAGGGAGAGTGTCAGTTTCTTTCACTGTGCAAGTCCTTGTTTCTAGGGACTGGGAAGGACAGTGAGTGAATTCTTCTTGTGCTATAGTGTGCTTAAAAAAAACATTTTTTCTAGGGACAGAAAACTGTAGGTAGGGAGAGTGTCAGTTTCTTTCACTGTGCAAGTCCTTGTTTCTAGGGACTGGGAAGGACAGTGAGTGAATTCTCCTTGTGCTATAGTGTGCTTAAAAAAAACATTTTTTCTAGGGACAGAAAACTGTAGGTAGGGAGAGTGTCAGTTTCTTTCACTGTGCAAGTCCTTGTTTCTAGGGACTGGGAAGGACAGTGAGTGAATTCTCCTTGTGCTATAGTGTGCTTAAAAAAAACATTTTTTCTAGGGACAGAAAACTGTAGGTAGGGAGAGTGTCAGTTTCTTTCACTGTGCAAGTCCTTGTTTCTAGGGACTGGGAAGGACAGTGAGTGAATTCTCCTTGTGCTATAGTGTGCTTAAAAAAAAACATTTTTTCTAGGGACAGAAAACTCTAGGTAGGGAGAGTGTCAGTTTCTTTCACTGTGCAAGTCCTTGTTTCTAGGGACTGGGAAGGACAGTGAGTGAATTCTCCTTGTGCTATAGTGTGCTTAAAAAAAACATTTTTTCTAGGGACAGAAAACTGTAGGTAGGGAGAGTGTCAGTTTCTTTCACTGTGCAAGTCCTTGTTTCTAGGGACTGGGAAGGACAGTGAGTGAATTCTCCTTGTGCTATAGTGTGCTTAAAAAAAACATTTTTTCTAGGGACAGAAAACTGTAGGTAGGGAGAGTGTCAGTTTCTTTCACTGTGCAAGTCCTTGTTTCTAGGGACTGGGAAGGACAGTGAGTGAATTCTCCTTGTGCTATAGTGTGCTTAAAAAAAACATTTTTTCTAGGGACAGAAAACTGTAGGTAGGGAGAGTGTCAGTTTCTTTCACTGTGCAAGTCCTTGTTTCTAGGGACTGGGAAGGACAGTGAGTGAATTCTCCTTGTGCTATAGTGTGCTTAAAAAAAAACATTTTTTCTAGGGACAGAAAACTGTAGGTAGGGAGAGTGTCAGTTTCTTTCACTGTGCAAGTCCTTGTTTCTAGGGACTGGGAAGGACAGTGAGTGAATTCTCCTTGTGCTATAGTGTGCTTAAAAAAAACATTTTTTCTAGGGACAGAAAACTCTAGGTAGGGAGAGTGTCAGTTTCTTTCACTGTGCAAGTCCTTGTTTCTAGGGACTGGGAAGGACAGTGAGTGAATTCTCCTTGTGCTATAGTGTGCTTAAAAAAAACATTTTTTCTAGGGACAGAAAACTCTAGGTAGGGAGAGTGTCAGTTTATTTCACTGTGCAAGTCCTTGTTTCTAGGGACTGGGAAGGACAGTGAGTGAATTCTCCTTGTGCTATAGTGTGCTTAAAAAAACCATTTTTTCTAGGGACAGAAAACTGTAGGTAGGGAGAGTGTCAGTTTCTTTCACTGTGCAAGTCCTTGTTTCTAGGGACTGGGAAGGACAGTGAGTGAATTCTCCTTGTGCTATAGTGTGCTTAAAAAAAACATTTTTTCTAGGGACAGAAAACTCTAGGTAGGGAGAGTGTCAGTTTCTTTCACTGTGCAAGTCCTTGTTTCTAGGGACTGGGAAGGACAGTGAGTGAATTCTCCTTGTGCTATAGTGTGCTTAAAAAAAACATTTTTTCTAGGGACAGAAAACTGTAGGTAGGGAGAGTGTCAGTTTCTTTCACTGTGCAAGTCCTTGTTTCTAGGGACTGGGAAGGACAGTGAGTGAATTCTCCTTGTGCTATAGTGTGCTTAAAAAAAACATTTTTTCTAGGGACAGAAAACTGTAGGTAGGGAGAGTGTCAGTTTCTTTCACTGTGCAAGTCCTTGTTTCTAGGGACTGGGAAGGACAGTGAGTGAATTCTCCTTGTGCTATAGTGTGCTTAAAAAAAACATTTTTTCTAGGGACAGAAAACTCTAGGTAGGGAGAGTGTCAGTTTCTTTCACTGTGCAAGTCCTTGTTTCTAGGGACTGGGAAGGACAGTGAGTGAATTCTCCTTGTGCTATAGTGTGCTTAAAAAAAACATTTTTTCTAGGGACAGAAAACTGTAGGTAGGGAGAGTGTCAGTTTCTTTCACTGTGCAAGTCCTTGTTTCTAGGGACTGGGAAGGACAGTGAGTGAATTCTCCTTGTGCTATAGTGTGCTTAAAAAAAACATTTTTTCTAGGGACAGAAAACTCTAGGTAGGGAGAGTGTCAGTTTCTTTCACTGTGCAAGTCCTTGTTTCTAGGGACTGGGAAGGACAGTGAGTGAATTCTCCTTGTGCTATAGTGTGCTTAAAAAAAACATTTTTTCTAGGGACAGAAAACTGTAGGTAGGGAGAGTGTCAGTTTCTTTCACTGTGCAAGTCCTTGTTTCTAGGGACTGGGAAGGACAGTGAGTGAATTCTCCTTGTGCTATAGTGTGCTTAAAAAAAAACATTTTTTCTAGGGACAGAAAACTCTAGGTAGGGAGAGTGTCAGTTTCTTTCACTGTGCAAGTCCTTGTTTCTAGGGACTGGGAAGGACAGTGAGTGAATTCTCCTTGTGCTATAGTGTGCTTAAAAAAACATTTTTTCTAGGGACAGAAAACTCTAGGTAGGGAGAGTGTCAGTTTCTTTCACTGTGCAAGTCCTTGTTTCTAGGGACTGGGAAGGACAGTGAGTGAATTCTCCTTGTTCTATAGTGTGCTTAAAAAAAACATTTTTTCTAGGGACAGAAAACTGTAGGTAGGGAGAGTGTCAGTTTCTTTCACTGTGCAAGTCCTTGTTTCTAGGGACTGGGAAGGACAGTGAGTGAATTCTCCTTGTGCTATAGTGTGCTTAAAAAAAACATTTTTTCTAGGGACAGAAAACTGTAGGTAGGGAGAGTGTCAGTTTCTTTCACTGTGCAAGTCCTTGTTTCTAGGGACTGGGAAGGACAGTGAGTGAATTCTCCTTGTGCTATAGTGTGCTTAAAAAAAACATTTTTTCTAGGGACAGAAAACTGTAGGTAGGGAGAGTGTCAGTTTCTTTCACTGTGCAAGTCCTTGTTTCTAGGGACTGGGAAGGACAGTGAGTGAATTCTCCTTGTGCTATAGTGTGCTTAAAAAAAACATTTTTTCTAGGGACAGAAAACTCTAGGTAGGGAGAGTGTCAGTTTCTTTCACTGTGCAAGTCCTTGTTTCTAGGGACTGGGAAGGACAGTGAGTGAATTCTCCTTGTGCTATAGTGTGCTAAAGCATTCCTCATCAACCATCTTTGAAATCCTTGTTTTTTGGACAGTCAGGGAAATTGTCGTTGTGCTATTCTGTGCAAAAGCAATCATCCTGAACCATATTTAGAAATCCTTAAGTAAAGGGACAGAGAAGGACACCTGAAGGTAGCCCTTATTGCTTTTTTCCCATCTCCCTGCAGGCCATCTATTAGAATGTCTGGAAGGCAAACAAGGAGAGGCAGACAGTCAGGAGGCAATAAAAGAGGGCAAGCAGGCTCTGTGTCTGGGGGCAACAGTGCTGGTCGTGGACGCGGTGCATTGTCATCAGCACATGGCCATGGGACACGCTTGTCCTTCTTTTCGGCAGCTGGACATGTTGAGCCACATCATGCCGAAGACTTGGTAGAGTGGATGACCAAGCCCTCCTCCTCCTCCTCATCCTCTCTCACCCAGGCTCAGGGTACTGGCAAAGCAGCTGCCAAAGCGTCCTCTTCCCTGGTATCAATGTCAGACTCATCATCAGTCACTCCTTCCCTAGACCCACCATGTCCTCCTCCTGAGGAGTCCCCCGAACTGTTTGAGCACAGTGTTGGGTACATGCTCCAGGAGGATGCCCAGCGTTTCGAAGGGTCTGATGATGAAACCCAGCTACAGGAAGGCAGTAGGGTGAGAGCAGACAGAGGGGATGCTCAAGAAGGACACCAATCTGGCAGTCATGTTCCAGCAGCTGCAGCATACTGCCAGATTGGCTCCAGTGATGAGGAGGGAGGGGATGATGAGGTCACTGACTCCACATGGGTGCCTAATAGGAGAGAGGAGGAGGAGGAGGATAAGGAGGAGGTACATCTCCAACGAGGCAGGATGCCCTTTGGTGGCCAGCGTAAGGGCAGTACACCGACGGAATCACACCGCAGAGCTCCGCCTGTGCAGGGCGCTGCCTCTGCCCGTCATTCAAAAAGTTCCTTGGTGTGGGCCTTTTTTGAGGCTAGTGCATCAGATCGCACAGCTGCTGTTTGCAACATATGTCTCAAGCGTATATCGCGTGGCCAAAACATCAGCCGCTTGGGTACCACATGCCTGACCAGACATATGTTGACCTGCCATGCAGCTCATTGGCAAGCCTACCTCAAAGACCCACACCAAAGAACAAAGCGGACCTCTCCTTGCACCGCATCAGCTGGGATCTCCAACCCCACTATAACTTCAGTCCTCTCTGAAACATGCACTGAGAGGAATGAAGGTGTAGAATTAGGTGTGTCACAGCCAAGTACTTGCGGCCACTCTGCTAGCAGTACACCGACGTCCGATTCTAGCAGGCAAATTTCCCTGCCCCAGCTGCTGGACCGTCGAAAGAAGTTCACTCCCAGCCATCCACATGCCCAGTGGTTGAATGCTAGCTTGGCTAAATTGCTAGCGCTTCAACTGCTGCCTTTTCAGTTGGTAGACTCGGCCCCCTTCCGTGAGTTTGTGCAATGTGCGGTTCCTCAGTGGCAGGTTCCCAAACGCCACTTTTTTTCACGGAAGGCTATTCCGGCTCTCTACCGGCATGTGGAAGGCAATGTCTTGGCCTCGCTGGACAGGGCGGTCAGCGGTAAGGTGCATATTACCGCTGACTCATGGTCCAGCAGGCATGGACAGGGACGTTACCTTTCTTTCACGGCCCATTGGGTCACTCTTTTGGCAGCTGGGAAGGATGCAGGACAAGGTGCAGTAGTGTTGGAGGTTGTTCCACCGCCACGCCTCCAAAATGCTACTACTGGTTGTGACACACCTCTCTCCTCCACCCCCTCCTCTTCTTCTTCCTCCATGGCCTCTTCCTGTGGTTTGTCCTATGAACCAGCGGTGCTCCGTAGCCGTTCACGGGGCTACGCAAGTACGCAGGCAAAAAGATGCCATGCCGTGCTTGCGCTGGTGTGTTTGGGGGACAGAAGCCACACTGGGGCAGAGGTCCTGTCTGCTCTGCAGGGCCAGGCCGAGAGGTGGTTGACGCCACGCCAGCTTAAGCCAGGAATGGTGGTTTGCGACAATGGCACCAACCTCCTCTCCGCCCTCCGACAGGGACAACTGACCCATGTGCCCTGTGTGGCTCACGTCCTTAACCTGGTGGTGCAGCGGTTCTTGGGCAGGTACCCGGGCTTACAGGATGTCCTGAGGCAGGCCAGGAAAGTCTGTGTGCATTTCCGCAGATCTTATAATGCCAGTGCTCGCCTGGCTGAGCTGCAAAAGGAGTTGAACCTGCCCAAGAACCGCCTTATATGTGACATGCCCACCAGGTGGAACTCAACGTTGGCCATGCTGCAGCGGCTGCACATGCAGCAGAGGGCCATCAATGAGTACCTGTGCGACTACGGCACCAGGACAGGGTCAGGGGAGCTTGGTTTTTTTTCTCCACGCCAGTGGGGCATGATCAGGGATGCATGCACTGTCCTGGCACCATTTGAGGAGGCCACGAGGATGGTGAGCAGTGACAGTGCATGCATCAGTGACACTGTACCTCTTGTCCACCTGTTGGAGCACACGCTGCATGGAATAATGGACAGGGCACTTGAGGCAGAACAGAGGCAGGAAGAGGAGGACTTTCTTGCCTCTCAAGGCCCCCTTTACCCAGACAGTGTTCCTTCTGTCCCACCCATCGCACAGGAAGAGGAAGAGGAGGAGGAGGAGGAGGAGGAGGAGGATTGTGTCAGCATGGAGGTGGAGGCTGGCACTCAGCATCATCAGCAGCAGTCTTTTAGGGATGATTTACAGTCCCAAGAAACCAGTGGACTTGTACGTGGCTGGGAGGAGGTGGCTGCGGATCATGTCGTCCTTAGTGACCCAGAGGACTCCGGAGCGAATGCCTCAGCAAACCTACGCTGCATGGCCTCCCTGATCCTGCAAAGTCTGCGGAAGGATCCTTGTATTCTTCGGATCAAGGAGAGGGACCATTACTGGCTGGCCACTCTCCTTGATCCACGGTACAAGGGTAAGGTTGCGGACCTTATGTTACCTTCGCAGAGGGAGCAGAGGATGAGACAACTCCGGGAGGCCTTGCAGAAAGGTCTGTGCAACGCGTTCCCAGAGACTGGGAGGTTACAAACTCCTGGTCCTGGACAACGAGTTGCTGAGGCTTCGGCCAGTCAAAGAAGGAGCGGTGGGGAAGGTGGCCGTCTGACCGATGCGTTCAGACAATTCTTTAGTCCGCAGCCCCAAAGTATGATCGGTTCCAGCAACCATCGCCAGCGTCTGATAAACATGGTGCAGGAATATCTAGGGGCAAGGTCAGACTTGGACACCTTCCCCACCGAAAATCCTCTGGCTTACTGGGTCTTGAGGATGGATCACTGGCCAGAGCTTGCACAGTATGCAATTGAGCTACTGGCCTGTCCTGCATCCAGCGTTCTTTCGGAACGCACATTCAGTGCTGCTGGAGGATTTGTCACGGATCACAGGGTGCGCCTGTCCACCGACTCGGTTGATCGACTGACTTTCATCAAGATGAACCAGTCTTGGATCACCACCAGCTACCACACACCTGATGCTGATATAACAGACTAATTGATTTTAACATGTCACATCCCTTCAAGACTGATGCTGATGCTGAGTGCCTGTGCTGTTATGTTGACTGGCTATCCTCCTCCTCCGAGTCCTCAATGATACGATTGATGATGATAGCTTGGAAGATCATTTTTGTTTATGGGTGCCGCCACCAGTGGCTAAGGCCCAATTTTTCAGTCCCTGTTTTACAGGGGCGTGTAATTACAATTTTTTTAGCAATAATTTGCCATAGGGCTCATTGCTGTGCTCCAAGTACAGTATCTGTGAGGGGTTGGAGTGTTGTGGCACCAGTGCCTAAGGCCCAATTTTTCAGCCCCTGTTTAACAGGGGCGTGTCATTACAATTTTTGAAGCAATACTTTGCAACAGGGCTCATTGCTGTGCTCCAAGTAACGTATCTGTGAGGGGTTGTAGTGTTGTGCCACCAGTTCCTAAGGCCCAATTTTTCAGCCCCTGTTCAACAGGGGCATGCAATTACAATTCTTGATCTAATAATTCACAGCAGGGCCCATTGCTGCACCCACCAAGAGTAACTCTGAGGGCTTACAGTGTTGTGGCAACGCCACCACCACCACCACCACCACGAAAGGCCCAATTTTTCAGCCCCTGTTCAAAAGGGGCATGTAATTACAATTCTTGATCTAATAATTCACAGCAGGGCCCATTCCTGCACCCACCAAGAGTAACTCTGAGGGCTTACAGTGTTGTGGCAACACCACCACCACCACCACCACCACGAAAGGCCCAATTTTTCAGCCCCTGTTCAACAGGGGCATGCAATTACAATTCTTGATCTAATAATTCACAGCAGGGCCCATTGCTGCACCCACCAAGAGTAACTGTCAGGGCTTACAGTGTTGTGGCACCAGCACCACCATCAAAGGCCCAATTTTTACTACCACTGTTCAACAATTATATGTAATTAAAATTCCTGATATAATAGTTGACAGCAGGGCGTTCCAGCACCAACCAAGAGTAACTGTGAGTGCTTACAGTGTTGTGCCAACACCAACAACTAAGGGGCCTATTTCTGCAGAGTATATACGGCAGGTCCCTACTTTCAAACATCCAACTTACAAACGACTCCTACTTGCAAACGCAAGAAGACAACAGGAAGTGAGAGGAAATCTACCACTAGGAAGGAAAATTCTCTCCTGTAAGAATAAATATGGGAGAAAGGTGTCTCCTCTGTACTGATGCTTTATCAGCAATCCTTGTTTCAAGAAAAACACCACATTTCAAAAACAGTTGTCATTGGGACGGAAAGTGAGGTGAAATGTTCTGAACAGGGGCACAGACAGCAAAACAAATGTTACAGGGGTGATAACCCTTACCTATGTTTTCCAAAAAGTTTAAAAATAGATTTTTGGGCTGGAGCTACACTTCAACAATGTACCTGTTCAAAATTACAAACAGATTCTACATAAGAACAAACCTACAGTCCCTGTCTTGTATGCACCGCCTGTATACGGCTGTTCAGAGTATATAGGGCCTTTTTTATTTTATGTGCGGGGTTCCCCTTAATATCCATACAAGACCCAAAGGGGCTGGTAATGGGCTGGGGTAGGGGGGGGGGGTCATGGGGTAGCTATGCCATTTTTCTTAAAGATTTTCATCCATATTACCGGGACCAGACATTACATTAAAGCCGCAAGCAGTTTTAAATGGCTTTTTTTTTCTATTAGAAGTGTCATTTTGTGCAGGGACAGTTCTAAACACGGGAAACACGTGGCACTTCACAGGCATACTTTAGACACCCCCCAGGTACGATATTTAAAGGAATATTTGACTTTTTTTTTTTCACTTTATGCATCATTAAAATGACTGCTCCCGAAAAACGACCGTTTTTAAAACTTCTTTTTGCATTGATACATGTCCCCTGGTGCAGAACCCGGGTTCCCAAACCCTTTTTAGGACAATAACATGCATAATAGTTGTTATAATTAGCACTTTAGAATTCGAACGTTCGCATCCATTGTATTTAATAGGGTTCTAATGTTCGTACGAACTTTCGGTCCGTTCGCGGGTTCTGGTGCGAACCGAACCCAGGGGTGTTCGGCTCATCACTAACCAACATACATGTTTGCACTGGCTGCTACTACACTGGGTGTCAAACACTTCTGTACTGGATGCATCAATGTGCACCTCTACACTGGCTGGCACTGCATAGACACATGCTTCTGCATTGGCCACCACTGCACGCATTAACACTGCATTGGCCACCACTGCAGGCATTACAACTGCATTGGCCACCACTGCAGGCATTAACACTGCATTGGCCACCACTGCAGGCATTAACACTGCATTGGCCACCACTGCAGGCATTAACACTGCATTGGCCACCATTGCAGGTATTAACACTGCATTGGCAACCACTGCAGGCATTACAACTGCATTGGCCACCACTGCAGGCATTAACACTGCATTGGCCACCACTGCAGGCATTAACACTGCATTGGCCACCACTGCAGGCATTAACACTGCATTGGCCACCATTGCAGGTATTAACACTGCATTGGCCACCACTGCAGGCATTAACACTGCATTGGCCACCACTGCAGGCATTAACACTGCATTGGCCACCACTGCAGGCATTAACACTGCATTGGCCAGCATTGCAGGTATTAACACTGCATTGGCCACCACTGCAGGCATTAACACTGCATTGGCCACCACTGCATGCACTGATGTGCACTTCTGCAATGGCCGCCAATCTGGTGGATAAATGTCCAATTTTTAAATTGCTGTGTTCTAAACATGCTTTAGAAAGGTCAATTTATCATCTGTGACATCAACAAACCCTTTTTATGAGAGATAAATTGTCCAAGTTGTTCTACAACAGCCAAGTAGATTTTACCTTATAGAAGAAGGGAATGAAGGGTATGATTGGTTGCTAATGGGTAGCACACTGAGAAAATGTTCTTCCGTCAGACACTTTATTAAAACAGTATTAAACCCAACAGCAAGTATTTATTATATTGCAGCTCACCAATTCTTAGATGTGAAGGCTGCATGAAGGCTGTATTAGTTTTATTTTTTAGGCTTTCTCCCCTTCCCCCCAGTACAGAACGCCCCATATTCCCAACAGTACAGCTCTACCCCATCAATACACATGCCCCAGTACAACTCCCTCCCCTCAGTACAGCTCTCTCTTGCTTTGGTTTTTGGTTAGATTGATCCTAAAATGAAACACAATTTTTAGATTCCTGACATGGTATTAGCACTTTTTACCACATTTATGTATTCTAATTTTTTAATGCTTTTGAAACAACTTTCGCTTGTGTAACCTTCCATATAATATGTCTTGAAATACTTCTTGTTTATTTCCAGTTGCATTGCTGTCTCAGTTGCTCCCATGGTAACATTTAAGCCTGAATAAGCTTCTCATGTAATATTTTCTGCAGGTGTAGTCAGCTTCCAGCCTCTTAAAAGTACTATAGCTTTATAAATAAGTCCTCAAAGGTCTGGCTCAGGCATTCCTGACGCACTTTACAACTTATTCCTTTTCAGTTCATAATAGCCAGAATTTGTCTCAGAAGTAATCTTTCATGCAAGGAATAGGAACATTCACTTGTGTGCAAGATCTTAAAAGTTCTGTTTTTCCAAAATGAAAGCAAGACTGGAGATTTCGCCCTCAACAACACAACAAAATAAAATTCATTTTTCATCTACTGGGAAAAAACAAATACGTTTTCTCTCTCCATGACTTCTAAACTCTAGGCCAAACCTTATGTCATATATTATAGAAATTACGACAGACAGGAGACTCGATGGAGACTCGATGGAGTCTGGGGCAGAGCTGACTTCATAGTCATTCACAAGGCTTCATTTGTCAAAATGTCTGTCATGCCCCATAGCAGCATAAGATTACAAAATTCATTCTTCAGTGTGAGTTTACGTTTATTGGTTCCTAATGGTAATGGGTACTGCAAACAGTTTGTTCTTACATACTTTGATATGTAAGGATCACTGTACATGGTACTGTAAGTAGCCATTAACATTAAGATAAATGTAACTCCATTGTATTTGATGACTCTATCATATTAGCATTTAGTGTACATTTTTGGCATCTTTGGCATGTTTTCAAAGATTCCAATCACTTGGTTTTAGTGCAGAACAAAAAATGTAAAATACACAATTTTAATACTAGTTTGCTCAGCACGTACGTGTCAAACAGGTAAACATATCTGAACAGAAATACAGTTTGCATGCACAAACAGCTTTTAAAATGCACGGGAAAGTACAGCGTTATTGTCAGATATTAGTAACACACCATCAAAATTCTGTTGTTACCACCAGGATACATACACTGGGGTTGATTTACTAAAGGAAAATAGACTGTGCACTTTGCAGATGCAGTTGCTCCAGAGCTTAGTAAATGAGTAAAGCTTCACTTTGCAAATACCACCCAATCAGGTGCAAGGAAAACAAAAACAAAATAATCTTTGCTTGCACATGATTGGATGATGGCAGTCAGCAGAGCTTCTGCTCATTTACTAAGCTCTGGAGCAAATGCACTTGCAAAGTGCACAGTCTTTTTCCTTTCAACCCCAAAGTGCAGTGTATGATGCATGATGACGACCATTACCAAAGCATGTCAGTTGCAAAAACAATTTGTAATATTTCGGCAGGTTATATGTCATCCTTATTTGTTATGTGTTTTCATTATACTCTGTCTCTTCTGTTAGGCTTGTTTATGCCAGACAATGCGTTATGCTTATTGGTAACGTCATGTTCATAAGACTGTCAAGTTCCAGGACCACTTCAGTAATGCAATAGGGCCAGCCAAAAAGGAGCAAGCTTGGAGACCTGATAAACATATTTTTTTTATAAGAAAATGCTGATATATATATATATATATATATATATATATATATATATATATATATATATATATATATATACACATATATGTAGCGGCCTCCACTCTCTCTCTCTATCAGTTCTTCTGGCTCTGGTCTAGGGGTATCTCTGAGGAGAGAGTGCGAGTTCACCAAGCCAAATTCCCCTGCAAATGTATGTGCAGTGAGAGACAATCCTCTTTTACCTTCGGGTCGGTGTTCTGCATCTGGAGCCTCCTCCTGGTGGTTTGTTGAACAATGTCTGCCAGAAAATGAGCCGCCACACCAAATAAAGCCCAACACTCCTTTATTCTTCCGATAACAGAGTAATGCACAGACAGTTGGACTCCCTCAATGAGTAGAACAGACAGAGGGGTGTGGATTCGAGTAGGCCCAGACACAATGAACTCTCCACTTTCCTTCCTGAAAGTGGGTTGCGGTCTCCAATCGAGGGGTGATATCCTTCCAGGCGGTCTCCGGTGGAGGCTCACCCGTCACTGGTGATATGCTGCACCAGGTCTTCAAGCAAGTACCCCCTCGCGGTCCATTACGCCTCTGGATTCGGGTACCCACTCCCGGGGTCCCCTAGGATCTCCTTCCCTCGCGGAACTCAGTGGTGGGCACTGAGCTCCAGACCTCCATCCGAGTACCTCACCCCAGGCCAAAGGTGCCTGGGATGGAACACGACCTCCGAACGTCCTCCAGGCCTGGGCCGCCTAGAGGACCGACACGAACCACCGCCCTCAGGCTGAAGGTGCCTGGGACTCGACCCCGTGACAAAGATGGCTGCCTCCTTCATACCCTCTCCCAGCAGGCACGGCGGGTTCCCCGCCCCACCATACCACTGCCAAGGGAGGACAAAAAGGGGCACGGCACTCAGCAATGGTTCAACCCCAGCCCAAGGCGACAGCGCCACCCGCTGAGCTGCAGGGAACTGCACATTACTGGTGTCTCTGCCAGTTTAAATACACAAGGAAAGTGCATGCCCGCTACATATATATATGTATGTGTATATATATATATATATATATATATATATATATATATATATATATATATATATATTAATTTTTTACTTTTTATTGAGATTTTCAAAGACAAATAAAGAATAAAAATCCACATTGGTAGGGAAAAGTGAATAATGACATATTTTAGATGCAATAATCAGTAGTCATACTGTAATTACCAGGTTCAGATATAAAATAAGTGATAACATTCAGAATGACTCCAATGATAGTTGCATGTCATGTTTATCAATGATTCCCCTCTCCTGTTGATATGCCACACACAAGCTAATCTCCAACTGATTAAAAAATATCATGAGAAAACTGGAAATTCTTGTAATGGTCACCAAGCACTTAAGCGTGCCGTGCCCAAAAAAAAAATTGCCTGGCAATACCAATAAAAGTAAACCTGTAACTGGTTATAGATACTTTTGAGCCTACTGGATGAAGGCAGGTGTTGGGCTGCAGTTTGTCCACTGACCTAAAGATGGCACTGTGCTGCTTTAGGCTGGCAGAAAATAATTTGGCACGAATTCTTATGGCCTTTAGGTGGTCATCTTCGGAAGACAAGCATCTGATCTTGGATGCCGAACTTTCGTAAGATTAGGGCAGCCATCTTGATACAGTAGTACTTAAATAGAAGTTTTTTTATCATTTTGGGAGCCTGCAGTGTGGGAGTAGTTCATGGACAGTGCACTTCTTGTTAGGGAGACAGTAGGAGCAGTGTTAAAGCGGAGCTCATCCCTTCTTCTTTCCCCCCACTGCCTTCTGGGACACACACAGGTCCCAGAAGAAGGCAAGACCATTCAGAAAGCACAGTGTCGTGACTTGCGCATGCACTGAAGGAATCCACTGCCAGTTTCCCTTAGTGAGGATGCTGGTGCCTGCACCCGAAGCCGATTGACAAATCGGCTTGGGATGCTGACATCGCTGAATCAGTTGACAGGTAAGTGTCCTAATATTAAAAGTCAGCAGCTACAATATTTGTAGCTGCTGACTTTTAATTTTTTATTTTTTGCCCAGACATTAACTCCTCTTTAAAGAGAGGTACCCGACAAGGAGGGAAAGAGTAAGTTTCCCTTTACAGGGTGTCTCTTTTGCCAGCTCCTTGAAACAGTCTCCTATCAGCCAGATAAACTGCAAGGACTTTTAGGGTCTCAGAGCGGCCCAGTAACCTGGATACCTCCACCAAAGGAAGTACTCCTCAGGCATTCTGGGGTTTGTAAGCTCATATTATATTGCTATTGAAAATGTGCCTTGTTGACAGACATTACCGTTCTGCTTCAGGAAGTGTGTAGCCCACAACTAATGTAGTGCCATTTCTGTAAAACACCTTATTTCTGTGATCATTCAATTTATAATTATTTTCTTTTTTTTTTACAGGTACTTATATAGCACCATCAAATTTTGCAGCGCTTTACACATATATATTGTACATTCACATCAGTTCCTGCCCTCAAGGAACTTACAATCTAAGGTCTCTAACTCACATTCATACTAGGGCTAACTTAGACAGGAGTCAATTAATCTATCAGCATGTCTTTAGAGTGTGGGAGGAAACTGGAGTACCCGGAAGAAACTCTTACAGGCACAGGGAGAACATGCAAACTCCAGGCAGGTAGTGCCATGGTTAGGATTTGAACCGACAACTCTAGTGCTGCCAGACAGAAGTGCTAACCAATATACAGTAACATTTAAGTAGCATGTGTTGACTTCTCCCACTTTTCATGTATGCTGGTTAAGCCTCACCCATATGCACACCAGCTTTGATGACAAAATATGTTGAAAACAATTTTACTTTTATAAGAACAATGTTAAATGCCATTCACTGTCCAGTGAGATCTAAAAATGAGAACCAGGGCTTTTATTCAGCAGGAACGCGGGGGAACGCAGTTCCGCCACCTCCAGAACTGAATGTATGTAATGGCAAGGGGTGCTGGGGTGTGCTGGCTGCTGGGGAATCTATTGGTTGCTGGAGGGGATCTATTTTTGCGGAGGAAGGGGGTCTATTGTTGCTGGGGAGGTCTTCTGTTGTTGGTGGGGAATCTATTATTGCTGGGGGTGGGACTTATGTTGCAGGGGGGTCAATCATTGCTGGGAGGGATCTACTGTTGAGGGAGGGGTCAAATATTGCTGGCTGCTGCAGGGTCTATTGATACTGGCTGCTGGGAGTCCATTGTTGTTGGGGTGGACCTATTGTCGTAGGGGTGTCCTTTGCTGGCTAGATCTATTTTACTGCATTTCTTGTTATTATTAACAAATTCCGTACAAAATACTTAGCACCACAAAATGATACTTGGTTCTGCATTCTCTAAAAGGGGTGGTACTGGGAGGTTGGTAAGCGGTGGAATCAGGGAACGGTGCTTAGAGGTGGGTAGGGGTTGAATCAAGGGGTTACCCAGAAGGGAAGAGTTCCAGTACCCATTCTCTGAGAAAAAAAGCCCTGATGATAACCACCTAGCTAAAATAAACATCTGTACCCTAATGTTAACCACTTAAGTCCCGGACCATTTTGGCTGGTTAAAGACCAGGCCACTTTTTGCGATTCGGCACTGCTTCGCTTTAACTGACAATTGCGCGGTCGTGCGACATGGCTCCCAAACAAAATTGACGTCCTTTTTTTCCCATAAATAGAGCTTTCTTTTGGTGGTATTTGATCACCTCTGCAGTTTTTATTTTTTGCGCTATAAACAAAAATAGAGCGACAATTTTGAAAAAAATGCAATATTTTTTACTTTTTGCTATAATAAATTTCCCCAAAAAATATATAAAAAAACATATTTTTTCCTCAGTTTAGGCCGATACGTATTCTACTACATATTTTTGGTAAAAAAAATTGCAATCAGCGTTTATTGATTGGTTTGCGCAAAAGTTATAGCGTTTACAAAATAGGGGATAGTTTTATGGCATTTTTATCAAAAAATTTTTTTTACTAGTAATGGCAGCGATCAGTGATTTTTTTCATGGCTGCGACATTATGGCGGACACATCGGACACTTTTGACACATTTTTGGGACCATTGTCATTTTCACAGCGATCAGTGCTATAAAAATGCACTGATTACTGTGAAAATGACACTGGCAGTGAAGAGGTTAACCACTAGGTGGCACTGTAGGGGTTAAGTGTTCCCTGCATAGTGTTTCTAACTGTAGGGGGGATGGGCTGTGTGACACATGACACTGATCTCCGCTCCGAGTACACAGAGCCGAGATTCGTGTCATTGTCACTAGGCAGAGACGGGAGATGCTTGTTTACACAAGCATCTCCCCGCTCTATACTTCCGTGAGATGATCGCGGGGATCCCCCCAGCGATCAAGTCCGCGGGACCCGCGGTCCGACTCACAGGGATGGCGTCAGGGTCGCGAGCGCGCCGCCGGCGGTGCGTGTCCGCGACCACACGGACAGGCACTTAAAGGGGACGTACAGGTACGTTGATGTGCCTGTCCGTGCCATTCTGCCGACGTAAATGTACAGGAGGCGGTCGGCAAGTGGTTAAATTATTGTGAATTGAGCCTATTATATACAGTAATTTGTTGGACAGTTTGTCAAGTATGATACTTTCAGGCTGAGTTCACACCAGTCCGGTGCGAATTCCAGCTCCGTTCTCTGTGCGAAGAGAAGAAGCAGCTGTTCAACGCATTCCTCTGCATTGTAGGTGCGAAATAGATGAGCAGGGAGAGAGGGAGGTGTAGTGAAGAGAGGGAAAAATGTCTGTATAGAACGCAATGCATATGCGAATCAGATGCGTGCCCATAGAAGATAATGGGCCTGAAATCGCACCTGAGCCGCACCGCAATGCCTAGAAAACGCACACGTTTTTTGGGCAATGCGCAGTGCAAATTCATCGCACATATGTGAACCAGCCTCATTAAAATCAATGTATTTTATAATGTTATGCGAATTGGATGCGGTTTAAGCCGCAACCAATTTCGCATAGGTGTGAACGGGGCCTTAAACTAGAATGGTGCAGTTCGAAATCTTTTTAGCTTCTGGTTAGGAACAATTTCAAGTGTCATCCTGGCACCTTCTGAGATTTAAAAAGGTAATTTTACCTGTCTACGTTTTCTAGTTTTTACCAGCAAATTTCAAGTTAGGTCTGCAATATGACACACAGTGGGGAGAACAAGTATTGCAGGTTTTCCTACTTACAAAGCATGTAGATGTCTGTTATCATAGGTGCTCTTCAACTGTGAGAGATGGAATCTAAAACAAAAATCCAGAAAATCACATTGTATGATTTTTAAATAATTAATTAGCATTTTATTGCATGACATAAGTATTTGATCACCTACCAACCAGTAAGAATTCTGGCTCTCACAGACCTGTTATTTTTTCTTTAAGAAGCCCTCCTGTTCTCCACTCATTACCTGTATTAACTGCACCTGTTTGAACTTGTTACCTGTATAAAAGACACCTGTCCACACACTCAATCAAACAGACTCCAACCTCTCCACAATGGCCAAGACCAGAGAGCTGTGTAAGGACATCAGGGATAAAATTGTAGACCTGCACAAGGCTGGGATGGGCTACAGGACAATAGGCAAGCAGCTTGGTGAAAAGGCAACAACTGTTGGCGCAATTATTAGAAAATGGATCAAGTTCAAGATGACGGTCAAACTCCCTCGGTTTGGGCAAGATATCACCTCGTGGGGCATCAATGATCATGAGGAAGGTGAGGGTTCAGCCCAGAACTACATGGCAGGACCTGGTCAATGACCTGAAGAGAGCTGGGACCACAGTCTCAAAGAAAACCATTAGTAACACACTACGCCACCATGGATAAAAATCCTGCAGCGCTCGCAAGGTCCCCCTGCTCAAGCCAGCACATGTCCAGGCCCATCTGAAGTTTGCCAATGACCATCTGGATGATCCAGAGGAGGAATGGGAGAATGATCATGTGGTCTGATGAGACAAAAATAGAGCTTTTTGGTCTAAACTCCATTTTCCGTGTTTGGATGAAGAAGAAAGATGAGTACAACCTCAAGAACACCATCCTAACTGTGAAGCATGGAGGTGGAAATATCATTCTTTGGGGATGCTTTTCTGCAAAGGGGACAGGACGACTGCACCGTATTGAGGGGAGGATGGATGGGGCCATGTATCACGAGATCTTGGCCAACAACCTCCTTCCCTCAGTAAGAGCATTGAAGATGGGTCGTGGCTGGGTCTTCTAGCATGACAACAACCCAAAACACACAGCCAGGGCAACTAAGGAGTGGCTCCGTAAAAAGGATCTCAAGGTCCTGGAGTGGCCTAGCCAGTCTCCAGACCTGAACCCAATAGAAAATCTTTTGAGGGAGCTGAAAGTCCGTATTGCCCAGCGACAGCCCCGAAACCTGAAGGATCTGGAGAAGCTCTGTATTGAGGAGTGGGCCAAAATCCCTGCTGCATTGTGTGCAAACCTGGTGAAGAACTACAGGAAACGTAGAATCTCTGTAATTGCAAACAAAGGTTTCTGTACCAAATATTAAGTTCTGCTTTTCTGATGTATCAAATACTTATGTCATGCAATAAAATGCAAATCATACAATGCAAATCATACAATGTGATATTCTGGATTTTTGTTTTAGATCCGTCTCTCACAGTTGAAGTGTACCTATGATAAAAATTACAGACCTCTACATGCTTTGTGAGTAGGAAAACCTACAAAATTGGCAGTGTATCAAATACTTGTTCTCCCCACTGTATCTATTGTAGTACCTGTTTACCTGGAAAAGGCATGGAACCTATAATATCACTTAAACCAAACATGTTTGAGGGTGCTTGTGTAAGCAAGACTAAATGTAGATACCACAGTAGTTAGAATGGAATCACATAACTTAACCCTCCCTTGTAATTATTATGTCAAGCTGAGTGATTTGACCCTACGTCTGCCTGCAGCTATTGTCTCTGCGTGGGGTAGCATGCTCTTCCTTTGTATCTCAAAGTGGTCATGCAAAATATATATTGTTTGTAGACACCTGCATCTTTCAAAGTAGTTAAAAACGTGTCTCGTACGCATCCCTGACCATACCCCTGAAGCCTGCAGCACACGTGTCTCTTGACTGATTGTGCACCTGTGGAATTTATTTCGTTTTTTTATTTATTCTTGTGCATGTATATAAACTATCATTGAGATTCAATGTAAAGTTTCCATAATTAGCCACTTTCTCCGCACCTTCATGTGAGCTATCTTTAACCACTTCAGACCCGGAAGGATTTACCAACTTCCTGACCTGGCTGTTTTCTGCGATACGGCACTGTGTCGCTTTAACTGACAATTGTGCAGTCGTGCGACGCTGTACCCAAACATGGATGTCCTTTTTTCCCACAAATCTTTTGGTGGTATTTGATCATCTCTGCGGTTTTTATTTTTCCCGCTATAAACAAAGAGCGACAATTAAAAATATATATATATATATATATTTTTTACTTTCTGCTATAAAACATTTCTCCAAAAAATGTAGAAAAACTAATTTTTTCATCAGTTTAGGCTGCTATATATTCTGCTACATATTTTAGGTAAAAAAAAATAGCAATAAGCGTATATTGATTGGTTTGCGCAAAAGTTATCACGTCTATAAAATAGGGGATAGATTTATGTCATTTTTTATTATTATTATTTTTTTTACTATCAATGGCGGCGATCAGTGATTTTTAGCGGGACTACGACATTGCGATGGACAGATCTGACACCTAACGGACATTTTTGACATTATTACAGTAATCAGTGCTAAAAATAGGCACTGTTATTGTACTAATGACACTGACAGGTAAGGGGTTAACATCAGCGGTGATCAAGGGGTTAAATGTGTTCCCTGTTTGTGTTTTCTAACTGTATGGGGGACTGTGTGACTGGGGAAACACAGATCCGTCTTCCCGCTTAGCAGAAAGACAGGATCTGTGTGATCTCCCCTGTCAGAACAGAGATCTGCATTGTTCACACAGGAAGGTCCCCGTTGTGTCACTGCAGGGAAGGATCGCAGGTGGCCGGGGGACATTGAGTCCGCCAGACCCGTTAATTGGCTCCCCTGCTGGCCAATGGGAGAGCGCAAGCCACTGGAAAATTGAGTTCACGAGACGACGTACACCAAATGCCCCGTACACACGGTCGGACTTTTGACTGGCCAAAATCACATTGGAATTCCGACGGAATTCTATCGGAGTAAAAACTCCAACGGAATTCCTCTGAATTTCCGATGGAAAAAGTCAGATGGGGCATACACACTGTCGGAAATATTCAAAGAAAAAATTCCGTCAGACTTTTTCCATCGGAAATTCCGATCTTGTGTGCAAGGCATAAGGCGTTTCGCCGGAAAAAGCCAACCTGCGGCTGGTCGGCAAGTGGTTAAAAAAGGCCCCTGTAGTATAATCCAAGGTTAATTTATAGATATTGATGTACTTAAGGGAATTAAGCTGTTCACTTCACAAGGAAATTTGTAGTTTGCAAATTAATTTGTCCCATAGCTTAGTGAATGTGATGAAACTGTTGGCGCTATATAAATCCTGTATAATAATAATAATAAAAATCATTAAAAGATCAAAATATAGCAAAAACTAGAGAAAAAAACATCAAATGAAGGACTATCTTGGTGGCCAAGGATTCACATATATAAAATTATAAAAATATTTTTATTACAGACATATTAAAATCCACAGAAGAATGTTCCTGTTTGTTCTGTACTGTATACTGTTGTACACAAAAAAAAGGTTCTGAGGGCAGAAATCTGATCCATCTCACACAGGTCAGGGTGTGGTCAATTTGAATCTTTTTTTGTCCATGGCACTTGTCCAGACCTGTCCCAAATTTACTTTTGTCCATGACACATTTAGCAACTCAATAGCCAAATATTCCCTAGAGTTCATCCGTCTTTGAATTAGACCTCTTTCACACTGAGGAGTTTTTCAGGCGTTTTAGCGCTAAAAATAGCGCCTAAATACCTCCTGAAAAACTCCTGCCCTGCAGTCTCAATGTGAGAACCAGAGTGCTTTCACACTGAGGCGATGCGCTGGCGGGACCGCTCCAAAAGTCCTGCTAGCAGCATCCTTGGAGCGGTGAGAGGAGCGGTGTGTTTACCGCTTCTCCATCGCTCCTTCCCATTGAAAGCAATGGGAAACCGCGGTAATACCGCGGGCAATGCGCCTCTGCAGAGGCGCATTGCCGGCGGTATTAACCCTTTTTTGGCCGCTAGCGGGGGTTAAAACCGCACCGCTAGCGCCCAAATACCGCCGCAATTCCGACGGTATAGCGCCGCTAAAAATAGCGCGCTATACTGCCACCGCACCTCCCGCCCCAGTGTGAAAGGGGCCTTAAAGTAGATTTGTCTTCTGTCACTTTTGTTATTTAACAGCTAGAAATGTCTCAGATTAAGGACTAAACTTGAAAATGACTAAAGCAGGCCATACACGGTCGAATTTCGAACAAATTTTCTTTTCAAAATCAGAAAGTTCGTTTTTTTTTTGTGATCCGATGATGCCACCATTGATTTTCAAAATTTGGCCGGGAATATTCTTTTCTCTCCAGGAATTTTCTTTTCTTGCACATGCGCATTTTTTTTTTCTATTACATTTTTTTGCACGATTCTCCCATCATTGATTAGAAAACCGTTTGTTTTTCAAAAAATTTCCAACATGTCCGATTCCTCAAATTTGATTGCCGCACAAAATTGCTGCAGCCCCACTAACGGTGCGAAATTCGTACGAAAATTCTTTGATACGATTTTCGAAAGAAAATTCTTTTGAAATTCGAACCGTGTATGGCCGGCTTAAGGCCTCATTCACACGGGCCTTAATGCAGCTGTAGAAATGTTACTGATAATTGAGGTAAGGAACAAAAGTTCCTGCATAATGACCAGTAAATAGATCAGGTTAAAATGCGTAAAGAATTGTCCTGTCTCTCATTCAATGGTATACATGTATACACATGTCCTCAGGTGCAGATTTTTGGTTATGGAACTAAATGAAGTGCATGTTTGTGAATGTCTCCACAGCTGTGTGAATGAGGTATAAAATTGCCCTTACATCAGCAGATATACATACACAATAAAAGCATTAGTTGGGTGGATTTGGCCATACCAGCTTTTGTCTAAATATGAGAGATCTCAAAGCTCAAGCAATTTTATGATATGAAGGACACTGGAGGTGTTTCTGTAATGGTTATGTGTAGGGACAAGCAAATCTGCACAGGGTCCATTCGCGGGGGTTAGTCGAATCCTGCTAATAATCAGTGAAACATGAATTTAGCAGCAAATCCTATTAAAGTCTATCTAGGAGATGAATCTTGATACTAAAATGTATCCATTTTCAAAATATATACACAAGATATAGTCAAAAGGGACATAGGCACTGGTGAATGATATTACGGGGCAGTATGATTTTTGTGGACAGTGGCAGTGACAGTGTATTTTTGGCATCACATTTTTTGGATGTGTATTGATTTTTTTACATTTTACATTGAAATAGAAGTCTGGCCTAAGCTTAAACCTTTTTGCCACCCCTATTCTAAGCCCTATATTAAAGCGGAGCTCCACCCTTAAGTGGAACTTCCGCTCATCGGAACCCTCCCCCCCTCCGGTGTCACATTTGGCACCTTTCAGGGGGGAGAGGGGTGCAGATACCTGTCTAAGACAGGTATTTGCACCCATTTCCGGGAATCCTCTCTGCGGGTATTCTGCGGGTAGTACGTCACTTCCCGCAGAATACCCGTTGTGTTCTGGGAGACACTCGGCTCCCAGAACACAACAGGGACCAGTAAGAATGGCGCAGCGCGACTCGCGCATGCACTGTAGGGAATCGGGCAGTGAAGCCGCAAGGCTTCACTTCCTGGTTCCCTCACCGAGGATGGCAGTGGGGGCAGCAGAGTGACGAGCAATTGCTCGTCTTCTGCTGCGGACGTCGCTGGACTCCAGGACAGGTAAGTGTCCTAATATTAAAAGTCAGCAGCTGCAGTATTTGTAGCTGCTGGCTTTTAATTTTTTTTTCAGGGGAGCTCCGCTTTAACTAGCCTGTAAAGGAAAGATGTGTATACTTACCTAATCTAATGATGCTCCAATACGGTCACATGATCTCCCCAGCGGCATGCTTCAGGTGAGATGGGAGAGCAGCAACAACGACTGCAGTTCCTGGGTGATGACATCACCTATAGTCTTACTATAGGGCATTTGTTGTCCACTGTCACTCCTCTCCCCTGAAGCTGGTGCTGGGAGTCGATCACATGACTGGACCGGAGCATCCTTAGATTAGGTACGTATACACATCTCTCCTTTACAGAGAAGTTAGTACAGTATAGGGCATAGAATGGGGTGGGAACAGGTTAAATCTTAGAAAGGCTTAGACCAGACTTCTACTTTAAAGTGGTTGTTAGGCATTATTATAAAACTATGCCAGTCCCTCTATTAGAGGCTGGCATAGCACAATGTGTAAGTTGTATTTAAAAATGAGTGCTGTAAATACTGAATATCAGCTGTCTTCAGGCCAGTCACATCACTCGCGGCCACTTTTCAGCTCGAGGGGCCGTGATCTCCCTCTGACATCAGCCAGATCACGTGGCCACTCATCTCCTCCACAGAAGCCATCCATCGGAGTTGTAAAGCGGCCACGAGTCACATGACCGGCCTGAAGACAGCTGATATTCAGTATTTACAGCACTCGTTTTTAAATACAACTTACACAGTGTGTTATGCCAGCCTCTAATAGAGAGGCTGGCAGTGACAAATTTAATATTTTAATATTACAATAATAGCGGCTCTATCCAAGGTGGAAACAATGTCAAAAGGAGCTATCGGATAACCACCGATGTCTAGATAAAGCTACGCAACCGTATTGCGAAACGCGTTGACGTCATCAGCGTCTTGTGACGCCATTTACAGCAATCCCTGTAGGGTTGGCGTGCTGTGTGGAGGGAATGATCAGGCTGACGATTGGACCCTCCCGGGAATGCTAGCAGGTGACTGCACTAAACTATCGTATTGGATCAGAGGGAAAGAGAGATTACATTGTACAAGACCACTTGGAAGCGTGTATTGAGCAGTAGTAAAGTATATACATTATCCCAGCTTAGACTGCCCCTGCCTGTACACCCCTGCTGCTGCACTAAGATTCCGGACTTACGTCTGACAAGTACATTATTTGTATCACATTAGCCTCAAGCCTTATTCAGGATTTTTTATATACAGCACATCCAGCTTTCCCATGAAGTGTGTCTGCAGCTTATTAAAGACAGCCAACTATACACACTTACTGCATGGCTACAAGGATCTCCAGTGTGGCCAATCACCACCTGTATACGGTGCTATGTTTAAATCATTAAATTAACCAGCAGAGCTCTAATCTATAGTAAATCCATCCCACACCAACAATACTGCAATGAATGGTATACCCATAACCTACTTTTGAGACTTAAGCCTTGTACACACGACCAAGAATCTCGTCGCAAAAAAAACGTTGTTTTTCTCGACGGGTTTCTTGTCAAGCTTGACAAGATTCTTGTCAAGCTTTTCTTGCATACACACTGTCAATCCAAAATCTTGTCGTTGTAAAGTGCGGTCACGTACAAAACGTACAACGGCAGTATAAAGGGGAAGTTCTATTCCAATGGCGCCACCCCTTGGGCTGCTTTTTCTGATCTTGTGTTACCGCGTGTTAGTAAAAGTTTGGGGAGAGACAATTCGTGCTTTTCAGTCTTCGTGCTTTCAGTTCGTTACAGCGTGACGAATTTTGCTATCTCCATTACGAACGCTAGTTTTACAAGAAGGTGCTCTCCCGTCTCATACTTGATTCTGACCATGCGCGGTTTTTGAAGACTTGTTAAAGTATACACACGAATGGTTTTCTCATCCAAATACAGTCTGACGAGAATCACAACGAGAAAAATGAGACTTCCGACGAGAAAAAAGAAAGCAGGTCTTCTTTTTTTCTCGTCGAGATTCTGGGCAGTTTTCTTGACGAGAAACCTGAAAGCCTCGTACACACGCACGGTTTTCTCAGCAAGAAAGCTCTCCCAACAGTTTTCTTGTTGTTTCTTGCCGAGAAAACCGGTCGTGTGTACGAGGCTTTAGTATTGCTGGGATCGGACTGCATGACTTTATTGTTCCATAAGCGGATGCTTATAGCCACAGACAGCTACCTCTAAACACACAGGGGAACTGTGTTTGCAAGTGACACCTGAGCATTATTCCACCCTTGATGCTTCACTGTGCCCATGACTAGACTGATGTTTAACATGGGAGTCTATGGAAGGAGTGCCCGGCTTTGAAAAATCAGTTCTCCCCGACCGTAGGTCTCCCAGTCACCATACTTTGCACACTTGTAGAGGAGACATGGGGCTACATGTGTGCCAAGTTGGGGTCCAGGGGACCTACGGCCGGCCGGTACTGGGTCCCCAAAGTTCGGGAGCCACTTTTCTCCCCGTCTCTTGTAGTAGGGATTACTTTTGTTTTAAACATGTCATACTAACCTGTGTTTTGCAATGGTTTTACACAAAGCTGCTCTGATCCTCCTCTTCTCAGGTCCTGGCTCCTCCCCCCTGCTGAGTGCTCACCATTGCAAGCTACTTACTATGGGGGCACTCATGCGGGCTCACTCCTGAGCCACGCTCTGTGCATCCATTGACACACAGAGCGTGGCTTGGCCCCGTCCCCTGCTCCCTCCTCCTTGCCCAAATTAAACACTTTAGTCACCTACTGATCATTAAACAGTCAAGTGAAAAAAAAAAAGTACATTATTAATTGTCGGAAAAGTGCCCCAGCAGACAATGAAGCCTTGGTGTGAATCATACAGTTCAAGTCAAATTTTTTTGGGGGGTTGAATTCTAAAAAGACTGTTGCTTCCTCAAGCTCTGTGTATAATACCATGACAGTAAGGTATGAAAACAGTCACTGAGCCATTATAGTTACAGGCTGTGTATTCAAAGTATCTGATGACAAGGGTTGACCGTGCAGGTTAATCTGTTCTAAGAATTAGCTTCCTTGAAGAAAACAGGATGGAACACTAACGGAGGAGTTATGTAACACGCGCCAATCAATAATAAATCAGTCTTCTGACATCCCTCCAGCACAGCATGGCGTACACTGTTTGTGCTGTGACACAATGTAGATATGGTGAAGAAATGCTCAGCAAAGGTTTTTGAGTACATTTTAGGCATTTTCAGCTAAGCAGGCTGTACAAGTGTATGAAAGGGTTCACTAATGCATTGAAGCACCGGTATGTAACAATGCATAGCGTTCTTTCAATAAACCCAATGTCTTGTCTATGTAAATTACAGTGGTTATTTCATTGATTTTTTTGGCTCAACTAGCTAAATATTTGCTAGTAAGCTGGTGCAGTGTGATTATTTAAAATGCATGTTTAGAACATAGGCTGTTCATGTAACTTGGGCTAATGACAAGAGATCCTAGGAGACAAATAGTATGTGAAGGTATTATGTAACTAAGATATTCCGACCACCATGTTTGGTACACAGTGATATAAAATCATTGGCAACCTTGGAGATTTTGCAAGGAATGGATAAAATGACATCACACATGGGGTGGGCTTGGATAAATTCTTATGTGCTGATTAGCCTAAAACCTCCTACACCTGATCGGATTTCCATCGGACAAAGCGTAGGACTTTTGTCCGAAGGGCGTTGGCCGTGAACGAATTGGCGGCCAACAAACACGAAACTACGATGTTTTTCAGCTCTTTAGCGCCACCCTTTGGGCAACTTCTGCTAATGTGGTGTTATGGTGAACATTGCTTCTGAGCATGCGTGTTTGTACTTTGGATTTTTGTCCGACGGACTTGTGTACATACAATCGGAAACTCCGACAAGACACATTTGCTGTCGGAAAATTTTAAAGCATGCTATCCAACATTTGTTGGCAGAAAATCCGACGACAATTGTCCGATGGAGCATACAAACGGTCGGATTTTCCGACAACAGCCTGCCATCAGACAATTGCCGTCTGAAAATCCGATCGTGTGTACGAGGCTTAAGGCTCCGTGCACACTGGCATTGAAAAAACGCCAGTTCCCTTGGCAGAAAAAACGCTCATATAGGGCATTCTTGTAAACATGTTTAGGTGCATTTAGGAGCGCTTAGTGTTATTTCTGCCAGCAAATTCCAATTAAAAACACAAACCAGAAAGTTTTTTTTTTCTGCCTCTAAACACAAAGCTTAAAATATGCCTGTAAACATTCTAATGTGCATAGAGGGTAACGTTGAGTAGCTTCTACAGGCGGAACACAACTCCTGTCGAAGCAGCATTTTTAAGTCAGTGTGCATGGACCCTTAGTCAGATCAAATAGATAACAACAGCAGACTATTCATTTATTACATTTGGCTCACAACACTTTATTGATTAACTAGTATCCATTCATCAGCATTACATCTCTGATTTGACTACTTGAAGTTCTGTCATGCTTTTGAATGTAGGGTTGTTTTTAGCCAAAGTCCAGCACTGTGCCACTAATAATCAAAGGGCACACAATACGTGATGCACATTGTGTTTTGTATCATATTAAATTGATAAATCTGATAAGTAGAAGCCATTCCTGTGCCTTCAAGTGGATAGACAGAGAGAGGCCTCAGAAAGTGTTGAAGAGGGGTAAACAATATGCTGGATATTATATAGTTATGCTCATAAGTTTACATACCCTGGCAGAATTTATGATTTCTTTCATTTTTCAGAGAATATGAATGATAACACAAAAACATTTCTTTCACTCTTGGTTAGAGTTTCGCTGAAGCCATTTATTATCAATCAACTGTGTTTACTCTTTTTAAATCATAATGACAACAGAAATTACCCAAATAATCCTGATGAAAAGTTTATATACCCTGGTTATTTGGCCTGATAACATGCACACAAGTTGACACAAAGGGGTTTGAATGGCTATTAAAGGTAACCATCCTCACCTGTGATCTGTTTGCTTGTAATTTGTATGTGTGTATAAAAGGTCAATGAGTTTCTGGACTCCTGACAGACCCTTGCATCTTTCATCCAGCGCTGCACTGACGTTTCTGGATTCTGAGTCATGGGGAAAGCAAAAGAATTGTCAAAGGAGCTGCAGGAAAATGTAGTTGAACTGTATTAAACAGGAAAGGGATATAAAAAGATATCCAAGGAATTGAGAATGCCAATCAGCAGTGTTCAAACCCTAAATCAAGAAGTGGAAAATGAGGGGTTCTGTTGAAACCAAACCACGGTCAGGTAGACCAACTAAAATTTCAGCCACAACTGCCAGGAAAAATGTTCGGGATGCAAAGAAAAACCCACAAATTACTTTAGGTGAAATACAGGACTCTCTGAAAACATGTGGTGTGGCTGTTTCACGATGCACAATAAGGAGGCACCTGAAGAAAGATGGGCTGCATGGTCGAGTCGCCAGAAGAAAACCATCACTACTCAAATGCTACAAAGTATCCCGCTTATAATACGCCAAACAACACAGAGACAAGCCTCAAACCTTCTGGCACAAAGTCATTTGGAGTGATTTAGCTTTTTGGCCACAACCATAAATGCTACATTTGGAGAGGAGTAAACAAGGCCTATGATGGAAGGTACAAAGGTGGATTGCTGATGTTTTGGGGATGTGTGAGCTACAAAGGCACAAGAAATTTGGTCAAAATTGTTGGTAAGATGAATGCAGTGTGTTATCAAATAATACTGGAGGAACATTTGCATTCATCAGCCAGGAAGCTGCGCATGGGACGTACTTGGACAGTCCAACATGACAATGATACAAAACACAAGGCCAAGTCGACCTGTCATTGGCTACAGCAGAATGAAGTGAAGGTTCTGGAGTGGCCATCTCAGTCTCCTGACCTTAATATCATTGAGCCATCTGGGGAGATCTCAAATGTGCAGTTCATGAAAGACAGCCCAAGAATTTACAGGAACTGGAGGCTTTTTGCCAAGAGGAACGGGCAGCTTTACCATCTGAAAAGATGAAGAGCCTCATCCACAAATACTGCAAAAGACTTCAAGCTGTCATTGATGTTAAAGGGGACAATACATGGTATTAGGAACTGGGGTATGTAAACTTTTGATCAGTGTCATTTGGGTAGTTTCTGTTGCTATTATGATTTAAAATTAGTAAACATGGTTAATTCATAATAAATGGCTTCAGTCAAACACTAACCATGAGTGAAAGAAAAGTTTTTGTGTTATCATTCATATTCTCTGAAAAATGGCTAAGAAATAATAAATTCTGTCAGGGTATGTAAACTTATGAGCACAACTGTATGTCACTCTATAAATCCTTCAGCTATTTTACTGAAAAATAGAACATTTTATTTTATCCTCTGTTCCTTAACTGAACTACTCCAAAAGCTTATTTTAAAGATAACTTGCAATTTCATTGCAGATCCTTTAGTAGTCACTGACCCTGTAGTTTGTACAAATGATTAAATAACGTATTTGGAGGGATGAATGTGCTCACTGCAAGACCCAGTTTCTCTGGACATCTGAAAATAATCTCTTCTTAGGAGCCACTAGAGGGAGATCTGGGCAAGCCAAGAAAGGGGCTGATCATTTAACCCAGGGGTGCCCAATCAGTGGCCTGGGGGCCACATGTGACCCGCGGAGCTCTCTGAAGTGGCCCGCGACCTCCTGCTCTGGAATGGAATAGAATAGAATACTGTTATTAAAGGTAATTTTAGTACTAAAATCACAGTGTATATATGGGCATATGTGTTCTGCAGTGGTTACTGGGCTGTTTTCAACTGATCCGCAGGCACTGAGCCATAGACTTCTATTACCTGCGAGTTTGGTGTGCTTTCTGAAAGTGCACCACACCTACAGGATATTATAGAAGTCTATGGCAAAGTGCAGCTAAACTGCAGCAAAGCCACAGGGGTAAACAACAGTGCATCAGTGTGAAAGCTGACCCAGACCCCTTTCACACGCTCAGTCCGACCCAAATCGGACCCTCCATTCACCTCTAAGGAGAGGCAGATGTAAATGGACTTGTGTCCGTTTACAAACACCTACCTCCAATCCGCAAAAAAAAAAAAAAGAGTTCAGTGGGCTCTATAGAGTGGGCTGCCATCCACCCGCTCCGTTTATTGTGGCCCGCGACCGGTTACCAAGCCGCTTAAGTGGCCCCCTCTCTTCAAAAGGTTGGGCACCGCTTATTTAACCTAATGCAGCGCTCCCTCTAGTGGCTTCCAAGAGGTTTACAGAAACTAGGGCCCTCATTGAGCAGGGAGAATAGACTGTCATTATTATTTTTTTACACAGGATGTGAGACAGTTAATAGATATATATAATTACTGTAGTTATACTTTAGAGTACATATTTTGAAATACATACAATATATCCAAATATAAAATATGTGTACAATAGAAAGTAAGGGAAAAAAAAAAACGAAAAATATTGACAAAAAATTATTATTCTACATATTTTATATAGTGCCAACACTTTGTACAGCACTTTAAAAAAATGAAAACAGACAGTGCAGTCACAATACATTTCAATATAAGAGGAATTAGAGGGTTATACTTGTTAGAGCTTATGATCTAAATTGGAGGGTCAAGTGATACAAAAGGTAATAAATGTGCGAAATGGTCTGATGGAGAAAATTAAAGTTTAGTTGCTTGGTGGAGGCAGGATAGACTTCTCTAAAGGGATGGGTTTTCAGGGATCGTCTAAAGGTGGACAGAGTAGAAGATAGTCAGACAGATTGTGGTAGGGAGTTCCAGAGGATAGGAGAGGCTCTGAACAAGTCCTGGTGGCAATCATGGAAGGAGGCGATGAAGGTAAGTGATGTAGCTGACGGCAGAGTTGTGGAGGGTTTTGTGAGCTGTGTATTTTGAATTGTATTGGTTGGGTGAGCAGAAGCCAGTGGAGGGATCGTCAGAGAGGGGTGGCAGACACTGAATGGCTGGTAAGGTGGATGAACCATCCTAGAAGCAACATTCCTGATGGACTGAAGAGGGGATTGCCTAAAAGTAGGCCAATGAGGAGGGGGTTGCAATAGTTGAGACAAGAGATTACCAGGGAGTGAATTAGAAGCTTTGCAGTGTTGTTAGTTAGGAAGGGGCATATTTTGAAGATGTTGTGGAGGTTAAGGTGACAAGATTTGGACTGGATTGCATGTGGGGCCAAAACAAGAGCTCAGGGTTCAGGATTACACCTAGAACCCTGGCTTGCGGAGAAGGACTTATAGTTGCACCATGAATCTCGACAGGGAAGTTGGGAGAATAGGAGGGTGGGGGAAGAAATGTTATAAGGTCAGTTTTGGATAGATTGAGTTTGAGGATGTAGTGTGATATCCATATTGATATGTCTGTTAGTAAATCAGTGATGCATGAAGAAGCAGAAGGGGTAAGCTGAGGGGTAGATAGATTTGGGTGTCATCAACATAGAAATGGTATGAAAGTCATGGGAGGCTATCAACTGACCCAGGGAGTAAATTAATATCAAAAATAAGAGAGGTCCAAGGACAGAACCTTGGGGGTCCCCAAAGCAAAAAGAAAGGAGGAGGTAGAGTTGTAAGGTCCAGTGAGATAGGTAGGATGAAAACCAGCAAAGAGTACAGTTACAGAGACCAAGGGAATGGAGTATAAATTATACCCATTCATCAACCTTGGCTACTTCAAATAATCAATGGTTTGTCACTTGAACTTCTTATATGTTATGCTCCATTTGAAATATACTTTATTGTGACTCCTTACTTGTGTTATCATAATTTTGGTAATATGCTTGTTGATAAGCAAGGCAACCACTATTATCTCAGTGATGCCTGCCTTTTTGTGGCAAATAAACATTGTATAATATATTATACACAGAATATACGCCATCTAGTGGTTATGTTCAAAATATGCATACAGCTATACATCTCTGGATCCAATGCAAATGGTGTGTTAGGAAAATCATCCTTAGAGTAATACCTTTAATTTAAAGTCAAGATTTGAATTAAAATCCAGTAAACAAGACAGCTGTCTAAAAATGATACTGAAGTCACATGAATTTTACAGCTCACTGAGCTGCAAGTTAACTTCAGATATGTTTTCAAAGAATAGGCACATCAAGTAATAGAATGCAGGTGCTATGTCTTTAAGGTATTGAGTTGAAAAGGGCAATTTCTTACAAAACCTCTCAAAAAAGGAGAAAAAGCACATTTTAAGCCTGAGTGTACAAAAGGTCTACCTCATCACAAGTTGATTTATATAGCACCCATTTCAGTTTGGATCCCTTCATAAACAATGTTGTAAAAGTGTATGAAAGTTTGGCAAAAGGGTCTATCCTATTAAACATAATTGGAACAAGCCTTGAAATTATATAATTTAATAATACACTTACTATGTCTCTAGGGAAGCTCTAACCTTTCTGTAGTGAGATAGATAATTTGCAAAAAAAATAAAAATACATAATAATTACATAGGATATGATTAAATGTCTGATTAAAACACAGTTAAATTGTTTTACAGAATTTCCATTTTTCAGATACAAGGTAGGGTCAGGTAATGAAATATTCATAGAAAAACCTTTTGGAGACCTCCAATTAACCAGCCACGGAGCGGTGTGCACTGTGAAATAACTCCAAAACTTTTAATGGGCTTTTAAAAAGCATAAGGAAAAGGACAATCAAATAATATACCGTGTTTCCCCGAAAATAAGCCCGGGTCTTATATAAATTTTTGCCACCAAATAAAACACTAGGGTTTATTTTCGGGGTAGGCCTTACAATTTAACCCCCAGTGTGCACAACATAAAAGTGCTTGCAAACTGCCATAATCCTTGCCACCACAGAAGAATATAATGCAAAGGGTATGTCAAATACCTTCCCACAGCGCCGCTCGGCGCTTCCGTGACCCGCCAGATTGTTCTTCAATGGCACAAGCACTGCAGAGGGAGGGGGCCCAAGATCCCCCGATGACAGCTGGCAGAAGATGAGAGCAGCGGGGATCAGCTGAGCGCTGCTCGGCACTTCCGTGACCCGCCTGAGCTCTCTAGTCCGCTCCGAGCTTTGCAGAGGGAGGGGGGCCTGAGATCCCCCGATGACAGCTGGCAAAAGAGGAGAGCAGCAGGGATCATCTGAGTGCGGCTCGGCACTTCCGTGACCTGCCTGAGTTCTTCTTCCCCCTCTGAGCCTTGCAGAGGGGGGGCTGAATTCCCCCGCTGACAGCTGGGGGAAGGGGAGGACTCCAGCAGCAATAGAGAGAACTCCATCAGCCCACAACCAGCCTAAACTAGGGCTTATTTTCGGGGTAGGGCTTATATTGCAGCCCTCCTTGAAAATCGGGGTAGGTCTTATTTTCAGGGCAGGTCTTACTTTTGGGGAAACAGGGTAGTTATATGCAAACTTAAAAACTAGAATGTGAATTTGATATCATCTGATCTGCTAACAGCTGCAAATTAGGGATGAGCTTCGCGTTCGAGTCGAACATGGCCGAATTGCGAACATTATGGGCCGTTCGCGCCAAATTCGAGTGGCGCGTCACGGCCCATAATTCACTGCGGCATTGCAGTGCATTGCTGGCTGAGGATTGGCCAAGCATGCACTATGACCCGCATGCTTTGGCCAATCACAGCGCTCAAAAAACCGAGAGACATAATTGGTCAAAGCCAGGGTGGCTTTGGCCAATTATGCCTCAGGGCATTTAGTACACGCCCCACACTATATAAGACGGCCTGAAAGTCGGCCTTGTGTAGTGTGTTGCGGTGTTGGTTAAAATACAGACAGAGAGAGAGAGACAGTGTATTTTGATTTGAGTTAGATAGAGCAGGCAGGCGAGTCAGTTAGCTGCAGTTACAGTGTGTAGAGGATATATATGCATCCTAGGTGTTGTTTTATATATTCATACACTGTATTCAGTTTAGCTAGATCCGTTCCTGTTATTCTCTATACTGTGACAGGCAGGCAGTTGATTGTGCTAGCTGCAGTGTTTCACTTAGTGTGTCCTTTGCATAGCGTTCACCTAAAGATTACCTGAATACAATTAGTGGTGTTCTCATAATAAAACCACAGGCAGGGAGCTGCATTAATTTCAATTAGTGTACTGCAGTACTTCTGTCCTTTGCACAGTGTTCACTTAAAGGAACCTGAATACAATTTGTGGTGTTCTCATAATAAAACCACAGGCAGAGAGCTGCAAGTATTTTCAGTTAGTGTACTGTGTCCTCTGCACAGTGTTCACCTAAAACTAACTGAAGACAATTGCTGTTTTTCTCATACTAAAACCACAGCAGGCAGTTGATTCTGATAGCTGCATTATAATCAGTACATATATATATATATATATATATATATACATCCCATCTTTGTTCAGCTACATCTCACTGCAGGCCATTAGTATGTCTTGAAGGCAAACACGGAGAGGAAGACAGTCACAAGGCAATAAAAGAGGGCAAGCAGGCTCTGTGTCTAGAGTCAACAGTGCTGGTCATGGACACGGTGCATCCTCATCAGCACGTGGCCGCGGGACACGCTTGTCCTTCTTTTCGTCAGCTGGCCATGTTGAGCCGCAACATGCCCAAGACTTGGTAGAGTGGATGACCAAGCTGTCCTCATCCTCCTCATTCTCTCACACCCAGGCTCAGGGTACTTTGTCTGGCAAAGCAGCTGCCAAAGCGGCCTCTTCCCTCGGATCAATGGCATCAGTCACTCCTTCCCTAGCCCCACCATGTCCTCCTGAGGAGTCCCCCGAACTGTTTGAGCACAGTATTGGGTACATGCTCCAGGAGGATGCCCAGCGTTTTGAAGGCTCCGATGATGGAACCCAACTAGAGGAAGGCAGTAACGTGAGCCCAGAGAGAGGGGGTGCCCAACAAGGACAGCTATCTGGTAGTCATGTTCCCCCAGCTACAGCAAACTGCCAGATTTGCTCCAGTGATGAGGAGGGAGGGGATGATGAGGTCACTGACTCCACGTGGGTGGCTGATAGGAGAGAGGAGGAGGAGGCACATCTCCAACAAAGCAGGATGCCCTCCAGGGGCCAGCTTAAGGGCAGCACATCGACTTCATCACACCGCAGAGCTCTGCATGTGCAGGGCGCTGCTGTCTCTGCGCGTTATTCCAAAAGTTCTTTGGTGTGGGCCTTTTTTCAGACGTGTGCAGCAGATCGCACCATTGCCATTTGCAGCATATGTCTGAAGCGTATCTCACGTGGCCAAAACATCATCCACTTGGGCACCACGTGCTTGACCAGACATATATTGACCTGCCATGCAGTTCGTTGGCAAGCGTACCTAAAAGACCCACACCAAAGAACAAAGCGGACCTCTCCTTGCTCCTCATCAGCTGGGATCTCCAACCCCACTATACCTTCAGTCCTCTCTGAAACCTGCACTGAGAGGAATGAAGGTGTAGAATTAGGTGTGTCACAGCCAAGCACTTGCTGGCAATCTGCTATCGGTAAACCGACGTCAGATTGTACTAGGCAAATTTCCCTGCCCCAACTGCTGCACCGCCAAAAGAAGTTCGCTCCCAGCCATCCACATGCCCAGCGGTTGAATGCTAGCTTGGCTAAATTGCTAGCACTTCAATTGCTGCCTTTTCAGTTGGTAGACTCTGCCCCCTTCCGTGAGTTTGTGGAATGTGCGGTTCCTCAGTGGCAGGTTCCCAAACGCCACTTTTTCTCACGGAAGGCAATTCCGGCTCTCTACCGGCATGTGGAAGGCAATGTCTTGGCCTCGCTGGACAGGGCGGTCAGCGGTAAGGTGCATATTACCGCTGACTCATGGTCCTGCAGGCATGGACGGGGACGTTACCAATTTTTCACGGTGCATTGGGTGACTCTGCTGGCAGCTGGGAAGGATACAGGACAAGGTGCAGTAGTGTTGGAGGTTGTTCCGCCACCATGCCTCCAAAATGTTACTACAGGTGATTCTGACACACCTTTCTCCTCCACCTGCACCCCATCCTCTTCTTCTTCCTCCATGGCCTCTACCTGTGCTTTGTCCTCGGAACCAGCGGTGCTCCGTAGGCATTCAAGGGGCTACGCAAGTACGCAGGCAAAAAGATGCCATGCGGTGCTTGAGCTGGTGTGCTTGGGGGACAGAAGCCACAGTGGGGCAGAGATTCTGTCAGCTCTGCAGGGGCAGGCTTAGAGGTGGTTGTTGCCATGCCAGCTTAAGCCAGGAAAGGTGGTTTGCGACAATGGCACCAACCTCCTCTCCACCCTCCAACAGGGACAACTGACCCATGTGCCCTGTTTGGCTCACGTCCTTAACTTGGTGGTGCACCGGTTCTTGGGCAGGTACCCGCGCTTACAGGAGGTCCTGAAGCAGGCCAGGAAACTCTGTGGGCATTTCCGCCGGTCATATAATGCCAGTGCTTGGCTGGCTGACCTGCAAAAGGATAACAACCTGCCCAAGAACCGCCTAATCTGTGACATGCCCACCAGGTGGAACTCTACGTTGGCCATGCTGCAGCGGCTGCACACGCAGCAGAGGGCCATCAATGAGTATCTGTTGCAATATGGCACCAGAACAGGGTCAGGGGAGCTTGAATTTTTTTCCCCACGCCAGTGAGCCATGATCAGGAATGCATGCACTGTCCTGGCACCATTTGAGGAGGCCACGAGGATAGTGAGCAGTGACAGCGCATGCATCAGTGACACTGTCCCTCCCGAAAATTCTCTGGGTTACTGGGTCTTGAGGCTAGATCACTGGCCAGAGCTTGCACAGTATGCAATTGAGCTACTGGCCTGTCCTGCATCCTGCGTTCTTTCGGAAAGCACATTCAGTGCTGCTGGAGGCTTTGTAACCGATCACAGGGTGCGCCTCTCCACCGACTCGGTCGATCGACTGACCTTCATAAAAATGAATCAGTCTTGGATCACCACCAGCTACCAAGCACCTGATGCTGATGTAACCGAATATTTTTTTTTTTAAATGTCAGATCCCTTCAAGACTGCCTATGCTGATGCTGAGTGACTATCCTCTTCCTCCTCAATGATCATGCTGATAGCTTGTAAGAACATTTTTAGTTCTGGGCACCGCCACCAGTGGCTAAGGCCCAATTTTTAAGCCCCTGTTTAACAGGGGCGTGAATTTACAATTTTTGATGCAATACTTTGCAGCAGGGCTCATTTCTGCGCTCCTAATAGAGTATCTGTGTGGGGTTGCAGTGTTGTGGACCAGCACCAGTGCCTAAGGTCCAATTTTTCTGCCCCTGTTTAACAGGGGCATGTAATTACAATTTTTGGTGCAATACTTTGCAGCAGGGCTCATTGCTACGCTCCAAGTAAAGTATCTGTGAGGGGTTGCAGTGTTGTGGCACCAGTGCCTAAGGCCCAATTTTTATGCCCCTGTTCCACAGGGGCGTAAAATAAAATTTTTGATGCAATACTTTGCAGCAGGGCTCATTGCTGTGCTCCAAGTACAGTATCTGTGAGGGGTTGCAGTGTTGTGGCACCAGTGCCTAAGGCCCAATTTTTCTGTCCCTGTTTAACAGGGGCATGTAATTACAATTCTTGATCTAATATTTCACAGCAGGGCCCATTCCTGCACCCACCAAGAGTAACTGAGGGCTTACAGTGTTGCGGCAACACCACTATCACCACCACCACTGCCAAAGGGCCAATTTTTCTGCCCCTGTTCAACAGGGGCATGTAATTACAATTCTTGATCTAATAATACACAGCAGGGCCCATTCCTGCGCCCACCAAGAGTAACTGTGAGGGCTTACAGTGTTGTGGCACCACCACCAAAGGCCCAATTTTTCTGCCCCTTTTCAACAGGGGCATGTAATTACAATTCTTGATCTAATATTTCACAGATGGGCCCATTCCTGCGCCCACAAAGAGTAACTGTGAGGACTTAGTGTTGTGGCACCAGCACCACCCCTGTTCAACAATGGCATGTACCAGTAATTACAATTCTTGATATAATAGTTCACAGCAGGGCCTTCAAGCGCCCACCAAGAGTAACTGTGAGGGCTTACAATTTTGTGGCAACACCAACACCTAAGGACCAAATTTCTGCAGAGTATATACGGCAGGCCCCTACTTTCAAACATCCAACTTACAAACGACTCCTATTTGCAAACGAAAGGAAACAACAGGAAGTGAGAGGAAATCTACCCCTAGGAAGGGAAATTCTCTCCTGTAAGAGTTAATATGGGAAAAGGGTGTCTCCTCTGCTCTGATGCTTTATCACCAATCCTTGTTTCAATAAAAAAAAATTTTTTCCAAAAACATTTGTCATTGGGACGGAAAGTGAGGTGAAATGTTCTGAACAGGTGCACAGACAGCAAAACAAATGTTACAGGGGTGATAACCCTTCCCTATGTTTTCCAAAAAGCTTAAAAATAGATTTTTTGACTGGAGCTACACTTAAAAAATTGACCTGTTCCAAATTACAAACAGATTCTACTTAAGAACAAACCTACAGTCCCTGTCTTATTTGCACCGCCTTTATACTGCTGTTCAGAGTATATAGGGCCTTTTTTTAATTTGGGTGCGGGGTTTCCTATAATATCCATACAAGACCCAAAGGGGCTGGTAGTGGGCTGGAGGGGGGGGGGGGTACCCATGCCATTTTTCTCAATGATTTTCATCCATATTGCCGGGACCAGACATTACATTAATGCCGCAAGCAGTTTTAAATACCTTTTTTTCCTTTAGAAATTTCATTTTGTGCAGGGACAGTTCTAAACATGGGAAACACGTGCCACTTCACAGGCATACTTTAGACACCCCCCAGGAACTATATTTAAAGGAATATTTCACTTTTTTTTCACTTTAAGCATCGTTAAAATCACTGCTCCCGAAAAAACGGGAGTTTTTAAAAAAAAATTGCATTGATACATGTCCCCTGGGGCAGGACCCGGGTCCCCAAACCCTTTTTAGGACAATAACTTGCATATTAGCCTTGATAATTAGCACTTTTGATTTTGAACGTTCGAGTGCGAACCGAACCGGGGGGTGTTCGGCTCATCCCTACTGCAAATATGTCCTTTTTTTTATTTGGACTCAGGCAAGCACTTTTCGATTTCATAATTTAATTCTGAGGATATTCAGAGATTACAGTCCGAATCTCTAAGTAAACACCAATGATTATCACTTTTTGACATCTTTAAGTCCGGCTCATTAATGTAACAAGCACAAATAGACAATGCAAAGTGTCTAAAGGGGGAGGTCAGAGCCCCAGGGCTGTCATTAGAAATCCCTGGGCCCCGTACAGCCTACCTGACTAGCCCCCCTCATCACTGTACTGATCACTCACTGTGTCCAATTCAGAAAAAGAAGGGGCCCATAAATGACATTCACCGGCCCCTTCCCCCACTCTCCATTCCCATGTGCACCCGCAGCACCCGGAAGAGGGAAGCCGACGATTCTGGGGGGACCGGGCACACGGGGGGAATCAGATGTTGGCAGCACAGGGAGAGGGGTCGGTGTGGCAGGACGGTATGACATTACAGAACAATGCACTGTGTCTGTCTCTCCCTCCAGCAGCTGAAAGACGGTTTCTCCCCCTCTCCCTCTCGCCGGCTTTCAGCTGCTGACACACAGACTGTGCATCGTTCTATAATTGTCCTCTTGTCTGGCCGCACCAATCCCCCTGCTTTGCTGGATCAGCTATGTGCCCAGGCCCCCTACAGGAGGCCGATGGTACCCCCCTATCGGTGGCCCTGCAGAGCCCCTACCTGAAATAGAGGTCACTCTTTGCAGATGAAGTCCCTCTTGGTTTGGGATTTCTCAGTGCTCCCAGAAAGTAACATAAGAAAACAATTGGGTTGACATACTAAAATTGGAGAGTGTGAAATCTGGTGCAGCTCTGCAAAGAATCAGCTTCCAGTTTTTTTTTTTTGTCAAAGCTTAACTGAACAAGCTGAAGTTAGAAGCTGATTGGCTACCATACAGAGTTGCACAAGATTTTGTACTCCAGTTTTAGTAAATCAAGTAATTGCTGGTACATCAGGATGCATTTTTTCAGCTTATTATGTTGCATAAGTAAAATGAGTTTAATATCAAACTAAAATGTAATTGTGGGCTTGGCATATATAGTAACCCCACCACAGGATAAAAATGAAGGCATCACAAAGGTTTGGTCACTCTATCTATGCAACCAACAATACTCTCGTTTTCATAAATTCCCTATTGGTCACAAATGTGATAGTATCCTCCGCTCCTACAGGCTCTGCTGTTAGACCTGTCCCCATAGTCTCCGAAGTCTAAGGACATCATTAAGACCAATGCAGAGACTATAGTCCTGCATTAGACGTGAGGATGCTGAGGCATAGTCCATAGCGGAAGTGGAGGGGAGTGCCACATGGCGGGGGAGTGGAGGGTCAGGTAACTAAAAGTGCTTTTACATCCCCCACTGAAAGAGAGAACTTTTAAGTCTTCAAGGAATCAGCCGATATGTACAGCAAGAAATACAGTACAGTGGAACCTTGGATTGCGAGTAACGCGGTTAACGAGCGTTTTGCAATACGAGCACTGTATTTAAAAAAATCCTGACTCGGTTTGCGAGTGTTGTCTTGCAAAACAAGCAGGATTCAGGCCAAAGCGGTGTGCAGTACCGCGTTTGGCCTGAGGTGGGGGGCACCGGAGCGGAGCAGAGCCGAACGGCGCCGATCACAGCCGATCTGCGCCGTTTGGGAATGCTCGGAAAGACTAGAAAAGACACGAAAATACTCCGTTCCCAAACCTTTCCAAGGTTTGCTGAGGTCAGCCGACCTGTCCTTGGGCCTCTCCGGCGCTCCCCGCCTCTGGCCACATGCGGTATTGCATGCTATTGAAGTCAATGTGGAACAAATTATTTTAGTTTCCATTGGCTTCAATGGGGAAACTCGCTTTGATATGTGAGTACTTTGGATTACAAGCATTCTCCTGGAACGGATTATGCTCGTAATCCGAGGTTCCACTGTATCATAATATACAATAGTATGCAGGTAAAAGTGTAAGCCACATCAAATATGACTTTCAGATAAATGTTACAATACACTTGCTAAAAATACAGTAAGGTGGCCATTAATGGACAAATTGGTAACTGGAAATGACAAGAAAAAGATATTCCCCAACAGTTGCTTGGATGACTTCCTTCACAGTCTTATTAACTTTGGAATGTTTGAAAATCTCTCCATTTAATAACCAACACATCATAAGCTGTAAGATACATACGGTAATACCATTCTATTATTAAAGTGGTTGTAAATCCATTTTTATAACTTTATGCTACAGGTAAGCCTATATTAAGGCTTAGCTGTAGCTACCCAGGATATCTCCTAAACCTGTACGGTTTAGGAGATATCCCCCTGTGTCTGCATGTGCTGAAGCAATGGCACCTATGTGCCGTTGCTACAGTCTCCGTGCCGTTACCGGTGGCTTCCGTGAGCATGCGTGGGAGTGATGTCATTGTGGCTCCGGCCAATCACACGCCGGAGCCGTGATACCCCGGAAGTAACTCCGGGGCGACATGTCGGCGGCCGGAAGGGGAAGACGAGGACCGCTGCGGGGGCTTCGATCTGAGGTACGTTTTTTACCTTGCAGGGGTTTTACCTTGCAGGGGTTTGTTTTTTTAGGATTTTTTTAAGAGGGTTTACTTCCTCTTTAAGCTCTACATGCAAAGCAAGCAAATGTTGATCTTATTGCTTGTATTCATTGAGCTATGTATGGCTTTTTGTACATTGAAAATTCCAATTTCCCAGTGCAAGAGTTAGGAGGCTTCATTGTCTGCTAAGATTGTTCTCCAGGAAAGAAAAATGGGTTAAAGGGTAAAAATGTGAATGGAGACCTGTGTCAGCCATAACCGTGTATCGAATACTAGGCTTGTGCAATTCGTTTCGTAACGAATCGAAATTCGTCCGAATTTAGCAACTTTCGGACATTCGGAAGCATTCGAATTTCCGAACAAAGCAATTACGAATAAGACCGAATCCGAAATAAATTATACCGCAAATAGCGAATGCCCGAATGTCTTCGGCATAATTCGTTATGAAAAAGTTACGAATGTACGAATCCATACGAAGCACAATAACACTCACTCTGCTCTGCTCTCTGCTTCTCCCACACCGTGCTGAACTCCCTCTCAAAATGGTGTACAGGGGCGGAGGCTATAGCCGCATGTAAAAAACGAAAGTAAAATACGAGATTTCGAATCCATTCGAAGCACAATAACACTCTGCTCTGCTCTCTGCTTCTCCCTCACCATGCTGAACCCTCTCAAAATGGTGTACAGGGGCGGAGGCTATAGCCGCATGTAAAAAACGAAAGTAAAATACGAGATTTCGAATCGTTACAAATAACCGCTATGTATTTAGAAAAGTACAAATCCATTCGAAGCACATTAGGCATAATAGGCAGCGTCGTCGTGAGAGAGACACAGAAAATTATGAATCAACGAACCCAAAAAAAGTTACGAAAGTAGGAGTTGTTTTCCAGAATCAACGAAAAACAATGTACTCTACCGAAAGTACGAATTATAAATCAACTAAAAATTCAACGAAAAATGTCGCTTGCGAAAATACGAATTAGTCCGAACACGAAAAATCCCGTCTAGCAAAATTACGAATGATTACGAATCAACAGGACCGAAAAGAAACGAACCGAAACTAACCAAATTTTTCCGTTGTGCACAAGCCTATCGAATACTACCATAAATAACCCATACATCAGAAAACAAAACAAAACAAAAAACGATTTTATTTCATATATCTATTTTGTATTATGGTTGATTTTTATCCAGAAAAAAAAGTAAATGTGAAAAATTATGCCTCTCCTTACTTGCTTATTTAATATTTTTGGGAGGCACTGTGACTGGCATGAAAAAATACTTTGGCATGAGGAAAATAGCTTGGCATTTTGTAACATGGGGCACAGTTGGCATTATATTATTCAGAAGCCAGCAATATAAATATGTGAACCAGCACATCAGACATAAACAGTTTGAAGCTGTTTTAGAAAAGTCCAGTAGTCAGAATACTGATAGTAATTATGAACCTAATTATCATGCTTCAGAACACTCTCTAAATGCAACATGTTTCCCATAATGATTGTAAACAACATAAGTATCACTGGCAAAATAGATATAGAACCACCATTTGAATGTGATCTGTTTGGAACTGTCATGTCAGTTGTTATGTTTAGCTTCTGGTATGGGTATTCTTCTAGATTACGCTTTTTTTTAATGAATTGTAAATACAATTCCCAGGTGCATCAAACTGCCATCTGTGCACACATTCAAACTTGGCCTCCAATTGTTGATTTGTGATGGAAAATAGCTCTTGGGCATCTACTGAAATGTAATGGCTTAAATTCATCCTGCTTCTGGTTTAGAGAGTTGTAGGTCACCAAAGTCTATCAGACATGGCATGTTATTCGGTGTCATTCTCAATATCTGCTTCTGTGACTTTGCAAAAAATTGTTCTTATTCAAATGGGCACTGAAAGGTGGCACTGATGGGTACTGATGAGGCTGCACTGATAGGTGGCACCGATGGGCACTGATGAGGCTGCACTGGTGGTATAAATAGAAAAGGGTGTGCTTGGACAATATAGTGAAAGACTGCAGCACTGAAAAAATCCCTGGATTGATGGGATGTGGTAAATTTGGTATTAAGTGCAATGTGCGCTGTCAAAACTAAATGTATAAGTTCATAGACTTACAGTACAGGTATATGCAAATACCAAATGTGTATAAACAATTAATGAAAAATTATAAAAAACTTGAAACAAACCAGTGAAACAAAGTCTGAACAACAAGAGTCCTGAAATTAAATAAAATTATGAGTGCAAAAACTTCTAATAGGTAAGAGCAACCTTAATAGCAAAAAAGTGTGTGTATAAAAATGAGTCCATCTGTGAATCAACTGCTAGATCCAATGAAAATGTCCATCCAAAACAATACAAGAGTAAAAGTTCAGTGCAAACCTATCCAAAAATACGTCATTACCATGCTAAGGAAAAAATAGTTGGCAGCTTACCATATCCAAAGATCCTAAAATGATCTATATGATTATGCGCGTGTCTCCACAAAAATCAGCTGTTAATGATCACTTGCTGGAATTCAGGCTGAACACTGACTCCCCCTGCTACTGAAGAAATTCCAACAGAATCTTTGTGTGTGTCCCCACCAGGGTTAGGCTCAGTTTCAGCTAATTATGACCAGTCGCTGCACTGATAAGTGGCACTGATGGACACTGATAGGTGGCACGGAAGGGCACTGATGGGTACTGACAGGTGGCACTGATTGGCAGCACTGATAGGTGGCACTGATGATCAGGTACTGATGGGCACTGGTAGGTTGCACTGTAAGGTGGCACTGGTGGGCACTGCTTAGCAGTACTTATGGGCACTGATAGGCGGCACTGGTGGGCACTGATGAGGTGGCAGTGGCTCTCCGTGTGCGGGACTAATGTCTCGTTTACACAAGCTGGTAATCAGCTTTTTTTTTTCTTTTCACATTGGCTGACAGCTGATCATATGGTAAAGGGCCGTGGATGCGAAGGGCCGCTGATGGGGGGGGGGGGGGGGGGCACCGGTCTTCTTGTAGGGGGCCCAAGCACACAGTGGGGCCCACAAAGGGAGGGAAATTAGTGATGGACGACACTTATGTCTCTCTTCCTCCAGCACCTGAATGCTAGTCTCTCCCCCTCTCCCTGCTGCCAGCTTTTGTCTGCTAAGAAAGAGACAGTCGTCCCTCACTAATCCCCCTCCTCTCATCACTGACTCTAAGGTTAGCTGTGCTCCTGAGTTTATCTCTGTAAGGTTCCATGCACAGTGACTTAAAAATCGTTGCTTCTACAGGGGTTTTGTGTTCTGCCTGTAGAAGCAGATCAATGTTATCCTGGGTATACATGCACATTGGGACAATTAGAGGTACATTTTGAGCTCAACGTTTAGAGGCAGAGAAAAAAAACCCTGGTCTGCGTTTCTGATTGGAGCTTTCTGGCAGAAAAAAATGTAAACTCTCTGAAACTCATCTAAACTTTCTATATGAGCGTTTTGTGAACTGAAGTTTTTTTTTAAGCCCAGTTTGCATGGAGCCTAACTTTGTTTCTCCCCCTCTGTCTCTCTGATCCCAGAGCCTGTATATATTTTTCATCTCATCTTCATTTTTATTTATTAACCCAGTTTTATCTTTTAGATTTAGCAGGAATTCTGTGTGTTCTATTAGTGTCTGCTAATAGTTTTATTGTATTTTCAATGGGGGGGCCTTTCAGGTAGTCTGTCCGGGACCCTGCGATTTCTATCAGCAGCCCTGTGGACGCCCTACCATCAATTTAGGCCCACACTTTAGCCATCTTTTAGCTGTAACGTGGGCATGAAGAGGTTAAAGTGGTTCTAAAGACTTAAGTTTTTATTTTTCTTATCTTAATGCATTCTTTACCTTCAGTGCTATAGGATCTCCCCCTCACCCTCACCCTCCTTGTAAATATCTGAGCTCAATATTTATCTAGTACTGTGCCCAAGAGCAGCAGCTTTCTGTAATCTCTCGTTTCTCACAGGGCAGAATGACAGCAATGGGAGCGATTGGCACCTGCTGCACCCAATCAAATTCTGTGATGAGGAAGTGGGGGGTGTGGCTGAGCTGCGCTGTCTGTGTCTATAGAGAGCTTGCATGAGTGCCCCGACTGACTTTCTTTGGGGCAATCGCTAAAGAGGAGGAGCCAGGAGTGACGGTGAAACCACAAAAGAGGGTGATCGGGACTGTTTTGTGCAAAACCATTGCACATAGCAGGTAAGTATATCACGTTTATTATCATAATTTAAAAACAAAGTTTTACAATCACTTTATTGACTGGTGGTCTGCAACAGTGCAGCACTGGAGGAATAAAGCCTATCCCAAGAATTCAAAGGTGTTGATTTTCTAAAAATGGAGAGTGCAAAATCTGGTGATGCTGTGCATGGTAGCCAGGGCTGGCGCTACTGCTAGGCAAACTAAGCAGCCGCCTAGGGTGCAGCCACGACCGTTGGTTTTCCTAATGTCCCTGATATCCACTACAATGAGATCATACAGTGCCAGGCATTGTACTGACTTATTTCACAATCCCTGACATTGTATTCATTTAAGCTCCGACAATCTCAGCAAAACCACTTGTAAAAACTCTCTTCTTCCACGAGAGGGATGGGGCAAGAAGCCAATTACCATGTGGTACTATGCCTGGGCAGCTCCCTTGGACTGTGCATGCACAGAGAGGCTTTCTGCTGTCCGGAGCGGAGTGTAAAGGTAGCTAAAAAATGATACTTTAAGCTCCCGGACAGAGTATACCTTGTGGATGAATTCCCACCCTCATGTTGTCCTTTATACATCTGTACAGTTTGTAGGTGGCTCCAGATGGGTGTGCCTACGCACTGGACCTAGCTGAGTTGTGTTGAACCTTCCTACAATATATCACTATTGCCGAACTTGGACACTATGAGGTTTATTTACTAAAAGTGTAGAGTGCAAAATCTGGCACAGCTGTGCATGGTTGCCTATCAGCTTGTAACTTCAAGCTTTGACAAAAAAAAACTAGAAGCTGATTGAATTCTATGCAGAGCTGCCCAGATTTTGCACACTCCAGTTTTAGTAAATCAACCCCAGTGTATTCACTGCCACTGTAATACAGTACAAATCAAGCATGAATCATGTTACTCCAATCTAGTTCTATGAAAAAGCATCCATTGCCTTTTACTCATCCCTATTTTTGCAGATTTTTTTTAACAGCTGCATGAGAGTCAATTCTAATTACACCAATCGGCCATAGCTTTATGAGCACCCACCTAATATTGAGTAGGTCCCCCTTGTGCCATCAAAATAGCCCTGACCCATTGAGGCATGGAAACCACTAGACCTCTGAAGGTATGCTATGATATTTGGCACCAAGACATAAGTAGATCCTTTAAGTCCTGTAAGTTGCAAGGTGGGGCTTCCATGGATTTGGCTTGTTTTTCCAGCACATCCCACAGATCCTCAATTGGATTGGGATCTGGAGAATTTGGAGGCCAAGTGAACACCTCAAACTCGTTGTTGTGTTCCTTAGACAATTCTTGAATCATTTGTGGTGTGGCAGGGCACATTATCCTGCTGAAAGAGGCCACTGTCATCAGGAAATACCGTCTCCACGAAGGGGTGTATTTGGTCAGCAATTTTTTTTAGGAAGGTGGTAGATGTCAAGTAACATCCACATGAATGGCAGGTCAGCACAATGGATAAAGAATGACCCTAAAGAAAGCTGCTAAACATCAGGGTCAATAATCAAAAAATCCCTATGGTGAATATGTATGTAGCGCTACCCCCAATTAAGAGAGCCGCTGATTTGATTTTCGGGCCCTGCACGCAGTATGCAAACCCCCGGCAATCTTACTCGACCCACTCTGGCACAGTCAGTCTAGGGTTAAACGGATGGCTGGAGCGGGACGGAGCTCCGAGCTATGCATCCATCTCAGGAACTCCGCGCATGCGCTCTCCTTATAATGTTTTTTTATATCTATACATAAATATTTTGCCTTTAATTTCTATTTTAAACTGAATGGGTTGTTTTACATGGTGATCATTTACAATCACTTTAAACTCTTAATCCCCACCCATCAACACATGCCATATCCTAAGCCACACTTCTCATGTGCGGATAAAATAAACACACTTTAACTCTAACTGCTTCAATTAAAATTTTAAATGTAATACATTCTTAACCCCTACGTTTATGGTAAGTGTTGCCTGCCACAAATTATTTATTTTTCATTATAAGGGAATCTATAGACAACAGATAACACAGAGTTAAAGTGTTTCTTTTAAGTTTCAAAGTAAAAATGTATGCATGCTCGTTTTATTTCCGGAACCAGTTTAATAAAGTAGTGAAGAACAGAGACTGCCTAAAGCGGAACTTTACCCATAAAAACTTAAAAAAAAAAAGAATATACTTTAGCAAGGAACATACAGTATATTCTACATGAATAATTATGCTACCAAAATTATTTTGGTGCTGTAAATTTCCTCCAGCATTGCTCCTGTTTCTTCTTGCCAGAGGATGCCGTTTTGCTGAAGCCCGGAGCCCCTGAACAGCAGTAAATCATAAAGTGGAACTAAACCCATTAATTTAACGCTTTCAAAAAACGGTTACATTCCTGGAATTCTGGGATTGCTAACTATCCCATTTGCTTGTGTCCTCAACCAAACTGTCAAACCATCAAATGGCTGGTATCATTCCTGATTCCATGTGCAGCACCATGGCAGTTGCAGATCAAACAGAAGCAGCTTCCTTGGATGTAAAGGATAGGAGGATAATATTGCTTTGAGGCCGTCAGCAGATTGGCCTCTACAAACTCGGCAGTGCCTAAAAACGGAGAGCAATTGAGCATGTGCAGAGCAGGGTGCAATGTGTATTACTGGATTTTAAACAGTGTGGCACTTATTTTTTTTTTCAATAGACTTTATTGAAAGAATTAATCAATACAAGGCATAGTAAATGTGACAGGTTGATGTACCATGTCACCTGAATTGAACATTTTTCTTTGAATAAGTAGTGTTTACAAATGAAACAATAAGAAACAGGATTTTTTTTCTAACAGAGTGCAGAGGTGCACTGGGGGGAGTACAGGGTGGATAACAGTGTATGAGTAGTGAAAGAAAGAATATCAGGGATATTCTTTGTGCCCTAAACTCCTACAGCTGTGGGGATGGGGGTACAAAGAAAATACAGAAAGCAGAATGTATAAACATAACTCAAATCGAACAGAAGATAAACCATCAACAATTAAGAACTTGATGGATTCTGCTAGCTGAAAAAATTGAACATTTTGGGGAGGGGGGCAATAGTACACCAGTTTCCTCGAGATAAGACACCTGGACTTGGAATATAGATCAGGGGCAGAGTGGTACCTTCTAATATAAATGAGAGAAGAGAGAACTTAAGGGGTATCCTCCTTGTTATAGAGCATTTGGGGCCCTTGCGATATGAGAATGAGCTGTCAAATGCTTTTATCTCTTCCTAAGGCAAAGTGGAGTACATGAAGGCTTGCCATTTTAGGTAGGATCATTTCCTGGAGGTATTGTAACTCAGGTCTGTGTTGATTTTTTCTTTGTACAGTATCATCAGTAGTTCTGGTTTCTTCTGTGAAATTTTTGGGCCAGAGGAAGAGGTCCAGTTTTTTAAAATGTCTCTCCTGGCCACTAAGAGGCAAATTAAACTCCAGTCCTTGTGTCGGGTATGGACATTTGGGGACCACATCAGGAGTTGTTTGTCCCAGTAGCCAAAAATTAGAAGGAGGGGATCTTTTGGAAGTTGAAGCAATGTGATCCTATGGATGTAGGATATGATTTGGTCCAAGAAAGTAGATATATATTTGCAAGTCTAAAAGCGATGTGTTCGGGAGGGTTTTGACTGGCGGCAGAGAGGGCAGGAGGAAGGCTGAGGATTGTTTTTTTAGGACGGGTATGTAAGCACGATAAAGTAGTAGTAGCCATGTAGTATTATGTCAAGTAATTCTGCGTCTGGGAAGTCTCTGCCCCAATTTGCCACTGATGTTGAGGCGAGTGGTGAAGTAGTGTCGAGGGTTTATAAATGTCCGAGAAAGTATATGAACCTTCTGTAAGTAGATGATCTAGCATACTTATTTGGAATCTCTTACTTCAAACCACGCATGAGGTATGGATAAAGCTTACACATTGCCAGTAATAAAAAAACATGAGACTTAGGTAGGGAGAATCTTTCTGCTATGACAGCGAAGCTGTGAGGCGTTCCGGATTCCAGGTCATACAGAGAAGAAAATTCAGTAAGACCTTTGTGTTGCCATAAAGAGAAGATTTTGTTGTCCAGCCCCGAGGGGAACATGGGGTTGCCTAGAATTGGGAAGTGCCTAGAGATGTAGGGGGGAGGTGAAGGGTCTTTCATATCTCCCTCCAAGCTATAGCAGTATCTCTCAGAAGAAGGTTGTGTTGCAGGTCTGGACGGATAGTTTTTCATTTGCAGTGTAGTAGAGCCGCTATATAACTCTTGTTATATTTGATGCGAAGGCCTGAGCAGAGTTCAAATTCAAAGGTTTCCTTAATGGTGGTCATGTCAGAAGCAGGTCTGCTGAAAATATGAGCAGTACGCAGTTCACAGTCGCCTATATGTATTCCATGTAAAGGGGCCTGTCCAGTTAAATATCTGGAAAGGGGTTCTAATGCTAAGTTAGAGCAACGTTGAGAGGTCTGGAGTCTGGTGGCAGACGTCTAGGTTTAAGAATAATATAGACCTGTATGAGCCCGGCTCAAGTGGGTCCTTTCCTTTTTTTGAGAGTAGTTTAATGATGGCTTGGTTCCCTTTAGGTAGGTGAGAGCCTCCTGCCCATATGCCGTTATATACTTTGAGAAGGGTAGGCTCGACTGTTTCTCAAAGTGTCCTATAGAATTCACCTGTGAATCCATCGGGGTCGGGGCTTTGTTAGGGGCTCAGTGTCAGATAGTAGAGGAACTTTCCGGCAGAGATATGAGAACATTTAGGGTTTCTAGTTGGGAGGTAGAGATTATATGTAAATGTAGCTTGTCTAGAAATTGTTGTGCTATACTTTTGTCAATGGAATCGGGGGCGTATAAGGAGGAAAAGAATTGTAGCACAACCTTGTTAACCTCCAAAGGTGTGGTTTTAATGGTTCCTGAGGTGTCTCGTAAAGAGGTGATGTAGGTTGGGCGATGTGGACCTTTGCAAAGCGTCACTCGAGGCTTAGCCGCTTTGTTACTGTATTTATGTAACGTGACATCTGTATGTGCTTGGTTGGTCAGAGTATCTGCCCAAGAGTCGAAGGCCCGTTTGGCTGTATGCCATTCGGCTTTGTTTGCTGGGGTATATCGAGTGGAGAGGGAGCGTTGAGCAGGCTTGAGGCAGGAGCTTGCTTCCCTATAACTTGTTAATGCATGTTTCTGGTATGAAACAGCATATTAAATGACCCTACCCCGGACATAGGCCTTACCTGCTTCCCAGAATAATTTGGGATTGTCTATGTGAGTTGAGTTGTCGAAGGAATATTCCTTCCAGGCCGTGTCCATTAATGTCTAAAATTCAGTATTGTTATGTAAGTATGATGGAAAACGCCATAAGCATGGATTGGATTGGGAGTGATAGTGAGATTGGGGCGTGATCTGATATAGCAATATCATGGATCTCCGCCCCCAAAATAGTCGGGATGATGTTTTCAGTGCAGAAAATTTTGTCTATTCTAGTAAATACGTTGTGGGGGGAGAAGTAGAATTTAAATTCCTTATCTACTGGGTGGAAAAGCCACATTGGACATTGTAGAGGCAAAATAGGTCTGGTCGGGTTCTCTAGTTGCTTTGTGTAGATGTTTGAGTGTGGATCTGTCGTCCGTTGGGTGCAGAATAGAATTAAAGTCCCAGCCTATTATGTGAGAAATATGTGGTGATTTTAGCAGTTGGTTGAAAGATCCCTGAAGAATTGTTTTCCAGGGCTGTTGGGTGCATAAACGTTTGAAATCACAAGGTATCTATTACCGAGGCGTATGTGTGCTGTAATAAAGCATCCCTGATTATCAGACTCCACAGAAAGAATTTCACAGGGGAGGTTTTTGTGGAGAAAGATGAGCACCCCGGCTATTCGGCTGACTGCGTCAGAGCCTAATACTGTGCCCACCCAGAGTTTCTTCATACAATGGAAGTCATGGGATGTTAAGTGGGTTTCCTGTAACAGGGCAGTGTCTGTTTTTTCTCTGGAGGTGTCATAGGATCTTAAGTCCCTTGATAGGTGACCTAAGCCCTTTCACGTTCCATGAGGTCACTCTAATGGGGGTTTTCTTGAAAAGGGATAGGAGTAGATTTTGGTGGTGGATAGGATAGTTATTCTGTTGGATACTAGTCAGGAGGGATGAGTATTGACTATGCTTAGGGTATTGATCTGGTGTGAAGGAGTAGGAAGTGTAGGTGTATGATGAGGGAGGAGACACAAGGGAGAAAACACATAAATAAACCATATAAAAGAACATTCGTGAGACTTTTATTTTTCCACATGGGTCACTGTATGAGCAAGCTCCTCTTGACGGACCCAGTGCAAGGTGTATGGATACGCCCGTTTGGTCAGGGGTATATGCATGGCGGACTTGGGTCGTTAGGAAAGGAGGCATAACAGGAGCATGCAGTGATGTAAGATTTCTAAACAAAATTAGGTAGGGTATCGCGAGCATGCCGGTTGACTATGCGAGGCTGCTGGAGAAATAAAATAACAAGTATAACATTGAAAATTTGCCATAGTAGAAACAAGCAGCAGTTATTCATTTACCCTTACGATATTTGTATAGAGTTACAGTGAGCTAGATGTCACCGGTGAATTTAACGGTTGTTCGGACCAGAATATCTGAAGCGTTTTGGTGAGTCTTTGCGTGGGCTTCGCTGATCCAAGGGCAAGGTGTCGGGGGTGCCTTGGAGGAGAGATTGGGTTGGGTTTCCGATTGTAGTGATTGCAGGTACCTCTCCGCCTCTGATGGGTCATGAAAGGAGAGCTGATACCTGTTCGGTGTCTTGATGCGGAGAGTGGCAGGAAAGGCCAGGGTGAATTTCACTTGTTGCTGGTGAAGAGACGTACAGATATGCATTAAGGCTTTCCTTTTCTTGGAGACTTTAATGGAATAATCGGCAAAAACCAGGATCTTTATTCCGTCAATTTGTAGGGATCTGGATTGCCTGTATTTTTGCAAGATGGCAGCTTTGTCAGTGTAATTCTGGTATTTGGCAATGATTGGGCGGGGGGATGTGCGGTCCACAGAGTGTGCTCCCATGCGATGAGCCCATTCCACTGAATAGGAACCTGGTAGGCCTAGCGCTTCAGGAATGCACTGGGGTACTTTGTCGCAGTAAGTGGGCTTAGCACTATATGACCATAGAGTGCAGTGGTTCTCAACTCCTGTCCTCAGGACCCACTAACAGGCCAGGTTTGCAAGATAACTTAAATACATCACAGGTGATATCATTTGCTGCTCAGGGATTGCAGTATTCGAGTCTGCATTTCCCCAAGGTAGTACTTAAAATCTGGCCTGTTAGTGGGTCCTGAGGACAGGAGTTGAGAACCACTGATATAGTGTGACGAAAGCCCCCATATTTGTTTGAATATGTTCAGGTGTTTTTAAATCGCCTTGCAGGATAAATGTAATTTTTGCATGGGTGTGCTGTAATCTGTTTTGTACTGTCAGGAATGCACCGGACCCAAAATTCTGCAATGGCTGCCGATTGCATAGCTTCTGGGACCCCCATGAATCGCAGATTACTGCGTATCAATCTGTTTTCCAGATCTTCCAGCTTCTGGAGTATATATTGATTTGTTTTATCCTGTGCCTGTTCTGTAGATTGAGCCTGGTACAGCTCCTCCTCCATAGAGGAAATTCTCTGCTCAGCCTCATTAAGCCAAGTGGCATGTTCCCCTAATTAATTTTTAAGAGGCAGCATCCCTGCACAGACAGCCTTCTCCACTGTGGCTGTTATGGTGGGGGCAAGGAGTGCAGCCACAACCTGTGCGATCTGTTCTGTGCTGCTCTAGTTGCTGGGAGGGAGGGGCAGAGCCAACACTCACCTCCATGACGCCCCGCCATGTTTGAGAGTGGGCCGGATCCGCAATCTCAGCTGAGCGCTGGGTAGAGTGTGATTGTGGCCCGTTCTTATTCAAAAAAATTGTCTATTTTTGTGGGAAAGCTTCCTCGATGGTCCGTAGCCAGTGGCGGTGTCCCGGGCTGATTTACTGGCCAGATGTAGGGGCCGAGTCGCGGGAGCTGTAGTGGAGTACAGCTACCTCTTGTGGCGCCGGAACGGGAAGTGCCACATTTTTTATGTTTTACATAGCTATACCTGCAAAAGGGACCAGCTTGAAGTAGTCTAGCAGGATTTCATTGTTTTTTTTACTAGAGTTCCACTTTAAACCAGAATACAAAATGTTGCAATATATAAAAAAATTCGTTTTGAATACCACTTTGAAATACATTTTGGTTTAACCACTTGCGGACCAGCTGCTGTCATTATATATGCGCAGGTCAACTTTATTGTGCGAATCACCGTAGGTGTACCACCGGCCTCCCGCAATCGCTCCACAGAGAGCCAGAATGGATCTGTCAATGTAAACAAGCAGATCCCCGTTCTGTCAGGGAAGTAGCGAGAGATCGTCTGTTCCTAGTGATTATGAACAGCGATCTCTCTGTACTTCCAGTCAGTCTCATCCCCCCACAGTTGGAAACACCTCCCAGAGAACACATTTAATCGCCTGATAAACCCCTAGTGTTAACTCCTTCCCTGCCAGTGACATTTATACAATAATCAGTACATTTTTATAGCACTGATCGCTGTATAAATGTCACTGGTCCCAAAAAAGTGTCAAAAGTGTCAGATTTGTCGCCGTCCTGCTAAAAATCGCTGATCACTGCCATTACTAGTAAAAAAATAAAATAATAAAAATGCCATAAATCTATCCCCTATTTTGTAGGCGCTATAACTTTTGCGCAAACCAATCAATATACGCTTATTGCGATTTTTTTAACTAAAAATATGTAGAAGAATACATATTGGCCTAAACTGATAAAGACATTTCTTTGGGATATTTAGCATAGCAAAAAGTATTTTTTTTTTTTTTTTTTAATTGTTGTTTTTTTGTTTTGTTTATAGCACAAAAAATAAAAACCACAGAGGTGATCAAATACCACCAAAAGACAGCTCTATTTGTGGGGAAAAAAGGACATGTTTTGTTTGAATACAGGGTTGCACGACCGTGCAATTGTCAGTTAAAGCGATGCAGTGCAGTATCGCAAAAAATGGCCTGGTCATTAAGGGGGTAAATCCTTCCAGGGCTGAAGTGGTTAATGAGTATTATGGCAGTCAGGCCCCTTTCACACGGAGGTCCGTTCAGGTCCGCCTGTCAGTTTTTTAGGCGGACCTGAAACGGATCCTCCATGCACCCCTATGGAGGCACGGATGTCAGAGGAGACATGTCCGCTGACATCCGCTCCGCCAAAGTGTGACGGAGGAAAACCCTATTTTTCCTTCCATCGGCGGAGCGGATCGGATGACAACGGACTCTACGGTCCGTCGTCATCCGATTCCCCATAGGGGAGAGCGGCGCTCTGACAGGGCGGTCCCTGCACAGTGTGCGGGGACCGCCCAGTCATCCGTCGGCTCAGCGGGGATCAACGGAGCGATCCCCGCTGAGCAAGCGGAGCTTCACGGGGCGGATCTGCACGGATCCGCCCCGTGTGAAAGGACCCTAACTAAAGTTTTCTCACAGTTCAATATTATAGCTCATGTACTGAAATGTTACGCTGTTTTGCAAAACCAATCTTCTCTATTGGTTTCACAAAACCAAATATTCTGTGTGCATGCCTTGCAGTCACTGAGACAAGACATATTCCAGGTTCTCACTGTGACTGGGAGATCTCTTTTTGTTTTAATAAAGTTTGGTTTAACAAGTAATCTGGTGAAGTGTTCCTTTCCTCTTTATATATTCAGAACTGGAACAAAGCTTAATATTTAATTATGTCTTGTACAAGTGGTTATCTCTTGTTAGGTTTAGCAATACAGGAGATGGAGTGTTACAGCAATGACAGCTTAAACAAAGAAAAAATCATATAACTGATTGAAAATGAAAAATGTTTCTGGGCATTAGGTAGATGGACATAATGGTAGGGGGAAAAGTTTTCTAAGGTAATGCTGTTGAGATGGCTGTCTATTGTCTATTTTAATTTATTGGTCCTGGAAGCAGGATACATGAAGCAATACTTCAGTCCTTTTAAAAGATAGTTGTTATTTGTACTGTAATAGTATTGACGTCCTTTTTTTCCACCAAATAGAGCTTTCTTTTGGTGGTATTTGATCACCTCTGTGGTTTTTATTTTTTGCGCTATAAACAAAAAAAGAGCAACAATTTTGAAAAAAAGAAAACTATATTTGTTACTTTTTACTATAATAAATATCCCCAAAAAAATACTTTAACTGACAATTGCGCAGTCATTCAACACTGTACGCAATTTTTTTTTTCACACAAATATAGATTTCTTTTGGTGGTCTTTGGTTACCACTAGTAATGGTAGTGATCAGCGACTTATAGTGGGACTGTGATAGTGTGGCAGACAGTCTGACACTAGCTGACGCTGGCTGGGTGGTACACTAACTGACACTGGGATTAATAGTGACACTAATACAGTGATAAATGCTAATAAAACACAGTCACTGTACTAATGACACTGGCTGGGAAGGAGTTAATATCTAGGGGCGATCAAGGGGTTAACTGTGTGCCTAACAATGTGTAATGTGTGTAATATGTGGTGGTTTTACTAAGCGAGGGAATAAAAAAAACAGCAAGATCGCCTGTCAGTGTACAGAGCTCTGTGTTGTTTACAACACAGCGCTCTCTTCCGTGAATGACAAAGCCAATCATGCAGTCCCGGCGATCAATCATTGGTTGGGACCCGCTGATTGGCTTGTACTGTAACAAATCATAGCACAGCCGGAACGGCGGGTGCACGCCTTACCCAGAAGCACTGAACATGTACCAGATACATGATTTATCGCACAGCGGCCACCATGTCACAGTAAACGTACTTGGGGCGGTCCACAAGCGGTTAAAAAGATCTAACACTATTTCTGAAATTATACTTACTGGTCTGGTCACGTGATACCCTGTGTCATTGAGCGGCAACTTCAGGGTAGAGAACAGAGCGTTCAACAACCTCTGAGAATTCTGGGAACCATGATGTCACTCATAGGCTCCCATGTCCCAGCCATTGTGAGCACTTCCTCTTCTCCCCTGCATCTGTCACAGAACACAGCGAGCCAAAGTTGCGGGAATACACAACCAGATCACAGAGGACTAAAAATAGGTAAGTACGTGCATCTTTTTACACAGGGTAGGCAGGACAGGCAGCAGGAGGTGGAGGGAACATTAAGCAAAGTTAGCAATGGGCTGGATTCCTGGATTCTACTTTAAACCTATATGATATTTGCTTGATTAGTTTTAGATTTACTTTCAAACAAAATTACTTCTAAAATAAAAAATATAGATTTATAATGCTGTGTCAGACAGTTTGTTTATTATCTAGTCATTGTTTCAATTGTATAGTGCAGTTTACTAAATCTAGCAGTAAATTTACAAGGAGTAGACAAGATGGGAGATTGACAGGTCAAATGGGCTGTTTACAGGGTCGAAACACTCCCATGCTGCTGAAGGATATGCTCCTTAGAGAATGAGAAAAAGTAAATTGAGCAGGACAGGTGGGGAGTTTGCCCTGCAAGCGGAAGAAAGGAGTGTGTCTAAGGCAGCACAGAACGTTCTTGTAGAACAATGTCAGACACACTTCAATAAGACGGTTTGCCAACTCAGGTCACCTAATTGATGTTTTATCTTAACCCCTTGTCTTTCCACAGGTGCATGCAATGTATGACAGAAGCAAATCAGCTTGTTCTTCTAGCAATCCATGAGTTAACACTCTTGTTTAGCTTACATTAGCCTCTTAGATTTAGACAAACCAGTTATTTGTCTCCATTAGATCAGTTTTGCTATTCTTCATAAGGGTTTGGAAATTGAACATTGAACAGGCTAAATTCCTGAAAATGGATGACAGATGATTGATGGGCTAAATGTTACTTCCTCAGTATACCCATTGTAAAACACTCTGTAATTAAAGCAAGGCAGGAAAAAGGTTTAAAAATAACCTCAGCTAATAAAACTGGTTTAAAGGTACAAAACATCAAAAGTATCCCAAATGATCAACAGCACTAAATCGATAATGGAAGATTTATTTCCTTCTATTATCTTATTTTATAAGTACATTTGTTTTACGCAAATAGTGTACCTTATACGTAACCCTGCATATTATTTTATTGATGACTTGAACAGAAGACCATTATTTTGTTATCGGGCTTGCTTAATCACCCTTGAGCTATTACAACCATGCTAGTCTGAAATATTGTAATTAATGCCCATAATCACTTCAAAACAGGACAAAAACTTGAAAAACAATTATACCATTGGGCTATGTAGTTATCTCTCTTCCACACTGGCAGTCTTATCACTCCACAGCAGGCTTTCTCAACCAGGATTCCTCAAGAAGTTTCTTGGGGTTCCATAAGCAGTAAGCAATTAATGCTTCTCAGATATGTTCCCACTGAAACCAATAATCTTTTAAACTATTGATGAGGGAGGTAGTCCACCTACTGTATACACTATATTCTTCAATGTATGTCCAGAATCAGGATGGCCCCTAGGCACATAGAAAACAATTTGAAGTGCTCAACTATTAGCACTTCCGGGTCTAGAGCTGTCGAAATCCTGGCACAGTGGCCAGGTGTGCAGCAGATTGGGAGCTTCCTGTTTCTATTCACCATAGGCTACAGATGCAGGAGGTACTATAAAACAAATATAAGAAGCACCAGCCTAGTGCATTACCACCAAACTCTTTAATGATTAAAATAAATGTACTCACAAAAATAAATAGTCAAATGCAAAAAAAATGTCCACCTGCCAGGGTGCAGCTAACGTGTTTCAAAAGTGCTGCCCTCAAGACAAGTATCAGAATAGGGTACTCACCAAGGCCGAGATGTCGAGGGCGGTTTGCTGTTGCGACTAAGCGCAGTCCGCCCCCTGGAGGTGGTACAGAGGGTGGATGGCACAAAGAGGCACAAGCTACCAGCAGGCAGGGTAGAGCTTGCGTGGAAGTCTGCAGCTGAAGGTTTCTCTGACAGCTTCAGAATAGGCGCCCTCAGAGGAAGTCATAAGGATGAAACGTCAGGGCGTGACCTCACGGCAGTAGGAAGTGACGCTGTGCGTTCCACTGTGCGCTCCAGTGTAAGGAAGTGGGAAGCGTTTAGTCTGCGGTGGACGGGACTTACGCTTATATCCATTACCACACAAAGAGCCTGGGAACGACGCGTTTTTTTTTTAATGTTACGGATCTTTGGCTGCCCTAAAGCTGTGTACCGTATTTTATGTTAATTTTACGTTTTGTTTAATAAATCGTTAAACGGGATTACACTATCTCCAGTCTTTCTCCCTTTTGAATTTGAGACCACCAGGATAAGTGCCAGTGGATCGATTATATTCTGGAGAAGGAGGAGGATCAGAGGATCCAGTGTGACAGTGCCTGTTAAACTCAACCTTCTGGTGAGTAGAAATCCCTAAGAGGAGTGTGATACACAGAAAAAATTTGAAGGTGGTGTATATAAGATGGGAGCTGGCATCAGTGGAAACTACATCTGAATTTGGGAGCACTCCTCAGCACTGGATTTAATTATTCTCGATATTTGTTTGAACTGTATATGGCTGTTCTCTTATGGACTAACATAAGATAGAGTGGATACGCCGGCGCTGCGTGACACTTAGCGCTGCTATAGTAATTAACACGTATCTTGTTGTGGGCTTACTATATATTTTTGACTTTAGGACTGTGCATTTTTATGCCATTAAGCGGCTGCTGATTTTAATATTTAATATTGAATTTACAAATGACAAGTGGTAACATTTGGCTGTTTGATTAATCTGTGATTTAAATCCGTATAGACCTTAACGCCGAGATAGTGAGAGAAGGCCGTGAACTTCACTATTTTCTGTAAAAATAAGAATATCGTCCAGGTAAACAACTAGAAAATTGTCCAGGTTTACTCGAAAAATGTTGTTTACCAGGTGCTGAAACGTGGCTGGGGCGTTACACAGCCCAAAAGGCATTACCAAATATTCATAATGTCCAAACCTGGACCTGAAGGCAGTCTTCCACTTATCCCCAGGCCTGATTCGGATGAGGTTATAGGCACCTCGCAGATCCAACTTAGAGAAGATTTGGGCAGCCCGGAAACGCTGAAACAACTCTGGGATGAGTGGGAGTGGGTAGCGATTTTTAATCGTTATTTTGTTCAGTTCTTTATAATCTATGCACGGTCTTAGGGAACCATCTTTTTTCTCCACAAAGAAGATGCCGGCTCTGGCCGGCGAAGAGGAAGGATGAATGAACCCCTTATCCAAGTTCTCATCAATGTAAGACTTAAGAGCCGCTAGTTCAGTCTCTGATAGTAGAAAGATGCGGCCAAAGGGTATTTCGGAACCTGGTAGCAGATCAATGGGGCAGTCGTAAGACCGATGAGGTGGTAGACAGTCAGCTTTTTGTTTATCGAAGACGTCCCTAAATTTGAGGTATACCGGAGGGACGTGCTGGAGATTGTCAGGTGCAGGTGCAGGTGCCACGATTAAACAGGAGACCGGAGCTGGAGGAATGCAATGCTGGGAACAGTATGGAGAAGAGAAGGAGACTTCCTTCTTGTTCCATTTGATGTAAGGTTCATGTGCCTGTAGCCAGGGGAGCCCCAAGATGATGGGAAACATGGGGGAGAAGATGATGTCGAAGCTTAGAAGCTCCTGGTGGCCGGAGTCCGTGGTGACAAGGATGGGCCTTGTTTGTTGTGTGACAAGTCCAGAATGAGGAAGAGACCCATCAGCCAGGTAGACTTGGAGGCTTTGTTCTTTGATCTGCAAGGGAATGTGTAGTTCTTGGGCCAGTGAAGTGGCTAGGAAACAGCTGCAGGCTCCGGAATCAATAATTGCTGGTAGATGAATTTCCTTTTCCGTTAGCTGTAAGGAGACAGAGAGGGTGACATAAGTCTGGGACATACCAGTGTTTTGAAAGTTCATAATAAACTGTGAGCGTGACTTACTGGGTCTCACAGGGCAGGTACGAAGAAAATGTCCAGTTCCCCCACAGTACAGACAGAGGTTGGCCTGTCGCCGTCGTTGCTTCTCTTCAGGGGTGAGAGGAGCACGGACCAATCCAAGATGCATGGGCTCAGCCTCTGGAGCAGGGGTGACAGGAGTCACCGGAAAATAAAGATGGACGGGAGAAGGTTTAGGGAGCATCCAGCTAGGTCGTGGAGCCTGGAAGCGCTCTGTGCGCCACTCGCGCATGCGCCTGTCCAACTTGGTAGCGGATTGGATTAGATCCTCCAAAGTGGCAGGAGTTTCAATCCTGGCCAACTCATCTCTCAAGGCTTCTGACAGCCCCTGGCGGTACTGGTATTTAAGAGAGGGTTCGTTCCACCCTGTGTCAGCCGACCATTTGCGAAATTCAGCGGTGTAATCCTCCACCGGCCTCCTCCCTTGAGACAGGGTGTGTAGCACGGCTTCAGCGGTAGCGGTGCATTGAGGGTCATCATAGAATTGAGACATACTCTCAAAGAAAGTGTCCAAAGAATTCAGAAGAGGGCTCCTTTGTTCCATCAGACTGTGGGCCCAAGCCTCTGGCTCTTCAAGCAGGGAGATGACACATCCCACTTTAACTACTTCAGATGAAAAAGTCCTGGGCTGAAGGGCTAAGTACAAGGAACAGGCATTTTTGAAGGCTCTGAACTTTTTGCGATCACCTGAAAATCGCTCAGGGGTGGGAACCCTGGGCTCAGGGGAAGCCATAATCACCATGGGGCTTGATGCAGGTTGAGAAGAGAAGGCCCCGCTGGTGGGTACAGGAGCTCCGGCTGTTGGTGCAGGTGACCCTGAAAGTTGCTGGAGACGACCGTCAATCTAGGCATAGCCTTCCTGCAGTTTCTGGACCGCGTTGGTGAGGGCGTTGACCTGCTGGCACAGGATCTCAAGAGGAGAACACGCTCTGTTGGCCTCTGACAGGGCTGGTTTGTACTATCAGAATAGGGTACTCACCAAGGCCGAGATGCCGAGAGCGGTTCGCTGTTGCGACTAAGCGCAGTCCGCCCCCTGGAGGTGGTACAGGGGGTGAATGGCACAAAGAGGCACAAGCTACCAGCAGGCAGGGTAGAGCTTGCCTGGAAGTCCTGTAGAACTGGAGCAGGGACCGATGGGTATCAGGATCCTGCAGGAGAAGTCAGGTAGAAAGTCCAGGGCAGGCTGAGGATCAAACACAGGTAAGCAGACAATCCAGGTCACAGGCTGGGGGTCAAGGCACTGGAGACAGGAGGCAAGACTGGGTCACAAGCAGAAGGTCAAGGCACAGGAGACTGAAGATGAATCCGGGTCATGGGCAGAGGGTCAAACACAGGAGACAGGAACAAAGTCCGTAAAACAAGCCGAGGTCGGGTCCAGGAGAAGATCAGAGTAGGTCAGGGTCAATCCGGGTCACAGCAGGTAATCAATCAACAGGAAACAGGAACTCAGGTACAGGAAGCTGAAGACAAACCAGAAATTCCTCTGAGCACTTGCTCAGTTTTTATAGGCAGCCAGGAAGTCATGTGGAATTCATGTGGTGCCTGTCATATGACAGCCAGTCTGCAGCTGAAGGTTTCTCTGACAGCTTCCCACTGCTGCCATCTAGTGTTCAAAGTATAATATGTTTCTTCATAATATGTTTCTCTGACAACAAGTCTTTGGTAATGCACTAGGCTGGTGTGCCTTCTTCTTACGTTTGTCTTTTAATACTGGTTTTACAGCGAAATTAAGAGGGCAGCAAGGCTGATCATGTGGTTGTGGTGGAGGTCATCAGTGTTGGTTATTCCATGTGTCTATATTGACAAGACTGAAGAAGAGCCTGCTCTGAGCCTCATATGTACTCGTTTTCTTGAGAGCTTTGTACCCTGTAGCGCTGACAAGAGAGTTTTTGTTTGTTTACAGATGCAGGAGGCTTCATAGAGATGTAGAGAGTACTATTGTGAAAGTAGAAAATTGAAAGAAAAAAAAATGTGTAAAATATGTTTTAAAAAAATGTATAGACTTCCCTCTCCCAGTCACATATACCTATAAATGCCTATTACCCATTAAACATCCCAACATTGATGGACTGTAATGGCTTTTATTGTATTTATACTTTTGGGTATTTAATTTTTTGTTTTTGTCAAGAGCATTTATTTTTTTTACTTTTTTATTTAACACACAATGACTGTGTTGTGGAAACGCATTGAGTGGAGTTTAGGCATGAGACGTCATTGCACACGTCGGTGGAACTCGTGGCGGCATCTTTGTTATTGTCCACTCTATTTCCCCAGTTTTCATGTGAGTGGAATACTGCAATAGATTTTTAGTATATTTTGAACTTACTGCTCCATGAGTTTTGCCTTCTATTTTACCTTTGCCTCATGTGTCATCTGAGTGGAGCCACGATGGATCAAGCTGTGTCTCAGGTAAGCACGGTCGATCTTGTTTCATTGAAATCTGGTCAGGAGTGTGTAAGCACTGGTGGCATTCACGTGGAGAGCACATATTATTTGGATTGATTCACAGCTTGCAGTTGCCAGCATTGGGACTATATGCACTGCAATCCCATTAACATCTGGGTATCACCAAGATTTATATTACATCATAGGCCCCTTGGTTATTATTATCCTTTTCATTGATAATTTTATATTTGGATCTATTCAATACTAAATATTAATGTTTCTTATTTAATTATTGTTAACATGCATATTATAAAATTCTTCCTTTTTTTAGCTATATTATTATTATCATGTAACTATTGAATGTTGTTAAACTAAATTTCTTTCTTTTTTTAGAAACCGCAGTTTTTGAATGCATTGGACTCCTTCCATGGTCGATTGGGGGACTATTTGTCATTTCTGAGTGGGCTGCTATGCTGTCGCCATTGGGGTCCGCTCCTGCCTGCTGGGATCCAGTGCTTTGGCAGTCTATGACCTCCTTGCTTGCTTCCCTCTATGCAATCGTGGCTGTATGGACACCCAAGGGCAGATGTTTACACATCTTGCCCGCCCTGTGGCCTCGTCCATGCATTTCCTTGAACCATTCTGCTTCCAAGTCTGCTCTCTCCACTGGCATTGTAATGTTCCTTACTCGCCGTGGCCGTGTCTTTTTTCACGCTTTGACGTCCACTTGCAAAGCATCATGGACCTTGTAGGCCTGTAGGCTCTGCACATGCGCGCTGGTCACCTCACTGTCCGCTGCCGCTCAGTGACGTCAGATGCCGAGCGGCTGGAGGGCTTTATAAACTTTCTACAACCAGCATTCATTTGTCTGCTGGTTTGGGGCGCTGACGCTATATTTTGCTTCTGCTCAGGTAAATCTTTTACTATGACCTTACATCATGCTTTTGCTATTAGTATTGACCTATGGATCTGATACCTATTGGTTACCTATAGGCTTACCTGGATTGCAAAGTTCCACTGTAGTGTATCTGGATGTCTGCTTGTAACACTACCTTCTTGGGATCTCTCCGGTCTCCTTCTTCTCTTAAGAATTGGCAGCTTCCACCTATCCCTTGATATAATCATTCTGAACCAAATTTAATTTGGGCTCATATTTGGTAAGACTTTTTTGTACAACTGTTTTATTTACAAATCCCTTTATATAATTGTTTCTATACTGAAATATATTTATATTGTTCATGGGATGTTAATGTTCCCATTTTTCTTTTCTTTTTATTGTTTATCTCTTTTCCTTGTTTCACTTTAATAGGCAAACTTTTTCATTACTATGTGCAATTGGTAGGCTCCATGATTCAGTGCCTCTGCTTCAATTCATAACTTTTATTCCACTGTATGGGTATGTATTTGGAGGCTATGTTAGCCCATGTTGGTTCATTTCCGGTTGAGGTTTATGCCCCGGAAACTAACCCCATATTAATTTTTAATATTTTGTTTCTTAGTTGCTTTCAAGCCCTCTGCAGTCACATGTATGGTCGCTATTTTCGGTTGTCGGCATTTGGACGTTGTGGATTGCTGGTGCTTGGGTTCCCTGTAGGTATGTTCGACCGTGTGCTATAGCATGGCAGCCAACATGTCCCATTTTGGCCTTTTGGTTTGGATTTTCATTTGCCTCTTTATCTGCGATTATTACAATATATTTATGTAATGTACTAATTGAATGTTTTTCTCTCTAGACCGTTTTAATATTGTATTGGTTTAATCGACTGCCCCTGAGGAAGCCAATGTATTGGTGAAACATGTTGGGCTACCATAATTGATTGTATGTAACCAATATATGTAACTCACTATTATTGTTATCTCTCATATTTATTAAAAAATGTTTTTTGATAATCAAAATAAATATAAACAAATTTAAAACTTTTTTGTGAATCTTTAATTGGCACCGCTATAATCCCACATCCCCTCCATTTGTCCATACATTTTTTTAGTTGTTGCACAGATTTTATTTTATTATGTTTTTGTGGTGATCTTGCATTGTTATCTGTAACACCCTAAAGTGATAGCGCACCTACTTTAAGGAAACACATTTACATCCATTGTTTGGATAATGCCTAATTTATAGAGGTCTGAACTATACATCATTTTTTATTGTCATAAACACTTGGAGCTTTGCATCAACTATTATTAATTATCTAAATCTTTTTATTACTATCACACCTGTTCATCTAGAACCACTTAACTCAAATAATTACAAAGTCTAGCCCTTCTACTTCAGATATTGCTGAACAATATTAGACCGGGTTGCCAATGACGCCAGACATAGGGGGCTTGGTGCACTGAACACTTTAGCAGCAGAGTCCTTGTTAATGACTTATGGCTAAGAATGGTTACCCTGTTAATACAGCTGAGAAGCCAGAGACACCAGTTCAGCGGAATTGCAATCTGGATCATTTGGGGAGGTAACTCTGTAAGTACTGATTAGTGGTCTGAGTGAGGTGACCTGAAGAAAAGTCAATTGCTGATATTTGTGCATCTTGTTGAGGCCTTGCTAGCACTTACTTTCATACAGCAGTACAGCCAAGGGATTGCTGTTTATACTCAGGTGTGTTTCTATTCAAGTGTGTCTTTGGGATTCCCATCCCTATATTCTGGAAATCCCTATATTATTCTATGAATGCTGTGGTACTCCAAAAGAAATCTGATGTGACGAGATTTATTTGATGGACACTTTATCCTATGTCAAGTGTGGCAACAATCGGCAGCAGTTGTTTCTAACAACAAGTTAATCACCTGTAGTGCCATTGGACCCCTACTGACTTGCTATATTGGTTTTGAACATTAGTAGCCACACTTTTGCATCCAGTTGTTGAAATGGCTCATTGGTAGCAGTTATGGACAGAAATCTATATCTTATGATCTTATGGTTGGGGTATTGAGTGAGGGGAATGAATTGCTAAGGTACTAGGAACTGGAAGATTACAATAACATAAAGGTAATGGAAGCAGTGCTTTTTAGGCAGGGGAAGCTTTGCCACAGGTGCTGGGTGAGGAGGAAGCAGTTTTAGCGGTGCTGGGAATAAGGGTGTTTTGTTGGCAGTTTTTTTTAGCTTTCAGCGCTCTCACACTTTGAGTGACAATTGCCCGGTCACGCAACACTGTTCCAAAATGACATTTTTATAATTTTTTCATACAAATAGAGCTTTCTTTTGGTGGAATTTAATCACTGCTGTTTTTTTGTTTTTAAAAAAAAAAAAAAAAAAAAAAAAAGAAAGACAGAAAAATTAGAAAAAAAACAAAGTTTGATAGTTTGTTATAAAAAATTTAAAACTGGTAATTTTACTTCACAGATGAGGCAGCACTGATATGCACTGATAGGCTGCACTGATGGGCACTGATAGGCTGCACAAATGGGCACTGATAAGGCGGCACTGGTGGGCACTGATGAGGCAGCACTGGTGGACACAGATGGGCACTGGTAGACGACACTGATAGGCACCACTGATAGGCAGCACTGATGGGTACCGACAGGTGGCACTGGTGGGTATGTGGGTATTGATATGTGGTACTGGTAGGTGGCACTGGTAGGCAGAACTGATATGCCCTGGTGGTCACTGGCAGGTGGCACTGGAGGGCACTGCAAAGCAGCAGTACCTCTCCCTGTTCCGGACTGATGTCCCTCTGTCAGAAGCCGGTGATCAGCCTTTTTTTCCCTCATGCTGTTAGCATGAGGGGAAAAATAAGATGATTACCGATCTTCAGTTTACATGATGTGATCAGCTGTCATTGGCTGACAACTGATCACGTGGTAAGGGGCCCGGATCGGCCCCTTACTCCAATCTGTGATTAGCCGAGTCTCATTGACTCTGTGATCACAAAGGGCGCACCACAGGAGGCGCGCAGGCAGCTCATGCTCATGCGGGGCGCACCACAGGAGGCGCGCAGGCAGCTCATGCTCATGCAGGCCTTTATTGCCGGGAGGACGTCTATTGACTCCCTCCCGGCAATAAAGGCCCGCATTGTAGCCATCATTCGGCTATAGCACTGGTGGGAGGTGGTTAATGTACAAAGAGGGGATAAAGGAGTTTTTTTAGGACACCTCAATGTTCATTTGCAAGTCAGGCATGAACTTTTTAAGGTAAAGAGGAAAGGATTGCCGCCAATCCCGACCAGCCCAGGTGAATAAACGATAAAGAGCTGCCTCAGCCTACATGTCTCCACCAAACCACGCACCCTTATGCCTCAGGATGTGTGGTTTTGTGAAGACATGTAGGCTGAGGTTGGGAGTAGCGGTGATCCTTTACTCTTTACATGTAGTAACCCTCTGGATTGGTATCAGGACAAGCCTGCACCCCTTGTTCTGGGACACAGGGATGTGCTTTCACCTCTACATTGAGTGGCGCCATAAGCAATCAAACAGGTCGCAATGGACTTTTTAAGAGCTGAGCTGGGGTTGAACTAAGACTATGAAGAAATTACTGCAGAGAAGAACCATACTTCATGGTAAATCTGACATATGGAAATTGGATACTGACAGAACAAAGACTGACTCAAACTTTTTAGCATTGGTTGTAGATTGGCAGTGGATGTTTTTGAAAATATGTTTTGTTTTTGACTGGAGTCATGTTTCTGAATGTCATATAACGCTTGATTGTTTTTTCCACAGCTCAGCCATTTCAATTTATACGATTTCCTTGTCAGTTATCAGATCTTTTCAACATATTTGTAATGAATCAACAAGTCATTTTCTGTTTGTCTGTTGGATCTGTAAGGATTAGCATTAAAAGTGCAGTCTTATGCAAGATGTTTGTGCTTTTTTTACTTCTAGACTATCGATGATGCTTTCTACTCTATTATAAATCCAGCATTGTCTTACCTTAATTGCAACTGCCGACATGCGTTAAACAAGCAATAAACCCATTAAAGGTTAGTTTGCTCTTCTTAATAGGGGTCATACTTAAAAAACGTCTTTGTTTTCATGCTGACATAGCCAGTAGTTTTAGGTTTATATTTAGAATCAACAATGATAACTGCTTAGATACAAGACCAAGTCATAAATTATCACAGATTTGCACACAAGTTCATGTGCAGTGCCAGTGATTAAAGTAAATGTAAGCCCTAACTAGATGATATAACAATATGTACTATAAACAACTCCAGTTTTTTTATAAAAAACTTTTTTCACCCTTTTTCTCCATCTCAGTGCTGCTGATCTTCACCAGCCTTTTTCAGCAATAGCTTCAGCATTGGCTGCACATCATTGTTTTTGGACAGGCTTCCGAACAACGTTGGTCCAAGCCCAATCAATATGTGTCATCATGGCTAGGGGTGAGAGAAAATTGTCACCTTACAGTATATAGAAAGTGTCTGAACAGAGGACCTTTATGGCAGAATCACCAGTTATTATGAAAGCTGTAAATGTAAAAAGGTTAATAACAACTTTTGAAATCACTTAAAAATGTCCAAACGTATGTGATATTTTAGTGATTGGGGTTGGATCTATTTTAAGACTACACTCAGATCAGAGCTGTTGGTAGAAGATGAAACTGCTGCAAGCTCTGCATAGCTCTTATTTTTGAGCAGTGATCAATTGGCAGGTGTCTAAGATAGGGTGGCCAGACATCCCCGATTTCCGGGGACAGTCCCTGGATTGAGGATGCTGTTCCCGGAGCCCGTCTGTCCCTGGATCTGTCCCCCGGATATGTCATCTCAGCAAGGGGTCCGGAGGTAGAACAGGCGGGGACTCCCAAATCCTGTCCACCAATAAGCTCATCCCCCGTGGTATAGCTTTTTACAAAACAAACGTCTCTGGCCCCATAGGACAGTAAGCGGACTATTTCTTCATTTTCGGGTTTAGGCGGATTATTCCGCCGCAACGCGCTACACAGTTGAAGCTCAGCCTCTTCAATATGAATACACTGTGACCGCCTAAACCCAAAAATGAAGAAATAGTCTGCTTACTGTCGTCCGGCTCCCACTGAACACAGGGGGCCCGGAGACGTTTGCATACAATAATTCCATAAACACATACTACATACACTGCATATATCATTTGAGGAAAATATGCTTATAAAATTGTTTACTATTTGCCAATAAAAAAAAATATATACATATATGTCACCGGATTTCATTAAAAAAATCTGGTCACCTTAGTCTGAGAGGGATGACCCACACCACACACTCTCAAGCCTGCATCAGCATGGCGCATCCAAAGAACAGGGCTTAGCAAGGGGTTGAGAGGAGTTAGTGGAGATGCTGTACAAATGTTCAACAAGCAGAAAAGCTATCCGGAGGAGGCTATATTGCCATTGCTAATAACTACAGTACTAGAGTCATGACCATTATCAGTCAGCCAGTCTGAAAGTGGGTCTGGGATCTTGTGGCAAAAAGGCATCTTAGCGACCTAGCCTGGGAGCCACAAAGGATGTAGTGAGGCTTCGGAAGAAAAATAAGCATGGGATATGTACAAGTGAGCTTTCTAGTATCCAAGTGAAACATACGGATTAATGTCACTGGAAGTAAGTTGATAGGATATTGAGTTGGTGGAGTCCGGTACAAGCTCAGCGATATTGGCTCAGAAATGCTGCACAACTTAAGTACGAGAAGTGCTCTGAACCATAAAGAGAAACTGTGTTTGTAGTGAACAATGTGAAGTTTTACATAAGTTAGCCATAGATTAAAAAGAGTCAACTGTGTTGTCACGGAGAAGCCTGACTTTTAAGTCAGGAAAGGTTCCATCCGCTGGTAATATCTATCATTTAGCATGCAGTACTGAGGTCCACCAGCAGGTGTCTCCTGGCAGTTTGGAACTGTCAGGGGAACTTCTCCCTGCTGGTGCTATGTCATCTTTGGACCGCAGTACTGGAGTCCACCAGCGGATGTATCCTGGCAGTGTGGAGCAGATTTTACCTTCTGCAGTCAGGCATCACCTGAGCTTGTTAGCAGGTAATAGTATAAATACCCGGCAAGTGCACACACACATTGCCCTGGTATTGTCCTCATGCCCTGACCTGCTGCCTGTTTACCTGTTATCCTGATCCTCAACCCTGATTCCTGTATCCTGAACCTGTTTGTATCTGTTCCTGTATCCCTGGATCGTTGCCCTGCAGCCTGATTCCTTCCATCTTGTCCTTGTCTATTTACTCCTGGCCTCCAATCTGCTGATCTCCTGTTTATGATCCTGGCCTGGCTTGACTAAGATTCTGGTACTCCCTTTTGCTATATATGCTGGTTGGTTTACTACCACTGTTTTGGTTTGTTCACTCTGTTTGTATTGGTGGTGTATTCAGATTTATATAGATTTACCTTAATAAACTTACTTACTTTCACCTATCTATGTTTGGGTTTCCTTTGTTGCAGTCCACACAGTTCTGGTCTTATCTGATATGTGACAGAATACCAGGGCCATCCCTGACCAGAAGTGGCTGCAAAGGGGTACCATTTTGATTCAGTTTGTTTGCAAACATGAATGCCGATGAGGTTATTTATTTTTCTCTGCTGGCATCTGACAGTGGTGATTATTGCCGCCAGGCTTTGAAAAGGATGGTCTGGTGACCAGTTGTTTGCAGCTATCCATTTGGCTCACTCCCTGGTTGATCAGGGCTATATAATGTTTGGGGAGGAGCAGCCTTTGATCAAGATCTGTACTGAGCTGGCCCTGCCCTGTATTCCAGAGGGCCATGATGATTTCTCTCCTCCTTTTAATGTGAATCAGGTTGTATCCTTAGTATGGCTTTTTGAAGATGATTCCGCCGATTTTTGTGAGCACTACTGGCCTGTTCCCCACAGGTGATTGCTGGGTGCATTGTGTCTGCTCAGTCTTTTGTTAGACAGGGATATTTAAAACTACAGTTTGTACAACCTATACTCTCGACATGGTCTGACATGGTGCAATCAGCCCCAGCCAAACAAACCACCTCTGCCATTAGACACCAGCCTACCCAAATGTATGTTTCCCCATCATCCATGTCAACCTCAGTTGCAGCCCAGTATACGCTGCTCCCAACCAAATACTCATATCCAGTCTCTGCTCCCTGTACCTATCCTGCATTCCACCTACCTGTCTCTTCTCAGCTGCCTACAAACCCACAAGAACTTCCCCCAGCTACTGTTACCTCTTCTCTGTCATATCCCAATGCTCCTTTCCAGTCTGCTGCACCCCTTACCTACAGAGCTTCAGTGGCTAAGACAAAAAAAAAAGTTTTTTTCGAACCAAAACGACCCTGCCATTAACCCAAAATGCCTCCACACCCACCAATCTGTCCCAGCTTGAAGTTCCGGTGCCAGTATCCCAGCCTGAAGTCTCTATGCCAGTGTCCCAGCCTGAAGTCCCAGTGTACGTATCCCAGTCTGATGTCTCAGTGCCTGCCTTCCAGTCTGATGTCTCAGTGCCTGCCTTCCAGTCTGATGTCTCGTGCCTGTGTCCCAGCCTGAAGTGCCGGTGTCCCGGCCTGAAGTGCCAGTGTCCCGGCCTGAAGTGTCGGTGTCCCGGCCTGAAGTGTCGGTGTTCCGGCCTGAAGTGTCGGTGTTCCGGCCTGAAGTGTCGGTGTTCCGGCCTGAAGTGTCGGTGTTCCGGCCTGAAGTGCCGGTGTTCCGGCCTGAAGTGCCGGTGTTCCGGCCTGAAGTGCCGGTGTTCCGGCCTGAAGTGTCGGTGTTCCGGCCTGAAGTGTCGGTGTTCCGGCCTGAAGTGTCGGTGTTCCGGCCTGAAGTGTCGGTGTTCCGGCCTGAAGTGTCGGTGTTCCGGCCTGAAGTGCCGGTGTTCCGGCCTGAAGTGCCGGTGTTCCGGCCTGAAGTGCCGGTGTTCCAGCACAAAGTGCAGTGTTATAGCCCGAAGTGCCAGAGCCAGCGTTCCCGTCTGAGGTTCCGGTGCCCAGTTCCCATTCTGAGGTTCTGGTGCCCGTTTCCCGGTCTGAGGTGCCGGTGCCCGTTTCCCGGTCTGAGGTGCCGGTGCCCGTTTCGCAGTCTGAGGTGCCGGTGCCCGTTTCCCAGTCTGAGGTGCCGGTGCCCGTTTCCCAGTCTGAGGCTCCGGTGCACGTTTCCCGGTTTGAGGTGCCGGTGCCCGTTTCCCGGTCTGAGGTGCTGGTGCCTGTTTCCCGGTCTGAGGTTGCGGTGCCCGTTTCCCGGTCTGAGGTTGCGGTGCCCGTTTCCGGGTCTGAGGTTGCGTGCCCGTTTCCTGGTCTGAGGTTCCGGTGCTCGTTTCTCGGTCTGAGGTTCCAGTGCTCATTTCCCGGTCTGAGGTTGTGGTGCCTGTTTCCTGGTCTGAGGGTGCTTTGCTCGTTTCCCGGCCTGTGGAGCCTACTGCCCAGCCTGATGTGTTCCTGTCTGCTGCCCAGCCTGATGCGTTCCTGTCTGCTGCCCAGCCTGATGTGTTCCTGTCTGCTGCCCAGCCTGATGTGCTCCTGCCTGCTGCCCAGCTCGATGACCCAGAGCCTGCTGCCCAACTCGATGACCCGGAGCCTGCTGCCAAGCCCGATGACCCCGCTGTCTGCCCAGATGTGCCCGCTGTCTGCCCGGATGTGCCTGCTGTCCGGTTTGACGTATCCGTTGCCCAGCCTGATGTGCCTGCTACCCAGCTTGGCGTACTTATTGCCCAGCCTGATGTGTCTGTACCCGCTGCTCAGCTCGAGCTGCACTTTGCCCGGTTTAAAGCCATGGACCTTCCTCATGCCCAACCTGATGTGACTTTGTCCGCTGCCCGGCTTGACGCCATGGACTTTCCCCAGCAACGACTAGTTGGAGCATCCGGAGGTCGCTCCCTCAAGGGAGGTACTGTCAGGAAAGGTTCCATCCACTGGTAATATCTATCATTTGGCATGCAGTACTGAGGTCCACCAGCAGGTGTCTCCTGGCAGTTTGGAACTGTCAGGGGAACTTCTCTCTGCTGGTGTTATATCATCTTTGGGCCGCAGAACTGGCATCCACCAGTGGATGTATCCTGGCAGTGTGGAGCAGATTTTACCTTCTGCAGTCAGGCATCACCTGAGCTTGTTAGCAGGTAATAATATAAATACTCGGCAAGTGCACACACACACCTTGCCCTGGTATTGTCCTCATGCCCTGACCTGCAGCCTGTTTACCTGTTATCCTGATCCTGAACCCTGAACCTGTTTGTATCTGTTCCTGTATCCCTGGATACTTGCCCTGCAGCCTGATTCCTTCCATCTTGTCCCTGTCTGTTTACTCCTGGCCCCCCATCTGCTGATCTCCTGTTTATGATCCTGGCCTGGCTTGACTACGATTCTGGTACTCCCTTTTGCTATATATGCTGGTTGGTTTACTACCACTGTTTTGGTTTGTTCACTCTGCTTGTATTGGTGGTGTATTCAGATTTATATGCATTTACCTTAATAAACTTACTTACTTTCACCTATCTATGTTTGGGTTTCCTCTGTTGCAGTCCACACAGTTCTGGTTTTGTCTGATACGTGACAGCTCAGCTTTAACTCTGTATCAGTGTGAATGTCAGCCTCAGTCTGCCACTGGGGGCACTAGTGAAAAGTCACTCCAGCACTTGGGTGTAGTAAGCCCAGCCCACAACTATAAGGTCTAGAAAGCACCACAGGCAGAACCCAGTACCTAAAGGACATTCAATATACCTTCCCCTCTCCATGGGCCTACTCCCAGAGTGATTTTTGAGAGACATGGACAGAGACAGAGCAAAGGTAATTCAATGAATCTGGACCTAAAACGCACTCCGTGGCTGACCAACACAGTAAACTAAAGTCTGTAAAGCACCACTGCCAGAGCCCAGTGCCAGAAAAACGCCTTCCAGTCGAGCCCCAGAATCTTCAGTCCAGTGGGATCCAAGTACGGCCTCTAAAGAAACTGTTAGGATTAACCGATCCAGAAAGCTGCTGTAGAAAAGCATCCAACCTCCTAGGGCACTAGCAAATAAAATAGGCTTAACTTTTCTTTGTTTGCCAGTGTCTAAACCCCCTGAAGGCAGCAATATAACCCAATGGCATCATAGCTGCCAATCCTGTGCCCCTTAATGAACGACAAAGAAAATAAATTTTCTGATCTTATTTTAGCAGCTACATCATTATTGATAATATTTTTTATGAAGTAATGGTGCCAACTGGTCCAGAAGCTTTTAGCCTGCAGCAAATCAGCAATTATTTATATGTTTTCATTTAACACGCTGAGCAGGACGATATCCTACTAAGAAGGAGAGTGATTTTGTTATGTTACTGCTTATTTCTCAATAAACTGGGAAGTCTGCCATCCTACTGAGAGGGCTTGGATATTTATAGATGCAAGTCAATGTATGTGCATGGAGTGTGTTGATTAAGGGCAGGTTCCCCATTAAAGAATATTGAAACAGCTGGCCTCACTGAGGTTCCAAATCTAAAGCAGAATGCGTAATTTCCCTTTGCAATGTAATGAGAGCTAGATAAACTACAGATATTATAAAAAGTGTACACAGTGATTTAATAGTATTATCCAGCAGGGAATGTGTTGATGAAAGCTGGCATCTTACCAGCCCCAAGAGAGATGTGTATATATGGTGTTTGTTGGCTCAGGTCCAAGGGCTATTGCTGAGAACAATGCAGTGAAATCACTGAAAGCAAAACTTCCAGTGCAGCTCTGTTTTTGACATACCACTGTTGTATGTGCAGCACTCCCTCTACATTGCAACTTAAGTGACTCTGTTATGAGAAAAGTATGTGGGCTTCCATTGCAGTCCTCCTTCTGAAAATACTACCTGTATGGCTATGTATGACTTCAGTATATTTAACTACTTAACGCCCATGCTATAGCCGAAAAACGATTACAACGTGGGCTTAGATTGCCGGGAGGGCATCTATGTACATCCTCCCATGCTCACGCTGCCCACGGGCCCGATACTCTGTGATCACTAAGTCCTTGGAAATCGTCTGATCACAGATCGGAGTAAAGTGTTCTTCAGTGCCGCCTATGAGTACCCATCAGTGCCACCTATCAGTGCCTCTTGATCAGTGCTGCCTCATCAGTTCCCATCAGTGCCGCCTTATCAGTGCCTATCACTGCAGTCTATCAGTGTCCATCAGTACAGCCTATCAGTGCCCATCAGTACAGCCCATCAGTGCAGCCTATCAGTGCCCATCATTGAAGAAGAAGAAAAAAAAAATCTCTATTTGTGTGAAAAAAATTATAAAAAATTTCATATGGGTACAGTGTAGCATGACCGCGCAATTGTCATTCAAAGTGCAACAGCGCTGAAAGCTGAAAATTGACCTGGGGAGGAAGGGGGTATATGTGCCTAGTAAGCAAGTGGCTAAAGGGTAACTCCGCTGTTGTTGGAAAAAACATTAGCAAATAAAAAATAATAATATAGCGTACAGTGGAACCTCGGATTGTGAGTAACGCTGTTAACGAGCATTTTGCAATACGAGCACTGTATTTTAAAATATCCTAACTCGGTTTGCGAGTGTTGTCTCGCAAAACGAGCAGGATTCATGCCAAAGCAGTACCACGTTTGGCCTGAGGTGAGGGGCGCCTGCGCCGTTCGGAAATGCACTGAAAGGCCCGAGAACAGCTCGGCTGACCTCGGCAAACCTCGGAAAGGCTCGGGAACCGAGTCTTTCCGAGGTTTGCCGAGGTCAGCCGAACTGTCCTCGAGCCTTTCCGGCCGTTTCCGAGGCTCTACGGCGCCCCCCACCTCTGGCCGCATGCGGTATTGCATGCAATTGAAGTCAATGAATTCATCATTTTCGTTTCCATTGACTTCAATGGGGAAACTCGCTTTGATATGCGAGTATTTTGGATTACGAGCATTCTCCTGGAACGGATTATGCTTGTAATCCAAGGTTCCACTGCATACAATTGCAACTCAAGTCTTATTGTAATTGAATGTTATTAACAATTACCTTTCCCTTTCAATCTGCATCCACTGTAATTTTCTTGAAATGCAAAGCAATATGGCTACCTGGAGGCAATCTGTACACAGATGATGTACAGAAAGCCCCCTGAAACTATAATTTTCTGCTTGAGCGATTGGCTCACAGATTTTCCCAGAAGTCTGCATAAAGATACAGGTCTGTAACATGAAACATGATTTGGCATTGCTGGAAGATTGCTCAAAGCAGTGGAGACTACAGTTCAATGTTTCTAAATGTAAAATAATGCATCTAGGGAAAAAGAATCATTACAACATTGGGGGTACAGTGTTAGCCAGCACTACAGAGGAAAAAGATTTGTAGGTACTTATTTCAGATGATTGCAAAATGTGCAAACAGTGTGACCAGGCAGTGAGAAAAGCAAATAGAATTCTAGGATGCATCACTAGAGGGATCACCAACAGGAGGAAGGAGGTTCTGATTCTCCTATATAGATCTTCAGTGAGACCTCATTTGGAATACTGTGTCCAGTTCTGGAGACCTTATTTACAAAAAGATATTGATAAAATAGAACGAGTCCAGAGATAGGTAGCAAAAATGGTAAAAGGTTTGGCGATGAAACATATCAAGAGTGACTTCAGGAACTTAATATATACAATCTGGAGGAAAGAAGGGAAAGAGGAGACATGACTGAAACCTTTAAAACACATCAAGTGGGTGAGTAACGTTCAGGAGGGCAGTTTTTTCAATATGAAACCAAAATTAAAGACATGGGAACATGACCTCAAACAAACTGGAGGAAAGTTCAAAACTAATCTTAGAAAGTATTATTTTACGGAAAGGGTAGTTGATGCTTGGAATAAACTACCAGCAGAGGTAGTGAGACAGTCAACAGTAAATGGCTTCAAACATGCTTGGGACAAACATAGAACTATACTCAGACAATAAAGTTAATTTAATTTCCCCCCTCCCGCCCCCAAAAAAATGGGCAGACTCGATGGACCACTCTGTGTCAGGAACCATGAAACAGACAGACAGAAAATGCAGAAAAAATCACACCTTTTAATAAAATGGTAAAAACTGGTAAACGTAGTCAAAACATAGCCAGGGTTGGGTAGCCAAATCGGGTAGTCAGAACAAGCCAGGAAATCAGGAAGCCAGAGATCAACGTAGTCAGAGGCAGCAGGCAGGATCAGGAACCAGAAATTACATCAGCCAAGCAAGTCTTCAACAGGAACACAGCAGAGAGTCACTAGATATGTTTGACCAAGGCAAAGGCAATTGATGAAATGAACCAGGCAGTTTAAATAGCCAGAAGGGGCTGGCTGTGGGCTTGACTGACGAGCAGGAGATAATCAACAGGTGAGCCACTGTGGAACGATGAGTTCTGGCAATTAATCGACAGCTGACCAACCTCAGCACAGAGAAGGAAGGACTGAGAGCCCAGCCCTGACACTCTGTCTTTTTTCTGCTGTCACTTTTCTATGTTTCTAAGTCAGATTTTTGGCATCCCCCCGCAACAAACATATAATTTTTGGTGAGATACTCTGGAAGGAAAATCACATCTAAAGGGATGCATACCCTGTCACTTTCCTCATTACAGCCCTGCAAGTGCAGCAGCTGATTGATAATTATAAAACCACTCCCATACAGATTCACTCTGAACATGAACACAGACAAACAAACCGCTATTACTTCAGATTCAGAATAAGAAAAGGTAGGAATCGGCAACAAAATTGGTTAAAATCTATGCAATGTACATAGATCACCCAGAGGAGAATGTTTTTTTTTTTTTCTCAATGAAAGTGGAGTTACTCTTTAAGTCACAGTTCCAGAATAAGCATGCTCTGAGTATGAAGCCTCGTACACACGACCGAGTTTCTCGGCAAGAACCAGCAAGAAACTTGCTGGCAGAGATTTCTTGCCGAGAAATTCGTTCGTGTGTATGTTTTCTCGTCAAGAAAAGCGACAAGAATCTCGATGAGAAAATAGAGAACCTGCTCTCTATTTTCTCGTCGAGATTCTCGTCAGCCTGTTTCTCGACGAGAAAATTGAGTGTGTGTACACTTACCTGTTCGCCGGGAAGCCCGCGCATGCTCGAAATGACTTGGACGCATGCGCGGTAGCTTCCTAGGCATAGGTAGGGTGGCGGCGACGGCATCGAATGTGACGAGCGCATGCTCGTTGTATTCGATGACGTCACCGCGTACGCTCCATTCAAAGAACCGCGGGTTCTTTGAAATGAGCGTGTGTACACTCGGCCGGGACAAGTTTCTTGTCCAAGGATCTCGTCTTAAAAAACGACATGTTTTTAACGACGAGATTCTCGGCCGTGTGTACGAGGCTTCAGAAAAGTTTCAGAACTCATACTTGCCCTGGGTCAGCAATGAAATAACTCCCCTATATGTCACAAGAAATTGATACTGCGAAAATGCATTGTAAATTAAATTCATAAATTTATAATCCAAGCCTTACAAAAATACCTAATCGGTTTTATGTCTCTCTAAGTATTCATATTCTTTTCAAGCAAAGTTGTCATGAGATAAATGGATGCCGCTGCTAACTGCTCTTTCAGAAAATGCCTCCTGCTTAAAGGGTAACTCCACTTTCGTGAAGAATAAAAAATAGCAAATAAAGAAAAAAATAATATAGTGTGTACAATTGCGCTACAAGCCATATTGTAATCGAATGTTATTAAAAATGACCTTTCCTTTTCAAACTGCAGCCGCTGTAATTTTCTATAAATGCAAAGCAATATGGCTACATGGAGTTGTTCTGTACACAGAATGTGTACTGACCACTCCCCAGAAACATAATTTCCTGCTTGTGTGATTGACTCACCAATTTTCCCAGAAGACTGCCTAAAGCCCCATACACACGGTCGGACTTTTGGCCAACAAACTTCATTTTGAGCAAGTTGGGCCAACAAACTTCATTTTGAGCAAGTTGGACCAACAATCCGCCTGTGTGTACGCTCCATCGGACAAAATTTTTTTGCTTTTTTCTTGTTTTCATCGGACAAAAGTTTGGGTCTGCAAACGGACAAACTTTTGCCCAACAAAAGTCCGATGGAGCAAAGTCCGACCGTGTGTACAGAAAACCATAGGACTTTTGTCCGATGGACAAAACAACTAATGTTAAAATCAACAAACAATAGCAGAAGTTGACCAAAGGGTGGCGGTAAAGAGCAGAAAAGAGCAGAAAAACCACGTGATGTTGCAAAAAGTTTTGGGAAAGTTTGCAGAAAAGTCAGAGCGTGTGTATGCTATGGGTGTTCCCGACCAACTCCGTTCGGACAAAAAACCACGGAAAAGTCAGATGGAAGTCCGACCGTGTGTACGGGGCTTAAGATACAAGTCAGATTTCAGACATCCCCTGCAACAAAAATTTAATTTTTTGTGAGATATTTACAATATCATAGCACTGCCAGGGAAGATGGTGACCGGACATGGATGAGCTGAAAAACGGGTGATTACAGGTCGAGGGGATGTTCAAATGACCTTTGACTGCATAACGAATAAACCAATAAACCAAGAGAGGCTGCATCATGGCTCAGATAGCATCACTTGATATCCATCACATTGAATATATGTTCACACAATCACTCCGTTGCATCCCGCATACCACCCCTATCTGTGACCGACCAGTAAGAGAAGGGCTCTCATAAGATATTCTGCCTGGTGACTCTGAGGGGCAGTATCAGTAGGCCTCCATTGACGCCATCTTCTGCAGTGTTCCACCGTAATCTCTGTTTGCATAGTACCGTATACTCTTTTGAACCAGCTTTTGCTTTTGGACAAATTTATGACCCTATATTCTCCTATCCAAAATCCCTGACGAAGGTCTTGAACCAAAAATGCGTCGGGTACCGGAGATTTTTCACAATTTGGAGAGTATCAACTCAATTGAACAGTTATATGCTTGCTATGTACTTATGTTATGTTTTTTGTTTTGTTCTGTCATGTTTTTTAATTGATCATCACATGTATGTGTAATCCAATTTTATATGTATAAATAAACGCTTTTTATCTCGTGGGAGTGGTGTTGTTGCCTTTAAAATCCCAACCAAGGTTTTTTTTTCCTTTTTTCCTATATACCAGGGATGTGGCAACATTTCTCCAATCTCTGACATGGTGAAAACTTATCTAGATATTTCCAATAGAAACACGTCTAAAGGGATGCAGGCCTGGCAGATTTCCTCATTAGTGCTCTGCAGCTGCCACACCTGACAGTTAATTATGAAACCCACTCAGAACAGAGGCACAGACATACATACACACATGTATTTCTTCAGAATAACGAAAGGGAGGAATCTGCAACAAAGGTTGTTATAATCCTTGCAATGTACAGATCACCCAGAGGGGAATGTTTTATTCACAACAAAAGTGGAGTTATGCTTTAAGTGTCATGTCAATGCGTTGGCTTCAGTATTTTCTCAGTCACTACAGTAACACAGAACAAGAATTCTGTCTTTTCTCTAAACCACATTTGATGAATACTTGTTTTGAGCCTGTGAATGAGAAATATTGAAGTCAGACATAAAGCATTTCCAGTGTGGGTAGTTCCATATTTCCTTCAGTATAGTTGTACTTTCCTGCCTGGAGCTCAGCTCATATTAGAACGATTTTAGAAATCAAATCAAGTCCAGCTTCCTACAGGATCAGGGATGTTAAATGTGTTATTATATTCAGCTCCCCTGAAGAAGTCACGAGGTACGTGACGTAACGCCGTAGGGAAGGATTGCGGCATCACATCCAGGATCGGAAACAGCAGAATAACAGTAAGGCGGCGCATAGCACGCCGCGATTCTCTGTATTGCTTATCTTTTCAGTTGTGATGTAAGAGTCCACCCTTTTTTACTCTTAATAAAACCCTGGCTTTTACCGAAATACTACACCATTGGAGGCTTCTTGTCTGTTCCCTTGTTGGACCCTGGGTTGGAGCTTTGCTCCCCCCCTCCCTTTCCATTTTCAGGTAGCGTGAGTGGTGGTGGCCATACCCATACCAGATTTAAGTGGAGAGGATATAAAGTGAAAGACAAGACCCCATGTTATGCCAGTTTTATTCCGAAGTGAGGTGAGAATATTGAGAGACAGGTGTAGGATACACCAGTGGTTCAATACTACAATTGGGCACCTAATTTAGAAGACCCTGACTCCATTTAAGAACATCACCGATTGGATATAGCTTTGTGGAAATATTAGACAGACATCATATGGACGTGATTGTATTCACCATTATACCATTGCATTATTGAACCTCATACACAGTTTGTTGTTTTTTTTCACGTTCACTAGGATATTTTAGTATTGCACTCTACTAGTACACTGGTGTACATTTAGTTGTAGTATTATTATTGGTGTTCATTAGTTTATTAGTTACACTTTTTTTGGCAGAAATTCTTTGTTGATATTTGTTTATTCACATAGTGTGTGGTTATATTATTACACATTAGCGCAAAATCCCCCCCTTCCCCTTTTTGCTTTGTATCTTTATGTGTAGAGTGAACACAGATTGATTTTGCAGCCACTGTACTTTACCTCAGTTCCTTTCACTTTACTCTTGATTAGCGCGAAAGACACACATTTGCATTATATTGGTGGTGTCCCCCTTCCTTGTGTCCATCGTTGGTCACAGTTTATTTCATTTTATTCACTGCCTTTTTTCAAGGTCACAAAGATGTTTTCAATCACATAAGATAATGGAAACTATCATATTAAAATTAAATTTCAACAAGTTCCCAGTGGTGCTATAAGGACGTCAGAGTGTATTTCCAGCAGAGAAACACTTTCTTTGTATCTGTCACCAACTGAATTTAACATTACCATTGTAAATGATTTGCAGCCCTAACCTGCACATAAGAGGAAACGTACATTTAAAATGCACGGACGGGAATTCCAGGTCTCCAACCAGTTTAGGCTAAATTAATTTATCTATGGATAACAGATAGGTAATGGCCTGGAACCAGTATTATTTCGTATAAATGCATTCTTTGCTTTGTAGCACATAACCCACTTCTTGGTTAAAATATGTTTAAATAAAAACACTGGATTATTATTATTATTATCTTTTTGTACATAAAAGATTCCATAAAAAAGACAACAGAGATTTGTCTATTAGTACTGTTAAATAATCACAAAACAAAGCTTTTCATACTAGTTTCCTAAAAGCTCACCTGTAGGCAGGTATGGACTGCAGTATATTCATCAACCTGAAGGTGGCACTGTGCCATTCTTCAGGCTGGCAAGAGACCACTGAGGACTAAATGTGGAGGACAGCAATCCTATTGCATGCCTAAATCAGTACAGACCACAGACATTTTTAACACCCCATAAAAAAATGGTCACATACTGTAGGAAAAAGAGGTAGATATTTAAAGTGATTGTAAAGGTTCGTTTTTTTTTTTTTTTTAATAAAAAACATGTCATACTTACCTCCTTGGTGCAAGGGTTTTGTCAGATTGGCCCCGATCCTCCTCTTCTGGGGTACCCCAGTAGCGCTCCTGGCTCCTCCTCTTCGGCGAGTGCCCCCACAGAGAGACGATTTCCATGGGGCACCCATGCGGGCACGCTCCCAAGTCCTGCTGCGGCATTCATTGACACAGACAGCAGGAATCGGCCCTGCCCCTGTGTCCTGTGTCACTGGATTTTAGTGACAGCAGCGAGAGTCAATGGCTCCTGCTGCTATCAATCTTTCCTATGAGGACCCAAGACGGGTCACTGGAGCTGCTGGGCTTGTGCTCATCGGGTTCAAGTAAGTAAAAGGGGGGCTCTGGGGGGCAGCTGCAGCACAGAAGGTTTTTCACCTTAATGCACAGAATGCATTAAGATGAAAAACCCTGAGACTTTACAACTCCTTTAAAAATAATAAACAAATAAGAAACACCAAGATATGCATGCATCGTTAGGAGGAATTCCTTGTAGATATCTAAAGGAAAAATGCATAGTTCATCGCCCGCTGAACCCCTGCGGGCATGGGCAGTAAAGTGGGTGTTGCTTCACAGTGTATGTATTGTAGTGTAGAAGTACAGACAAAAATCACCAGAATGCAACCCTTTTTTTTTTTTTTAAGGAGATAAGCTAGCAAAGCCTTATTAAACAGTAATGAAGGTTTGAGGAAATATATATTAAAATAAACATCACTTTAAAAATATAAAGCTGTTCTATCTTTTAAGCTTTAGTGAGAAACTTGGCATTCGCTTTCATTAACAGTGCAGGGGTCAGGAGTAGGCAACGCATGGTTCAGAGGTTAGTGGTATGTAACACAGAGGTCACAGATAAGTAGTATGTAACGCAGAGTGCAGGGGTCAGGAATAAGTAACATTGCAGTATTTAGAGGTCAATAGTAAGTACCTCAGAGTTTAGAGTTCGGAAGTGTACACACGATCAAAATTTCCGACAACAAAACCGTGTTTTTTTTTTCCATCGGATTTTCGCTCAAACTTGTCTTGCATACACACGGTCACACAAATGTTGCTCGGAAATTCCGAACGTCAAGAACGCAGAGACGTACAACACTACGACGAGCCGAGAAAAATTACGTTTAATGATTCTGAGCATGCGTCGAATTGATTCCGAGCATGCGTATGATTTTTGTGCGTTGGAATTGGATACACACGTTTGGAATTTCCAAAAAGAACTTTTGTTGTCGGAAAAATTGAGAACCTGCTCTCAAACATTTGTTGTCAGAAATTCCGTCAGCAAATGTCCGATAGAGCCTACACACGGTCGGAATATACGACCAAAAGCTAACATCGAACATTTGTTGGCGGAAATTCCGATCGTGTGTACGCAGCATAAGGCACAGTGCAGGGGTCAGGAGTAAGTAATGCAGAGTTCAGAAGTCGGGAATAAGTAATGCATTGTTTAGGGGGCAGAAGTATGTAATGCAGATTTCAGGGGTCAAGAACAAGTAATGCAGTATTCATTAATACACTATATTTTCAAAAATATTGGGATGTCTGCCTTTACACGCACATGAACTTTAATGGCATGCCAGTCTTAGTCTGTAGTCAATATTGAGTTGGCCTGGCTCACATTCTCTGCTCTAATTTCTCCCAAAGGTGTTCTATCAGGTTAAGGTCAGGACTCTGTGCAGGCCAGTCAAGTTTCTCCACCCCAAACTCGCTCATCCATGTCTTTATGGACCTTGATTTGTGCACCGGTGCGCAGTTACGTTGGGACAGGAAGGGCGGAGTGGTGAGCACATAGCTCTACTCCACCCACCATTTTACTGGAGCCTCAAGCTAAGGACTGGCATGTTCTTCCTAAGGTTTCCAGCAATGTTCTTAGTGAAGCTTTATTGAAAACAATAGAGGAGCGACTTTCCTATTTGATTAACATGCATTCACTGCCGCCAGGGACATTCATTTCATTGGAAGAGACCTCTCAAAATAAGGACTTTTCCCAGGAAATGGAGACAAATTGTAACCTTATGCTACATAGTCCTGACCCCCTGCACTGTCTACAGTAAGTTGTATGTTGCATACTCTTGACCACTGCACACTCTACACTATGTTGTATACGCCCTATTACTGTACTCCCCTCCTCCGTCACAGACTGTATTGGACGAGAAGGCCTGGCTTGCAGTCTTTGCTCAAATTCATCCCAAATGTGTTCTTTTGGGTTGAGGTCAGGATTGTTTTAGTATGTAGGCATGCGTGAAATAACCTTCATCTTTAAGGTAGGCTGCAAAGTTAGCTGTCCATATTCTGTGTGCAGAAAAGAATATGTAATATTATGTAGCACCCTTCTCCCAATGAGCAATAGTATGGCTCAGAAGGATTGTGTTTCAAATTATACTTTGTTTCAGTTCAGCTGGTTGCATGATTTTCCTCCTGACAGTGGGTGTCGCTGTCACCACTGGTCAGGATTGGAAAGGCAACAGGCTGAATGCATTGGGTATCTTTCTCAGAAGCAACTCAGGGGGGCGTGGTCAACCCGCTGTGCATTCTGGGAGAGGGTACTTTAGAGACAGACACCATTTTGTGTCGTCGTCGTTCGTTGGTGGTGGGCACCGCCCGCCCGATCCTGACCTGAGGGCCCTCATGGCCTCAGTGATGTACTGGCAGTTTTTCGCCTCAGGGCCATGTTGGCCTGAGGCTCCGTTACTAAGATGTAGGCCCAGGAGTTACTGGGGCCTATTGATCCAGGGATGATCCTGTGTCCCCTTGCCTGCGGGAAGGGACCAAGCAATTGAGGACTCAATTGGAGGATGTATCTGGATCAGAATCTACCACAGTGTCGCTGGATCGGCTGAAAGATCCTGGCACTGAGAGCTGTGTTCTTTTCATCAGAAGGTAACCCAGGGAAGGGTTGCACCAAGTCTGTCGCAGAGACTGTTCTATTTGCACCAAGTCTGTGGCAGAGACTGTTCTATTTGCACCAAGTCTGTGGCAGAGACTATAGGTGATCGAGCTGCGCATCGTTTGCTAGGCCGGTGAGAGTGGGCCTATCTGGTGGTGACTGAGTCCAGCGTGGAGACAGTTGTTCCTCTGGACCTAGAAAAATTCCTGTGATCCGCAATTAAGGTACCTAAGTCCTTACCATCCCTTCAAACCCCTCTGTTGGAAACTTTAATCAATAAAACCCTTGAAAGAGACTTTGTGTTGGTGCAAACTTTCTTCTGGACAACTCTTCAAGGAGAACCCCTGAGACGTGCATACGGAACAGTAAGGTAACGGCAGGCCCAAATCTAAACCAGCAGCTCCTATGGGGGTAGTGTTACACGTGGGGGCTCCGGGATTTGCCGTTACCTCTCGCAAATAAAATAGACTGTTCATTGGGAACTATTCTACAGAGGGAGAAGGACTATACTAAAATGGGGAAGAATTTTGCGATCACTTTGAGACCGCGTGAGCCATGGGCGGAGTCAAGGAAAGGAAAAGCCTGCGAGCTACGTGCCAAGAAGAGTAAGTGGGAGGAGTTCCTGTTTTCTTGCTGCGTGAGACGCCACATGTGTGTCCAGCACTTAGAGAAACGGATTCAGTGCTATCGTTGAAGTCTGCTTTTGGGCCCAGGATGCTTCCTGTGGGTAGCGCTGCAAGTACCATGCTGCCGGTACCCGTGCTGACGGACACTGGCATCCGATTTAGGCCGCATGGGCGGTTCATGCTCTACACGGTCGAGGGTGTGGAGGCCCTGGATATGCTGTGTAACAGGTGTAATGGACTGGCTATGCACCCCCGTCCTTTTGTTCAATGCCTACGATGCGGGGAGTACCTGTTTTGTGTGGAGCAACCCACCATGCCACCCCGTGCTTACCAAGTGGACTGGGTCACGAGCAATGTGACGGAAGAAGCTGCTGACTTCAACCAAATTGTATGGCCCATGCCCGCCGCATCTGCTGCTGTGAGTAATCCTGAAGGGGATGTTACTGTTACCACTGTGAGTGGGTTACCAGCGGATGCTACTTCCACTGTTACTTCGACTGTTACTTTGACTGTATCCACCGTCGCTGCACCTATCTTCGCCGCACCTGTCCAGAAGAAGGTGGGATACGTGAAGGCCTCCCGCGGCCGCGGTAGAGGTCCACCCCAGAGAATACCGGAACCAGACCCAGAGAGAGAGATGATGTCCCTGGGAGGTCCACATCAGGAACTGGTAAGACATCTGGGGAAAAAGTGCCTGAGATGCCTTGTGCCTTGTGCGCAACTATTTGCCGGCAGAAGAGTTAGAAGACTCTGAGTTTGTCTCCAGCATCCGACAGAGAGTCTATTACTTGTTTGAGTCCATGTCTCAAGAATTGTTGTGAAGCAACATGTAGGATGTTGCCTCAGTACATAGTCTTTCGGAGTTGACAGCCATGGATTCCGGGGAGACAACACCCAGAGTGGAAGCCCCGGTTGTTACTAGTGAGGTCCTGCCTAAAGTTACCAGTTCGTATGGGTCAGGAAAACTGTCTGCAAATCGCATGGTGCACAAGTCCGCAGTTTCTTGTATACCGCCTAGATATGGAAGTACCAGATCTTTGCCTAGGCTTGCCCGATCACAAAGATTGCTAAACAAACGGGTAGCCAGGGAGTATGGACTAGAGTTTCCCTACGTTCCCAGGCAAACAATGCAGGAAATTGAGGCCAATAGAGCGGAATGGTACAGTGAAGCTGTGTGGGACCACCTTGAAGTACCTAAACCGTTCCGGAAAGTAGGCCATTCCTTTACCATGAATGAACGCTTCAGAGGATGCTTGTTGCAATGGAGCTATGGTCGGCACATCTATGCGGACAAGGTAGTCATCTCTATGCAGACAACTAGACTTGTGCACAACGGAAAAATTTGTTTAGTTTCGGTTCGTTTCTTGTGCACAACGGAAAAATTTGCTTAGTTTCGGTTCGTTTCTTTTCGGTCCTGTTGATTCGTAATCATTCGTAGATTTGCTAGACGGGATTTTTCGTGTTCGGACTAATTCGTATTTTCGCAAGCGTCATTTTTCGTTGAATTTTTCGTTGATTTATAATTCGTACTTTCGGTAGAGTACATTGTTTTTCGTTGATTCTGGACACAACTCCTACTTTCGTAACTTTTTTGGGGTTCGTTGATTCATAATTTTCCGTGTCTCTCTCACAACGACGCTGCCTATTATGTCTAAAGTGCTTCGAATGGATTTGTACTTTTCTAAATACATAGCGGTTATTTGTAACGATTCGAAATCTCGTATTTTACTTTCATTTTTTACATGCGGCTATAGCCTCCACCCCTGTACACCATTTTGAGAGGGTTCAGCACAGTGAGGGAGAAGCAGAGAGCAGAGCAGAGTGTTATTGTGCTTCGAATGGATTAGAAATCTCGTATTTTACTTTCGTTTTTTACATGCGGCTATAGCCTCCGTCCCTGTACACCATTTTGAGAGGGAGTTCAGCACGTTGAGGGAGAAGCAGAGAGCAGAGCAGAGTGAGTGTTATTGTGCTTCGTATGGATTCGTACATTCGTAACTTTTTTCATAACGAATTATGCCGAAGACATTCGGGCATTCGCTATTTGCGGTATAATTTATTTCGGATTCGGTTTTATTCGTAATTGCTTTGTTCGGAAATTTGAATGCTTCCGAATGTCCGAAAGTTGCTAAATTCGGACGAATTTCGATTTGTTACGAAACAAATTGCACAAGCCTACAGACAACTCTTCAAGGAGAACCCCTGAGACAAGCATACGGAACAGTAAGGTAACGGCAGGCCCAAATCTAAACCAGCAGCTCTTACGGGGGTAGTGCTACAATTAGAATTTCATATTTGATGTACATGCATGTAGATGGGGTGCAGTGTGGTGCAGCAATAATAATTCACACAGTCAGGTGCAGTGAAGAACTTGTATTGAAGTACAGCAACAGTTCACAACAAACACACGGTGGGAAGGCTGCCCAACAGGGTGCACTCATGGTTTCCAGTAATGTGAATAGAGCAGGTATCGGCCATACTAACAACGTCTGGTAAGACACTAGAATGCGTTCTGGTCGCCTTGTGCCCAAATGGGATGAAGTCCAAAAGAGATGCATCCCTACTCGTCAGGAACCTTTCTCTTACTGCTAGCACACCAGCTCTGCCTGACACAAGATGGCTGCTGGGGTCACATGAGGGGGCGGCATCCAATAGACAAGCTTCCCCAGTGACCCAGGAAACCGTAGAGGAACCCTGTGGAAGAGCACCACTTGCAATGGAGAAAGTAGACTGGACATGCCTACATGCAGACAGGTTTCTTCCACACGCTAAAGTCCTTATCCAATGGTATATTTTCACTGATGTTAGAGGTGGGTGAGGCAGGCTTAGTAACTAACAGCCTATCAATTACAGCCAATGGCAGCAGGTGCCAGAGCAAATTGCAAGAATGCTAAGGAATCATGTGTTGAGGGTTACTGACTACTGCTTTAAAATAAACTCTAATGCCGCGTACACGCGATCGGAATTTCCGACAACAAAACCGTTGGTTTTTTTCCGTCGGATTTTCGCTCAAACATGTCTTGCATACACACGGTCACACAAATGTTGCTCGGAAATTCCAAACGTCAAGAACGCGGACGACAACACTACTGCATTGCTGAACCCTTCTGTTGAATAAAGCTAATTGCCTAGCTGTTGATACAAAGACTTTAATACATTCTAACTCACCAACTTGGAATAAGTATGCAGAACAGGAGTTGGCAACTAGCATTTTCCTTATTAAGCCATCTCCTGTGTTGCTCTACGTCATTGTAAAACTGCATTATTAAAAATGGTCATGTCTAAATTTTGGACATGCTGTGGTGCATTCCTTTTTAATGGGCTGCCTTAATGCAATGCAATTTAAAATGTGACACAAGGTTCATTAACATATAGCAATACCCCCGTAGCGGGTCACTGGTTTAATTTTGGGCCTTGCACGTTACCTCACTGTTCACGTATGCTCGTCTCAGGGGTTCTCCTTGAAGAGTTGTCTAGAAGAAGTTTGCACCAACACAAAGTCTCTTTTCAAGGGTTTATTTGAATAAACTTTTCCAACAGAGGGGATAAAGGGATGGGGATGACTCAGGTACCTTAGTTGCAAATCACAAGAATTCTCCTAGGTCCAGAGGAACAACTGTCTCCACACTGGACTCAGCAAACACCCGATAGGCCCAATCTCACTGGCCTAGCAGCCGATGTACAGCTCGGTCACATATAGTCTCTGCCACAGACTTGGTGTAAATAGAACAGTCTCTGTCACAGACTTGGTGTAACCTTTACTTGGGCTACCTTCTGGATGAAGAACACAGCTCTCAGTGCCAGGATCTTCCAGCCGCTCTGGCAGCACTGAAGTAGATCACAATCCGGATGCATCCTCCAATTGAGTAAAGTGCTTGGTCCCTTCCAGCAGGTAAGGCGACACAGGATCATCCCTGGATCAGTAGGCCCCAGCAACTCCTGGGCCTACCTTTCAGTAACGGAGTCTTAGGCCAACGTGGCCCGAGGCGGAAACTTCCAACTCTTCCCTGAGGCCATTAGGGCCTCAGGGAAGAAAATCTCCCACCTTAATGGTGTCTGTCATTTAAATACCCCCTCCCAGCATGCACAGCAGGTTCACCACGCCCCCTGGGCTGCTTGCTGGGAAAGAGGTACCCAATACGTCCAGCCTGTAGCCTTTCCAATCCTGACCAGAGGTGACAGCGACACCCACTGTCAGGAGGGAAATCATACAACCAGCTGAACTGAAACAGAATGCAATTTTTAACACAATCCCTCTGAGCCAAACTAATGCTCAGAAAACTATAATTTAACATATAGCGCACACTCATTGGGAGCAGGGCGCTACAAACACATGTGTATTAAAGCACTGCAAATCAGTAAATGGGCCCTTAGGGTTTACAGTGCCTTGCAAAAGTATTTACCCCCCTTGGCTTTTTACCTATTTTGTTACATTACAGCCTTTAGTTCAATGTTTTGTTTAATCTGAATTATATCTGATGGATCAAAACACAATAGTCTAAGTTGATGAAGTAAAATTTGAAAAATATAAACATAATTTTTTTTTTCAGAAATAAAAAAAAAAAAAATAGAATTGGAATGTGCGTATGTATTCACCCCCTTTTTTATGAAGCCCATAAAAAGCTCTGGTGCAACCAATTTCCTTCAGAAGTCACATAATTTGTGAAATGATGTCCACCTGTGTGCAATCTAAATGTCACATGATCGGTCATTACATATACACACTAACCAAACACTGCCATGCACTCTGTATGTAGCACACTTCTGAACTCTGCACGTAGCACACTCTTAAACCCTGCACTCTGTACACTCCTGAACCCTGCACACGAGTGAATCCTGCATTCTGTACAAAGCACACTTGTGAACCCTGCACTATGTACGTAGCACAGTCCTGAACTCCGCACAGTGTACAGTGAGTATTCCCCAACTCTGCACTCTTTGCATAGCGCTCTCCTGAACACTGCACTCTGTATGTAATGCACTTCTGAAGCTTGCATTATGTATGTAGTGCTCTCCTGAACTCTACACTCTGTACATAGCACGCTTTTGAATTCTGCATTCTGTAGGGAGCACACTCCTGAACCTTGCACTCTGTATGTAGTGCATTCCTGAACCCTGCACTCTGTATGTAGTGCATTCCTGAACCCTGTACTCTGTATGTAGTGCAATCCTGAACCCTGTACTCTGTATGTAGTGCATTCCTGAACCCTGCACTCTGTATGTAGTGCATTCCTGAACCCTGCACTCTAAAAAGCACACTCCTGAATCCTTTATGATCCTCCCACTCTTAGTGCAATTGGGCCACACCCACCATTGGCGGCAGTGCGCTATCCCTCCCCTCTGTCAAAGGGAAAGTGTTGGGTGTGGTTGAGTTCTTGCACCTATTCTCTGAGAGAAAAAAAAGCCCTAATTGAAACTAACTTTCTCTAACTTGTGATCAAAGTGATGACCAATACCAGCAATCGTAAATGAAAACACTCCCTGTGTTTACATCTGGGAGTCCTCCTTGTCCTGTCACAATGAGGGAAGGTGAGGAAGTGATGATTTGTAAGGCCCCTTCCACATGGAGCGGATCTCTCCGTTGATCTCCGCTGAGCTGGCGGATGACAGGTCCCTCTCTGCTCACTGAGCAGGGAGGGGCTTGTTGAGAGCCGCTGTCTCCTATAGAGAAATCGGACGAAAACGGATAGCATGTCCATTTTCATCAGATCTCACCCAATCCGATCCGCCATGGACGGCTGGCGACGTGTCGCCATCCGTCTGATTTTATCGGATCGGATGTCAGTGGAAATGTCACCGCTGACATCCGACGCTCCATAGACCTGTATGGAGCGGCCGTTCAGGTCCGCCGAAAAAAAACTGACAGGCGGACCTGAACGGTCGAACCACGTGAAAGGGGCCTAAATGAAGGGGATCAGTAGAAGCAGCAGATTCATAGTGTGAGGCTGTAATTGATGGTGGGATAATTTTTTTAACCCTTTCACCCCCTCCTATCTATTACATCTCATCTCCAAGCTATGACCCGTATTTTAACTCCTTCACCTCCCTTATCCTGCACTATAAACTCTTCATCTCCATCCTCCCACTACATATGACCTGTACATAACCCCCTCGCCTCCCCCACCTTCTGAGTATGACTTCTACATTAATGATTGACTGTATCTAGTGCACTATTACCAAGCTCCATGTTGCAATCACATCAATACCATCATATTTTTTTTCTGAAAAATTGAATCACTGTGGGGTCTCTACATTACAAAAAGAGGTCATTTTGGGTGTGTTTGTTTTGTCCTGCTATATTTATTTTGTTGGTGTGTTTTATAATAGACTTTAAAGCGGTATTAAATGCAAAAGTAAAAAGTAATTATATTGCAACTTACCAATTCTTTTTTCTTTCTTCCATTTTCATTGGGTGGCCGATAAGTCTGTTGTTTTTCAAAAGAGACAAACCATTCAGCCTTGACAGGGGTGCTTACAATGATCAGTTGTATTTGTTTATGTAAAATCTATTTTCAGAAAGAAAAAAACTGTTACTGCAACTGCTTATAAAGTGGTAGCTGGAGTTTGGATTCAATTTGTTAGTGTATTTAAATCTGCTTGTACATTTAAGGCCCAATTCACACATGCGGACCGTTTGTTTGATCAGATGAAATTTTCATCCATTTTTTTTTACATCTTCCAGCTAGAATCCTTAACCACTTGACTCCCAGGGTAATTCTTTCATGCAAAAACCGACCATCCATCCGGTTACATCCATTCTTCGTCCGATCCATTTTTTTTACAGATGAAAAATAGGACTTTCATCTGTTCCAAAAAAATGGATGTTGACAGAAGCGGATGAAAATGGATGAAAATAGATGATCATCGTTTGTTTTTCATCCATCCTATGGAAAAAATGGATGACAGACGAATGGTCCATGTGTGAAAGGGGGCTTACACACCCCTCCCCCAGATTAAAAATGCTGCTATCCAAATGTGCCCCCTGTGCTCCTTCATCCCCAGTGGGTGCACTCTAATGCTGGAGGTGTGTTACTCGCCAGATGAACACAGAGGGGAGGAAAAAGCTTATAAAATAAAACCAATTCAGCCACCACATCCAATGATTGGTTAGCTGCAATATATAGCATTTTTGGGTTTTGGGTTTTGGGTTTATTAGCGCTTTTTCTCAATTTTCCCACACACTTTACACTCACTAACCTGTGAGGCTGTTGAATGTGTGGTATAAAGTGTATGTAGCTACGGCTACAGTACATACAGCATACCGCACTGCGTTCTGAGTGCGAGCTGAGACTTCCTATCTCATACCCGGAACACAGAAAAGTCTACAGCAGCTGCACTCAGCCGCTCAGAGCAAGCAATGTATTCTAGAAATAAATACAAATCTTCCTCTTATTGGCTGAGTCAGAGGCGGGCTGATGATGTCACAACTTCTGATTTAACCAATCACAGGAAGCTTTGTATTCATTGATAGAATAAACTGAAAGGAAAAAAACTATTAACATACATTTAGCATGTCAAAATGTGAGAGAGAAGAGTGGAGGGGACTATAACGGTGCTATTATTTTGATGTCTGAACAACAGTGGAGGACTCAATTACCATATGGTAAAAAAATATATATTTTTATTAAGCAATTCATATAAAAATATTTTTATAAAAAATATATGAGAAATATCACAAGTTTCACAACAGGGCATATTTATACATGGTGGTTAAAATGTTTGACTGGGGAGAACATACATAGTCCCAACATGTTTCGCCCGTCTGGGCTTCGTCAGGGGAAGTATGTCTCAGATACCCGAGTAGATGAAAATAACTAGTAATATAAACAAAAAAAAGACAAATTAACATTTCAACAATTAATACTGAAGAATTTTGAAGATCGGTCTGTAAACAAGTCCACAGTTGACATAAAATTAGTGACTTACCACCAAACAGCCCTAGGTGGAAAGAAAGGGGCGAAGGCCAGAGTAACCCCCACACAGAAGGGGAAGAGATGATATCTCTCCCTGGGCGGTGGGTCGAACAGAGCTCCGAGCAAGCAAGCCCTCACAGTGATCACTCATATGATTTGGCCAAAAAATATAAAAAACTCAAAGGTTTCAGTCAGAAGGGGGTCAAAAGAAACCACCATGATTAAATGAGTAAGTAAAGAACGCACGTAATATTGTATATAACAGATCGCAGCCACAGTTGGACTATTTGTCCAGTTGGCTGGATCAGTTGTGTAGCAATTTAAATCATAATCATTTAGTATTAATATGTACTCACTTAAAATCAAGGTTTTTGAAAAAACTTCCAAGATGAATAGGGAGACGCCTGGTGATGTAAAATCCACAAAAGAGCATATATCCAAAGGACAATTTTATAGAATAAAGACCTTCAAGGATTTCAGTCCAATAATGGAGAGAGTCCAAATGATAGAATTATTCTAAGTAAACAAGATATATATGCACTAGTTAGTAACTCAGAAAAAAAAAAAAAAGCAATAGAATAGAGCAATGAAACAAGGAAAACGGAGAAGCTTGAATATGAATTGTTTCATTGAATATGTGAAAGTTTAAAAAAGGAATTCTATGATAGTCTAGATTTCACGGAATCAGGGATCAAATCCAGCCAAACAGATTGGGATTGTGATATAAGGTATAGACTTTAAATTAGTGATAAATAAGAAATAAGTATTGGTATAGGACCAAACAGCAGGTGAATAATGTTGAAATTGGAATAGTAAGAACTAATCACACTTTACAATGTAGATAATATACTAAGAAGTGTTTCCATAGATTTGGAATCCATACATTAAAGTACAAGAAAGAAATGACAAAGATGTCTACCTGGATATCAATCAGAATGGACTGGTAAGTCGGAAAACAGAGGATATAATTTAAGAACTAGGTAGTAAAGAGAAACAAAGTGTCCGACTACTAAGAATACGGCAGATTGTTACGTTGTGTCAATAAGTGGATAAGCATCAGGTCACCTCGCCAAGTCGCTCTGGTTGATCTGGAGCCAGAGCTGCCGACTTATGAGTGATCACCACTCAGCCGGCGTCTGACGTCACCGGCGGAGTGCGGACGTGACAACGTCCGTGCGCATGCGCCCAGAGTCCCAAAGCAGCATCAAAACTACAGGATCCAGAAGGCCAAGCGTCCGGGGGGAGGGAACCTGGTCTTACGCGATGGAAGTTAGGAACAATAAGTATTCCTATTGCGTTGAAACTGGATCTCTGGTATAGAACCAGATAGAGTAGTGGCGGAGCTTGGTAGAATGGTTAAACCAAGGGGAATGGTGGGAAGGCATGATCACAGCGGAACGCTTGCTGGGCAGAACCGGCAATTGTACCGGATATGCCCCGGGCGCCCATATGAGGGCAGGATTGAGCCCAGCAGTTCTGTCAAATCCAATCACCCTGTGGGGTCATCAAAGCACACCCCAAAGGGCTGTCGGTGAAGCCACCTTAACAGTCAATGGTGGCGGAGACAGCTAACCAACAAAGGCTGGCTCCGCCAACTTCCAGGGAAAAGTTACAGATCGATCTAGAAGAAAGTCAATTAGTATGGTAACATAAAATATACACATATACATCAGGAATATTTATAGAAACGGGATATGTTGTGTAGACATACTTTTGCAAAATATAAACAATAACAAACATAAATATAGTTATCATAATAATTTATAATAATTTATTGGGAACAGTGAACCTATTCCTTATTGTTTTAGGGATTGCAATGCAGAGGCAAGGAATGTTATACATCAATGGAAATGGAGAGGGAAGGGGAGCTAAAACAGAAAGAGGACTAGAAAAGAACTGAGAAGGGACAGGAGAAAAAGTTGGGAGATCCCAAGGCAGGAGGAGTGTAGAGGGAGAGACCAAGACAGGCATAGGTCAATAGGTCATAAGAAAGGTTTAAAACTAAGATTTTCATTAAAACCAGGACAAACAGTAGCTTTTAAATTATAGATCCAGCGAGCCTCTAATTGTAACAAAATTTTGTCAACACTTCCTCCCCTTACGTGGAGCGGAACATGTTCCAAGGCCACAAAATGTATCATTTTTGAATCAAAACCATGAAATAAACCAACATGGTGGCTAACCGCTGTTTCCATTTTCTTCTTGAAAATGGGTTTTATATGGTCACGGATACGCTTCAAAAATAGGCGTTTAGTTTTCCCTATATAGAATCCGCCACATTGGCAGATAGCCAGGTATACAATGCCTGGAGTGGGGCATGTAATTCTATACTTGGCATGATGGATTTGACCATTGGGAAGAACGCATGTAGAACTATTGATCATATATGGACACATATCGCAATGCCCACAGGAAAAGGTTCCTGGGTTTAAACATCTTATATTTTCAAGGGGTTCAAAATGGCTATGGACCAAATTGTCCTTGAGGGAAGGTGCCCGTTGGTAAGTTATTTGAGGTTTGATTCCAATATATTTGTTAATGATTGGATCAGTGGACAAAAGGGGCCAAAAATTCTCCACTATCTTTCGAATTTTGTGATGTTCAGTAGAGTATCTTGTGGTTATCCTAACTTGGTCAGTTTGGGTGGTAGACTTCTGACCAAAAATGAGAGAACTACGGTCCTTTTCCAGTACTCTGTTGTAAGCTTTTTTCAAAACAGAATGACTGTATTCCCTATTTTTCAAGCGATTATACAGCTCATCAGCAGCCTTTTTAAAGTCTGTATCCCGGCTACAATTGCGTTTAGTGCGGAGATATTGACTGTAAGGGATGCTGGTTACAAGTGGTGTAGGATGGAAACTTGTCGCATGCAAAACACATTTAGCATGTGTTCAACTGTGCATTATTGTTGCCTGTAGCTAGCTCACTCACCTCTTACATTTGAGATGAAAACAGTGCTATTTTCTCACTTTCCTTCACAGTGGCGGCTGGTGTTTTTTTTTAGGGGGGAGGGACCCCCCGTCCGCCGGCCGTGCTGACAGTCGGTTAGTTCACCCGCACATACACCCCCCTCCCCACGAGCGATCAGTCGGTCATCCAGCCCCGCATCTGCCCCATCCAGGGGCGGATCTAGGGAGGGCAATGGGTCAATTGCCCCCCCCCGAGAAAATAGTGAGCAGGCTGTGCTGATTTCGACCCCCCATCAGCCGTTGCTGACAGGCTCTCTGTGAAGGGACACATGATGAGCTGCAGCTGCGGGGGATTTCCACCCCTCCTTCTCCTCTTTGAGCCGAGCATTCACCTGTCAATGCCCGCTCCTATAGGCTACATTCATAGCCAATGGCTGGTAAACTAGAACCTAGAGCATTATAGGGCATGTAGTCCCAGGTACCAGCAGGCCCCAGGATGATTCCCTGAGAGGACTGCAGCCCCCAGCATGCCGAGCAGGAGGAGGAGGAGGGGAAAGGAAGAGAGGAGAAGAGAGACCATGAGGCTATCGGGTGGAGGGAGCCAGTGATTCTATTATTATCGTCCAAGGTAAGGACTTATCTCCCCTCCACCTGGATACAACCACCCTGTCCTCCCCTCCACCTGGCTGCTCCCCCCCTGTCCTCCCCTCCGCCTGGCTACAACCACCCTGTCCTCCCCTCTACCTGGCTACAACACCCTGTCCTCCACTCCAACTGGCTACAACACCCTGTTCTCCACTCCACCTGGCTGCAACCACCCTGTCCTCCACTCCACCTGGCTGCAACCACCCTGTCCTCCCCTCCACCTGGTTGCAACCACCCTGTCCTCCCCTCCACCTGGCTGCAACCACCCTGTCCTCTACTCCACCTGGCTGCAACCACCCTGTCCTCTACTCCACCTGGCTGCAACCACCCTGTCCTCCACTCCACCTGGCTGCAACCACCCTGTCCTCCACTCCACCTGGCTGCAACCACCCTGTCCTCCACTCCACCTGGCTGCAACCACCCTGTCCTCCACTCCACCTGGCTGCAACCACCCTGTCCTCCACTCCACCTGGCTGCAACCACCCTGTACTCCCTTCCACCTGACTGTTCCCACCCTGTAATAATAGAAATAATGCGCTTCAATCATCCTGACACTATATTAACCATGGTGTCGTGATGATTGAAGCGCCAACACCAGCCATTGCCCTGAAAAATTGCTTGCAGAAATTTTGGCAGTGCCCCTTCCGATATTAGACTCTGGATCTGCCCCTGGCCCCATCTAGGTAGCAGGCAGTGTTCCTACTGGTGACAGGCGGTGGCTTCCATCACATGTCCTTCTCCTCTGCATCACGACGGCTTCCGCCATACGTCTCCTCCCTCCTCCTCCTTGGCGTCCCATAGGATCGCCTGTCCTTTCAACCAATCGAGTGACGGGTCTCAGGACCTGCTTTCTGATTGGCCGGGAGGAGGATTAGTGTGACAATGGTGAATATTTATTCGCTATTATCACACAACTGGGTGGGCTCAAGACGCAGTGCTCTGCACCCCGAGCCCACCCTTTTTTGAAGCCTATTAGAGCCTCTAGCTCTAATCACGCGCTTCCCAAAAAAACACCACCCCCCTTGAAAGCCATGTGTCTGGCGCCCTGCATGTAAATTAGGGGGCCGGACGCATGGATAGGGGGGGGTGGCGCCCGTGCGCCCCTAATGGATGGGGCACCACTGTTCCTTCACATGATAACTCTGCAGCCCGAAAATTATGAAAGTGGAGGACAGGTAAGTCACTCTCATTATTCCATGTTTCTACATGCTGCATTTTCATACTCAGCTTGATGATGTCAGCAGCTGGAAATGTAAGTATACCGTCAAATGTATTTCAGTCTGCCAGGCTGTACTCAATCAGCAGCAACTGCTGGGGGAACATTAAAGCTACCATTGGGCAAATATAAATTCACTGCAATGGTAGCCGATGTAGCAGAACTGCTGGGAACCTTTCATGGAACCCCAGTTGAGAATCCCCGATTTATAAGTATTACTACTGGTAAACATGCAGTGCTTTACAATCCCGATCTGTGTGTAATGCTTGGTTATATTGCTTTTACTGTAAATGGATGAATAGAAGACTTAAGCCTCGTACACACGACCGAGTTTCTGGGCAAGAACCAGCAAGAAACTTGCTGGCAGAGCTTTCTTGCCGGTCGTGTGTATGCGGCTATCATGTTTCTCGTCAAGAAAACCGACAAGAATCTCGACGAGAAAAATAGAGAACATGCTCTCTATTTTCTCGTCGAGATTCTTGTTAGCATGTTTCTCGCCGAGAAAAGTGTGTGTGTGTACACTTACCTGTCCTCCGGGAAGCCCGCGCATGCTCGAAATGACTTTGACGCATGCGCGGTAGCTTCCTAGGCATAGGTAGGGTGTAGCAAGATGGCGGTGATGGCATCGAATGTGACGAGCGCACGCTCGTCGTAGTCGATTACGTCACCGCGTTCGCTCCATTCAAAGAACCGCGGGTTCTTTGAAAAGAGCGTGTGTTCACTCGGCCGGGACAAGTTTCTTGTCCAAGAATCTCGTCAAGAAAAACAACGTGTTTTTTCTTGACGAGATTCTCGGTCGTGTGTACGAGGCTTTAGAAGTGCAGATCATCTTACGATATGTGATAAGCAAGCTAAATATGGGTGAGTTAACTTTACTGTTCCAGGTATTTCTGAATGTCTCTCCTGACCAGTAGGGGTGGAAGAATCCAGCCATTTCCTGAATGAAAGGGGTATGGGCTGGACACAGAGTTTGTGAGAATGAAGGAGGGTGCGATTGACAGTAATGCACTTGTAGCACACAGACCCTTTTCCTGCCTGGCTCACTTGCAGATCAAGGCACACCATGCTATATGCCCGTACCCTCCTGTTTGAAGAGGTTGAGCGGTGTTAACAGTTTTTTTGGGTTCTGCAGCGAGTTACCTCTTTCCACTGGTTCTCATCCCCAGAGTATAGGGACAAGTCTCTATTTCTTCCCAAGAAGGCCAATGTCCACACCACTTTAACTCTAACGATGAGTTTATTTTCTATTATTGCTTAGTAGACAGGGAGAAGGTGATGAGAGAAAGAATAGCAAACTTGGGGCATTAGGTCCAGGCACAAACTAGTAGAATTGTAACCACTCGATCCCGAGTGGGTTTAGCTCACCGGGATAGTCCTCTCTCACAGTCCTAGCAGCCGGAGTGATGCTCGAATATTCACTTAAGTTTCCTTGGGATACGATCAGGAACAGTTCCAAGTCCCGAACTTCCCGGCGCTTGCAACAGTAGAACAAGGTGCAACTGAAGCACATCACAAGGCCTGTGGCGGATCTTTGAATCCCTCTAGTAGGTAACCAGGCCTCATCTGAGGCGGCGACTCCTTTCACCGAAACTCCTGGTTCCCTCTCATCTAGAGCGGGTCACCCTATCCCGGGCACCCTGGGACTCTTCTTTCGGGGGTAGGCCCTAGCTTAAGGTGGTAGAGTTGCAGCCCCAGGCTAAAGGTGCCTGGGAATAATCACACCCACACGCACCCCTGGCCATGAGGGCCACCGAAGGTGGGGTACGTGTCTCACTCTCCTCCTCCACTCCCCCTAAAGATGGCGTCTGCCCCTTATGTACCCTCTCCCGGCATGCACAGCAGGTTGACCACGCCCACTGTAATGCTGCCGAGAGAGGACACCCTAAGGCGCAGCAATGTCACCCATGGCTCAACCTTGACCTGATAAGTCAGCGCCTCCTACAGGCCACAGGGAACCATACACCAGGCAGCATCACATAGGCAGAAGCAAATGCCTAACAATCAAAGTGGTCCGAGCCTGGCTACCAGCTCAGACCAACCCCCTAAATTTAGGCGCATAGCACCCCTAAAAAGTAAAAGGGTGCTACACACTAAACACAAATGACTTAAAAAAAAAAAGGGACCACTGGCACCATGGTTGGGAGGTTGTTCTCACTGACAGTAAAGGTAACATTTCCCTCTCAGTGAAAGGAAATTTAAGAGGCAGTATAATGCATTCTCTTCACCAGTGCACTCTGTAAGCTTTGCGCATATGGTTGCGATATTGCTATTGGGCCAAAGCCTTCTCCAACACAAATTACCAGACATTCTCTGGTCAGTCCAGCAATATTCTCAGGCACATTTCACCATTTATTAGCCGATTTGATTCTGACAGCACCTCAACCAAAGTAACCCTGCACTGAGAGGAACATATAAATGACCACTGTTGACCGCCCTTCTAAAAATATTTGTTGGCTGGCTGACATTCTTGTTCAGTGGTTTTATTTATGCAGATCAGGAATTTTAATTTCACTTTCTGCATACATGTTCTAAGTCACCCACCTAGTAAACATTAAGGCTGGGTTCACACTGCCATACGCAGAGGCTCACAGCAGGGGCCCAGTGGAGTCCCTGTTCACCCTTTCAGGTCCGATTTTGGTGCAAATTTTTTGCTTTATTCGGACCTGAAATGGACCAGAAGACTCACAGGACTCCTGTGCAATTCGCTCCGGAGCCGTTTCGGAGATGTGTGAACCAGCTCCATTGAGAGCCGGTCACAATCTCCTGATATGCGAATTGGATGCAGGGAAACCCACATCCAATTTGCAATAGTGTGAACCCAGCCTAAAGGGTTAGTTCACCTTTAGGGACATTTTCCACAAAACCCCACATGCACTGCTGCATCCCAAGCACATTACAATCTACTCTTTGGCTTTTAAATGCTCCATTGTCATTCCATACCTGTAGGGCCTACATGGCCTGCCCACAAAAACTCAGGGTAGGTGCCCCTCTCCTCGGCAGGATGTTAAAAGTGTGCTCTCAACACCAATATAACAAGCTTATTTAAAAACTGTTTATGCATTGTGCACAATCTCTCCCTTTGTAGGCACAGTAGCTGAGCTGAGGAAGCATGTACAGTCTTTGAACAAGATGTGCTCAGTCTTCAGTGTTGGGAACACGCTTGTAATGTCCTGCCAGTTAGGCAGGATGGCGGGTAGGGGTCGCCTACTCTGAGTTTTTGTGGACAGGCTGTGGACAACCTACAGGTATAGAATAGCCAAGGAGCACTTTTCTAAACTCAGAAGAGTGGATTGTAAAGTGCTTGGTATGCAGAAGTGCATGGGGGTTTTGTGGAAAATGTCCCTAAAAGGTGACCTAACCCTTGAAATCCCCTAGATCTTTTAGACTACAAATGGAATTGGTACATGTGGGGTAAATACTTCTGTGAAAAAAATGAACTGTCTCATAAAGACATGCTAGAAAATCTTTGAGTGCAGTAACCAGTGCTTCCTGCTACCTGAGCTGCCCATATTTTCCATCACTAGGCCTCTAGATGGTCTGATTGTTACAGTCCATATCTTTATAAAGGCTGTGCTTGGCCATCCTTAGCTTGCTCCTGCCTGTACTCTTCAAAATACATTTTGTACTGTATATCAACATGTTAACATCCACCATGGATGGGCATCAGCCTGGTTAAAAAAAAAAAAAAAAAAAGCTGTAAGTCTTATGCAAATAGTTGTCAACCTACTTTGGTTGTTTGTGTTTCGATCTAATTGTTTGAATGATTTATGGAGTTTTTGATAAGGTGCTTGCACAGCATGGTGCAATGAGCCAATTCCCAAAACTGAACACAATTACCAGATTTACATAGTATTTACAAAGCTAAAATTATTCACAGGGAGAGAGTCTGTTCATCTAGGACTGGGCTATAATCATTTCTACAGGGGACAGTAAATCTTTTCACAATACATATCTATGTTTTCATTGAGCTGCTCACACTTGAACAAATAATAGTTGGCCTTTAGTGAGCACCTAGTTATTGCACATTTCAGTAAAGAGAGTACTAGGGGAACAAACTGAACAGAAAGGATTGCAAAAATTATATTTCTAAAAGGGTTAAACCCTATCTATACTAAATGCATTATGGAACAGTAACTGGGTACAAGGTGGACTTGATGTAATGCATGCTAGAGGAGCTGAAGACATTTGAGAATAAGGCAAATGAATAAAAAGAGACATTGCCCTTTTTAGAGAAGGCATTAGGTACCCTAAACAATTCTGTTAGGGTGTATAAACCACGCTTTAAAAACAGCACAGCTTCTGTTAGGCATGTATAGCAATGAAAAGTTGGAGATACTGGTAGAGGCTGGTTCTAGGAATATGGAATTCATCTTGCAACTGTTGAAAGGATTTCAAGATGTTGTCCTTAACCCCTTTGTGCCGACAGCCGACAGTACGCAAACATGCAGCCCCACTGGACTTGGCTTTTTTTTCCGTGGGGCTGCATATATGTGTAGCTGTCCTTGTGTTGGAAGCGTGCCGCACAACGATCTCAGAGCAGAGAGACCGTATGAACCTTCAGGACCCGGAACTCCTGGCTCCGGGTCACCTAATCGCTGTGATAGCCTCTGATTGGCTATCAAAGTGATCAGTCACTGTGAAGCCTGCCCTTGTGTTTCTCTCTGTGTGAATGGAGAGAAAAGATACATTGTTTTTTTCTGCAGAGAAAAACAAACAACTGTGTGTAAAAAAAAAAAAATTTTAAGAAAATAAAAAATAAAGAAAAAATACCTAGATCAAGCTGTGATCTTGGTCAGTGCCAGAGTTAGCGTTTGGGTCAAGTAAGCGTCAAAGGTCAAGGTCAGGGACAAAGATCATGTTCACTATATTGTGGGCAGGATTTTTTAAATTAGTATCAATGTGTTTTAGGTAGGATAAAAAAAGCAAAATGCACTATTGTTTCTAGGCTTTACTACGGGTAAGTGTAACAACTATCTTACACAGATGTGGTATCGCTCCAGAGCAGAATTTATTTTGGGTTGTTATTTGGTGGTAGGTTATGATAGTGTAGCAACCTTGTCCTAAACAGGGCTGCTAGTAAATTTAGTTGTGCTAGGTAGAAACTAAGCCTGGCTAATTTGAAGTCTTTGATCAAATGGGTTTTCTCTTAAGCTTGGGTTTAACTGTGAATTGTCTCTTGTCAATAGGTGGCACAGTTACCTTTGGCATTAGTATGATAGATTACAGTGAATTCAGGTTGTGAGTGAATATGCTTTTCTCAGCCAATCAGCAGGAGTTTCTTTGGGCCTCAGAGGCCATTTATTCGGAGAGAGTCAGATAATCAGAGTTCTTTCCACCCAGAATGCGGCCTGCGTGGGTGTGTGTTGAGCAGCAGCCAAGATGTAGGCCTGAAGCCTGGGGCCTAACCACGTGTAAAGAGGCTCGGCATGAGGGGAGCCTGATCGCTGTCGGGAGGCAAGGGAGAAGAATTTGCCAGAGGGTCAACCACTCTTGTTGCCTGAGGCAGGTGTAAAGAGATGGAGTTCTTTAGGAGGAGACTCTTGTAGGAGGAGACTCTTCATCAGCCGGGGACTGAAGTAGCTGGGAAAGCTTCAGAAGAGAACTCATCCATGAAGTACTGTGGGTAGCTGTGAGTAAAGCTTGAAGGAGTACAGCGGGTAGCTGTAAGTAAAGCTTGAAGAAGTACAGGGGGTAGATGTGAGGATAAGCTTGAGGGATCCAGCAGGTAGCTGTGAGCCTGAGGAACCCAGCGGGTAGCTGTGGGTGAAGCTTGAAGAATCCAGCAGGTAGCTGTGAGCTAAGCTTGGGGATCTACAGTGGGATACTGTGTTTAAAGTTGTTGCTATAGGAGACAGCAGTTGTTACGACATACAGATTGCTGCATTCAGCTTAAAGGCCCCTTTTCTGTATTGCTGTCTGCCTAGTTCTACTTTTGTCCAAGGAGTCTGACTATTTGCTATTGCATTTGCCTAAGGGTTTTCTGTGCCCTACCCCTCTCTCCCACCGTTCCTGTTAAGAGAAATAAAACGTTGTTCCTTTTTAAAAGTGACTGGCACCCATCTTTCCACCCATCATGCCTAGTAATCGGCACCCTGAGGAGGAATGTCAGCCCTCCCTAACTCTGGGGATCACCACTAGGCCTCTGAAAGTTGGGGAGAGCGCTACAGTAGTAACAAGAAATATACAGCTACATTTTAAAAAAAAGATACATTTTTTACTATTTTGGGCCAGTTTTCCTTTGATAATAAAAAAAAAAAATCAGGAGATATCCAATACAATTTAACACCAAATGAAAGCCCAATTTGTGCTGAAAAAACAAGGTATAATCCACCTGGATGCACAAAGTAGTTGTGATGATATGTACAGTTTTATGAACACATGTCAAAGATGCAAAATTGTGCTTAGGCATTAACATTTGTTTTACCTTTAGACGCAAAGGGTTGAAGAGTTGATGAACATATCTTATAGCTTTATATTTCAAGTGTTCAAAGGTACCTAATTTGGCAATCTCTGATAAGGTGCTGTTCTCCCACAAAGGGCTGCATATAGATAATCCCTCATACTTAAACATTAATTTACCCTTATCTCAGATTTTTGGGATCATTAGTAATGTAGTGGGGTGTGGGGGGCTCAAATGCAATAGCTGTGAAACCAAGGGCATTGTACCCCAAATTTGCTACATAAATATATTAGTAGGATCTCGATTACCAACCTTAAGAAGACCCATCAAATGCTGAATTGAAGCAGCAACATAATATACGGTAATTGCATAAAATGGTTTGCCAATCCTCCTTGATCTAAAGGTCTCTGTAAAACCTCAAGCTAGACTCTTGGTGAACCTCCCATCCACACCAGCTCATTAAAAAAAAAAACATCAACTGTTCCAAACTAGAGTCTAGGGATCCAAATACTGTATTTATTGGCGTATAACACTCACTTTTTTACCCTGAAAATAGAGGGTAAACTGTGCCTGCGTGTTATACGCAGGGGGCTGTGGAGAGTTTTTTTTCCTGAAACTTCCCTCTTAAAGTTATGCCCCATACACACGATCGTTTTTCATGCCGTTAAAAATGCCATTTTTAAAAACGGGCATTAAAACCGATCGTGTGTATGCTCCAGAGCATTTTTAACGACGTGAAAAACGGCCATTAAAAATTTCGAACATGCTCTATTTTTTCACGTCATTTTTCATGTCGTTTTTTTTAACAACGTGAAAAACGATAGTGTGTATGCTTTTACGAGGTGAAAAAAAAACGCGCATGCTCAGAATCAAGTATGAGACGGGAGCGCTCGTTCTGGTAAAACTAGCGTTTGTAATGGAGATAGCACATTAGTGACGCTGTAACAGACTGAAAAGCACAAGACTGAAAAGCGCGAATCGTCACTCAACAAACTTTACTAACATGAAGGGTGGCGCCATCCGAACGGAACTTCCCCTTTATAGTGCCGTCATACGTGTTGTACGCCACTGCGCTTTGCTTGAACGTTTTTTAAAATGATCGTGTGTACGCAAGACGGGCTTGAGAGGAAACATGAAAAAAAAACGACAAGAAAAACGTCGGTTTAAAAAATGGTATGAAAAACTATCGTGTGTACGCCGCATTAGGGTGCGTGTTATACGCCGATAAATACGGTAGGTGAATTCTGCAATAAGTACAGCAGCTGAGGAAGTTACAGCGGACAACCAGTGAAAGTGGAAACACGCACCAACTTTTACATTCAATATGCAGATTACCAATCATAGGAGTCAAATTCAGAGACAAATATTCCTTTAGGCAAAAATAAATAAATAATGCTCAGATGTCGAAACGATTACACAATTTTATTCATGGCTGAAATATCCTTAAATAGCCTTAAAAGGTCTAATGGAAGTAAGGTGGATTTAACCCTTCTGAAAATGCTAGTCACCTGCCTGTCACGCTGCTGATACAGTAGCACTCATTTTGAGTTATTTTGTGTCACTGCAAGCATGCAAATCAGGATTTCTGACTTTGACTTTACTTGCTTCATGTTCATAGTCAGAAACTCAAAGCGTTGAAGTTAGAGAATTAAAGTGGAACTTTTCCACTAAAAAAACAATTGCAATAAGGACATTTTTTTTTATTTCAGAATAGACATACAGAGGTTATTTCACAAAAACTGAATAGTGCAGAATCTGATGCAACTCTGCATAGAAACCAATCAGCTTTCAGTTTCTTTGTCAAAGCTTAAGGTCCCTTTTACATAGGTGCCTCCGTTTTGTGCAATCTTCTTGCTCAGTGGGGGATCTCTCCGCTAATCCCTGCTGAGCAGGTGGATGACAGGTCCTGTCCGCTCTGCACAGTCCCGCTCTCCTCTATGGGGAAATCGGATGGAAATGGACCGCCTGCCGGTTTTCATCCGATCCTATCCGATCTGATCGGCCAGTTGGATGGAAAATAGGACTACCATCCGTCTGGATTTTGTGGGCAGGATCGGATAGCGGCGGATGTGAGTGGACATGTGTCCTCTGATATCTGCCACCAAAGGAGAGACTGCAAGGTTTGATTGAATTGAACAAGTTGAAGTTAAAAGCTGATTGGCTACCATGTACAGCTGCATCAGATTTGACACTCTCCAGTTAAATCAACCCCACTATAATTTCTTAAAGAATGTCGCCCATGTGTATGTCGGTCTGTCCAACAAAAGCCGGCCATTCGGCCAGCTTCTATCGGACTTGCATGCTGAAAAGCCAGCAACCGACCTGCTCCCGATCAGCGTTCTCAGCCAATGACAGAGAGCGGTGATCAGAGTTTTTCTGGCGGGAGGGTCGTCACTCTGTCAGAACACAACAGCTCAGCGGGGGAGATCGCTGAACTAACCTTACATAGTTAGTACAGTGGCTCTGACCGAAGCTGTCAGGTTTTTTTTTTGTGCAACCCACCGGATTGCACAAAAAAACTGTAGTGTGTACCCGGCTTAAGCTGCACGTTCATGGGAGTCGCATCATTCAGGGCCTGCCACTCAAGATGACTGAAGATGTCGAGCCCAGGAAAGGACACAGCATTGAGGGTGACAATTTAATTATGAAACCCACAGGTAAAGGAAGTAATTTGGTATTCATGGCTAAAGACAAATATTTGATGAGATGTATAGCTCTCCTAAAAATATGACAAATTATAGGATTTTGAGCAAGGATCCCACAGAGAAATTTATGATGGATTTAGAGAGTATTTTAAAAGATGCTTGACATAAAATAAATTTATGTGTAATAAAAACCCAACAATAGCAACATTTTATGTTCTACCAAAGTTGCCTGAAAACCAACAGTCTTCACCAGGTTAACCCATTGTTTCTGGTAACCAAAATCTGACAGAGAATATTAGATATGTTGACACCATCCTCAGATGCTTTTTAAGTACATTGCCCTCCTATATCCGATTGGGGATGTACAGAATCTCACCAGAAAAAAAAAAAAAAATAACTTGAGCTTTTTGGATCTGACAATACATAGGGATGGACACAATATTCTAAAAAGTAAGATTTTTTAGGAAACTGTTAATATGTTCCTACATTTGAGTAATTATCATATACCACTTTAAAGTGAGCAGTTTGTACAGGTGAAAATAAATTGTTCAACAAAAGTGGATTTTGAGGATGAATGTAATCTGCTATTGAATCATTTCAGAAGGAGGGGTAACTTTGAAAATGTACTAAAGGGAGCTTTTTCTAGAGCAAAAAACAAAAAAAAAAAAGAACTAATGACTAATGTAAGTGAAGAGAGGAATAAGGAATTTAATAATTGATTACTCAGCACAATTGAGTAGTATCTTTGGTATTTAAAAAAAAAATACTTGACACAAGATAGAGATCTTAAAGAATATCTTGGTGACAGACCTCTGATAAACTACCACAAAGGGAAAAAATTTCATGATCGACTGTTGCATAGTCATTGGGAATGAGCTTCGAGTTCGAGTCGAACCCATGTTCGACTCGAACATCGCCTGTTCGGTTGTCCGTCGAATTGCGAACATTATGGGCCAGTCGCGCCAAATTAGAGTGGCGTGTCACGGCCCATAATTCATTGCTGGCTGATGATTGGGCAAGCATGCACTATGACCCGTATGCTTTGGCCAATCACAGCGCGCAAAAAACGGAGAGCCATAATTGGCCAAAGCCAGGGTGGCTTTAGCCAATTATGTCTCAGGGGGTTTAGTACACGCCCCACCCTATATAAGGCCGCCTCTGTGGTGGCCTTGTGTAGTGTGTTGCGGTGTTGGTTAAAGAGAGAGCTTACAGAGAGAGAGACAGTGTCATTTATATTGAGTTAGATAGAACAGGCAGGCAAGTCAGTTAGCTGCAGTTACAGTGTGTAGAGGATATATATGCATCCTAGGTGTTGTATATATATTTATACACTGTATTCAGTTTAGCTAGATCCGTTCCTGTTATTCTCTATACTGCGACAGGCAGGCAGGTGATTATGCTAGCTGCAGTGTTTGACTTGGTGTACTGTGTGCTTTGCATAGCGTTCACCTAAAGCTTACCTGAATACAATTAGTGGTGTTCTCATAATAAAACAACAGGCAGGGAGCTGCATTAAATTTCATTTAGTGTACTGCAGTACTTCTTTCCTTTGCACAGCGTTTAATTAAAGGAACCTGAATACAATTTGTGGTGTTCTCATAATAAAACCACAGGCAGAGAGCTGCAAGTATTTTCAGTTAGTGTACTGTGTCTACTTCACAGTGTGCACCTAAAACTAACTGAAGGCAATTGCTGCTTTTCTCATACTAATACCACAGCAGGCAGTTGATTCTGATAGCTGCATTATAATCAGTATAGATGATGCTGTACCAGCATTACATTGAACATTCCTATGGCTCTTCTCGCCCTCATAAACAGCCCCGCCTCCTCCTAACCCCGCACCTGTAATAGACAGAATGCGGGTCCAATGCTGGGATGTGCTCTGTCTATTACAGGCGCGGGGTTAGGGGGAGGCGGGGCTGTGTGTGAGAGCGAGAAGAGCCATAGGAATGTTCAATGTAATGCTGTTACAGCGGGCTATACCGCTCTGTGATCCCGCGGCTCTCCTCCACCTCCATGCTCTCTGCCACGGGGCGATCACTGGGAGAACAGCTCCCAAACAACCCCCAAGGAAAGGAAAGTCTTCTGGATAGCAGCACTCCGGTTAAAAAGCCTTTATTCCAAAAAAAGGTTCAGGAAACCAAAACACACACTGTGCAACACAATAAACTGATCACATCTGGCTAACGCGTTTCACACTATTGTAGTGCTTACTCATAGCTATGAGTAAGCACTACAATAGTGTGAAACGCGTTAGCCAGATGTGATCAGTTTATTGTGTTGCACAGTGTGTGTTTTGGTTTCCTGAACCTTTTTTTGGAATAAAGGCTTTTTAACCGGAGTGCTGCTATCCAGAAGACTTTCCTTTCTTTGATTGCATTTGCTTGCACCCTTGGTTGCTGGGAGGAGGTAATTTCAAGAATCTCCACACCTGAGCGGCTTCCTTTCTCCCGTCCCAAACAACCCCCCCCCCCCCCCGCCGACGGTGCTCGCCCCCCCCCCACTCCACATCATACAATAAAGCGGTGAGGCACATTTAATTTTTACGGTTGTCAGGTAAAGGGTGGCTAATTACATGCTCTTCCATTTCAAGGAAAATGTGTAGGTGTTAATAGACAGTGGGTTTTAACAGCTTCCTAATGAAAAAAATATCAGCAATTTATTTGATCTGAAAATCAAATCACTCAAGTAAAAAAAAAAATGGCAAACTGCCAACCCAGGAAACATTACTACTATGCTAAAACCAGAATGTTGACCTTAAAGTGGTTGTAATTTTTTTTTTTTTTAAACCCACCTGCAAGAAAAAGGCATAATGAGCTAGTATGACTAGCATACTAGCTCATTATGCATCACTTACCTTAGATCGGGGCCCCCAAAGCCGTCCTCGTCTTCCTTACCAGCCGCAGCCATCGCTGCGGCGATAGCCGGAAGGTTACTTCCGGGTATCGCCGCTCCAGCCAATCACAGCGCCGCTCCGGCGCTGTGATTGGCCGGAGCGGCAAAGACGTCACTCCGCGCATGCGCGCGGGAGCCGTCAAGTCCGGCTAAGCCGGATTTGTGAATGGGGATCTGACTGTGAATGCACCGTTGTCTACGGCGCGCATGCACCGTAGACATTGGTGCATGTATTTTTTTGCAAATATCTCCTAAACCATGTAGGTTTAGGAGATATTTCTTGCATCTACAGGTAAGCCTTAATCTAGGCTTACCTGTAGGTGCAAGTTGCATAAGTGGGTTTACAACCACTTTAATTAGGGAAGCATTACAGGTAACAAGTAAACTGCCAAGGCTAACCAGGAAACACTGCAGTTATCTTTAAAATCAGAAAGTTCATTAAATGTACCTTAAAGCAGGGCTCAATAGACAGAATGCGGGTCCAATGCTGGGATGTGTTCTGTCTATTACAGGCGCGGGGTTAGGAGGAGGCGGGGCTGTGTGTGAGAGCGAGCAGAGCGGAGGAAATTTCAATGTAAGCTGTTACAGCGGGCTATACCACTCGGTGATCCCACGGCTCTCCTCTTCCTCCTGTCATGATCTGGCCGCCAATGGGGGCACAGTGAGCCTGCAATGGGGGCACGATGAGTCTGCAATGGGGGGGGGGCACAATGAGTCTGCAATGGGGGGGGCACAATGAGTCTTCAATGGGGGCACAATGAGGCTGCAATTGGGGGCACAATGAGGCTGCAATGGGGGGCACAATGAGGCTGCAATGGGGGGTACAATGAGTCTGCAATGAGGGGCACAATGAGTCTGCAATGAGGGGCACAATGAGTCTGCAATGAGGGGCACAATGAGTCTGCAATGAGGGCACAATGAGGCTGCAATGTGAGGCACAATGAGGCTGCAATGTGAGGCACAGTGCGTCTGCAATGGGGGCACGGTGAGGCTGCAATGCTCGGTGAGGCTGCAATGGTGGGCACGGTGAGGCTGTAATGATGGGCACAGGTGAGCCTGCATTGATGGGCACAGGTGAGGCTGTGCTGAGGGGAACTGATAAAGTTGTTGATAATATTTATTTTTGCAACTTAATTCTGCATAAAACATTTAAGTGTCATTTCAGGAGATAATTTATGAGGGCGTGATTAGCGGCAGAATTATGGGCGGGGCATGGTAGGGGTTGGGCAGGGCAACTGGTGGCGAGTAACCCTTGAGGCCTGGCTAGTGGCTCAAGACTTGAAATTTTGAGCCCTGTGTATAATATATATATATATATATATATATATATATATATATATATATATATATACACACACACACACACACACACACACACACATATATATATATATATATTATACACACATACACACACACACACACACACACACACACACACATCCCACCTTTGTGCATCTACATCTCACTGCAGGCCATTAGTATGTCTGGAAGGCAAACAAGGAGAGGCAGACAGTCACAAGGCAATAAAAGAGGGCAAGCAGGCTCTGTGTCTAGAGGCAACAGTGCTGGTCGTGGACACGGTGCATCCTCATCAGCACGTGGCCGCGGGACACGCTTGTCCTTCTTTTCGGCAGCTGGCCATGTTGAGCCGCAACAAGTCCAAGACTTGGTAGAGTGGATGACCAAGCAGTCCTCATCCTCATCCTCGCTCACCCAGGCTCAGGGTACTTTGTCTGGCAAAGCAGCTGCTAAAGCGGCCTCTTCCCTCAGCTCAATGGCATCAGTCACTCCTTCCCTAGCCCCATCATGTCCTCCTAAAGGAGCCCCCCGAACTGTTTGACCACAGTGTTGGGTACATACTCCAGGAGGATGCCTAGCGTTTTGAAGGCTCCAATGATGGAACCCAGCAAGAGATAGGCAGTAACGTGAGCCCAGAGAGAGGGGGTAGTAACGTGAGCCCAGAGAGAGGGGGTTCCCAACAAGGTTAGCTATCTGGCAGTCATGTTCCCCCAGCTGCAGCATACTGCCTGATTTGCTCCAGAGATGAAGAGGGAGGGGATGATGAGGTCACTGACTCCACGTGAATGCCTGATAGGAGAGAGGAGGAGGAGGAGGAGGAGGAGGAGGCGCATCCCCAACGAGGCAGGATGCCCTCCAGGGGCCAGCATAAGGGCAGCATACCGACTGCATCACACCGCAGAGCTCCACATGTGCAGGGCGCTGCTGTCTCTGCACGTTATTCCAAAAGTTCTTTGGTGTGGGCCTTTTTTCAGACGTGTGCAGCAGATCGCACCGTTGCCATTTGCAACATATGTCTGAAGTGTATCTCGTGTGGCCAAAACATCAGCCGCTTGGGCACCACGTGCTTGACCAGACATGTCGACCTGCCATGCAGTTCGTTGGTAAGTGTACCTAACAGACCCACACCAAAGAACAAAGCGGACCTCTCCTTGCTCCTCATCAGCTGGGATCTCCAGTCCCACTATACCTTCAGTCCTCTCTGAAACCTGCACTGAGAGGAATGAAGGTGTAGAATTAGGTGTGTCACAGCCGAGTACTTGCGGGCTAGGTCTTATTTTGGGGGTAGGTATTATTTTCGGGGAAATGCGGTATTAAACGGGCATGCTGGAAAACCAGTATCCTATCAGCGCTTGCAGCCAATGGCTGAGAGTAATGATCACTGTGTTCTCGCGGTGGGGGGTTCCCCCTGTCAGAACACAATAACTTAGCAGGGGGATTGCTGTACTAAAATAGCACAGCGATCTGTAATTTTAATTTTTTTTTGTTCAGCCCGCTGGGTTGAATGAACGAAAACTCCCCATGTGTACCAGGAATAACTTTCTATAGTTGGAAAGTAATGACAGGCAGGTGGCAAGCTATAGGCCATCTCTTTCAGATCTGTGATCCATCTTTCAAAATGGGAAAACTGTAATATAAACAAGATTTGAGTAAAGTTCCAAACATAATTCACACATCTGTAATTGGGTTTGAAAAGTTTAAATCAAATTTATTTGGATCTAGTGGGAAGCAAATGTTGTATTATTAAGGACCTGTTTGAGAGGTCTAATATCCACAAACCTAGGTATAGAGTCCTATTAAAGATTGATGTATTTTGAAACTTCCCTTTAATCTGAACTAGAAGACTGGGTGAAAATGTCAGTGCTGGCAGCAATGTATTGCTGGAGGCGAGGGGAGGGGAGTAGTGAAGGATTTAGTTCTCCATTAACATAACTACCAAATAATTAACATTTTCAAAAGAGGGTAGCAATAAACAGCCAAGGTATATCTCTTAGCACAGGTTTCTTTTATAGTGTGTTACTCATATGCTGGCTCCCTTAGTTTTATAAACTTGCATCTTCACCTCATTAACTATAGATAGTTATGGCTATATTTATATTTACTCATAGGTGGATTACATACAGAAAGTAAATGTGTATGCAAAAACTTTCCCAGAAGAGTGGTGGGGTGGTAAAATGTCACAGACACACAGAATGCCCTCTATTTATCACAAGTACCTATATAGCACTGTCAATTTAAACAGCACTTTACATATATATATTTTACATTTACATCAGTCCCTGCTCTCAAGGATCGTACAATCTAAGGTCCCAAACTCACATACTAGGACCAATTTAGACAGGATCCAATTAACCTGCCAGCATATCTTTGGAGAGTGGGAGGAAACCAGAGTACCCGTAGGAAACCCACGCAGGCACAAGGAGAACATGCAAACGCTGTGCAAGTATGCCATGGTTAGAATTCAAACCGACGACTGTAGTGCTTCTAGGTGGAAGTGCTAACCATTTGGCCACTGTGCTGCCTCTACTATTAGCTGCTAATATCTGAATTACTGCAATATGGTATCTTCTTCACACCAGAAGCAGAGATTATTAGGTAATTGTTGCTATGTTCTGGTGGTTTAACTGTAGCTGCCCCCATCTTCTTGATCTAAATCCTAATTAAAGACCTATCTCTGTCCTATTGATTAATGGTAAAATAAATAATGATTCAAATCTTTTCCAAGGAACATTTAAATTAATAATATGCGATTGAGCAATTCTTTCCTAAATGTACATAATATAACTGGGTACTGACATTTATAGGTAAAGTTGATCCAGGGAAAATCAGATTGCCTCTCGGGGGATCAGGAAGGAATTTTTTCCCCTGCTATAGCAAATTGGATCATGCTTTGCTTGGGTTTTTCACCTTCCTCTGGCTCAACTGTGGGTGAAGGATTGTGTATATGGGATTGTTTTTTTTTGGTTGAACTAGATGGACTTGTGTCTTTTTTTTAACCTGACTATGTAACTATGTAAATAAAGTATGGAGGGAAAAAAAAAATACCTGGCAACCCTGGCTTGTTCTGCCACTTCCAGGGGTGACAACTCTATTTTTCTCCTAAATTGTCACCCATGTCCCTGGTGAAGATTACAGCTGACCGTGTTGATACACCTTGCAGGCATGGTCCACCATTGAAGCCTTGCAGGGACAAGCAAGAAGAGTACTTTAATTTGGGCTCCACCATCCCACCAGTAGCACATACTCACCTTTGCATGACTCAATGCAAAGAAAAATACCTAGTACTTTCATTAAGTATGTTACTCATTTCTCTTTCTCATGGCAGCCCTAGAAGCTTGGTATCCAGCCACTCAGGAACTCAGTACTGCCACATGGGGGCTTGGAGAGAATCCTCAGACCCGCGCAAGTTGTGACTTCATTTCCAGGGTCGAATGGAGCAGTGGAGAAGATAAGGAAGGTTAGGTGTAGCCTAAAGCCCTGTACACACAATCGGATTTCCGATGGAATTTTCCAATTCCAATTCCGATGAAGCTGACTTCCATCAGTCTTGCCTACACACCATCAGACAAAATTCCGACCGTCCCAAATGCTGTGACGTACAACACGTACGACGGCACTATAAATGGGAAGTTCAAATCCAATGGCGCCACCCTTTGGGCTGCTTTTGCTGATTTCGTGTTACCGCGTGTTAGTGAAAGTTTGGTGAGAGCCGATTCGCGCTTTTCAGTCCGTTACAGCATGACAAATGTGCTATCTACATTACGAACGCTAGTTTTACCAGAATGAGTGCTCCCGTCTCCTAATTCAGTCTGAGCATGCGTGGGTTTTTTCGCCGATGGAGTTCCACACAGACGATCGGAATTTCCTATCGTTTTTTTTTCCATCTGAAAAATTTAAAACATGTTCTATTTTTTTTCACCGATGGAAATAAGTCTGATGGGGCCCACACACGATTGGTTTGTCCGATGAAAACAGTCCATCGGACTGTTTTCATCGGTAAAACCGATTGTGTGTACAGGGCTTTAAAGTTGAAATTGGCAGAAAGCAAGAGAACAGATCAGACTATATACAGTACTACTGTAGTCATTCAGTAAAGATTATCTTTGAGTTGATGGGTCATTAAAATATGCTTTTTACTCTGCCTTGCTAAATTTTAAAAGGGGTTGTAAAGGTACATGTTTTTTCACCTTAATGCATCATATGCATTAAGGTGAAAAAACATTCGACAATGCCGCCCCCCCCATGCCGCCCCCCCCCGAGCCCCCGTTTTACTTACCTGGCCCCTCGAAAGTCCCGCGCTCGCTCCCATCATCCTCCGAGTTCCTGAGCCCGGCCGTTGATTGGCTACACTGGATGGATTGAAAGCAGCGCAGCCATTAGCTGGCGCTGCTGTCAATCACATCCAATGACGAGGCACGCCGGGGGGCGGGGCCGAGTGATACAGTCGGCGGCTATGGCGGGAGCGCGCCCGCAGTAACTCCACACCATGCGAGCTCGCTCGCATTATGGTGTGGAGTCCTTGCGGGGAGGAGCTGAAACAGCCGCCGAGCGACCCCAGAAGACCAGGATCGGGGCCACTGTGTGCAAAACGAGCTGCACAGTGGAGGTAAGTATAACATGTTTGTTGTTTTAAAAAAAAAAAAAAACGGGAACCTTTAGTGTTCCTTTAATTTTATTTTCTAAATCTGAATTTGTGGCTTTAAATTAGAAGGAAACCTGGAGGAGCGTTGCAAAGGTAAGAGATTTCAGTTCACTCTAGAAAAGATTTTTGGCAAAAACAGCTATATCCCTTTATGTAACAATAGGTGCAACAACTATTGTGATATTTTTCATTGAACTGCTTGTTTGAAAGTCAAAGTATTCAATTATGGCTGAACTGGAAGGATATTAGAATACAAACAAAGAATCAAACCCACAAAAGGAACACATTAAGTCTTTCAAAACAAAAACCTTAATGCATGATGGAAGATTACATGGATTATATCTACACAATATCCGGGTTTTTACAAATTGTTACTTTAGAAGGACTAAAATAACACTAGTCTACTCAGCAGATTTTCAGTTCAAGCAAGAATGGGATGAGGTAACAAGTAAATAGAATCCTCTATACAAATAGAAGTGTGACAAGGTATGAATCACATATAAATAAATTTTAGTCTCAAAAATAGATCAGTTTACTGTGAAAGATACAGTGCACAGAAGTGTCGCCCTCGTGGCTAATCAGTGTGAATTTTCATTGATTTTGCCTTTTTAAAGTATATCTCTAGGCAAAACATTTTTTATAGTTATGGACAGAGTAGGGAAGGATTAGACCTTCGGACAAGTATTGCGGTCTCTATCCCCATTGGGGAGATTCACAACTCTGTACTGGTGGTGACCATTGTCACTGAAACAGAGTTGTGCCCAGAACAAGAGGTGAAGGGAAATGAAATGGGGCCACTTGTTCCAGGGACAGCTAACCGCAAAAGAAAAACCCCAAAAACTTCCCTTCTCAAAAATAAATAACAAAAGGTTTTTGCTATACATACACTTTAAGTATGTTTCTGAATTTTAGACAAATGTAAAAAATGGCAGCGATATGCAGCGCTCCCTATATAGGACTGTAATGTATTGACCATACCATATAGCCATTAAAGTGATATTAACCACTTGCTTACTGGGCACTTAAACCCCCTTCCTGCCCAGGCCAATTTTCAGCTTTCGGCACTGTCACGCTTTGAATGACAATTACGCGGTCGTGCGACGTAGCTCCCAAACAAAATTGAAGTCCTTTTTTTCCCACAAATAGAGCTTTCTTTTGGTGGTATTTGATCATCTCTGCGGTTTTCATTTTTTGCACTATAAACAAAAAAAGAGCGACGATTTTGAAAAAAACACAATATTTACTTTTTGCTATAATACATATCCCAATTTAAAAAATAAATATATATATATTTTCTCAGTTTAGACCGATACATATTCTTCTACATATTTTTGGTAAAAAAAAAAAAAATCACAATAAGCGTATATTGATTGGTTTGCGCAAAAGTTATAGCGTCTACAAAATAGGGTATAGTTTTATAGCATTTTTATGAATATTTTTTTTTTTTACTAATAATGGCGGCGATCATCGATTTTTATTGTGACTGCGACATTATGGCGGACACATCGGACACTTTTGACACCATTTTGGGACCATTTTCATTTTACAGCGATCAGTGCTATAAAAATGCACTGGTTACTGTAAAAATGACACTGGCAGGGAAGGGGTTAACACTAGGGGGCGAGGAAGGGGTTAAATGTGTAACCTGGGAGGGATTACTACTGTGGGGGGAGGGGACTGACTGGGGGAGGTGACCAATCTGTGTCCCTATGTACAAGGGACACAGCATCGGTCTCCTCTCCCTGACATGACGTGGATCTCTGTGTTTACACAGAGATCCACGTCCTTGTCTGTGTACCGACCGATCGCGGTTGCCTGGAGGACATCGCGGCCACCAGGCACGTGCATCAGCATCTCAGTGACGGCCTCCTGGATTTGTAGAGCCACCTTGAGGCCATCATTTGTATATGGCCCGGCTCTCAAGTAGTTAAACCCACAGTTATTTTAAGCACTTTCAGTAGCTGATTTAATCACTTACTGAGTATGCAACTTCTTTATCTTTTAATGCTTGCCAATGTTTCAGTTTAGGTTGGTGCCATGAACACTGCCCCAGGTTTCCGGTGTAATGGAGGCTCCTTTCTCTTGCAGCATCCTATGGAGCCACCCCTACTTGCAGGGACTAGAGTTATGTCTCTCTACACTGTATGTATCAATAGAAACACAGAACCCATAGCCTAGGGTGGCAAGGCACTTCCCTGCTCTTTCTTTCCTGAGAACAGGGGCCACTGAAAGTCATAAACTAAGTGCTGGGGTAAGATATTTAACAAACAGTTTACTGGAAAAATTTTGATTTATCATGCTTAAAAAGGATCTTCAGTCCCCCCCCTCCCCCAAAAAAAAGTTGAAAGTCAGTAGCTACAAATACTGTAGCTGCTAACTTTTAATAAAAAGGACAATTACCTGTCCAGGGATCCAGGGCTGTCCTCACTAGGTTCTTCACTGATCTTTGGGTCCCTGACAACAGCATGTTTACTAAGGGAAGTAAGCTGTGACTCCTTGCGGCTTCACAGCCGGCCTCCCACTGTGCATGCACGAGCCGCACTGCACTTTGTGAATGGTCCCACAGCCTTCTGGGACATGTCACGGGTCCCAGAAGGCTGCGGGCAAAAGGAGGGGGGCTAGGTGATATGAGCAGAAATGGAAGTGGGTACCTGTCAAAAACAGGTATCCATTCCCCCCCAAAAAATAAATACTGTATATACTCGAGTATAAGCCGACCCGAGTATAAGCCGAGGTACATACTTTTACCACAAAAAACTGGGAAAACGCATTGACTCGAGTATAAGCCGAGGGGAGGAAATGTGCCCATTGCCACCTCACTGTGCCAATTGCCCAACCTTACTGTGCCCATTGCCATCTCACTCTGCCACCTCACTGTGCACATTGCCACCTCACTGCCCATTGCCACCTCACTGTGCCCATTGTCACCTCACTGTGCCCCCTTACTGTGCCTATTGCCATCTCACTGTGCCACCTCACTGCCCATTGTCACCTCAATGTGCCCCTTGTCACCTCACTGTGCCCCCTTACTGTGCCCATTGCCATCTCACTGTGCCACCTCACTGCCCATTGTCACCTCACTGTGCCCCATTACTGTGTCCATTGCAGCCTCCCTGTGCCCGAGTCAGTGTACCTGAAAATCTTGTAATTCCGCGGTCGGCGTCCATTGTTCAAATCTCGCGCCGTTCTCCCTGTCCCTTCCATGATAGGTGTTTCCAGCAAACACTGTGTTGAGTGTTGAGCCTATCACGGAGGTCCTCTCATTCTCAGACTCCGTTTCCCAGCAGGCACTGTGTTCAGTGCTCCGCCAATCACGGACGTCGGACAAGAGGACCTCCGTGATAGGCGCAACACTCAACACAGTGTTTGCTGGAAACGCCTATCGCGGAAGGGACAGGGAGAAAGGCGCTAGATTTAAACAATGGACGCCGACCGCGGAATTTCACGATTTTCAGGTACTGACTCGAGTATAAGCCGAGGGGTATACTTTCAGCCCTAAAAAAGGGCTGAAAAACTCGGCTTATACTCGAGTATATACGGTATGGCTCCAAAAGTGGAGGAGGCAGAAAAACTAAACTTCCCATTTTGGGTAAAGTTTCACTTTAATGGTTTAGGGTAAAAAAACACTTGGGGTTTAATACTACCTTATACATGGAGCTACATCAGGGTTCAGTGCTGAAATTGTTTCTTTGCAGGGTTTATCAGTGTTGAAAAAGCAAAAAAACTAAAAAAAATTAAACAATACCCTATATGCTCTGCTGTTACGTTAGCATAACCTTTTGTCCAATGTTAAAGTTCACCTATGCCAAGCCTATGATTATCAAAGATGAACTTCAACTTGGAAAGGCATTTTATTTCTGATTGGATGCTATGGGTCACAAAAATATGCTTTTTACTCTGCCTTACTGATTTTCATATTCTTGTCTGAATTTAAATTTGCAGCTTGAAAGTGGAAGGAAACCTGGTGGTGTTTTGCAAAAGAAAGAGATTTTAGTTCACTCTAGAAAAAGGTTTCTGGCATAAATAGCTATATCCATAAAGAAAGAGGAACAGTAGAGTCCTTGTGGAATTGTGCACAAATCCCTGGGTATGTATAGGTATTAATAGCGATACCTCCAGATGAATGTTGCAGCAGAGTCCAGTTGCAGGGGCCATTGAGGATGATGCGCCATCTGTCTTGGTGTTGGAGACCCGAAGACAAGACCAGTAGTCAGGGGGGTTATCCTCAAACAGTTGTCCAACCATTCTGGAATGGTACTTCTCACTGACAGGAACTGTGGTCTGGCACTGGAACTATGAAACAGCCTATCTGCTCTGAGATCTTCTGGTAGGGGTGAAAATAGAGCAGCAGCAACTCCATGCACAGGACATGCGGCTCAGTTTTCTCTCAGTCTACTTTCTGGAAACCCCTTTTTTAAAGACATCAAAGTCCTCCAATCTGTTTGTTTTTTTGACCCAGCTAGCAGGGACATGAAGTGATGTACATAAATACCTCCATGACAGTAAGACCCCTTTCACACTGAGGGCGTTTTGCAGGCGCCATAGCGTTGAAAACAGCGCCTGCAATCCGCCCTAAAACAGCTGCTTTATTCACTCCAGTGTGAAAGCCAGAGGGCTTTCACACTGGAGCGGTGCGCTGGCAGGGCATCAGAAAAAGTCCTGCCAGCAGCTTCTTTGGAGCGCATTAGGAGCGGTGAACTCACCGCTCCTAATGCGCTCCTGCCCATTAAAGTCAATGGGCAGTACCGCTGGCAATACGCCGCTGTAGCGGCGCATTGCTGGCAGTTTTAACCCTTTCTCGGCTTCTAGCGGTGGTTAAAAGCGCCCTCTAGCAGCCGAAATGCGCCGCAAATCCGATGGTAAAATAGCGGCGTTTTACCGCTATTTTACCGCCGACGCTCGGGGTGGCATAGTGTTCTGCCGTGTACACACGACCGGTTTTACCAATAAAAACAGTCCGATGGACTTTTCTCATCGGACAAACCGATCGTGTATGGGTCCCATCGGTCTTTTTTCCATCGGTGAGAAAAAATAGAACATGTTTTAAATTTATCCGATAGGAAAAAAAAAAAACTATAGCAAATTCCGATCATATGTGTGGAACTCCATCGGACAAAAAACCCACGCATGCTCAGAATCAAGTCGACGCATGGTCAGAAGCATTGAACTTAATTTTTCTCGGCTTGTCGTAGTGTTTTACGTCACGGCGTTTGGGACGGTCGGATTTTTGACTGATGGTGTGTAGGCAAGACTGATGGAAGTCAGCTTCATCGGATTTCCGATGGAAAAATTAATCGGATTAGAATCCATAGGAAATCCGATCGTGTGTACAGGGCTTGAAAGGGGTCTAAGAATCACAGCCACCTACAATTACAGACAGCAGAACCCTACATATACAAAGCTTTATGGTACAAAACTAATATATTCACTTTAGTGGTAAAACTTTACCAGCTTTTGCTAAAATATGTTTTATTTTTATTTTTATGAAATTAACCCCATTAAAACATACTGTACATGGCAGCTCTAAACAGTGCAGAAGGCACTGGACCTTTAAATGGTCATGAGTACACGTAATACACTTATTGCCTGCACTGCCTAGAAGTCTCCTCAAATAGCATCAAACATTTAAATCATTATAAAAATCTATTCTGGTACACACAGACATTTAATGAAATACTGTACATGTCACAACATGCACAGGTCTTATCTCTGCATTGTTCAACTACAACAAAGAATATCACTATCCTCCTTGGCACATTAAAAATCCTTGCCATATTCTGACAAAGACCCAGCATAGATTCACCCAGTGTCAAGAACAATACGCATACACAGTTCCGTGTATTACTGCCGCCTATGCATGTGTAGCGAGACCGCCAAAAATGGGGTCGCTATGTTGTGAATTTAGGGGCAGTCTGAGCTATAATATGGCTCAGACTCTACAATTCTGTTTATTATGGACTCTGCTCTGCCATGCTGTTGTCTGGTGTAGAATTCCCCTGGGCCTGTGGTGGCGCTGGTCTTGGGTTGAACCACTGGTGACATTGTGGTGTGATTGGGTGTCCTCTCTTGGCTACCGTGCGGTGGGCGGAGGTCAGCCTGCTGTGCATGCTGGGGCAGGGTAAATAAAGGGCAGCTGTAAGATGGGAAGCAGCTCTCATTGTCTGAACACTGTTTGTTTACAATTAAATATTTAACTGTCATTCTGCTGTTTGGCCACAAGATGCCGCTGGTTTTTCCTGACACAGATAATGGGCTGTAGCCATGGAGACGCTGTACACAAATCAGTGCTGTGACACACAAGAAAGAAAGTGAGAGGAGAACTGCAGTATAACAGGCTGTTTTGGACAGAGATTCAAGAAAGAGAAAGTGTGTAGCGAGCAAGCAGCCATTTTGAGAAGGAGTTTGTTCTGAGGACTGTGTGCAGAGAATCCTACAACATCCAGGTGTGGAAACAGAACTGCAGCTGAGTGAAGTTACTTGTGTCTAAGATCCTGATCCTGTCCAGAGGAACAAGGAATTGCTTGCAGGAAGACGGATGAGACCTGAGGAACAAAACAATATACACTGCAGGACCATATACTTGTTAGGAGAGACATTTTGTTCCGGTCAGAGTCACCAGCGGATGCAGAGCAGACCCGGGTTGGTAAGATTGTGCACGCCCCCCATTACTTTGTTGGCGCCTAGAGACTGAGACCAGGCCTGTAGATAGTTAGTAGGGTCTCTGTTTGTGTCAGGCCACAAGTGTTGCTACTGTTCACTACAGGAACTCCATAACCTAAAGTGACACTTCACAATTAGAGAGCTGATGAACTTTCTACAAACTCAAGATAGACTGGCGTTGTGCTCAGGAGGAACACGCAGACGCATGATACAAACACCAGTTAAGGGGGGGGAAATACGGTAGAGCTTTGTAAGTTTGTAAACTGTTGTGCTGCACCGCAGGCTAGCCCACACCACACACCCATACAGTTATTCTTGTGTTGTTTTTAGGGTATTAACAGGTAAGGTGTGGCGGTTTGGTTGTGCCCACCAGTAGGCAAATTACTCCTGCATCCTACGTAGGGTGCCGCACTGTGCACCATAAGGGTCTCAGCCTTCGGGCTGGGTGTCTGTAAATATATTGTATGTTCCCAGAATTGGCGTTTGGGTTCAATACCCCATCTAAGTAAAATTCAGTTTTAACAAGAGCTGGTGGTGGAGTGGTTTTCCTTGTTTGTGACTTCGCTGTATCCTGGGGAGCCCACCCCGGTACACGTTCTACATCTTGGCGTAGTCGGCACGATACAGCGACCGCTATGGACGGGAACGCGGCGGGAGACCCTCCCCCGGCGCCAATGGCGCAGGTCCAGGACCCAGCTCAGGGTGCGCCAGTGCAAGGCCAACTTGCCCCCGCCATGTCTGCCCCAGTAGGGTATATCCCCGTGGAGGCGCTGTTGCGTCATCTGCCAAAATTTGACGGTAAAAACAGGACGTTGCAGGACTGGACTGAAAGGGTGCAAAGTGCAGTTAGGATGTGTAACCTGAACCCCGAGCTACGGGCAGAGGTTGCATTGGGGGCTCTAAAGGGTGACGTAAGACGGACAGTGATGGTGAGGCCCGAATCCGAGAGAGACACCCTAGAGAAAATATTCTCCCTTCTGGAGAAAACCCAGGGGGGGCGTACCAAAGTGGTACAATTGCGGAGTCACTTCTTCAACAGACCACAGCGAGAGGGTGAGACCCTGATGCAGTACTCCAATGCCCTACAGGAGATGTTCAGTGAAATGCAGCGGCGAGCCCCCGAGGCCATGGGAGCCTTCCGGGGGGTGGACCGGCTACTACGAGACCAGTTCATAGTGGGGCTCTCCAACAAGTTCTTACGAGACAAATTGCAAGAGATGACCCGGATGTCACCCGACATGACGTTCTATAATGTCTACCTAGCCGCTGTTGAGAGAGAGGAAGAGCACATGCCTGTGGCAGAGAGAGTAGTCAGTGGCATTCATGCTACAGGAGGGCGGTCTGCATCCGAAATCTCAGAGTCCTTAAGAGATGTGGTTCAGGGCCTGCGGATGGAGTTGAGAGAACTCCGTTTGGAAGTGTCTCAGATGAAGGCAGAATCACCCCGGTCACTGGAAATGACCCCGGTGCCCCGCGCTACCCGACCCAGGATTACTCAGGTGCGAGGGTTAGTTAAAAGGGGGCCCCTCTGCTGGGCTTGTTGACAGTACGGCCATATGGCCAGAGAGTGCCCAAAACAGATGAAGTCTGAGCCGACGTTAAACTTCCGACCGCCACGGTAGCTGGCGTCCTGCGGCGTTACGCCAGAAGCTAAGCCCTATGTGTGAGGAGCATGACCTGTATGCCAGCAGCCCCGTTATGGAAGCCGAGTTGGAAGGCCAGAAGGTACGCTGCCTAGTTAATACAGGGTCGGAGTGCACCCTTATGCCTCTGGAGTTCTTCGAAAGGCACTTTGGACATATGATGGAGCTGGAAGACGGGAGCGTCATCAGGCTGACAGCTGCCAATAACAGGGAGATGGACGTCCGAGGCATAGTCTGGATGCGGGTCCGACTGTTTGGGCAAGACGTCGGCAAGAAAGGGGTCGTGCTGGTGGACCATTCGTCCCGGAGAGGCATGGACGTGACCCTAGGTATAATAGGATTTTTATAACAGCTTACCTGTAAAATCCTTTTCTTGGAGTACATCACGGGACACAGAGCGACATAGTCATTACTAATGGGTTATATAGATACCGTCAGGTGCTGGCACTGGCAACTTCCAAAACCGGAAGTACCCTCCCCTATATAAGCCCCTCCCATCCGGGAGCACCTCAGTTTTGTAGCAAAGCAATAAGTGTCCCCAAAGAGGGGCGGGAGCTCTGTGTCCCGTGATGTACTCCAAGAAAAGGATTTTACAGGTAAGCTGTTATAAAAATCCTATTTTCTTTCTCGTACATCACGGGACACAGAGCGACATAGTCATTACTAATGGGATGTCCTAAAGCAATGCCAAATGAGGGGGGGGGATACACCATATATAAGCTGAGCGCTATCAGACATGAGGATCTTTTGCGGCCTGCAACACACTGCGCCCAAAGGCGACATCCTCCTGACTTCTAACGTCTACCTGGTAGAACCTAGTAAACGTGTGAACTGAAGACCATGTTGCGGCCTTACAGATTTGAGCCAGGGAGGCCTGGTGATGCACTGCCCATGAAGTTCCAACTGCTCTCGTGGAGTGCGCTCTAACTTTGAACGGAGGCGGTCTCCTTCTCAAGCCATAAGCTTGCATAATGACCTGTCGAATCCACTTGGCTAAAGTAGATTTTGACGCTGCCTGACCCTTTCTGGGGCCTTCCGGCAGAATAAACAAAGTATCCGTTCTGCGAATCTGAGCAGTGGCTTTTAGATAAGCTTTAACTGCTCTTACTACATCCAAAGAATGCAATAACTTTTCCTCTACCGAAGTAGGTTTGGGGAAAAAAGAAGGAAGAACCACATCTTGGTTCAAATGAAACCTCGATACCACCTTAGGAAGAAAGGCTGGATGAGGACGTAACACTACTCTGTCCTTATGGATAACCAGATATGGCTCCTTACAGGACATAGCTGCTAATTCCGATACTCTTTTAGCCGAACAAATGGCTACTAGAAAAATCAATTTCCTGGTGAGAAGCACCAAGGAAATATGCTGTAATGGTTCAAATGGTTGTTTCTGTAGAACCGACAGAACCAAGTTTAGATCCCATGGACATATGGGAATACTAACCGGAGGGCTAATACGCATCACTCCTTGTATAAAGGCTTTGACTAGTGAATGCGAAGCCAAGGGCCTTTGAAAAAATATTGACAAGGCCGAAATCTGACCCTTGATAGTACTCAAGGCAAGCTTCCTATCTACAGCCCACTGTAGGAAGTCCAGAATCCTACCTATTACGTACTTATGTGGATGCCATTTCTTGGCCTCACACCACGCGATGTACGCCTTCCAGATTCTATAGTAGATCTGCCTGGATACCGGCTTCCTGGCATTGATCATGGTAGATACCACAGCATTAGAGAGCCCTCTCTTTTTTAGAATGTGGGCTTCAATAGCCAGGCCGTCAAACCTAGGGCTGGTAAGGAAGGGTGGTATATCTGTCCTTGCGAAAGCAGGTCCGGACGACGTGGGAGAGTCCAAGGACTCCCCACTGAAATTTTACAATCTCCGCGTACCACGCTCTTCGGGGCCACGCTGGAGCCACCGGAATCACTGGTTTCTTTTCTACCCTGATTCTGCGGAGTAATCGAGGTAACCATTGTGGCGGTGTGAATGCATATATCAGCTTGAACTGATCCCAAGGGAACACTAGGGCATCCGAGCCGCAAGCTAGGGGATCCCTTGTCCGAGAGACAAACCTGTCCCCCTTTGCGTTGAATCTGGATGCTAGAAGATCTACATCCGATGTTCCCCACCGCTGACATATTGTCCAGAAAACCTCGGGGTGAAGGGACCCTTCCTCTGGGCCTAATTGCTGGCGACTTAGAAAGTCCGCCTTCCAATTCTCCACTCCTGGAATGAATACCGCAGATATGGCTGGGACATATTTTTCTGCCCATTTCAGGATGTAATTTACTTCCCTCTGGGCTGCACGACTCCTGGTGCCCCCTGATGATTGATATATGCCACTGCTGTGGCATTGTCTGATTGAATTCTGACAGGGGACCCTTGGAGTTTGGATGTCCATGCTACTAGGGCATACCGGGCTGCTCGTATCTCTAAGAGATTGATGGGCAGGGCCTTTTCTGCATCCGACCATCTGCCCTGGAGAGACTATTGCTCCAGTACTGCTCCCCAGCCTATAAGGCTGGCATCTGTTGTGACCACCTTCCAAGAAATCGGACTGAAGGATTTCCTTTTTTCCAGATTCTGGGGAACCAACCACCAACGGAGGCTCTTGCGAACGGAAGGGGACAAGGACATTGTAAGTCTAGGGCCTGAACTTTTTTGTTCCAGGCTGACAGTATGGCCCCTTGCAAATTCCTTGAATGGAATTGACCGTAGGGTACTGCTTCGAATGATGCCACCATTTTTCCCAGCAGCCTCATATACAGGCGTATGGACGGCTGTCTTTTTTGTACCCACTAAGTGGATCAAATCTTTCAAAGACAACACCTTTCCTCGAGGCAAGAATATTTTTCTCTGGCCTGAATCCAACCTTAGCCCCAAGTATTCCAGACTTTTGACTGGTTTTTAGGGCTGACTTGTTGGTGGACTGGAAAGATGGGAATGTGCAAATAAGCATCTTTGATGTCGATCGCGGCTAACCAATCCTCCCCTTGTAGGGCAGTGGCCACCGATCGGATCGACTCCATCGGAAAGTCCTGATATACAGGAATTTGTATAGCCCTTTTAGAATTAATATGGGCCTCCCGTCCGCGTTTGCTTCGGGACTGTAAAGAGGTTTGAGTAAAACCCGAACCCTCATTCTTCCAGGGGAACCTCCATAATTACTCCTTGGAGCAATAGTTGTTCTAGTGCCAACAGGAGGGACTCTCTCTTCCGGGGATCCCTTGGCACGTTTGACCTCAAAAATGGGAAGGAGGAGAGTCTTTTAACTCCAAACTGTATCCCAAACCTACTGCGGAGAGCACCTATCTGTCTTGATCGTGTCCCGCCAGGTCTCTTGCGAACAACTGGAGTCCTCCCCCCCACCCGACTGAGTGGGGGCTTCAATGAATTTAACTTTGGGGGAGGTTTTGTACCTCCCCTGACCCAGGGTTTCTCATTACCCTGCTACTGTCCCTGTTTTTTACCCCCGGGATTTGACCGAGGAGGCCGTCGGAACTGTTACACAGCCGATGCCCCAGGGACTGGAGAAGCAGGCCTCTTAAAGAGGGACCTCTAACTCTGTTTTTAACCGGCAAGAGCGTATTTTTACCGCTGGAAATTTTCTGGATATATTTGTCCAGGTTTTCCCTGAATAAGCGTTCACCATGAAATGGGACGCTAACCAGCCATTCTTTACAGGGAGCTTCAGCAGACCAGTTTTTGAGCCATAGGAGCCTACGCATATGTACTATAGACAGCGTAAGGCGGGAGGCCTGATGGACTGAATCCTCTATGGCGTCAACCGCAAAGCCTAAGGCTCTAGGTAGATCAGCTAGGGCAAAGCCTGCTGATCTGTCAAGTCCCTCAAGACCTGTTTCAACTGATCCTTCACTGCTTAGCAGACCCCAATAGCTGCTACTGCTGGTTGTATCACCAAGCAGATTTTCATAAGGACTCCAATCTTTTATCTATTGGGTTCTTGAACATTTGGATATTATCCACTGGACATGTCAGTGATTTATACATACAAGAGATGGCTGCGTCCACTGTAGGGACCTTCCATTTTTTTTTTTTTTTTGATGAACTTATCCTCCATGGGATAGACCACCGGAAATCTCTTGGGGGAATAAATATTTTCTCAGGACGTTCCCAATCCTGGTAAATGAGCCCTTTCAGTAAAGGGTGAAGTGGAAAAGAACAAACAGTCTGGGGGCTTCTAGCGACCCCAACGAGGATACAGTAGTGGTTGATGGTTCCGCAAGGTGCATTTTTAAATGCTGATCGGACGATGTTAGTCAGAGACTGAACCCATAATCTTTCAGCTTGAGATGCTGAGAAAAGGTTCCCCCACTGTTGATTCCTCTATAACAGAATCAACCTCATCCTGATCCCCTTCAGGCAGGTCGATCCCTGTATGGGACTGTTGCTCTGCTAACAGGCACTCTGAAGGAGGAGACGGAGATCGGGCGTGCTTTCCCTGACAGGGAGGCAGCGATAAATGTTGACAATCTCTCTCTAATCCTCCCAGAGCTGAGGAAAAAACCTCCTCTGTTACATACACAGGAGCAGGTGAACTGAGGACAGCCACAGTACCAAGTACCCCTGCGGGGTCTCTACGGTCACTTACCTCTGAACTTCAGGGGAGACTGGTGCAGCAGAAGTATGCCCAAGATCCTCCGAGCCCGATGAGACCCCCTTCGCTTCCTGGAAGATTCAGTTCCGGAGCTTCTGGACGGCATATTCCTAAGCCTAAAGCTGAGGTATTCCAGCCGTAATACACCACTTTTACTGAGAATAGTCTAGCACAATTGCTGCTATATCACAGTTGGTGTCTACTAATGTGCCTTTCTAGGGGATGCCTGTATCAACCGCTTGCTGTATGCCCTTTTTTTAAAATGTTGCCAGCTCTGTCTCTGTACTTCATAGCCAGCTCACCACACAAAACTGTGGTTTTTACATGCTGGGACGCCCGCACATGCGCAGAAGCGCTGCGGCGCACACAGAGCGTCATCCCCCAGGCTCCGCCCCCTTTCCTGGCTCACCTCTATATATAGAGGCGCGTGCACGCGCACGCGCACGGCCACGTGCACCTTCGGCGCTAATTTTGAAAAATGGAGACTAGGGACAAGAGCCAGGGCCCCTCTTTGCCGCAGGCCGGGGGATGGACGAGCATTGCAACATGGCAGAGGAAGCAGTTTCCCATAAGAGAACTCACCATCTGCCTGGACTTGCTCTGCTGAGAAGAAACTAGTCCACATGACAAGAAAACATTCCACAGCGGCCTCTAGTGGACAAACACAGGTACCGCAGTCTAATATCTTAAATATATATAAAAAAAAATATTTTTTTTTTTTTTCTTGACCACCATTAAAAATTATTACATTTTTTTAGTAGTTACAGGCATGCACAGAATTTTGCGGGAATACCATTAGGTAACAGACAGAAAGACAAATTAGGCTTGGGGGTCCCCCAATAGAACCAAGTTCCTGGGGGCCCCCACTTACCTGTTCCCCGCCGCAGGACTTTGTTTGGTCCACAAAAGCCCAAACTTCACCTATCACGGCAGGCATTGTAATCAAACCTTCAGGGACCGGGTTCCCAAGGATTACACTCCCCTGGACCTGTATAGCACCCTGCACAGAAAACATCTTGGTCGTGGGTATGACCAGAGCTCTGGATCCCAGGGTCCAGCTCTCCTAAGAGAAGCATTACAGGCAAAACCTTGCTCTTCTCTGCAAGGCCCGGGTACCGACCGTTTAGCTATGAAGCTTTTTTGGTCGGATCCGGAATAGCTTACTGAGGCCCAAAAGAACCTGTACGCAAGCTCAGTGAAAAACACATGTTTCTTCTTGGCCAACACCTTAGACACTGGCAAAAAACTGAGGTGCTCCCGGATGGGAGGGGCTTATATAGGGGAGGGTACTTCCGGTTTTGGAAGTTGCCAGTGCCAGCACCTGACGGTATCTATATAACCCATTAGTAATGACTATGTCGCTCTGTGTCCCGTGATGTACGAGAAAGAAAAATGTGCCGAGAGACCTAGACCATCAACTCTATGCCAAAGAAGGGCCAAAGTATTGGCAACGGGCCACCACACACAAGCCGACCCAGAAGGTTTTACAGCAGATGGTGAGGAGCTGTAGTCTGCAAAAGAGCAACATGTCCGGTCGGCCCATTGGACACGTGAGGGTGCCGCGGAGGACCCCAGTGAAGGTCCCACCTCGTCAAGAACAAATATTGATGCTGCCGGTGGGGGCGGGACGACAACTGAATGGACTGGAGGTCCTGATCGAGCCGGCTTACCAAGAGGAGACGCAGACTCCCCCACTGGTAGCCCGGGCCCTCGCAATTGTGAAGGATGGATGTGTGCCTGTACGCTGCCTCAATGTTGAAGACTGTGAGTTAACCGTGCCTGGGAATACCTTGCTGGCCAAAGTTTGTGTCTGAAGGGGATATGCCTCGACGAACGAGCTTCACGCTACAGCCAGATAGGAGGTCAGCCTGGACCTATGCTGTAGAGGTCCATCAATGGGAAACCCCGACAGCGGAGTGGAACGGTCGAGTGATCATGGCTCGGATGGGGGTGGACTGCAAGACCCTGACTCCAGGACAACAGAAGTTGCTGGAAGACACCATTTGGGAATTTCAGGAGGCATTCTCGAGACATGATGAGGACTTCGGGTGTGCTTCCGCCATTGAACACGAAATCCCCACCGGCGATGCTGCACCAATCAGGGAACGTTACCGGCAAATCCCACCTAAAATGTACCAGGAGGTGAAAGATATGGTGGCCAGCATGTTGGAAAACCGAGTGATCCAGGAGAGTCAAAGTCCGTGGGCTGCTCCGGTAGTCTTGGTGCGAAAGAAAGATGGGAGTCTCCGGTTCTGCGTGGATTATCGGAAGCTGAATGCCCAGACCGTCCGGGATGCCTACCCCCTTCCGCGGATTGAGGAGTCGTTATCCGCCCTGAGTCATGCAAAGTTCTTCCCGACTCTTGACCTGGACAGTGGGTACTGGCAGGTACCAATGGCCAAGAAGGACAAAGCGAAGACGGCCTTCATCCTACCTATGGGACTCTATGAGTTTAACCGGATGCCGTTTGGCCTGTCCAATGCCCCAGGAACATTCCAGCGGTTGATGGAGCACTGTCTGGGGGATCTGAACTTCGAGTCGGTATTGATCTACCTGGACGACATAGTAGTATTTGGGGCCTCTTTTGAAGATCACCTCCAGAAGCTGAGACAGGTCCTAGGACGGGTGCGAGATCATGGAATCAAGATCAAGCCCAAGAAGTGCCAACTGTTTAAACAGCAAATAGAGTATTTAGGACATGTAGTCACCCAGGAGGGGGTAAAGCCGGCCCCCAGCAAGGTGGAAGCCATACAGAACTGGCCCCAAGCACATACACTACAAGATGTGCGGGCATTTGTGGGATTGGCCGGCTACTACAGGAGGTTTATACCCAAATTTGCTCATTTGGTGGGCCCATTAAACGAGTTAACAAGAGGCACTGCGGGGGGCCCAAAAAATCGTCCCATCGAGTGGGGACCCCGGCAACAAGAGGCCTTCGAGGCAGTGAAGCAGGCGCTGACCAGTGCCCCGATTCTGGCTTATGCGCGGTTCGACACCCAATTCCTGCTGTACACTGACGGGAGCCTACATGGCTTGGGGGCTGTGTTATCACAAGCTCAGAATGGACGTGAAAGAGTCATTGCCTATGGCAGCCGGTCTCTGAGAGAGTTGGAGCGCAACCCTGACAACTATAGCTCCTTTAAATTGGAACTACTGGCACTGGTGTGGGCCATGACCGAAAGGTTCGCGGAGTACCTGACAGGTGCAGAGGTGACCATGATGACAGACAACAACCCGTTAGCACATCTGGAGAATGCCAAGCTTGGTGCGCTGGAGCAGAGGTGGTTGGCTCGACTTTCTAAGTACCAATACCTCATCAAGTTTCGGTCAGGAAGGGAAAACGGCAACGCTGATGCACTCTCCCGAGTCCCTGTTGGGTTATCTGATCAGAATGCTGATGAGGAGTTAGAGGACACTGAAACTCCTGACCTTGGTCGAGTACCCATGTTCCAGGACGTGGCACATTCAAGTGGGGTGGCGTCCGGGATGCACATGTTGCTAGGCAAGACGTTGGCTGATTGGGAGAGAGTCCAGAATGGCTGCACAGACCTGTGGAAAGTGAGAGAATGGGTCCGGACTAAAATCTGACCTCGGCCAGAAGAGCGGGCCTGTCTGACTCCAGAGGGCCAAAAGTTGTTGTGGCAGTGGGATAAGCTGACTGTTACCCAGGGCCTCCTGTGTCGGACCATATACTTAGTCAGAGTTGCAGTACCGGCATCAGATTGTCATCCCCATGTCATGGGGACCGGAGGCCGCCCGGGAAGCTCATGAAAGGGGAGCCCATTTCGGGAGTGAGAAAACGTTCACGTGGCTTCAACGGCTGGTATACTGTCCCGATCTGGCAGACATGGCTGAGGCATGTCTTAAGTGTCGACCCTGTGGGTTGAGCAAGAGTACTGAACAATGGGCTCCTGTTCAGGCCATCCGGACCTCAGCACCCCTAGAGCTTCTTATGATCGATTATGTACAGATTGGGTACTCTACCTCGGGACACTCGTACTGTCTAGTCATGACAGATCATTTCACCAAGTATGCGGTGGCTGTACCCACCAGAGACCAGACGGCAGAGTCGGCCGCGGATGCGGTCTGTAAACACTTTATACAGGTGTTTGGGTGTCCTCGGAGGATACATTCGGACCAGGGGGCATGTTTTCAGGGTACTCTGATGAATGAGCTGTATCAACTGTATGGCATCGAACGTTCACGCACCACCCCGTATCACCCCCAGGGAAACGGGGCGTGCGAGTGGTTCAACCGCACCTTGCTCCAGTTGCTGCGGACTCTGGAGGACAACCAGAAGGCTTGGTGGCCCGAGTACCTACCTGAACTGATGTGGGCCTATAACAACAGGGTACACAGTACCACTGGTTATTCCCCACATATGCTCATGTTTGGGAGAGCCGGATGGGAGATTGAAGATCTCCACATGCCCGATCCGATGGAGCCATCACCAAGAAATACCACTGCATGGGTGCAAGAGCACCGCCGCCGGCTAAGAGCAATCCACAAGGTTGTGGGGAAGCGCCTGGGACAAGTGGTACATCCTAACCCAAGACCAGTGCAGAGGGATGGGTTTACCCAGGGTGATCAAGTGATGGTCAAAGCTAAGCGGCCATCTGAAAAGTTGGATGGGCGGTGGGAGGCAGTCCCTTACACGGTGAAGAGGAGGATAGACCCTGAAATCCCGGTCTATGAGGTAGAGCCAATAGGGACTGGGGGGCCTTCACGAAACTTGCACCGTAACATGTTGAGATGTTGTAATTTTGATAAGCCTGTGTGCGTGGAGGAGATGCCTCCTTTTGCTCAGGGTACAGAGCAAATACCCTTGGAGGAGGAGGAGGAGGAGGAGGAATGGTGGGTTGTCCCTGCCCGGTACCCACAGAGGCTCCGGCCGTGGCAAGTTTGCCACCTCTGGAAAGTGTTGAGCAGTCAGCAGCCCCTCCCCCATTAGATGTGTCTGACGTCCCCAGTGCTTCTGAACCAGGCCCAATGCTGGTGTGCCCCCACAGCGCTATGCCCAGAATGATTTTGTATGGGGAGGGTTGCCGAGGACGACAACCTCTAGTGGGGTGGCATGTAAGATGGGAAGCAGCTCTCATTGTCTGAACACTGTTTGTCTACAATTAAATATTTAACTGTCATTCTGCTGTTTGGCCACAAGATGCCGCTGTTTTTTCCTGACACAGATAACGGGCTGTATCCATGGAGACGCTGTACACAAATCAGTGCTGTGACACACAGGAAAGAAAGTGAGAGGAGAACTGTAGTATAACGGGCTGTTTTGGACAGAGATTCAAGAAAGAGAGAGAAAGTGTGTAGCGAGCAGGCAGCCATTTTGAGAAGGAGTTTGTTCTGAGGACTGTGTGCAGAGAATCCTACAACATCCAGGTGTGGAAACAGAACTGCAGCTGAGTGAAGTTACTTGTGTCTAAGATCCTGATCCTGTCCAGAGGAACGAGGAATTGCTTGCAGGAAGACGGATGAGACCTGAGGAACAAAACAATATACACTGCAGGACCATATACTTGTTAGAGAGACATTTTGTTCCCGTCAGAGTCACCAGCGGATGCAGAGCAGACTCGGTAAGATCGTGCACGCACCCCATTACTTTGTTGGCGCCTAGAGACTGAGACCAGGCCTGTAGATAGTTAGTAGGGTCTCTATTTGTGTCAGGCCACAAGTGTTGCTACTGTTCACTACAGGGACTCCATAACCTAAAAGTGACACTTCACAATTGGAGAGCTGATGAACTTCGGGCTGGGTGTCTGTAAATATATTGTATGTTACCAGAATTGGCGGTTGGGTTCAATACTCTGTCTAAGTAAAATTCAGTTTTAACAAGAGCTGGTGGTGGAGTGGTTTTCCTTGTTCGTGACTTTGCTGTATCCTGGGGAGCCCACCCCGGTACACGTTCTACACAGACGCCATAGAGAAGGAGGAGAGTGGAGTGGAGTGTGCCCCATTGGGGTGGTGTGCCAGGGGGATTCCCAAGAGGACCCCTGGTGGCGAAGTCGCACCCGTTGGCCTTGCTGGCCTAGGGTGCGTGAACTGGTCAAGGAGTCTCGGGCACCATTAGCCAGAGGCTACGAAGTTCCAGGTAGGCCCAGAACCTTCAACTGGGTCTACAATCAACACACTGGAGTCCCAGGGAACCCGCGTGAGGGTGTCCCGCTCTGAAGGAGAGGAAACCGGGGGATGACCTGTCCGAGGGATCGGTGAAGTAATTCACGGTGAAGGAGAGGCCTGTTTACCTATCAGAGGGAAGGATTCGTGAGTTGCAGTATAGCTCCTGTAGTGTGTCCCATTGACACCTATGGTCTCTATTAATCTATGGGAGTTTCAAAGTTCTAACTCAGTAACTAAAGGATTCTGTGGCAGAGGATCTCTTAGACTTGTCCGTGAAGGGGACTAACTCAAAGTAACTGTTCGTGCTTCACTCCGGCTGCTAGAACTGTGAGAGGGATCTATCCGAGTGAGCAATTCACACTCAGGCTTGATTGAAGAATAGGGTAACTGGGTGCCGCGTGCCTGAACCGGTCTCCCTACCTGCTTTTGGCACTATCTTAAACCTATTCCCAAATCTGTTTCAAGCAAGATAAAATAAACTTGTCTGTTTGGAGTTTGAACATTGTCTGGACATTGGCCTTCTTTCGGGGATAAGAACAGACTTTTCCCTATATTCTAGGGACGAGAACCAATGGAGGGGAGGTAACTCGCTGCAGGACCCAAAATTGTAAGAACACTGCTCAACCTCTTAAACCAGGAGGATACGGGCATGTGGCACGGTGTGCCTTTATCTCTGCAAAGTGAAGGTAGGCAGGAGAAAAGGGTCCGTGTGCTACACATGGTATGATGTCGTCATGGCAAACGCAATGATGACATTATGCATTGTCTTGTGAGCCCAGGGTCCTGATCATTTAAGGTATTCCCCTCTGTGTTGTACAAAGGAAACTCACTGTGCTCAACCCAGGTAGTCCATAAAGACAGTGGCGCTATTCAGTGTAATGGTTTAGGCTTCTGTCCACTGTATTAGTAACTGTGCAAATGAATGCTGGCGCTCAATCCCAGGATGGTTTGAAAATCTTTATTTATTGGATACAAATTCCATGTATTACCTCGGCACTTGAGCATTTCAGCCCACCGGGACCTTAGTCATAGTAAGCTAGACGACATACCACTACCCATGTATGAAAATTCCACCTCCATCATGTGGAATTAAGCACAGATGTATATGCAATACCATCAGCTTCACAAAGACAATAGCAAAAAAAGAGAATGAAAAAAAAAAAAAAGAGAAAGAAAAACAATAAGAAAAAAAGAAGGATTTGGTATTGGTCACTTTCGATGTAGAGGCTCTATACTCCTCCATTCTCCACCATCTAGTCCTCCAATTGGCCAGAGAACGTCTGGAGAAATACAGTGTCTATCATATGGAACTATAGGAGTTTTTGATTATGGCTATTGATTTTTTGCTCCAACATAATCTATTTTTATTTTGATGGCACATATTATCTCCAGCTATGTGAGGCATCCATGGGGGCAAAATGTTCTCCATCCCTGGCAAATATTTATATGGGCACATGGGAGGAATGTAGCATTACTATTTTTATTGGTATGGTCACTATATCGACAACCTGCTGTTGGTGTGGAGAGGTAACTTAAAAAAGATGACTTGCTTTTTGGATTATTTAAATCATAATGATTTTAATTTATGTTTTTATACTAAAAGTTTATTGAAAAGATAAAATATTGCAGTACAAAGAGAATAAGGCAGTACGATATCAAAAAATAAGATAGAATGATGTGTGAAAATACAGCATTAAGGAAAGTTTACACCAATGGATAAGCATCATTCAAAATTATAGCCATTTGTACAACTGCAGAGAATGACATTATAAACTACAGCAATTGACTGCAAATCAAGAAAAAGAAAAGAAAAAGAAAACAAAAACAAAACTAATTTAAACGTAGAAGAAACCAAGGGTTCCATTTGGCATCATAAATTGGAATCGAATCACGCAGGGTGTGAAATATCTTTTCAGATAGCATTATCTGATCGACCCGCGCCAAAACCTGGGCGAAGGGGACAGTGCGTGATTTCCAGTGAAGAGCCACGGTCCAATGCAAAGCGATGCAAATAGTATGAAGTAACTTCATTAAGTGCTTCGGGGTATCAGGGATATTTTCAAATAGCAGGCAGTGAGTGTGTGTCAGAGCCATGTGCCTCCCAGCCAACTTATCAATCAAGTCCAGGGTCTCCCGCCATGTGGGCTGCAATACCTCTCATTCCCAGAACAGGTGGAGAAAGTAGCCCAGAAGAGGACAACCTCGGAAACATAAGGGGGAACTTTGAGGGGAAATCCTGCTCAATCTCTGGGGGGTATAGTTCCAGCGAGTAAAAAGTTTAATAGCAGTCTCTCTGACCGTGAGAGAAATAGTGCATTAACGTAAGTTCTGCCAATTAGAATCCCAGTCCCTATTGTCATATTCAAGATTCATTTCCTGTTTCCATTGAATCATATGTTTAAGTGTGGAGCTGCCCCCCCCACCTCCATTGATTTGTATAACACTGAAATCAAACCTTTTTGTCGGGGGGGAAGAGCTACAAAGGGTTTCAAAAGCAGAGTCAAGCCTCGTACACACGGCCGAGTTTCTCGTCGAAAAAAACATGTCGTCTTTTTCGACGAGATTCTTGGACAAGAAACTTGTCCCGGCCGAGTGTACACACGCTCGATTCAAAGAACCCGCGGTTCTTTGAATGGAGTGTACGCGGTGACGTCATCGACTACGATGAGCATGCGCTCGTCACATTCGATGCCGTCGCCGCCATCTTGGTATACCCTACCTATGCCTAGGAAGCTACCGCGCTTGCGTCGAATTCAATTCGAACATGCGCGGGCTTCCGGGAGGACAGGTAAGTGTACACACACTCACTTTTCTCGTCGAGAAACATGCCGACGAGAATCTCGACGAGAAAATAGAGAGCAGGTTCTCTATTTTCTCGTCGAGATTACTTGTCGGTTTTCTTGACGAGAAACCATACACACGAACGAGTTTCTCGGCAAGACATCTCTGCCAGCAAGTTTCTTGCTGGTTCTTGCCGAGAAACTCGGTCGTGTGTACGAGGCCTCAGAGTCCAAGGGGGAGGCCGCATAGTGTGTCTGAAAAAAGTGGCGGATCTGCAAATACCTGAAATATTCCCCCTCTGGGATATCTCTCTGAGCTTGAAGTTGGGTAAAAGAGACAAAATTTGTCTCCCTGAGAGAAATCCACCAGAATATGTCAGACCACTACCTGTCCACCAACAAAAAAACTGTCTGGGGCCTCAAAAGCTACAGGAAACCTATGATCACCCAAAAAGGAAGCCCCAGGGGGGAACTCAGATTTCAGAGCTAACCGAGATTTAAACCTATCCCAAAGTTTTAAGCTATGGGCTACCACCAAGTTCCTACCCAATAGGTCAGAAGCCAATGATTTAGAGCAGTGTTTCTCAACTCCAGTCCTCAAGGCGCACCAAAAGGTCATGTTTTCAGGATTTCCATTATTTTGCACAGGTGATTTTATCTGTTTCACTGCCTTATTATTTACCACATTGGTTTTATCTGAGGGAAATCCTGAAAACATGACCTGTTGGTGCGCCTTGAGGACTGGAGTTGAGAAACACTGATTTAGAGGACCACAACAATCCAGGAAGATGGAATGGCAAAATAGAGTCAAATACAAAGTTGACCCAAGGAACCCTCGAATTACGAATGTTCCACTGAGCCAGTTGTGAGAATCTACTGGCCAAATAATATAGCCAGATCTGAGGAACCCCCAAACCACCCGACCTGTATAGTCGATAAAGTACTTCTCTGGAGAACATAGGGGGCCTAGAATTCCAGATAAATCTATTTAGGTGGGCCTGCAACTTAAGAAGATAGGATTTAGAAATTATTAGAGGTAGAGCCCTAAATAGGTAGAGGAGCTTAGGCAAGATAGTCATCTTGATTCCCGTGATACGTCCCAAGAACGAGATCCTATATGGTGCCCATGTCTTGAGTACGTTTTTTAAATGAACAATCAGAGGGGGAAAATTAAGATTGAACAATCCAGCATAATCGCCTGAGAGTTTTACCCCTAAATAAGAAAGACTAGACTTAAAAAGGGAAAGCTTGTTTGAGATTCTCCAGCTCGGAAGGGGGGAAGCCCACCGGGAGTGCCACTGATTTGGCCATATTGACAGAAAGGCCAGAGACCTCCGCAAATGAATCTAAAGTGCGAAGGAGGTTTGGTAGGGTGATCAAAGGGTTAGTGAGGAATAACAATACATCATCTGCGTACATGCTGAATTTGTATGTGGAGTTAGCCTTACTGTAGCCAGAGATGTCGAGGTGTCTAAGGATTGCAATAGCCAGGGGCTCAATGGCCAGAGCAAAAATAAGTGGGGATAGTGGACAATCCTGTCTAGTGCCCCTTCCGAGCTGGAAAAAAATCGGAGTTGCAACCGGGAAGTCTGATGCGAGTACTGGGGTTCCGATACATAGCTTGAAAGGCATGAAGGAAATCATCCCTAATGCCATAACGCTGTAACAGGAGAGACACATAGCTCCAAGACACACTGTCAAACGCCTTATATATGTCAAGGCTAAGCAAAAATAATTTTTTGGAAAACAGGTTAGCGTCCTGAATGATATTTGTTGCCAGGCGGATGTTATCCGTGATAAAATGATGAGGAATAAAACCCAACTGGAAAGGAGAAATCAAAGAGGAGATCATTCCACCAAGTCTGTCCGCCAAAATTCTTCTAAAGATTTTCAGGTCATTGTTAATGACAGAGATAGGACTAAAGTTCTGCGGCAGGGTGTGATCCTTATTCTGCTTAGGAATGAGTGACATATTAGTTAACAACATTTCCTCCGGAAAATTGCCACCTTGTAGGACAGAGTTAAAAAGCTGAACCAGTCTGGGGGTAAGTTGGGGGGCAAATTTCTTATAATAGACGGCCGAGAAGCCATCAGGCCCCGGGGAGGAGCCATTCTTGAGACTTTTAATGACGGTGAGAACTTCAGATGGAGAAATAGGCATGTTAAGTTTTTCTACCTGGGAGGCAGAAAGGGTAGTGAGAGGGATCTCTGCAAACCTATCTAAAGCAGCTTGGGATGGTTCTGCTTTAGGAGACCCCAGAAGCTGAGAATAGTAATTAAAAAAAAAATGTAGGGCCTCTTTAGGATGAGAGGTCAGTGTCCCCGAAGGGGAAGATACTTTGTATACATGTGGGGGGCAGATTGACTGGTTCAGCTTTCTAGCAAACATTGTGGAAGCTGCATTACTACGTAACAAAAACCGGGCTTTCGACCATCTCAGGGCCTTTTCCACTTTAGCAGAGAGTAAAGAGTCCAATTCCAACCGTTTTTGTTCAATGGTACGCCTGGTAGAATCCAACAATAGGGCAGCAGTGTTTTTGTACAATACATCCAGCTCCCTGGATAGCTGAAGAATCCTCTGTCTATTTTGCTTGTTTCATGTGGAGGCCAGGCTAATAAGCTTACCCCTCAAAACTGCTTTATGTGCCACCCAGATTGTGGGGACGGGGGTTTCAGGGAGGGAGCTAAGAGCAAAATAAGTGTCAATGGATTGGGCAACCTCAGTCTCCACAACCAGATCAGAGAGGAGTGCTTCATTTAGTCTCCAGGTGAAAGGGGAAGGGGTCTGTATGACCAGATCAGTGGCAAACAGAGTAATATGATGGTCTGACCACACACAACTATGAATGGATGCTGACCTAGAATTGGCCAGAACAGTGGGAGTGGAGAAGACATAGTCCAGCCTGGAGTAACTTTTATGAGGGTGGACAAAAAAAAGTATATTCCCTAGCCCCTATGTTGTAAGCTCTCCAGGTATCCAACAGTTGGAAATCATGCAGCTTTTTAGTAAGTGATTTAGGGAAAGCCCTCGAGCCCGAGGAGGTTGAGCATCTGTCCAGGGTAGAATTAGAAACCATATTAAAATCACCTCCTAGTAGCATAAGTGGAGACTGATATCTAGCCAAAGTTTAAAAAACAAAACTGTGAAAAAGGAAGCAGCAGCGTCATTATGAGCATAGACGCTGGCTATAGTTAGCTCTCTATTGTGAACCACCCCTTTAATGATAACATAACGACTCTCCTTATCTCTATGGGTATGCTGTACATCCATGGGAAAGGAGGAGTGCAGAAATATGGCAGCACCCCTGCTTTTAGAGGAATGAAGGGTATAAAAGGCTTGCGAGAAAGCCTTATTAAAAAACTTGGGGTGAGAGGAATGAGAAAAGTGAGTCTTCTGCAGCAGCAGGATCTTGGCATTCAATTGCTTATAATGGGAGAAGGCTTTCTTTCTCTTTGAAGGGGAGTTTAAACCCTTCACATTGTGTGAGATACAATTAGTAATTGGGGAACAAAATAACATCAGACATATTGAGCCAATGGGTGGCGTGTGCCAGTCAGGGGCAGATGAAATTCCTTCATACAAGCCTCTGCAGAGGGGCGCTGCCATACGACTATGATGAAAAAAGCAACCTGTGAAACAGTGACATCCCATATATCAATGGATCAAAAGGTTCAAGAGCTCCATTACCGTCCAGCATGACCAGTGTGAACCACAGTAAAAACATATTATAACCTGAGACATAAAAAATCTAAAATAAAAACAAAACAAAATGGGAGATAGGCATCAAAAAAGAAAGAAAAAAAACAGCAACAGGATCAGGAACTCTTTGGCATCCTGATAAACACCAGAGAAGACTGAGACATTCAAGTCTCATACCCAGCAATAGAACAGAACTCAAGCCCAAACTAAAAAAGAGATAGAATTAATTTATGTTTTAATTTATGTTCAATAGTCATTTCAGCCTCAAGTCCGATCCTTGTCAAAAGTTTGTAGAATTCACCTTCGTAACATCTCTAAAATTCACCCCTTATTAACAAATTAAACCACCAAGCTCCTCATTCACTCCCTTGTTATCTCTCGCCTTGACTATTGCAACACCCTTCTCATTGGTCTGCCTCTCGATAGGCTATACCCTCTTCAGTCTATCATGAATGATACTGCCAGAGTGCCAGACTTATCCACCTTACTAGCCGCTCAGTGTCTGCAAACCCCCTCCTCCAATCTCTACACTGGCTCCCAATCACCCAGCTAATTAAATTCAAAATACTAACCAAAACATACAAAGCCATGCACAACTCTCCCCCAAGCTACGTCACCAATCTTGTCTCCAAATATCACCCAAACCGTCATCTCTGCTCTTCTCAAGACCTCCTACTCGCAAGCTCTTTCGTCCCCTCCTCCCATGCTCGTCTCCAGGATTTCTCCAGAGCCTCTCCCAGCCTCTGGAACTCGCTACCGCAACCTGTTCAGCTATCTTCAACTCCTGCTACCTTCAAACGATCCCTGAAAACTCATCTCTTCAGGGAAGCCTATAACGTCTCCAACTAAACTTTTACCACTTCCATCAGCTCATTCCCCACAGTTACAACCTTTTGTACCACCTGCCCCACCCTATTAGATTGTAAGCTTTTTTGAGCAGGGCCCTTTAATCCTGTTGTATTTTATTATATTATAACTGTATTGTCTCCCTTTTATATTGTAAAGCGCTGCGTAAACTGTTGGCGTTATATAAATCCTGTATAATAATAATAATAATAACAACAACAATAATAATGTTTCACAAATGAATGCCACAAAGACAGTATCAACTACCTGGATGTTAATCTGGAAGATGATTCCGTCTTGGGGTCTGTTAGTACCAAAGCATACCAAAAACCATTTTCTTCCTCCTAAGCCTTAAAAGGTAGTTCTGGTTGGCGAGTATTTGCAAGCAAAAAACAAGTTTTTCTTATTGAAAGTGCTAACATCACGACTAGATTAAGGGAACACGGTAACCCTGAAAATCTTATCACTAGAGGTTTTTACATAGTAGTCACTAGGGGTGCAACGGATCAAAAAACTCACGGTTTGGATTGTTCCTTGGATCAGAGTCACGGATCGGATCATTTTTCGGATCGCCACCATATATAATCCCCACTGTAATATCCACATCTCCCCCACTGTATTGTCCACATCTCCCTCCACTGTAATGTTCACATCTCCCCCACTGTAATGTCCACATTTCCCCCACTGTAAGATATCCACATATCCCCCACTGTGATATCCACATATCCCCCACTGTGATATCCACGTCATCTCCCCCCACTGTAATATCCACATCTCTCCCACCCCCACTGTAATATCCACATGTCCCCAACTGTAATATTCACATCTCCCCCACTGTAATGTCCACATCTCTCCCACCCCCACTGTAATATCCACATCTCCCCCACTGTAATATCCACATTTCCCCCACTGTAATGTCCACATCTCCCCCACCCCCACTGTAATAGTATCAATATCTCCCTCACTGTAATGTCCACATTTCCCCCACCCCCACTGTAATATCCACATCTACCCCGTCAGCGCGCCGCTCTGGGGAGCTCACCTAAGCCGCCGCCGGGTATACCAAGAGGGCCACTGCTCCGGAGCTAGGCCGAAGCCGCTGCCTTTTCTATGGGCTCAATCGGCGGAGCGTGTGGTGTGCCGATCCACGGACATTGACCCGTTCGGATCACGGATCAATGACGATCTGTTGAACCCCTAGTAGTCACTAGTCTTTCCCAGGTTTTGCCATTAACAAAACCCACCATGGATGTTGACAAAAAGAAGTAGGAGGGACAGCAGACGGAGATATCCAGGAAAGAGGGGTTCCTTTTTTTACAATCTATTCCCTGGAAAGTAATTGGCAAATTGTAGCCATCATTAAAGTGGTTCTAAAGGTGGACAGTTTAACTTAATGCATTCTCTACATTAAGGTAAAAAACCTTCAGGGTGTATCTCCCCAAACCCACCCACCCCCTTATACTTACCTGAGCCCCATCTCAATCCAGCGTTGTGCATGAGAACAACAGCTCTCCTGAGTCTCTGTCTCCTCATTGGCTTCTGCTGCTGTCAATCACAGCGCAGTGAGCCAATGAGGAGAGAGTGAGGGGGTGGGCCAAGCCATGCTCAGGGTTGCTGTGTGCAAAAAACATTGCACAGAGCAGGTAAGTATGACATGTTTGTTATTTAAAAAAAAAAAAAAAACACAAGCCTTTAGTATTACTTTAAGAAAAAGCTATAAATTCAATTCTCTGACAGCAGTATATGAGAAGCTTTACAACAGGGCTGCTGCTTTTTCCAGTAGCAGGGCTTCCTCTTTGGGGTCTCCCCTATCACCTAGCCTCTTTATGACCCATAATAATCCAGTGAGGTGTTGGCTTCTTCTAACTGGTTCACAAAGCTGCAGCATGAGTACTTGTAAGTATTGTAGAATTCATGCTAAGATGAAACCGATCCAGTCTTTAGCAACAGGAGAGAGTTTCACTATCAAACCGTGTCAAATGTGAAATGGTGTGACTGGAGATCATTCAATGCCCATCCCAGAAGAAATATAGTTCAAAAAAAGGAAGGATGGAGGGTATGTTAAAGGGCAAAACACACACATGATTATAAAAAACACATAGAAAACACAGGCTCATAGTTAAGATGCGTACTACTATAGAGATACCCGTGTTTTGTGAATTTTTTAAACACCTATATACTAGTAAAGTATCTTTTGCAGGGGCAGAATTACAACTTTTCCTTGATTCTATTGTGCTATCAGAAATATCTGCAGTTGACAGGGAGGCACTCGATCAACCTCTGAATTCAGAGGAACTCCAGACCACCGCTGCCAATCTGCCTAATAATAAAGCTCCAGGTAGTGATGGTTTACCAGGTGAAATATACAAAGTGTATGGAACCAAGTTGTTGCCAGAATTGTTAAAGATATTAATGCAGCATTGGAGTATGGTCATCTCTCTCCCTCTATGAATAAGGCGATAATTATTGTACTTTTAATATTGGGTAAGGTCCCTAATAATCCAGAATCATATCGTCCAAACTCACTGCTTACATCAGATGTAAAGATATTGGCAAAAGCATTGGCCACTAGATTGACGAAAGTAATCTCCAAGATAGTACATATAGATCATTAGGATTTATTGTAAATAGATCTACAAATAGATCTACAGCGATAAATATTATACCGCGTACACACGATCGGAATTTCCGACAACAAATGTTCGCTGTGAGCTTTTGGTCGGATATTCCGACCGTGTGTAGGCTCCATCGGACATTTGCTGTCGGAATTTCCGACCACAAATGTTTGAGAGCAGGTTCTCAATTTTTCCGACAACAAAAGTTCTTGTCGGAAATTCCAATTGTGTGTATCCAATTCCGACGCATGCTCGGAATCAATTTGACGAATGCTCGGAATCATTGTACTTCTTTTTCTCGGTTTGTCATTGTGTTGTACGTCTCTGCGTTCTTGACGTTCGGGATTTCCGAGCAACATTTGTGTGACCGTGTGTATGTAAGACAAGTTTGAGCGAAAATCCGACAAAAAAAAGAAGGTTTTGTTGTCCGAATGTCTGATCGTGTGTACGCGGCATTAGATGTTTATTTCTTAATTTGCAAATTCCGTCTGATAATTTAGGTAATAGAGCCATATTGTCTCTTGATTTTTCTTGTATGTAAACAACAGCTAGCATGAATATAGAGGATAGTCATTTTGAGAGGTGACATAGGGGGATTTGGATGTTCTTAATGGAGGAGGAGTGGGAGAAAGCTCTGAAGAATTTGACCAGAGTTTCCCTATCCTCCTTACAGTGGACGGTTTACGAAGTTATTCATTATTCATAGATCTCATTATACCCCTTTAAAAAGGTATATTCCTGGGGCAAAGCAATTACACCAAATTACTACCGATACAGGAACATTAATTCATATGATGTGGCGATGTCCCAAATTGCATTGATATTGTAAGAAAATATTTGATATCTTAAATACTTTATGCTCTACACATGTCTGTTTAGAACCCAAAATAGCTTTGTTAGGGAATATAACCAAAGTTATACTTCCATACAAAATGCATGAGCTGTGGTTGTGGACTATTTATATATCCCGCAAACTCATCTTACAGAAATGGATATCAAAACCCCCACCAACGATTGCTCAGTGGATAGATGTGATCAATAATAACTTAGAGTTGTAAAGGCAGAAGGTTTTTTTTTAAATCTTAATGCATTCTATGCATTAAGATAAATAACCTTCTGTATATAGCAGCCCCCCAGCACCCCCCTAATTACCTACCTGAGCCCCTTCTCTCTCCAGCAATGTCCACCATCCCCTCAGCCAGCATGGACACTCCTCCCGATTGGCTGAGACAGAGCAGTGGCGCCATTGGCTCCCGCTGCTGTCAAAGTCAGTCAGCCAATGAGGGGGTAAGAGGGGGCGGGGCCAGGTTGGGGCTCCGTGTCTGAATGGATACACGGAGCTCTGACTCGGCTTGGGTGCCCCCTGTAGCTAGCTGCTGGCTGATGAGCACTCAAAGGAGGGAGGGGCTAGGAGCAGTAACGAGGGACCTGAGAAGAGGAGGATCTGGGCTGCTCAGTGTAAAACCAACTGTGCAGAGGAGGTAAGTATAACATGTTTGTTATTTAAAAAAAAAAAAAAACAAGCCTTTACAATCATTTTAAGAAGGGAGGATTGGCATATAAACATAGGAAATTCCCAATCTGTCTGTGTAACAAGAGAAATATATAATTTATTGGTACGTAGAATTACAAGACTTGTTCAACTTAATCTGAAAATTGCATGATTAATTTTGATAGCGGTGTGTTCTTATTTATTTTTTTTTTTTTCCTGTGTTTCTGTTTTTAGTTGTAAGATGTAAAAAAAAAAAAAAGTTTTCAATAAAAATTATAGGATTGAAAAAAAAAAAAGATGTGAACAGTAGAGACTGAAGCACTTCTTTAGGGACAGTCCCAGACCCCTAGCATTCAAAAATGAACACTCATCAATACCAATTAAAAATTTAGAATTCAATATGAAACATGAAACATTATGTTAATCACTTTCCACCCTCAGGAGTATGGTCAAGGATCACATGTAAGGATAAAGCCTGTGAGAAATTCTTAAAAACACATATTGTGTGATACGCATGTGCTCAATCAAGCCAACATCGAGGAAGGGCGAGGAAAATACCTGCATGCCACTTGGACTGAATCAGAGATGGGTTTTCAGGTTGTTTTTGAAATAGGAGTATTCAATTTAGGGATTTTTTATTATTGTATATTGATATTTATTTCCTTTTCATTTCCCCTTCTATTTCTCCTATTTTTTTTTCTTTCTTTCTCTTTTTTTCTTTGGTTTCCTTTCTATTTTTGGATGTGTTTTTGAAGCTGATGGTTTTACATACAGTATGCACCTATGCTTAATTCAACATGATGGAGGTGGAGTTTTTATATAGGAGGTAGCAGTATGTTGTCTAGCTTGCTATGATTAAAACGGATGAAAACCCTTATGTAGCTCACTGCTGGGTAGGGTGGTGATGGTGGTCTTCCCTTCCGGGAGTACTACCCTCTCTCTCCTCCTCCTCCCCTGCGGCTACGCCAGATCCACACTTTGTTAAGTGTGGAATTCCACTGTTTAATTACCTTTGGGTCTGCAGCAAAATACCTCTCACGAGTGGATCCTTCAGCTCCATTGTCTAGGTACACCAATGTAGTCAGGAATAAGGCCAATGTCCACATACGAGTAAAACCTAATCAGCAAGGCTTTATTATTTTTCTTTCTTTTGAATCAACGCGAAGAAAGCAAAGGCAGAAAAGTTGATGTAGGGGAAGGTTCAGGCACGCAACACTTAAATCCCAAGGTATATATATATATATATATATATATATATATATATATATATATATATATATACATACACACACACACACACACACATATATATATACAGTCATGCTCGAAATTGTTGGCACCCCAGAAATTTTTCCAGAAAATCAAGTATTTCTCACAGAAAAGTATTGCAGTAACACATGTTTTGCTATACACATGTTTATTCCCTTTGTGTGTATTGGAACAAATCAAAAAAAGGGAGGAAAAAAAGCAAATTGGACATAATGTCACACAAAATTTCAAAAATGGGCTGCTCAAAATTCTTGGCACCCTTAACTTAATATTTGGTTGCAAACCCTTTGGAAAAAATAACTGAAATCAGTCGCTTCCTATAACCATCAATAAGCTTCTTACACCTCTCACCCGGAATTTTGGACCACTCTTCCTTTGCAAACTGCTCCAGGTCTCTTATTGGAAGGGCACCTTTTCCCAAGAGCAATTTTAAGATCTCTCCACAGGTGTTCAATGGGATTTAGATCTGGACTCATTGCTGGCCACTTTAGAGCTCTCCATCGCTTTGTGGCCATCCATTTCTGGGTGCTTTTTGACATATGTTTGGGGTCATTTTCCTGCTGGAAGACCCAAGATCTCGGACGCAAACCCAGCTTTCTGACACTGGGCTCTACAGTGCGACCCAAAATCCTTTGGTAATCCTCAGATTTCATGATGCCTTGCACACATTCAAGGCACCCAGTGCCAGAGGCAGCAAAACAACCCCAAAACTTCAATGAACCTCCACCATATTTCACTGTAGGTACCGTGTTCTTTTCTTTGTAGGCCTCATTCCGTTTTCGGTAAACAGTAGAATGATGTGCTTTACCAAAAAGCTCTATCTTGGTCTCATCTGTCCACAAGACGTTTTCCCAGAAGGATTTTGGCTTACTCAAGTACATTTTGGCAAACTGTAGTCTTGCTTTTTTATGTCTCTGTGTCAGCAGTGGGGTCCTCCTGGGTCTCCTGCCATAGCCTTTCATTTCATTTAAATGTCGACGGATAGTTGGCGCTGACACTGATGTTCCCTGAGCCTGCAGGACAGCTTGAATTTCTTTGGAACTTGTTTGGGGCTGCTTACCCACCATCCGAACTATCCTGCGTTGCAACCTTTCATCAATTTTTTCTCTTCCGTCCACGCCCAGAGAGATTAGCTACAGTGCCATGGGTTGCAAACTTCTTGATAATGTTGCGCACTGTGGACAAAGGCAAATCTAGATCTCTGGAGATGGACTTGTAACCTTGAGATTGTTGATATTTTTTCACAATTTTGGTTCTCAAGTCCTCAGACAGGTCTCTTCTCCTCTTTCTGTTGTCCATGCTTAGTGTGGCACACACAGACACACAATGCAAAGACTAAGTGAACTTCTCTCCTTTTTATCTGCTTTCAGGTGTGATTTTTATATTGCCCACACCTGTTACTTGCCCCAGGTGAGTTTAAAGGAGCATCACATGCTTGAAACAATCTTATTTATCCACAATTTTTAAAGGGTGCCAAGAATTTTGAGCAGCCCATTTTTGGAGTTTTGTGTGACATTATGTCCAATTTGCTTTTTTTCCTCCTTTTTTTTGATTTGTTCCAATACACACAAAGGGAATAAACATGTGTATAGCAAAACATGTGTTACTGCAATACTTTTCTGTGAGAAATACTTGATTTTCTGGAAAAATTTCTGGGGTGCCAACAATTTCGAGGATGACTGTGTGTGTGTGTATATATATATATATATATATATATATATATATATATATATATATATATATATATACACACACACACACACACATACATATACTCGTCGCCACTCAAGCCTGAGTGGGTATTGCTCACCCAGATAGTCCCTAAAAGAGCAGTCCTAGAAGCCTGGATGGAGCACGGATGTCGGAGATAATTGATCCCCTTTTAGGCAGGCCTCTCCCCGAGACAGCAGTACCATCGCTATCTCCGCCGGGACTGATCTTCCCCTGGAACTCCTCTCTTAAAGATGGCCCCCGTACAGACGGGCAGCCTGGGGTCCTTCTCCGAAGTGTAGGCCCTCGTTAGGAGAGTTGGGCCCACGATGCAGCAGCAGAGCCTCGGGCTAAAGGTGCCTGAAACCTAAACACACCCGCACACCTCATGTCATGTGGGCCACAAGGCACGCTCACTGGACCAGAGGTCTCCCTGAACGCTTTGGGGTCCCCCTGGAACCGCCTCACGCCAAAAGGTGTCTGCCCCTTTTGTACCCTCTCCCAGCATGCACAGTGGGTAGACCACACCCACTGCAAGGCTGCTGAGAGAGAACACCCAAGGTGCTGTGATACCCCCGTGATCCAGCCCGTGCCGGCGGCGACAGCACCACCTGCAGGCAAAGGAGAATAACACTGCCGGGCAGTATCACACCCAGAGCAGAGCAAAACAATTTGAACTATAATTGGTCTGAGCCCAACTACTGGCTCAGACTGCCCCTAAATTTCCATATAGCGACTCCAAATATGGGGGGGGGGCGCTACACTTACAATACCCAGTGAAGTGAACAGCCTCAGATGATACACAGGGATAAAACAAATCTTCCTACATAAGTTTCACATGTATATCTTCTGTCTTCTGCTTTATATATCCTTTATAAGGTGCAGATTGTGTTACAGATTTTCTCTCTCTCTTTCTGTTCAGCACTGGGAGTGGATTATTGGCATACAGCCAAGACAGCTGATTGGAGGAAAGGCACACACTCCCACTCCACATTGGCAAAGGAAGGAAGTAATGTGCAGAGCTCTGCTGTGACAAGTCAAGCTCTCTGCTAATCTATTTATAGCAACCTCCCACCACACAAACTTCAGGCCGCTCTTATCTCCTGCCTCTGAGAACTTGTCAGGAGTTATCAGGCTGTTAACAGAGCTATGGAACAGAACAAACACACGGGACTCTGTGCTTTGGAGAGAGATAAGAAAAAACTACAGAGATGTGCCCAGCTCAAAATTTCATGAATCAGGCTTACATCCACTTTAATGCCCCAGTGGGCTGAAATACATAAGCACTGAGGCAAGACATGGAATTTTTATCCAATAATTAATAAAAGATTTTCAAGCCATCACAGGATTGAGTGCTGGCTTTCATTTGCACATTCCTCTCTGTGTTCATTTTTATGTCAACATATGCACACTACTGTAAAACCAACAAATTTCTAGCCTATTCGATAGGATTCCAGGACTTATTGATTCTCAGACACCATGAATGCACAGAAAGAAATGTTTACGTTAATGCCGTTTAAATTGAACCTGTGGACAGGCTATGTACAAATAAGTATTTCAATATTTTTAACAAGCAGTAAATGAGCCCTCTTTGACCTCTGTAGCTATGGGCATGGTTGTACAACTCCTACTTAATGTTTACAAGGGCAATTAGGTTGTTCTCTCAGCAGCTCAGCTTCTTCTGCTTTTCTTTCCCGAAGCATTTGCTTTGTGTTTACATGTGAGATTGAAAGGCGGGAAAGCTGCTGAGCCAAAAGATAATACATTTGCTGTTTTTATCTTTTAAAGCTGAACTCCAGGTTTGGTTTTTATTGCATAGTTAAATTGTTCCAGTATTTGGTATGTACAGGGCCGGACTTACCATTGGGCTTGACTGGGCTCAAGCCCATGGGCCCCGCCCAATAGGGGGCCCCCCTGCCTTAAAATCGGCCCGCCCAGCCAGCAGTATAAGCCCGATTTTCTCCTGTCCATAAACGTCTATGGGAAAGGAGAAGCTATGTGTAAATACAGGGGTGTCTGGCTGCACCTGTGTTGGCTCACTGTGGTTATTCAATGTCACAGTGCACAGTTCCCCCCCTACACAAATGGGAGAGGAGAGAGGCTGGGTCGGCTCTGCCTTCCCCCTCCCCTTTCTCTCCTCTCTCCCTGTGTGAAGTCCGTGCAGTGAAGGAGCCGTGTGGGTGGGAAATTATGAACAGAGCAGCCCGCAGATAAGGTGAACACAATATCTGAGTGATAAGCCTCCAGGGACCATCCAAGTGTGAGCTCAGTGACTGGACTCTTCTCTCTCTTCCCTCTCCGTCTTTTTTTTAACTCTTTGCTTCAGCAGTAGCTGTTATTACTGCAGCCAAAGTGTTTGGAATTGTGTCATCAGCCTGTAGTAGTACTTGGTCCCTTGTGCTTTTAGGTGGGTTCACACTGGTTTGCTATGTTTTGGCCCATTGCTGGTGTATCCGCAGTTTTCCTGCATTTTACCCACAGTCCTATAGATTTCTATTAGGTTGTGTGTTTTTTCTGCATTTTCTGAAAGCGCACCACAATTCCTGCATGCTGCAAACGTTGGCGCACTGTCAGAAAATGCAGCAAAAACCTGCAACCTTATATAAATCAATAGGACTGCAGCTAAAACTGCAGATACACAAGCAGTGCAGCCAAAACTGCAGCACACCAATGTGAGCCCAAAGACTTGTACACACAATACAAAATAGAACTTGGTCTGATCAATACTCCTGGCATTCATTTCACACACGGCCATACCATCCCAGCTCAGGAGGGGTGGGGGCTCCAGGGATTTGTTTGACTTTGCAGGCCCCATCCCTTCTATCCATCCGGGCAGAGTCCTTGAGGGAGTGGCAGGCTGCTGGTGGCAAGTGGAACATTGTATCTGGTGGCAGGCTGTGGGTGGCAAGTGGAACATTGTATCTGGTGGCAGGCTGTGGGTGGCAACTGGAACATTGTATCTGGTGGCAGGCTGTGGGTGGCAAGTGGAACATTGTATCTGGTGGCAGGCTGTGGGTGGCAAGTGGAACATTGTATCTGGTGGAAGGCTGTGGGTGGCAAGTGGAACATTGTATCTGGTGGAAGGCTGTGGGTGGCAAGTGGCACACTGTATCTGGTGGCAGGCTGTGGGTGGCAAGTGGCACACTGTATCTGGTGGCAGGCTGTGGGTGGCAAGTGGCACACTGTATCTGGTGGCAGGCTGTGGGTGGCAAGTGGCACACTGTATCTGGTGGCAGGCTGTGGGTGGCAAGTTGCACACTGTATCTGGTGGCAGGCTGTGGGTGGCAAGTCACACACTGTATCTGGCGGCAGGCTGCTGGTGGCAACTGGCACACTGTATCTGGTGACAGGCTGCTGGTGGCAAGTGGCACACTATCTGGTGGCAGGCTGCTGGTGGCACACTGTATCTGGTGGCAGGCTGCTGGTGGCAAGTGGAACATTGTATCTGGTGGCAGGCTGTGGGTGGCAAGTGGAACATTGTATCTGGTGGCAGGCTGTGGGTGGCAAGTGGAACATTGTATCTGGTGGAAGGCTGTGGGTGGCAAGTGGCACACTGTATTTGGTAGCAGGCTGCGGGTGGCAAGTTGCACATTGTATCTGGTGGCAGGCTGCGGGTATCTGGTGGCACACTGCATCTGGTGGCAAGTGGCACATGGTATCTGGTGGCAGGCTGCGGGTGGCAAGTGGCACACTGCATCTGGTGGCAGGCTGCTGGTGGCAAGTGGCACACTGCATCTGGTGGCAGGCTGCTGGTGACAAGTGGCACACTGTATCTGGTGGTAGGCTGCTGGTGGCAAGTGGCCCACGATCTGGTGGCAAGTGGCACACTATCTGGTGGGAGGCTGCTGGTGGCACACTGTATCTGGTGGCAGGCTGCTGGTGGCAAGTGGCACACTGTATCTGGTGGCCCACTATCTGGTTTCAGGCTGTGGGTGGCAAGTGACACACTGTATCTGGTGGAAGGCTGTGGGTGGCAAGTGGCACACTGTATCTGGTGGCAGGCTGTGGGTGGCAAGTCACACACTGTATCTGGCGGCAGGCTGCTGGTGGCAAGTGGCACACTGTATCTGGCGGCAGGCTGCTGGTGGCAAGTGGCACACTGTATCTGGTGACAGGCTGCTGGGGGCCCACTATCTGGTGGCAGGCTGTGGGTGGCAAGTGGCACACTGTATCTGGTGGAAGGCTGTGGGTGGCAAGTTGCACACTGTATCTGGTGGCAGGCTGCTGGTGGCAAGTGGCACACTGTATCTGGTGGCAGGGTGCTGGTGGCAAGTGGCACACTGTATCTGGTGGCAGGCTGTGGGTAGCAAGTGGCACACTGTATCTGATTGGCAGGCTACGGGTGGCATGTGGCACGCTGCATCTGGCAGCAGGCAATGGTGGCAAGTGACATGCTGCCTCTGGTGGCAAGTGACAAGCTCAGGTACCCACTGATTCTGCGTTATGATGAGTTGAACTATTTCACTATATATTACAATGTAGTAAAATAAATAATGGAATTTAATCACCCTGACACCATATCAACCATGGTGCCAGGATGATTTTAAGTGCTAACACCAGCCATTTGCCTGTCAAATCACCCCCGCTGACGATTTCCCCATCAACCCCTAGACTACACACCCCCCCTTCATTTTTTGTTAAGAGTGGGGTGGTTTTCCCTGAATGGCAGTTTGGAAATGAGGTCACCCTATGTTGCTGCTTGTGAGAGACAGCATAGCAGGTGGTATTGGTAATGTTGCTGCTGCTGAGAGGCTGAATGGCTGGTATTACTGGTGAGAGTATATTTAACTTGTTTTAGCAAAAAATTGTTTGTATTTTTATTTTGTTTCCATAAAAGGGCCCACCAAAATCCTCAGCACCAGGCCCATGATGCTCTTAATCTGGCCCTGACATTAGCCCCTCTAAACCGGCATTTAAATCTTGCCGGAATGCAGTCTGTGAGAACTTCCCCTCTGTCCGGCACAGAGGAGAAGTCTTGCAGTGTTTAGCTCCTTCCACTCTTCCTGATTCTCCCCCGTGTGACTAAAGAAGACGTCACAAAAAGGGGAGTGAAAGCAGCAAACAGCAAAAAAATTAAATAAAACAGCAGCCGCAGACACAGCAACGAATGGTTACGGCGCAACGGCGCATGCGCGAGATTACCGAGAGGGACACAGTGAGGGCGGAAGCGACGTCATGATTTGAATCACATAACAGCAGTACGAATGGCGCTTGAGATACCCGGAAATACAGAGAACGAAACCGTCCTAAAAAAGGTATTTGCAGGCCTCGTTTTTGGGATATATATATATATATTGCATTGCGATGAGCTGTTATAACTTAATAATTGAAAAACTGCAAAAATCGGCCAGGGTTTACTTCCTGTTTAATTTTTCATTGAATTGTTCTATTTAAAGTAATATATAGAAGGTAGGGCCCGAAAGTGACTCAAGCCCAGGGGCCCCCACCACCCTAAGTCCTGCCCTGGGTATGTATATATATTCCATACCTGTGTGAACACTGTGGAAGCAGAAAATCACTCTAGAAGTTGTCACTACTACAATGATCACTGCACCCTTCTCGGTCCTGTGCCAAGTGAATGAGGTAGAGCAGTAAGACAGTAATATAATGATCTACACCTCGACCAATCGGAGAATGCCTTTTATTTCAAGCTGGACCAGAGTAACTATGCATAGAAATCCATACCTGGAATTCAGCTTTAGGCTCCATGCACACTAGCTTATTTTTAAGCAGTTACTTTGAGTGTATTTTTCTCTGCCCCTAGAAGCAAAATAGTGTTATCATATGTGTCCATGCACACTATGGTAGGCTATACAAATTTAGAAAAAAAAAAAAGTGTGGGGGGGTCCCCCCCAATCCATACCAGGCCCTTTCGGGGAACCCAACACCAAAAAAAAAAAAATGGCATGGGGTCTCTCCCAAACTTTATACCAGACCCTTATCTAAGCATGCAGACCCTAAGGGCCAGGTATGGATCAGGGGGGGACCCCTACACACTTTCCCAACTTTTTTAATGCCAGCAATTGTTTTGTTTACATTCAGATGTCAACGGAGAACCCCACTGACAGCAAATGAGTCATCCATTCTTAACAACCTGCTATTCACTGATTGTTAAGGATGGCGGCGGCTGCCCGCTTGTTAGCAAAAACGCTACCGCTCCTGAAAATGTTCTCAAATGCTCCTAAACACTGCAAAAATGCTTGCAAACATGGTAAATATTAGCATTTTTTATCCAGCTTTCTTTAGCGGTTTTTGAGCGTCTAGTGTGCATGGAGCCTTAAAGTGTAACTAACTACAGACAAAAAGTGGAGAGGGATTAGAACACCCGTCAGTTTTTATTGTTGTCTGTGCTAGGGTTGACATGTTTTCTTCAAGCCAAACACAAACAGTTTAGCAGTGCATATTTTTTTTTTTTTTTTTTTTAAGCATACGCTACAAGATTGTAAAGATTGGTGGCCCCAAGGGGAGCAGTAATGCGGTGCCAGTGTGTGTGGTTGAATTGTAATTGTGATGCACCGAATGCAGGGGTCAGAGGTATTTAATGTACAACATGCAGGGATTAGCTATTTGCTGGGGGGGGTGTTTTGAGAGGGGAGAGGGCTAGTGTTGGGGGGTTTAGATATTTAGATATGTGCTTGGTGGTGCTTTTGGAAGGGAGAGGGCTAGTGCTTGCATTGGGGGTTAGATGGGAGAGGGCTAGTGCTGGGGGGGGCAGATATGTGCTATGTGGTGCTTTGGGAGGGAGAGAGGGCTAAAGCTAGTGGGGGGTTAGATATGTGCTGGGGGGGAGCGCTTTGAGAAGGGAGAGCGCTAGAGCTATAGGGGGAGGCTCGGATATGTGCTGGAGGGTGCTTTGGAAGGAGAGAGCGAACTTATTCTAGCGGGGGGGTCAGTTATGTGCTGGGGGGTGCTTTGGGAAGGGAGGTGCTAGAAGGGATTGTCAGATTTTAAATCCAACGGTTTCTGTGACATTTGGGATTTCCCATCTTCCCAACATTTAGGATTTTCCACCACTTTTTGTCCCGATATCAATGTTAGCCAAGACAAACAGAAAGCAAAATTTCCACACCAAAGGATATACACAAATAAAAAACGAGCAGAAGTTGAAAAAAAAAAATTTGGCTTTAGGTTACATTTTAGGTTATAGTCCCCCCCAACAGAATATCTTCCCCATATGCAATGGAGTAAAAATACTGTAAGTATAACTGGAATTTTCATAAATGTGAATAGAAATACAGTGAAAGGGTAAAAAAAATTAGCAGTCCCTAACCCTTTAAAGAAGATTTATAGTCGCAGAATACATTTACATCATATAACATCTGCAGAATTCATTAACCACTTGCTGCCCGCCATATAGAAAAATTACATTGACAAAATGATTTAGTTATCCTGATTGGACGTCATATGACGTGATCAGGATAACTAGCCGGCGCGCATCGTGGTGATCGGTGCTGTGACGTGTCAGTCTGACACGCCGCAACTCCGATCTAGGTAAAGAGTCTCTTACCATGTAATCAGCTGTGTCCAATCACAGCTGATCATGGTGTAAACAGGAAAAGCCGTGTATCGGCTTTTCCTCACTTGCGTCTGTCAGACGCCTTTGATGAAGTCACGTGTTCAGTGACACAATGGGTCAGGGAGGAGCCAGGTGTCATCACTTCCGGTCGCGAAGTATCCTTGTGTTCAGGGCCGCTGATAGGCCAGTACAACCAGCCCCGTTGTACTGGGCCCGACGTCCTCAGCTCAGCAAAGGGGGCCCGGGCTGCCTCACAGACAGGGAAAAAAGAAAAAAAAAAAAAAAACGGCTTTCTGAATTACACCCCCGCTCAGCTGCTCCTACTAGCTGAGGGGGGTGTATTATTGCTATGATCTTCCGGGGCCCTTCTCTCTGATGTAGGAGTCAAGGGACTTTTTTCTCAGTTTCGGGCGCATGCGCATCGCATCCCGCGCCCGCTCCTTAAAGTATCAGCCGTCAGCCTACCGAAGCGGTTGCTTGTTTCTTTCCCTGGCGGAGTGATCTTCATCTGATCAGCTCCACACTTAGTCAGTAGTCGGCCCGTGAGAGACAGAGAGTGGGAGGCTGCGAGGCGGCGGCGGCAGGCAGCTGACAGAATCCAGAGGCAGAGGAGGAAGCCGGAATTCGTGGCTACTGCTGGGGGTGGGTGAATATAATGATATACTGCAGTGCACTGCCCTGTACATTCCTATAATGTCACCATCCACATCACTATGTATAACACCACAAGCAGCAGACAGCAGGTTCTCTCTCACAGTGTGTTACATGACATGGCTGTTTGGTGCTGATTTTGTAGCTTATTGGTCAGAAGTTAACAAGGTCAGCACCCAACTGCCATGTCATGTAACACACGGTAACAGTGCCAGCCATGATAGAGTGTGCCTGTGTGTTATAATGCTCATGATGCTCCCTGTGTTGCTTTTTGTGATCAAGGCTTTCACACTGAGTATATTCTACTTGTTCAGCGGGGAATCTATCCACTGATCCCCTGCTGAGTGGAGTGGGCTGATGACAGGTCCGTGTCCACTCAGCTTATGCAGACACAGACACAGCCCACTCTGCTCTAAGGGCATAGTTACCAACAGTCCCGAATTTCCCGGGACAAGCACGATTTTTGGACCCTTGTCCCGAATTGGGCTTGTCCCGATTCGGGACAAGCCCAGTTCTTTTTGTCCCGTTTTGTCCCGGTAAATTCGGGAATGCTTTAGCTAAAAACGGCAGCGGCTACACAAAAATGGCCGCTGCCGCCACCATATTTGTTTACAATTTCCCCTTGTGTTCAGTGCAGAGCCTGGGGCAGCCAATCGGCTTCGGATTGGCGACTCCTCCCCGCTCTCCACTGAACGCAAGGAGAGGCACAAGGAAGCAGCATGCTTCACCCGCCGCCGCCAACGACCCTCTGCCCAGCCCCCGTGTGTCCGACAAGGAGCGGGGACACGGATGTAAGGACCGGGGCTCCACTGGCTGGGGACACTGACGCCTATCAGCACCCGGCGCCGCCGCTGCCAACAACCCTCCGCCCTGCCCCCGTGTGTCCGACGAGTGGGGACACTGATGGAAGGACCGGGGCACCGCTGGCTGGGGACACTGTGATGGTCCTGGCTCACTCCATTTGGCAGACCCCTCGGACCACCAGCACATCCTCACGCACCGCAAGTACCGTACTATTGCACTGTAGTGTAGTGGGTGGTGGGGTAATTGTAGTGTAGTGGGTGGTGGGGTAATTAGTGTAGTGTAGTGGGTGGCGGGGTAATTTAGTGTAATGGGTGGTGGGGTAATCACAGTGTAGTGTAGTGGGTGGCGGGGTAATCACAGTGTAGTGTAGTGGGTGGCGGGGTAATCAGTGTAGAGGGTGGCGGGGTAATCATTGTAGTGGGTGGTGGGGTAATCAGTGTAGTGGGTGGTGGGGTAATCAGTGTAGTGGGTGGCGGGGTAATCAGTGTAGTGGGTGGCGGGGTAATCAGTGTAGTGGGTGGCGGGGTAATCAGTGTAGTGGGTGGCGGGGTAATCAGTGTAGTGGGTGGCGAGGTAATCTGTGTAGTGGGTGGCAGGGTAATCTGTGTAGTGGGTGGCAGGGTAATCTGTGTAGTGTAGTGGGTGGCAGGGTAATCAGTGTAGTGGGTGGCGGGGTAATCAGTGTAGTGGGTGGCGGGGTAATCAGTGTAGTGGGTGGCGGGGTAATCAGTGTAGTGGGTGGCGGAGTAATCAGTGTAGTGGGTGGCGGAGTAATCAGTGTAGTGGGTGGCGGAGTAATCAGTGTAGTGGGTGGCGGAGTAATCAGTGTAGTTGGTGGCGGGGTAATCAGTGTAGTGGGTGACGGGGTAATCAGTGTAGCGGGTGGCGGGGTAATCAGTGTAGTGCATAGTTGCCAAACAGTCCCGAATTTCCCGGGACAATCATGATTTTTGGACCCTTGTCCACAAGTGTGGAGGGGGCTCTGCTGGGGAGGCACCTGATGCAAGGACGGACTGCTGGGGAGGCACCTGATGCAAGGACGGACTGCTGGGGAGGCCATCTGGTGGCAGGCGATGTGGCAGGTAACACGCTCAGGGCTTCCACTGATTCGGCATTATGGTGAGTTGAATGATTTCATTTTATATTACAATGTAATAATAGAAATAATGCACTTCAATCATCCTGACACCGTAACAACCATGGTGCCAGGATGATTGAAGCGCCAACAGGTGTTTTGGAGTATCCTTATCTGCCAATTTTGTTACACATTTCTATTGTGGTGTAGGATCTGGCTTCTTTCTTTCTCTCTCTTTCTCTCACCTCGGACTCTAGCCACACCCCTTTGAACCACGCCCATTTAAACCACACCCACTATCGTGCGTAAACCACGCCCATTTTTCGCCACGGCGCGCTTCACGTGCCGCATTTTTCACTCCGGCATGACACGCCTACAAACGAATGCCCCGCCCCCTGATTATAGCAAGGCTCCGCCTCAATACAAAAAAAGTGTCCCAGATGTTTTTTTTGCAATGTTGGCAACTATGCTAAGGGCGGCTGGTGTAAACAAACCAGCTGTCCATTTACTGCCCTCCAATCGGATCTGCTAGACAGAGGGGAACGTATCCCTTTCCATTTTGTTTAGCGGATCGGATTGGAGGTAGGCAGGTGTAAATGGGCACAGGTCTGTTTAGATCCATCGCTCTATAGTAGTGATGGGAGGATCAGATCAGACCTGTCATGTGAACCCACCCCCAAACTTTTCCCTTTAACTGCTTGCTGCCCACCCTCAGTACATTTACTGCAGCAGGGTGGCATGGGCAGGCTGGATCACATATATGTACTTCATCCAGCCTGTTCCTGCTCTTTGTTTCAAGGTGGGGCTGGGGGAGGGGCCAGGGGTGGGGTTGAGGGTGGGGCTGCGAAGGGGGCCCCGCCAGGTAGGCTGTACGGGGCCCCATAATTTCTATCAGCGGCCCTGCTTGTGTTTGAAGTCGAACTGCGCAATTTTTAAATTGAGTGATTACTTGTTTTTTAAATAAATTGTCTCAGATTACTACACCATGGAGCCCCCTCTTCTTTCATTGCATGTAATCTACACTTGAGGAGCTTGGAAACAGATCCCTAAGTCAACGTTGCCTGGTCTTGGATACCTCTGGATATCAATTTATTGCTGTGGAATCAGTACTCCATTTACTTAGAGGCTTGACTTGACCTGTAGGGGTCTCCGCTGGAGGTGAGAGGGTGGGGCAAACCATTAGCGCACAGCAGATGGTGGAAATACTCGGATGAATGGGATTCTATTGCTTTATGCACATGCACTTTACTTTATGAACTGTTTGCTCTGATTGGACATTATTTTTGCACTAATTATCACTTTTTGGAGCATATTGCACTTTATCTTTGAAGAACTTTTTGCACATATTGAACAGCTTTTTTGCACATATTGCTCATTTGCACGTTTTATGAAGATCTTCTTCCTTAATACATTGCACTTTAGTAGATTTGTTTATTATTATTAGCACTGATTATATTATCGTTAATTAGTACCGAGTAAGCGCCACATTCTTCCTGCTTTTTTACTTATTAAAGTTTTGTAACAGAAACGGGAAAAAAAAAAATCTTCAAAATTTTCAGTCTTTTTTTATTTGTTTAGCTGAAAATAATAACCCCAAAGGTGATCAAATACCACCAAAAAAAAAAAACTCTATTTGTGGGAACAAAATTATAAAAATTTTGTTTGGGTACAGTGTTGCATAACCGCGCAATTGTCATTCAAAGTGTGACAGCGCTGAAAGCTGAAAATTGGCTTTGGCAGGAAAGGGGGAAGTGCCCAGTATTGAAGTGGTTAAAAAAATACCTAGTGATCTTGTCATAAAGATTCTCCAAGTTGGCACCTGGTCACATGTGCCACTTGTGGAGATTACAAGCAGCTATGCTGAAACAAATTGTGCAAGCATCTACTTTTGTCACTATCAGGAAGCTGGTCTAGGGCAATGATGTGCAGCTGTTGTTGGAGCAAGTGCATGTAGTCAGGAAGAAACATTAACCATTTGACCTCCGGAAGATTTACTCCTTCCCAGACTAGGCCAATTTATGTGACATGGCACTGCATTACTTTGACAATTGTGCGGTCATGCGACGCTGTACCCAAATAAAATGTATGTCCTTTTTTTCACACAAATAGAGCTTACTTTTGGCGGTATTTGATCAACTCTCCTGTTTTTTTTTTTGCGCTATAAACAAAAAAAGACAGACAATTTTGAAAAAAAACAACAATATTTTTTACTTACTGCTATAAAAACATATCCAATAAAAAAAAAAAAAAAAAATCGAATTTCTTCATCAATTTAGACCAATATGTATTCTGTAAACAACATCACAGTGTATATTGACTGGTTTGCGCAAAAAGTTACAGCATCTACAAACTATATATATATATATATATTAATGGGAGGTGTGTTCAGATAGGCCTAATAGATCACACGCTTAGCGCCAATTCAATCCCACAAAGTGCTGAGTAGCATCAACAAAACCTTATTTAGAGTTTCTATTAACCAAACACTCTAAATACTAAGCAGCTGTTTGATTGGCGGAACACCCAACACAGTGTCTGCTGGGAAACTGAGGATGAGAGAACGTTCGTGATAGGCGGAGAGTGTCTGATGAGAATCGCCTATCACGGAAGGGACCAGGAAGAGACCGCAGGATTTGAACGATGGACGCTGCAGCCGCAACTTTTTTTCCAGGTACTATTTCCAATGTAAAATTTAAAAACAGTGAGGATAGGAAACAGTGAGGATAGGAAACAGTGAGGATAGGAAACAGTGAGGCATTGTTGACCCTCGGCTTATACTCGAGTCAGTAAGTTTTCCCAGTTTTTTGTGGCAACATTAGGTACCTCGGCTTATACTCGGGTCGGCTTATACGGTATATATTATTCGTGCACTGCATTGCATTGTCATACTGCTGTGCGTTTTCTTCCCATATATTATCTCATTGTGTTTTTTCTCACTGAGATCCTGGTGATCTGATAGGCCTGTCTATGGCTACTATATAGGTGTATTACATCTAATTCTCAGTCACTCCCTTTAGCATGTTGATTCCATAATGTGTATCCATATATTGTGGATAGTTTGGTCCCTTATGGTCACAGATGATTGCGATATCTATACATGTATTGTTATACAATAATGATGTCTCCATCTATATATTGCTTTATTCTATGATTATTGCCAAATTGTTTTAATGTTATTCTAAATTGCTGCCAGATTTTTATGAGTATAAGATGATTGTCTACATGTTTCCCGTGATCCTTGTATTCCAATCAGGCTGCAGATGAGAGCACTCGTCATCTGTTGCCGAGGACACTGATTGGCAGATGCACTATGGACACAGGGATATAAGAATCGCGGGTGCGTCGTGACGTTATGCCCTCTGTTGAAGTCAGATGACGAAACGCGTCAGTGAGTAACCACGACAACCCGCGACCCGGAAGTGACGTTATGCGCTCCAAGTCTGCGCTCCACCGCCGATAGCTACCATCCGGAAGTGTCTGCAGGATCCGTGAGGACACACACACACACACACTCTCCCTGGGACTCTGGATATGGTGATAGCCATTTCAATGCTCATTTTTTCTGTGTTAAATGTACGTAGATAGGCTAAAGGGGTATCCTACTGTTTGGGGAACGGAATTGAAATAAATGGGATTACACTATTGTGTTGCTATTTCTCTCATTATTCCATGACCTGCTTTAGAGCCCAAATATACTTGTGGACCCTGCTGTGAGGTGACGTTCCAGTTTTGAGTTGCTGATCCATCTGCTTACTTAAGGCTCATTTATATCTTGCCTCTGGTGAGTTTGAACCCCTGAGGAGATTAATCGTCACGTGGTGGATTGCCAATATTATGTCTTTTGTGGTGGAAGGTGCACACTTGAACCGTTACTGATATCTACCTTATCACTCTGAACTGGCTTTATTACTTCATTACATACTGGACTTTAGTGGCATTGTCCACGAGTCTTTTTATGTATTTATTTATTCTAATTTCAGAGCTGTTTTGTGTAAATTATTGATACAGGTTCTGCACTGGTTTTATTCTTTTACCACCCCTTATATACCGTATATACTCGAGTATAAGCCGACCCGAGTATAAGCCGACCCGAGTATAAGCCGAGGCACCTAATTTTACCACAAAAAAATGGGAAAACTTATTGACGCGAGTATAAGCCTAGGGTTTGCCTCACTGTGCCCATGACTAGACTGACGTTTAACATGGGAGTCTATGGAAGGGGTGCCCAGCTTTGAAAAATCGGTGCTCCCTGACTGTAGGTCCCCCAAACAAAAAACTTTGCAGACTTATAAAGGAGAACTTAGGCTATATGTGTGCCAAGTTTCGGGTCCGGGGAACCTACGACTGGCCAGTACCGGGTCCCCAAAATCACCAGAGAAATTACCGTTTAACATTGGAGTCTATAGAAGGGGTGCCCGGCTTTGAAAAATCGGTGCTCCCTGAGCGTAGGTCTCCCGGACAGGAAACTTCGCACACTTGTAGAGGAAGAGTCTGGATACATGTGTGCCAAGTTTGGGGTCCAGGGGACCTACAGCCGGCTGGTACCGGCTCCCAAAATTCTGGTAGATCAGGCGCAAAAAGGTGACTCGAGTATAAGCCGAGGGGGGCATTTTCAGCACAAAAAAAGTGCTGAAAAACTCGGCTTATACTCGAGTATATACATATATATATTCTCACTGGCTGAGAAGGGGGTTAAACATCAGGGGTGATCAAAGGGTTAGCTGTTCCTCGCAGTATTTTAATGTACTGTAGGAGGTGCTGAAGACATGGATCCATGTCCCTGCTTTGCAGAGACACTGAATTCATGCCTTCCCGCCTGTCAGAATGGTGATCTGTCTTATTTATATAGGCAGACCCCCGTTCTGCCTCTGTGCTGGATGAGTCCATGGTACCTACAGATCAGCTCCCGCTGTGCATAATCACAGCGGTAGTGGGCCGCCGGTGGTGCACATGTGCGCCCCTATACCCAGAAGTGTCGGATCACGTACTAGGTACGTAATCTGGTGCAGCAGTGCCACCTTGCCGCCGTATATGCAAGTTATACATTCCATTCTTAGTCGTAGCCTGTTAAGGGGAAACGCGTTGGAAGGAGACGGGAGCTGTGACATGATGAGCATCCAGATTTGTTGGTGATCTCCATGCAGAATCATCCTCTCTCTACTGCTCAATACTTTCATTGTTGTTGTAAATGCATATTTTAGCTTTAATAAAACCCCCTGCTTTTACGTATTATCCTGCACACAGACCTGAGTGAAGCACAGTGATCACCCTGAACGAGGCAAGCTGTGCTGGGACGCTGTGGAGAACATTTTCAGTGTGGAATAATGCCCCATACACACGATCGTTTTTCATGCCGTTAAAAATGCCATTTTTAAAAATGGGCATTAAAACCGATCGTGTGTATGCTCCAGAGCATTTTTAACGACGTGAAAAACGGCCATTAAAAATTTCGAACATGCTCTATTTTTTCACGTCGTTTTTCATGTCGTTTTTTTTTTACGACGTGAAAAACGATGGTCTGTATGCTTTGACGAGGTGAAAAAAAAACACGCATGCTCAGAATCAAGTATGAGACGGGAGCGCACGTTCTGGTAAAACTAGCATTTGTAATGGAGATAGCACATTCGTCACGCTGTAACGGACTGAATAGCAGGAGGCTGAAAAGCGCGAATCGTCGCTCAACAAACGTTACTAACATGAAGGGTGGCACCATCCGAACGGAACTTCCCCTTTATAGTGCCGTCGTACGTGTTGTACGTCACTGCGCTTTGCTTGAACGTTTTTTAAAATGATCGTGTGTACGCAAGACAGGCTTGAGAGGAAACATGGAAAAAAACTACGAGAAAAACGTTGGTTTAAAAAATGACATGAAAAACGATCGTGTGTACGCCGCATTAGAAAGTATATTTCTGGACAGCCGCATACTGAACAAACGTTGCCTTTAATTTAAAATCGAACTGCACTACAAGCCACAGCAAAACAGCAAAACTGAACCACTGACGCGTTTCACTATATTTCTAGTGTTTAATCATAGTTTTGCTGTGGCTTGTAGTGCAGTTCTATTTTAAATAAAGGCAACGTTTGTTCAGAGTGCGGCTGTCCAGAAATATACTTTCTTATTCCTGCCTTGCTGAATGCATTGCTTGCACCTGTGGCTTCTGTGAGGTGGATTATCATCAAGGTTTCTTGCCTGGAGCGGCTTCTCTCCTTTTCTACTTTCAGTGTGGAGACAGAGTCTGGAGAGTGCGGTGTGGGGGACACTGAGCCTGGGGCTGTTGGATTCATCCATCTCGGAGGTCAGGAGGCACATAGAGGATGTGGCCAGGCATCGGGCATTTTCTTAACTCATGCGTTAGATGATCTCTTATATTCTAGAGATTATCGGGATCTGGTAGGAAGCCAATTTTATTTTCAATTGGATTGATATACTTTATTATCACTGGGAACGGTGGATAGCACACTCAGTTGGTGTGGAATACCAAAGGAATCATTTGATACACATGGACACTTGTTTATTGAACTCTCCATTAATCACTAGTTGATACACTGTGTTTGTTATAACTTTCTGATAAGAGTTTTTTCTGTATTTATGAGACAGCGCAATATTTTATATTTTCATTTTTTTTTTTCACTATCTCTTTGATCCAAGGAGTGTTAAAAGTGCAGCAGTCTACACTTATAATTAGCACAGGGTTTTTTTCACATATTTTTAAGTTATACGGTCAGTAAGTGGTTAATTGGCTAAAGTGGATTCAATACGTCTGTTGCCTAGCGAGTCCCAGATTGACCCTCTCTTTCCCAAGAAACTTATGTTGCTTTTTCTGCAACATTTTCTAGTGTTGTATTTATATTACTTCTAAAGCCTCGTACACACGGTCGGACTTCCATCGGACTTTTCCATGGATTTTTGTCCGAACGGAGTTGGCCGGGCACACCCATAGCATACACACCACAGGACTTTTCTGCAAACTTTCTTAAAACTTCTTACAACATCACTTGTTTTTTCTGCTCTTTTCCAATCTTTACTGCCACCCTTTGGTCAACTTCTGCTATTGTTGGTTGATTTTAACATTGGTTGTTTTGTCCATCGGACAAAAGTCCTATGGTTTTCTGTACACACGGTAGGACTTTGCTCCATAGGACTTTTGTTGGGCAAAAGTTTGTCCGTTCGCAGACCCAACTTTTGTCCGATGAAAACAAAACCAAACTCAAAAAAGTTTGTCCGATGGAGCGTACACACGGTCGGATTGTTGGTCCAACTTGCTTAAAACTAAGTTTGTTGGGCAAAAGTCCGACCGTGTGTACGGGCCTTAATAAACACATTGAAATATAAATGGCTTGAGTTAATCAACAGCACTAAGATGAATAAAGGGATTAAAAAAAAGAATTTAGGGAAGAAAACATTGTAATTTTTCATTATATACTGTACAGTGCTTTAGGTGAAGAAACTACCCAGTTAGTGTTTAGATCTATGTTAAAGTGTTACTAAACCCAGGACCCTGCATTCACTATATCTGGTCTCCCACAGTACACAGAACATGGAAATGCATTTATTTTAGCAAATATAAACTGCTAAATACCTTTTCTCATCAGCAGTATATAGCAGTATATAGCAGTCTTGTGACTCCTATCAGTGTCTGGTTAAAGCTTGTAGGAGGAGTTTTCATACCGCACTGAGCTGTCCTATCAGGATCCAGGACCCCTGAACCTCTGTTTTTTCAGTGCCGATAGGCCCTGTGCTGATCACATGGGCTCTCTCAAGAAAAAAAAAAAAACTCTCTAGCAATACACACCAAACTGAGCATATGCAGCCTGACTCCAGTAACTCTTATCATGACATATTCTAGAGTCAGTGTACAAAGATTAGGATCTGTGCATACAGGATCAAACAGCCTTTTTACACAATGCAGAGTAACAACAACTTGGGTTCCACAGCGAGTATAACAAGCATGCTTTACTGTATATACACACTGATTTTACTGTTTTGGTAACACTTTAAAGCAGAGTTCCACCCTAAAAATGTACTTTCTATTAACAGTTTACCTTTAATGTAAAAAAAAATAAAAAAAAAAATATTTTTTTTACTCACTTCTATCTGGCTGTTACTAGGCAGATTTCATAATCTGCCTAGTTCCTGGTCCTAGGTGGTTCAACTTCCTGTCCTAAGACCCCATTGCCTCCTGGGAAATGACGACACTTATTTCCCAGGAGTCTCTGGGCATTACTGTGCCTAAAAATCGCCCAGCATGCACCTCTCCCTGAAAACCAGGAAGAAAAAGGAACTGGGCTTCACATGCCCACACATATGATGGATACGGCCACAACATGAGCTGGAGGATATAAGTGTAGCGGGTATTTAAATTGGGGGGGGGGGAGCATCTGGGTTATTTAACCCCAGATGTACTAATTGTTAGGGAATCTGAGAATCCCTTTTTGTGGTTCTTGGAGGACTCTGGTGGTGCAAGGTTCCCTGTGGCCTGCAGGTGGCGTTGTCGCCCTGGGCTGGAGTTGAACCCGCACCGCAGGACTGCTCCCTTTTTGTCCTTTCCTGGCGCTGGTACAGCGGGGCGGGGAACCCGCTGTGACGCAAGGGGAGAGGAGATAAAGGGGGCGGACGCCCTGACCTTGGGGTTCAGAGTTGGAGGACACAGCCGCACCCAGGCACCTTCAGCCTGGGTGCTGGCGTTCTGGAGTTCTGGGCCCAGGTGTCCTTGACCTGGCCGGAGCGAGAGATGGAGTCCATCCCAGGCACCTTAAGCCTGGGGTGAGGTACTACTGCCGGAGCCTGGGGCCCAGTAACTTCGACTGGGTTCCGCAAGGGTGGAGGAGTCTGAGGGGCCCTAAGGTGTTGGGACCCGTATCTGAGGCGAGGAGTGTAACCCTTCCGGATAGTCCGGTACAGCATTAACCTGGTGACGGCGGGGCCTCTGGTAACTCCCTTGGAGGGATGTCTTCCCCCTGACAGGGGCTGCAAAGTAGCGAAGGTAACTCCAGTTCCTGTTCACTAGAGTCGCTGGAAGAGACTCTGAAGCCAAAAATTCCATTTAACAGCCACTGTGCTTAGCAACCGTTGGTGAAACCTCAACGGTTTAGTTTTCTTTGAGGATTGTGCCTTGACCTACTCCCCACCAATACTGAACTGTTCTATGGGTCTCAAACTGTCTGCTCGCAAAGGACTATTTGTTTGCCGTTATGGAATAAATAAGTGTTGGACCTTTTCAGTGTGTGGTACTCCAATTACTGGGAGCAAAGGGGGTTATCAGCAGAACAGACTTGGCTCTAAGCGTATACACAGGCCCGAATACAACTAGATACTGGCCTTCACCTCTACACGCTGTAATTTAGAGGACATGGGCCGTGGCGCACCTCGCCCTCCCCTCCAAGGTACCCCTAGACCAGAGCCAGAGTAACCGATAAAGAAGGGGGTGAGGGTGAAGGCCGCTACATAAGGCAAGTGTTTGCAATGATTTCTGGAACGATTTGGGAGCTATTAATATGTTTTAGGGACTATTTAATGTGATTAATTTTAGCTTGCAAAAAAAAATTATGCCCGGAACCCCACTTTAAGGCTGGGTTCACAGAAACCCGCATCCAATTCGCATAGCAGAAGATTGTGACTGGCTCTCTATGGAGCCGGTTCACACACCTCCACATTGGCTCAGGTACAAATTGCACAGGAGTCCTGTGCGTCTTTTGGTCTGTTTCAGGTCTGAATTCAGCCCAAAATTTGGGCCTGAAATCGGACTTGAAACGGTGAATGGAGATGCACCGGACTCCTGCTGTGAGCTGCTGTGTTCTCAAGTGTGAACCCAGCCTAAGGTCCTGATTCAGGAATGTCTGTGGGTGTACTGGGCATGACATGGTAATGTACTGCACAGTGAAACAAACAGTAAAATTTGAAAAAAAAAAAAAAAAATGCAAACCATCTCTTAGGGCTCATTTACACTTGCTTCGGCTTTAACACACATTAACGGCTAGTTTACACTTGCTTCAAAACAAGGCTTCGTAGATGCCTGTCACTAAATAAAATGGCTAGCTTACAGTCCTGTTTACACCTTGCTTTTGCTTTGCTTCGCTCCAAAAATTATACCCCATGTCGCTTTAGTTGCGCTTCAAAGCATCTTCAAAGCCCCCATAGAAGTCTATGGCAAAGCTTGCTTGAAGCACCACCGAAGACCCAAAAACCCTCAAAGCCTCATCGAAGCCCCATCAAAGTTTCAGCAAAGCTTCATCAAAGCACCAAGCAAAAGCAGGTGTAAACAGGACTGTAAGCTAACCATTTTATTTAGTGACAGGGGCTTTGACTGACTTTCAGAGGGCTTTAACAAAGCGTGTCCGAAACCTTGTGTTGAAGCAAGTGTAAACTAGCCCTCACAATGGTGCCTCAGGCCACAATGTGAGGTTTTATTCCTATTATACTACAAGCATTTGTTGGAAGCCTTGTCACCTCCACATGTGTGCCTACATTGGCACTGAAGTCAAATGAGCATTACACTAAGAATTTGGGGGATCATTACATAATATCCTTGTAAATGTCACATGGGCATCAAGAGACATTTAATCTGTTTCTCAAGAGCCACATGTTTACATTTTTAATTATTCTATTGTGGAGCTTTTACATTAACACATTCTAGTCTAGTTTCATTGGGATTAAGTTCATACATTTGATTCCTTCAATGTAATCCTGGGTGTGACTGTATCACAAATAAACTTTTTTCAGCCTTATTACTGATTACATTTCGTATCACCCCCTACTAAGCAAAAGTGTGATGCAAAGCCATGAGTCACTTTCAGTGAAGATTTCTGCTATAACCCAGCCTAAAGAAACAGACGTGGCTTCGTACATTCCTGTCTTTTCACTAATCTCTTTGCACTAACTTTGGCTAGAAATGAAGAAAGGTTACAGAAACCAGAGAACATCCCTAAGTGCTATGCGAGAAAAACTCTACCTCCTGCTTAGATGCCTGAGGTGTACCAAACAAACACCATGCGTTATTTCAGAAGCACAAACATTAATTCAGAAGATATGTAATTCAAGGAATTCCAGTAAGTTCATTCTTGGCAGATACCGAATATGTAAACAAAGACTGCATACAATTCAAAAAGAGATTTTTTTTTTATTTTGATTGTAAAATATATATTGGGGTCAGATTAAAGTGACCCGAGTCAAAACAACAAAAGACATACAGTACATGTTAAAAGATCGGGCTGCAAGTAATCAGCCAGTCAGTTGGGTCAAATACCCGTTTCACCTGCCACATTCAGTGGTTCCTCCTAGAGTAAGGTGACCAGATTTTTAAAATGAAATCCGGGGACATATTTTTTTTTTACTAGTAATGGCGGCAATCAGCGACTCTCTGCTCATCGCCGCCGCCCGCCTCACAGCCTGTCAAGTCTTACTCTCTGGGCCCCGGCTACTACTGGGTGGGGAGTGGAGGAAGATCACTTCACCAGGGAAGGCAAGGAGATAAGCAGGCGGCTGGCTGGGACTTAAGCCAAGGCAGAAGAACATGCGAGCGGAGCTGAATTGGCATGCACCCGAAACTGAAGAAATATTACCTTCGCTCCGACCAGCACATGATCATCAGAAAGGGGCACAGAAAATGGAAAAATACACCCCCCTGCACTGACTGTCTGTGAAATTGCCCCATGGCCCCTGTTCAAATCCAATCCGGGGACAAAACTGGGGACTGACTTGGTCCGGGGACAGTGTCTTCAATCCGGGGACTGTCCCCTGAAACCGGGGATGTCTGGTCACCCTATCCTAGAGACTTATATATCCTGTAGTGATCTACAAAGTGTCAGGAGGAACCACTGCAAGCAAAGGGGGGGGGGGCATGGGCAGTTATTTACACACCAGAAGTGTTAAATACCTGTTTAACAGAATGGGTAATCAGCCGAATGATCGAACAGAAAATAGTTGTAACTTGTTTACTAGACAGGTGCAAAGTTAAAAAGGAATAATGCATGTATGTATATGTAGCGGGTATTTACTTTCCCGGGAAAACTTTTGAATTTCTACGGTGACACCGGTGGTGTATCTCCGGCGGTCCACCGGGTGGCGCTGTCACTTTGGGCCGACGGACGAGTCATTGCTGGGTCGAATCCCTTTTTGTCTTTCTTCGACAGCCGTGTGGTGGGGCGGGGAACCCGCTGTGCATGCCGGGGGAAGGTATAAAAGGGAGCCGGCCATTTTTTCACGGGGTTCGTTGTCCCAGGCACCTTCAGCCTGCGGATGGAGTTCGTGTTTGTCCTCCGGGCGGACTAGGCCTGGAGGACCACCGGAGGTCGTGTTCCACCTCAGGCACCTTTAGCCTAAGGTGAGGTACTCAGTTGGGGGTCCGAAGCTCAGTGCCCAACACTGAGTTCCGCGAGGGAAGGATCCTAGGGTGCTCCGGAGATGGACGCCTGAATCCGAGGTGGACGTAATCGACCGGGAAGAGCTCCTCATCTGAAGACCCGGTGCAGCATACTGCCGGTGATGGGTGAGCCTCTTGTCGGAGACCGTCTGGAAGGTGAATTTCCCTCGTGCAGAGACTATTGCTCACTCTAGGGAGGAGAGTGGAGGAAAGAACTTGTGTCTGGGCCTATATACACATTCACACCTCCTGTTCTGGTTGTAAAGCAAGTAAGTCCATGTTATGTTCAAATAAAGGAGTGTTGGACTTGCAACGGTGTGAGACTCGTTTCCTGGCAGATGACTCCAGGAGGGAGGGTTCGATACACAATACAGGCCCGAAGGTAAAGAACTTTTGCTAACACCACTTATACACCTGTGGTGGAGGTCTGGCGTAGTGGACGCACTCCCTTTCCTATCATACCCCTAGACCAGAGACATTTCGAGCGAAAACTTTAATAAGAGGGGATTGGGAGTGTGGGAGCCGACCGATTGAGCGCCCGCTACATATACATTTTTTTCATATCATTATATATATATATATATATATATATAATACCTGTGACATTGGAATAACAGAGAATCCTCACGGTTATGTGTTGGGAGTTTTCCTCTGTGCGCCTCTGTTGTTCTTAAAATAGATGGCAGTCCTCATTTGGTTGCTATATAGCTTTGTAAATGTTGGATATATTTATTCATTGTTCAGTAGAAATAGGCAGTTGCCTCAAGAGTTAATGGTTAGGGTATACAATATAGTCTGATTATGTGGTCATCTCACTCCTGATGAAGACTTCATTTTGAACCGTGTTGGGTGGAGCTTGTGACATCACCACGTATGTTGTATGAAGCCACTGACTTCCTGCTCAGAGTTTGAAAGGCCATAGAAGAGGTTGCCACTGTGCTGAGCTTCTGTTTCTTTGAGTTACCAATTGCTTCTAGAAATACATATGCATTATAGGAGGAGGAGGAAGAGGAGGAGTGTGGAGCTGTTTTTCTTGTTGATGTTTTTTTACACTGGTGCCTGGTGTGACCTACCTCTAATTTGGAGGCCATGGTACCTGGGGAGTGTCAGTCTTATGGAGCTGTCATAGTGTGAGCAAGAGCACTAGGTTATTTCTATTGTTTTTTTTATAATGTGAAGAACTTTGGAATCTGGACCTATACATATCATTTATGGACTTTTCACATTTGGATTATTTGTATTTATAGGATTGAGTTGTATATACACTATATTACCAAAAGTGTTGGGACCCTGCCTTTACACGCACTTGGACTTTAATGGAATCCCATTCTTAGTCCCTATGGTTCAATATTGAGTTGGCCCACCCTTTGCAGCTATAACAGCTTCAACACTTCTGGGAAGGCTGTCCACAAGGTTTAGGAGTGTGTTTATGGGAATGTTTGACCATTCTTCCAGAAGTGCATTTGTGAGGTCAGGCACTGATGTTGGACAAGAAGGCCTGGCTCCCAGTCTCCGCTCTAATTCATCCCAAAGGTGTTTTATCGGGTTGAGGTCAGGACTCTGTGCAGGCCAGTCAAGTTCCTCCACCCCAAACTCGCTCATCTATGTCTTTACCTTGCTTTGTGCACTGGTGTGCAGTCATGTTGGAACAGGAAGGGGCAATCCCCAAACGGTTCCCACAAAGTTGGAAGTGTGAAATTGTTCAAAATTTCTTGGTATGCTGATGCCCTAAGAGTTCCCTTCACTGAAACTAAGGTGCCAATCCCAACCCCCTGAAAAACAACCAAACACCAAAATTACCCCCACCAAATGATTTGGACCAGTGCACAAAGCAAGGTCCATAAAGTCATGAATGAACGAGTTCGGGGTGGAGGAACTTGACTGGCCTGCACAGAGTCCTGTCCTCAACCTGATAGATCATCTTTGGGATGAATTTAGAGTGGAGAATGTGAGCTAGGCTTTCTTGACCACATCAGTGCCTGACCTCACAAATGTGCTTCTGGAAGAATGGTCAAACATTCCCATAGACACACTTATCAGGTACCAAAGTGCTGGAGGCCAATAGAGAGAGGGCTTCCCTTGCAGCTCAGTTCCAGACTCCCCTGGAGGTGAAACAGGAGGGATCAGGACCAAAGTCGAACAGGTCACCTGCAGAGTTGCTTGCAGAAAAGGCTCAGGAACACCGCTAATGTGCTGCGGGGCTGCTGCAGGCAGATGGCGCCTGTGAGATGTAGCAGGTAACCAGGGTCACAGAGAGAGGGTAGTCAATACAAGCCAAGGTTTGGTGCCAGGTGGATAGCAGAGGAGACAAGGTTAGGTGGGAGCCGAGGATCAAGACAGGTAGCAGGCCAAGAAGATCCATTAAACAAGCGGAGGTCAAGGTCAGGAGGCAGGCAGGAGACAGGTCTGGAACAAGCCGGGTCAGTAATCAAGAATCACAGGAACACGGGTAACAGCTTAGATCAAACAGCTCTTCAGCCAAGGGCTGACTTCCTTATAAAGGCCCATGTGAGGTGCTGGGTCCTAGAGCCCTTCTTGTGCTCTGACCAATGCTGGGTCCTAGAGACCTCCTGCTATTGGTACCCTGACAACACTCCTAAAATTGTGGACAGCCTTCCCAGAAGAGTTGAAGCTGTTATAGCTGCAAAGGGTGGGCCAAATCAATATTGAACCCTACGGACTAGCACTGGGATGCCATTACAGTCCAGGTGTGTGTAAAGGCAGGCATCCCAATACTTATGGTAATATAGTATATATGTGATTTATTTGTGTTTCTTTGCCCATTTATAGTGGCAGTGATTATTTATACAAGTATTCAGCACTATACAAGTTGGTTAGTAAAGAACAGACAATCAAACTGAGAAACACTACTTCAGCAAAAAAGTTTAGAAAAAAGTTTAGAACACAAACAGCTACTTGGGATTATCCTCATAGACAGTGTCCCACACAGAGAAGTCCAGGATGGCACTGGTAATGCAGGTGAACAGCTGGAGGGATCGAAAGCTCAAAAGAAAAAAAAAAAAGGGCCACCCCACTTTAACTGGGATACTCTGGTAGCAATTGGGGAGGCTTTCCCTACAGTAGTTAGGACTTCTGGAATAGCGGTTTGCTACTGGGCTGCTTCCCAGCTGCCTGCTCACTGGTTCTGACACTAACATTAAATGTAAAGTTTTTGGATTGGTTTCAGGTAAAATGGCATCAGATAAATGTGGAGGCTGACAATGCTAACCTCTCTTGAAAACGCTTGTAAAGCCCCGTACACACGATCGGTTTTACCGATGAAAACCGTCCGATGGATTGTTTTCATCAGACAAACCGATCGTGTATGGGACCCATCGGTCTTTTTTCCATCAGTTTTAAAAAATAGAACTTGTTTTAAAATTTTCCGATGGATCAAAAACCGATGGTAAATTCCGATCGTCTATGGTCAAGTCCATTGGTTAAAAAACCCACGCATGCTCAGAATCAAGTCGACGCATGCTCAGAAGCATTGGACTTCATTTTTCTCGGCTCATCGGAGTGTTTTACATCACCGCGTTTGGAACGGTCGGTTTTTTGACTGATGGTGTGTGGGCAAGACTGATGGAAGTCAGCTTCATCGGTTTTCCGATGGAAAAATCCATCGGTTTAAAAACCATAGGAAATCCGATCGTGTGTACAGGGCTTAACATGGCTGTAACATGGCTGTCATGCTGACACTCTGACTTCAGTATCACTAACCCAGGGCAGGCATTGTCAGTGACAGCTCCTTGTTTCCTGCACTGCAAGGCTTAAATGCTAATTAACTCTAGGGGGTGGAGGAAGAGGCTGGATTTTTTTTACTGGTGTCCTCACTCTGGGAGGATTCAGAGCTCTCCTCATCTCCCTAAGGATCTGGGCTGTGCTTGGTCCCTCTTTGCCATAATGTATAATTCAGGACTATTACTCCTCCTTGTATGTGAGGAAGTAAGTGCATGTCCTCAGCTGAGAGTGCCCTAGAGATGAGACTTTGGGGACACACAGATATAGTTTTCCTCATTCTGACAGCCTCCCTCTAAGTGTTACAGCTTATTCCTCTACCTAAAACTAAACTGAAATTAGTATTTAACCATTGTGTGTGGGGAGAGCTGGGGGAGGGGGAGGGGGTGGGGGTATTAATTTACAGGTTAGGTAATAGGATAGGGTGACCAGATGTCCCTGGATTGAGGACACTGTCCCCGGACCAAGTCTGTCCCTGGTTTTGTCCCCAGATTGGAGCTGGGGCAAAATTTCAAGACAGTCCGTGCAGAATTAAAAAAAAAAAAAAAATCTGAATCACCCCCCCCCCCAGCTTAGGGGGCTGTATTTTTCCCCCATCTGTGCCCCTTTCTGATGATAATCTGCTGGTCGGAGCGGAGGGACTATTTTTTTTCAGTTTCGGGCGCATGCCCATTCAGCTCCGCTCGCATGGCTCAAATCCAGGCCAGCCGCCTGCCTGCTTATCTCCTTGCCTTCCCTGGTAGAGTGATCTTCCTCCGTTCCCCACCCAGTAGTAGCCGGGGCCCGGAGAGTGAGACTTGAGAGGCTGTGAGGCAGGCGATGGGTAGAGAGAGAGGCAGCTGACATTGTCCAGCACCAGGAACAGAGGGGAAGCATATCCGATTGTGGGGCTGCCAGTGCCTTCAAGGCTTTAACACAGGTGTACTTTGAATGTCACTAACCCAGGGTGAGGTAAGTGTCTGTGAATAGACTACATTGCACTGTGTCTGTCTCTCTGGCATAATGGATGGTATCATAACTCACAGGCAGCAGGCACTCATTGGTCATAAGTTAACAAAATCAGCACTGAGCAGCCATGTTATGTGACACACTGTGACAGAGCCAGCCAGAGACCTAATAGAGTGCCTGCTGCCTGTGAGTTATCATAATGTTGATGGTCTTAACCAGTTGCCGATCGCCCCATAGCAGATTTATTGCTACAGGGCGGTCGTGCTGCGAAGGATCACGTATATACGTGAGCCTGCATTTCTGTGTATCAGAGCCAATCAGCGGACTCTATGACCACCCGTACCCGCTGATCATTATGTTCACAGGCAGAACGGCGGTCTGCCTTTGTAAACATGGCAGTTCGCTGTTCTGTCAGTATGGAAGACATTGATCCTGTGTTCCTGCAAAGCAGGTACAGGGATCTAATCCTTCCCTTAGTAAAAGCACCTCCCCAGAGTGAGAAAACACTTGTTAGGCACACATTTAACCCTTTGATTGCCCTAGATGTTATCCCCTTTCCAGCCAGTGTCATTAGTACAGTGACAGTGCACATTTTTAGCACTGATCACTGTATTAGTCTCACTGGTTCCCACAAAGTGTCAAAAGTGCCACTTAGTGTCCGATTTGTCCACCACAATATCGCAGACCCGCTATAAGTCACAGATTGCCGCCATTACTAGTAAAAAAACAACTAAAACCCGGATTTCATTTGAAAAATCTGGTCACCTTATAATAGGAGGTTAAAGTGTTGCTAAACCCAGTACCCTGCATTCACTATATCTGGTCTCCTACAGTACATAGAACATGGAAATGCCATTATTTTAGTAAATTTAAACTGCTAAATACATTTTCTCATCAGTAGTATCTACAGCAGCAGTCTTGTGACTTTTATCAGTGTCTGGTTAAATCTTTTAGAAGGTGTTTTCATTCTACTCCGACTGTCCCATGAGACCACAGGATCACTGACCCTCTGTCTGGACATTGCTGATTGGCCCTGTGCTGATCACATGCACTCTACCAAGAAGAAGAAAAAAAACTCTATAGCAATACACACCAAACTGAGAATTTGTAGAGTGCCTCCAAGGCTCTGTTCTATCAGGAGATGGTTTGGGACTGTGGAAAAGGGGGAGGATCAGAGAAGACAGATCAAAAAGCCTTTTTACACAATGCAAAGGATTAAACTTCTACAGTGAGTATAACAAGCATGCTTTACTGCTTATACAGACCGATTTTACTGTTGTGGGTTTAGTAACATTTTAAGCCAGGGATGAGTCAAGTTATGAGGGTTGAAGTGTGCTGGGGTGGGAAAGGGGGGGGGGGGGGGGAAACACTTTTTTACGTTTGCATGGCAAAATATACCAGTTGTAGTGAATTTGAGAATTTTTCACTGACAGCCATTGCACCCATATACGTATACTGTTTATATGACGAACATGCCCAAAAGATTCAGGAGGTGATAGTATATGGCATATTTGTTGTGCCTAGTCTATGTTGTTTCCTGAGAGATATGACTTCACTGTATTTTTTGCACTGGGCTTAAAGCAGATCCCCAGATAATAATGAATAGTCCATTAAAAGATAAAATAACAAAATCCCATTTCTGCTGCAGTATTTACACTCAATCCTGAGATTTCCCCCATAGTTTTTATTCTCTGAGGCTAAATGTCCTCAGTTTGATGGCTAGCATCATTCGACCCGCTTCCTCTGACTTGGATCTGCCCAGCATGCGACTGGACAGTAAAAGAAGAAGCAGCACGCCGATGAGCTTATCCCTCTGTAGCGCTACCCCCAGTTAAGAAAGCCGCTGATATTGATTTGGGCCCTGCAGTGCACCGCTGTCAACCCCCGGCAATCGGCTCTAACCTCCCGTGGCACAGCTGGTGATAGAGAGATAGGACCGCGTGATCGCAACTGTTGGTGACGCAGTCCTATAACAAACATACACAGAATATACTTTAAAACTCCTATTAAAGTAAGCGGAACTGACACCAAATGTACTTTACCCAGATATTTTACTGAGGCTAATGGGCAAGTAATAAACAACAGTATAACAAGTTGCAGATCCCTGCAATAAACAGTAATAAAGATAAACAGAGTAATCAGAATAATAAAGTATTGCTATGCAACTCTAGCGCTGCCCTTTTACAGCTACTTCCCCTCATGGGTAGACTAACACCCAGCAATGTCTACCTATGCAGTCAGGCCTGACTGATCTAAATGGAAGTTCAGTGAAACAATATTTGCTAGCAATCTCTCGGTGGTGCACTTGAAGAACAACTTTGTAATCCCAACGAATAGTAAAGATAAAGTATCTGTCTTTAAACAGCTCTCACCACCTGGACAAGTCCAAGTCCCTTTCCTCCATCGATTCGTCTAGGAACAGGAATCCACCGACATCCAAGTCTTCAATCCTTCTGGTGTACTGCAGCAAGGAGGATTAGATGTCTCTAAGGCTCTGCTAGGATGGCAGAGGGCTCTTTGGAAAGGAGCACACGGCCCAGGCTTCAGGCCTTGTGCACACAGCAGTTCAGCACAGAGATCCTCTTGCTAGGAGAGGGGTGTCCAAAGAGGCCGACCAAAACTCCGCCTCCCCTTTATAAAGTCTGCCCCAGCAGTCTCTGTTCTGGAGCAATGCACCCTGGGTGCTGCAAGATGTACTGGGAGATGTAGTCTCTCTCTCCTCTGCTTTCACTTCCATAATGTCTCTTTACTTCCTCCCGACTCACCTCTCACCTGGAACTTCTTGTCTCTCTGCATTAAAGGGGAACACCCCGCTACACCTCTATCACTACGCTCTCTCCTACCAGCAAGGCTCCTTGTCAACACAAACTAATTGTTCGGTTGCTTCCTATGCAGGTACCTTCACTGCATGCATTTTAAAAATGTATTTATTAATGTACTAATGATCACAGGGTTACATTTATTTGTGTCTACCTATAGTTCAGTTTCTAAGCAGGGCCCTGATTCTCCGCCAGCAATGACAAGCATCTCCCACTGTCCTCCTGCAACAGGAGCAGGATAGGGTATGTACACACCTATAATAGGTGGAAACTCTACCATCTTTGTTCACTCACATTTTCAAGGCCTGGGGCTCACCTCTGGAAATAAGGAATGTCCGCACGTTCAGCTTTTCAATGATTTTACTGTAGTAGAAGTAAAAGTATAATGAACAGTTTTTTACAACATGACTTTTACATCTGCTTAGGAGACCCGACATATACATACAATAGGTACGGAAAGTATTCAGACCCCCTTAAATTTTTCACTCTTTATTATATTGCAGCCATTTGCTAAAATCATTTAAGTTCATTTTTTTCCCTCAATAATGTACACACAGCACCCCATATTGACAGAAAAGCAGAGTTGTTGACATTTTTGCAGATTCATTAAAAAAGAAAAACTGAAATATCACATGATCCTAAGTATTCAGACCCTTTGCTGTGACACTCATATATTTAACTCAGGTGCTGTTCATTTCTTCTGATCATCCTTGAGATGGTTCTACACCTTCATTTGAGTCCAGCTGTGTTTGATTATACTGATTGGACTTGATTAGGAAAGCCACACACCTGTCTATATAAGACCTTACAGCTCACAGTGCATGTCAGAGCAAATGAGAATCATGAGGTCAAAGGAACTGCCTGAAGAGCTCAAAGACAGAATTGTGGCAAGGCATAGATCTGGCCAAGGTTACAAAAAAATTCTGCTGCACTTAAGGTTCCTAAGAGCACAGTGGCCTCCATAATCCTTACATGGAAGACGTTTGGGACGACCAGAACCCTTCCTAGAGCTGGCCGTCCGGCCAAACTGAGCTATTGTGGGAGAAGAGCCTTGGTGAGAGAGGTAAAGAAGAACCCAAAGATCACTGTGGCTGAGCTCCAGAGATGCAGTCGGGAAATGGGAGAAAGTTGTAGAAAGTCAACCATCACTGCAGCTCTCCACCAGTCGGGGCTTTATGGCAGAGTGGCCCGACGGAAGCCTCTCCTCAGTGCAAGACACATGAAAGCCTGCATGGAGTTTGCTAAAAAACACCTGAAGGACTCCAAGATGGTGAGAAATAAGATTCTCTGGTCGGATGAAACCAAGATAGAACTTTTTGGTCTTAATTCTAAGCGGTATGTGTGGAGAAAACCAGGCACTGCTCATCACTAGAGTTGAGCGGACACCTGGATGTTCGGGTTCGACGGGTTTGGCCAAACTTCGGAAAAAAGTTAGAGTCCGGGACCGAACTTGACCCAAACTTGACCCCGAACGCCATTGAAGTCAATGGGGACCCGAACTAATGAGGAATATTCGCGCTTGTTTCCCGTGCTTAGAACTCTCCCTGCACAAAGTGTCATTTCGGAAGGAAAAAAAAAGTAATTTAAAACTCACTCGCGGCTATAATGAATTGTCGGCTCCCGGCAATACATAGAAAAGTCATTGATAAAAAAAAAAAGCGTGGGGGTTCCCCCGAATTCAATTACCAGGCCCTTCAGGTCTGGTATGTATATTAAGGGGAACTCCACCCCAAATTGAAAAAAAATTGGAGTGGAGTACCCCCAAAAATCCAGACCCTTTATCCGAGCACGCAACCTGGCAGGCCGCAGGAAAAGAGGGGGGGACGAGAGAGCGCCCCCTTCTGAACCGTACCAGGCCACATGCCCTCAACATGGGGAGGATGTCCCCATGTTGATGGGGACAAGGGACTCATCCCCACAACCCTTGCCCGGTGGTTGTGGGGGTCTGCGGGTGGGGGCTTATCAGAATCTGGAAGACCCCTTCAACAAAGGGGACCCCCAGATCCCGCGCCCCCCCCCCCACTATGTGAATTGGTAATGGGGTACACAAAGAAAGTGTAAAAAAAAATACAGACACCGTTGGGAAAGTCCTTTATTAAAAATAAAACATTCCAGCGATGAAATCCAGTGTCCCGCGGCGATCCCGATGTCCAACGCTGTCCAAACAAAATTTAATTGGCTGAGCCTGAGCGGACCTGATGGGGAACTTCAACAGTGTAATAAATGAATAGACCCGCCCCTTCTAAAGTTCCCCATCAGGCCCGCTCAGCCAATGAGGTAGGTGTAAGGCTGAGGACCTGATGCGGAACGTGAGAAGGGGCGGGTCTATTCATTTATTATACTGCGGAGGAAGTTCCCCATCAGGTCCGCCCCCTTGTATGTCAGACCCCGCCTACGTCATTGGATGAGCGGACCTGATGGGGAACTTACTCCAGTATAATAAATGAATAGACCCGCCCTTTCTCACGTTTTTTTAAATTTGGGGTGGAGTTCCCCTTAAAATCCATACCAGACCTGAAGGGCCTGGTATGGATATTTTGCGGAACCGCCCGCCTTTTTTTTTTTCTCATCAGGGTTCCCCTTAATATCCATACCAGACCTGAAGGGCCTGGTAATTAAATTTGGGGGGACCCCCACACTTTTTTTTTTTTTATCAATGACTTTTCTATGTATTGCTGGGAGCCGACAATTCATTATAGCCGCGACTGAGTTTTAAATGACTTTTTTTCATTCAGAAATGACACTTTGTGCAGGGACAGTTCCAAGCATGGGAAACAAGCACGACTTTACATGCATATTACCGAACACCGGACCCGAACCCGAACATACAGTCAATCATCTATGGGTCTCAACTTTATATAAGTGTTTGTATTGCATGAACAATTCATAATTAGTCTGGAGAAGGGATCTGAGCTATCATAAAAGCTTGCATTTGTAATACCTTTAAAGCGTAACTCCACTTTTGTTGAGAAAAAAACATTCCCCTCTGGGTGATCAATGTGCATTGCAAGGATTATAACAAACTTTGTTGCAGATTCCTACGTTTTTGATTTTCTGAAGTAATCCCTGTATGTTCCTCTCTGCCTCTGTGATGAGTGGGTCTAATGGGAATGGTTTCATAATTATCAATCAGGTGTGCACCTGCAGGGCTCTAATAAGGAAAGCTGCTGGGTCTGCATCCCTTTAGACGTGTTCCTACTGGAAGTATCTCACCAAAAATGACATTTTTGTTGCAGGGGATGCTTGAAATCTGACTTGTATCTTAAGCCTAGTACACACGGTCGGACTTTTGCCCAACAGACTTCGTTTTAAGCAAGTTGGACCAACAATCCGACTGTGTGTACGCTCCATCGGACAAACTTTTTTCGTTTGGTTTGGGATTTCATCAGACAAAAGTTGGGTCTGCAAACGGACAAACTTTTGCCCAACAAAAGTCCGATGGAGCAAAGTCCGACCGTGTGTACAGATAACCATCGGACTTTAGTCCGATGGACAAAACAACTAATGTTAAAATCAACCAACAATAGCAGAAGTTGACCAAGGGTGGCAGTAAAGAGCAGAAAAGAGCAGAAAAAAACACGCGATGTTGTAAGAAGTTTTAAGAAAGTTTGCAGAAAAGTCAGAGCGTGTGTATGCTATGGGTGTTCCCAACCAACTCCGTTCGGACAAAAAAAACACGGAAAAGTCCAATGGAAGTCCGACCGTGTGTACGAGGCTTTAGACAGACTTCTAGGAAAATTAGTGAGCCAATCACACAAGCAGGAAATTATGTTTCTGGGGGTGGTCAGTACACATTCTGTGTACAGAACACCTCCAGGTAGCCATATTGCAATGCATTCACAGAAAATTAGAGCAGCTGCAGATTGAAAAGGAAAGATAATTTTTAATAACATACGCTATATTATTTTTTCTTTAGTTGCTATTTTTTTCCCCACGAAAGTGAAGTTAAACTTGAAGTTAGCCCATGGGTATCACTTAAAGCATCATTGAATCCAATGAAACACAATTAGATGTATCCTCCAAAAAATTTAACACTACACAAAAAAGTATATAACTCTCCTAAAAAAAAAAAAAAAAAAAAAATTATAAATGTAGTGCCCTGTTACTTTTAAATAGGCGCTATGTGTAAATTTAGGGGTATCCGAGCTGTAAATAGCTCAGAGTGATTATGTCAATTTGTTTGGGTTCTGTTCCAGCTTTGGCTGTGTTGTGTGCATTTCCCACTATGGCCAGTAGGTGTCACTGTTGTCACAGGTCAGTGTGAGAAATACACTGAGCTGAAGTGTATTGGATATTCTTTCCGCAGAAAACAGCCCAATCAGGAGCTTCTTTGTAGCTGGGCATGTTGGGGAAGGATATTTAAGGGGCAGTGCCATGTGCTTCGGCCCTTCTTGCCTCATGGCCCTCCAGGCCTGAGGCTATGCCGATGTGTTGCTGCAAGTAGGCCCAGAAGCCTGTCTGGGGCCTACTTAACTGAAGATGATCCTGTGCTGTCTTGCCTGTGGGAAGAAGCCACTCAAACTGAGAAGATTCCAGGGGAGGACCTTACTGGAGAGGACCGAGCTGAAGGCTGGTAGCTCAGGAAGGGCCTGGTGACTCGTTTGGAGGATGCACCCAAGTTAACCTACCTCACAGTACTACCGGATGGCTTAAAGATTCTGGTACTGTGTAGCTTACCTAACTAACAGACTACTGGCTAAACAATCCTGTGGCAGTGGATTATCCAGGAGTTTCCACTTATCGCTCAAGTCTGTGGCAGAGACTTTGTCCGTGCTTCATACCGGCTGCTAGGTCGGTGTGAGAGGCCTATCTGGTTGTCGCAAGATCCAGACAGAAAGCTGTTGTCATCTGGATTCAAGAACCGCATTAGTGATCTGCAAAACCAAGGTATCTGAACTTCCCCTAACCCTCTATCCCTCTACCGCTGCAAGTTCCTTTAATAAAGCAAATTGAGAAAAAGACTGAAGTGACTGGCAATCACATCTTTCAAAACTACTTAACATAGACTCTTAAGTTCTGGGACGGTGAAATGTGGGGAAACGGCAGGACCCAAAATTAATCCAGCAGCTCCTGCGGGGGTATTGCTACATAAATGTATGTGCACATTGTCGCGGTCACATGACCTTTGGTTCCTTCTCCACACCATATTACAAGAAGGGTTGGTAGAGAATGGTGGAATGCTTTTGTGTAGCCTGCAGATGTCATGTAAGGGGTGGCTAGCAGAGAGAAGACTGTCAATAACCCTTGCTGGAGCCATCCTGCAATATGATACAATGTCAATTGCCAGTTGGGGAATTGGAGAAAGTACAGAGAAGGGCAGCCAAACTGATAATAGGCATGGAGGAGCTCAGCTATGAGGAAAGATTAGAGGAACTGAATTTATTCACTCTTGAGAATAGATTTCCTCAAGAGCTGATTCTGTTCAGCTCAGTAGATTGCTTTAAAAAAGGCCTGGATTCTTTCATGTAATATAACTGGATACTAATATGTATAGGTAAAGTCGATCCAGAGAATATCCAATTGCCTCTCGGGGGATCAGGAAAGATTTTTTTCCCTTGCTGGAGCAAATTGGATCATGCTTTGCTTGGTTTTCTTTGCCTTCCTCTGGATTAACTGTGGGTATAGGATTGTGTGTGTATATAAGATTCTAAAAACCTTTTTTCTTTATTGGTTGAACTGGATGGACTTGTGTCTTTTTTCAACCAGACTAACTATGTAACTATGTCAAGTGAGGCAAGCGAAAAGGAAGGAGGAGGGAATATCAGGGAACCTACTAGTGCTGCCCTGAAAGATGATAAAAAAAACAAAAGGAATGTAAGACAGCTTCCAGAACTGAAGCAAACAGGTGCATGGCTTCACAGCAAAGAAAGATACACAGAAATGGCTGCTGTTCCATTGTCACTCAGGAAAGGACAGTTTAGTAAAGCAGCAGGATTAACCAGACATTCTCTGAGTGCCACCCATGTCGAGTGGCTGACCTCCTATGTTCACAATGCAGGAGAGCAGCTGCTCATTGTGGGACCCAGAAGTAAGTGGAGATCACTGGGGTAGTGGTGTCTACTTCAGTGATTTTCTAGCTTTCAGGAGCATCAGCCATGGTATATGCATAATTATATTGCTCCAAGCTGGACCAGTGTAACTGTATAACATATAGATGCCTGGAATTATTCTTAAATGTTTAGTTCCACTAGTGCAGCCAAGTTGGGATAACACCTACCTTATATTTGTTTCATGTTCTAATTCATATAGTAGAACTATAAAATAAAATTGATGATCATTTAGATGATCTTTTCTGATAACTCCAGCATTGAAACGTCTGACTTATTTATTTTTGTTTAGCAGAGGGCTGGGGAGCTGTGTTTGCCATAATTAACCCTGTCTATAATGTGCTGGCAGATCTTATTATTATCAGTTGTAAGCTAGCTTTGAACACTGTCCTAACCAGAGGCGGTGTGTCCATAGTGGGCGCAGGAGCACCACGCCCCTCTCTCCTGCACCCGTCACTCAATAGATAGATTCATGCAATGCATGAATCTATCTATTCTCGCCGCTGCCACCCACTATTCAGGTGTCCGCCCCCCTGTTGAGCGCCGGCCATCTGAATTACAGCAGTGGGTGTGTTTTGGAAGTGCCTGATTAGAGCCAGAGGCTCTAAATCGGCTTCCTGATTAGAGCCTGTGGGCTCTAATCGGTTTCCAAATGGTTAAACAGAGGGCGCACCGGCTGTGTGTTCCCTGTTTAAACAATGCTGTGTTAGGGAATCACTTCCCTAACACTGACCCGCCTCTCAGCCAATCAGGTGCACCGGGTCTGGTTAAAGGTCACCTGATTGGCTGAAGCAACAGGTGCTGTGATTGGACGCCTATCACAGCTGGCTGCATTTGAGGGGGGCAAACTGGCGGCGTTTTGATGGGCACAGTGGCTGCAATTGAGGTTTTGTTTTCCAGTTTGTTTGCACCCCCCCCCCCATAATTTTTTTTAGCACCAGTCGCCACTGGTCCTAGCAAAGGGTTAAATCTATAGAAACTGGGTTTCTTCATTGGATGTTGATGAAAGGAAACTTAGTCTGTACTGAGCCTTTCCATGGTGACAGACTCACAATTGTTCAGAAATGCTTACAGTCTGCCTTGAAGCTTTCCGCTAAGAAAGCTTTTTTTTTTTTTTTTTCTTTTTTTTTTTTTTTAGGTGAGCTGTGAGAATGGGAATAATGTAGTCAGGCTATAAAAAAAAGTTATGAAAACAGACATAATTTAGTCCAAGCATCAAACGTGAGCTCACACCACCTGTTTCAAGTACCAGAATTCCCATCCAATTCTGCTGTAGAAAAATACAATTTTGCAACATGTTTAGAAAACAGGAATGCAGCACATTTGTAAGCAAAATAATAAGTAACAGCCTACAAATGTTAGTTACATTTTAGAAACATGAGATAAAAGTATTTATTATTATTATTATTCTGTTAAAAAGCATCTACGATCCTGTAACCAGAAAGACCTGAAAAAATATGTGGCCAATTTGTTGGTTGGATAGCTGCAGTTCTGGAAAATACTGTAATTAAAAATCTATGTTTAGAATTCAGAAATCACACAAAACAACAACTCTACAGACCAATGTGAGTATGTTCAAAGTGAATATGCAATTTTTCAGAGATGTATATCTTATTGGCACAATATAAAGGAATGGGATCCCATTTAATAGGGTGTGCTAGAAGTGTTGCAATCTCAGCATATCCCACAGAGATCTTACTAAGTATAATAATATGTTAAATAAACAGTATTACACAAAGAGTGTGTGCTTTCATTATTTACTCAACAGGCCATCACAAAGTAAAGATAATTGGATTCAGATTGGTAGAATTAAATATCTGATTTAATATGCTTTTTGTTCCTTTAACTGTCAGATCCAGACAGACATTGGAACACGACAAGTGTCTTGTTCCATCTCATGAATAGCTGAAAGGAGAAAGATTTCAAAACCTGTGATCTGAGCTATTTGCAGCAATACAGGTTAAATTAAGTTCGTTAGATTCAGCTGGAAATGAGTTTGATATAGTTCCAACTCCCTGCAATCTCTTAATATGTAATTGGTGTGCAGCTTGTTGATGGGTCGGGAAAAGACATGCATTTCTACTGCTATGTTCTGACATCGGGCAATCACAGAGTCTTAATACATTTCTGTTCACTTTAAAGCACTTACAAAGAGTTTTTTTTCCCCCAACTTTTTTCTACTTCTGGTGCAAATGCATCATTATTGCTCCTTGGGCAAACCCTTTGGCCCCCTTTTCACATTGGTGCACCTTTGCCACATGTTTCCAGGGTAGAGTTGCCACCTCATTCCTTTAGGCTTGATTCACACTAATGCGTTTTTTTTGGTGCATTTTGCAGAAATGCATGGAAATTTTTTAACATGGGTTCCTATGGAACATGTTCACATCAATGCATTTTTTGTGCCTCTGCGTTTTTGGAAAGGGTCGGGGACTTTTTTTCCTGCAAAAAGCAGCGTTTTGCATGTAATAGAAGTCAATGGACCAGCATCAAAAACGCTAGTGCTTTTTAATGGAAATGTATAAAAATAAATGTAAAAAACAAAAAAAAAAAAAACGCAAATCGCGGTAAAAACGCATGTTGAAAAACGCGGCAAGCACCGCAAAAACGCTCAAAAGCAACATGCATTAGTGTGAATCTAGCCTTAAACCCGAACACATGAATTACATAGTTTCTGAGGCTAATTAAGACAGATAAGGCACCGAGTGAGTTTCATTACCACCTTAATCAGCCACAGAACCTGTGTAATTAATATGTGTTCGGGTTTAAAGGGATGAGGTGGCAACCCTATTCCAGGGTGACAAAAGTGCATGAAAACTATTACCCCATTAAATAACTTTTCACACTACAGGTATGCTGCACTTTAAAAAGTCCTGCATGTTGCATCTTTGGTGCAGTTTTTCAAAAGCGTACTAAAAAGGCACCTTCCATATGTCATGTAAGGAATCAGAAGTGAAAAATAATAAAAAGAAACCCCTGCGCTACCTACTAATAAAGTAAGTTGTGAATAACATAAAAAGCCTAAACTGGAATTGCAAGTGTTAATGGATGGTTGCTGCAACACCTAATTTGTCCCCACAGTGTAAAAGTAAATGAATGTGAATGGAGTTGTGCAGCCTATGAGAGATATATATATATATATATATATATATATACATACATCTATCTCTCTATCTATCTATATATCTCTATCATACAATTTGCATATACAAAATACATCTCTCAATAAATTAATAAACCAATAAAACATATATAAAATAAAATACATTTCTAGTTAACCAAAACACATCAATATAGTGTATATAATATTGGTTGAAAAAAAATGTCCAAATGTGATTATAATAAATCCACTTCTGTGATAAACTGTGATCCATTGTGGATGATATAAAGATATATTGTGCATTCCACCTCTACTGGTCACCTCAGTGCTCTCAGAACTCTCACCCTTATTTCCACTTATTTAAGACTTATGATCAAATCCCAATGGATGGTCTGGTCACCCTAAAGCCTGTTACACATGATTTTTCCACAGATAAAGCGTAGGACTTTTGTCCGAAGGGCGTTGACCGTGAACTTGTCTTGCATACAAACGGCAAATAATTGTCGGCCAACAAACACGAAATTACGTGTTTTTTCAGCTCTTTAGCACCACCCTTTGGGCAACTTCTGCTAATGTTGTGTTATGGTTAGCTTTGCTTCTGAGCATGCGTGTTTGTACTTTGGATTTATTTCTGAAGAATTTCTGTACACACGATCGGATAATCCGACAACATGCATTTGTTGTTGGAAAATATTAAAGCATGCTATCCAACATTTGTTGTCGGAAAATCCAACAACAATTGTCCGATGGAAAATCCGACCTTTTGTATGCTCTATCGGACAATTGTTGTTGGATTTTCCGACAACAAATGTTGGATAGCATGCTTTAATATTTTCCAACAACAGCCTGTCATCACACAATTCCCGTTGGATAATCAGATCGTGTGAAGGGGCCTTTAGTTGGAATTGTTCTCCTTATCCTTCCAAATGGACTGGTCATTTGGGTATAGGTCTCGACTGCACGCTTTCTCTGCAAAAGTGCATCAATGTGAAAGGGCCCTAAATGGCTTGAGCGCTATGCTGCTGTAGGTGCATTGATTCTATTTTTCCATGTACTAACCATCCTATGAAGTTCCCTTTCTGCTTCTTACTATTTAATATGTTACATTGCCCCTCCCCCAACAAATTCTTAAGCCTCGTACACACGGTCGGACTGCCATCAGACTTTTCCGTGGTTTTTTGTGCGAACGGAGTTGGTCGGGAACACCCATAGCATACACACGCTCGGACTTTTCTGCAAACTTTCCCAAAACTTTTTCCAACATCACGTGGTTTTTCTGCTCTTTACCGCCACCCTTTGGTCAACTTCTGCTATTGTTGGTTGATTGTAACATTTATTTTGTCCATCGGACAAAAGTCTGATGGTTTTCTGTACACACGGTCGGACTTTGCTCCATCGGACATTTGTTGGGCAAAAGTTTGTCCGTTTGCAGACCCAACATTTGTCAGATGAAAACAAGAAAAAAATATATATAGGTTTGTCCGATGGAGCGTACACACGGTCGGATTGTAGGTCCAACTTGCTCAAAATGAAGTTTGTTGGCCAAAAGTCAGACCGTGTGTACGGGGCTTAAAAGCCATGTCTGTTGCACAGGACATCTCAGCGTGAACTTCAGATAAGATAAGAGATACACTCCAATATACCGTATTTAATCGGCATATAACACGCACAGGCGTATAACACGCACCCTAACTTTAAGAGGGAAGTTTAAAGGAAAAAAACTTTCCACGGCCCCCTGCGTATAACACGCAGGCACAGTTTACTCTCTATTTTCAGGGTAAAAAAGTGAGTGTTATACGCCAATAAATACAGTAAGCTCCAAATTCACCTTGTATTCATTTTAAAATTCGAATGGACTCCTTTCAGTATAACCTGATGGCTGCAATTTTATTCTGTATTTAACATAAACAACCAGGTATACATGTATACAGTCACATAAGTCTACAGCATCATTTTTAATGCAGAAAGAGCCAAAGTATGAGGAAACATACATATCAAATACCTACAGTGTTTTGTAATATACATCATTGCATATATATGTATTGATAGACAAGTGCATAATCCTCGTAAACTGATATTGTATATTGTTTAGCATTAGTCGGGATACTAATGGACCCCAATGGTGCTCTTCCTTTTGTTTGTTTTTTAACCTAAGGCATAGATAAGTGTAACACTGACCCCCTAAGGAGCTGCTGATGATTGGGCCTGCACTCTGCCTCTCAACCCCAGAAAATTGGCTCGACCCCCCCCCCCCCCTTGGCACAACTGTATAGCAGTGTTAGTGTAAGACTCAATGGTTAAAAGAAACAGTAGTATCACACTGTACTGTATATTTACCTCACCCGCTGTAGTATGAGATAGAGTCTCACACAAGTTGTAAATTAACCATTTAAACAGTTTACTGAAGAAACTTATTTAACACATTAGACACAGGGGGTCATTACAACATGAAGGATGACAGCAATACCAATCAAAGTGTATGCAAAATGCAATGGTCACTTTAAGAGCATATGCAAACAGGCAAAGAGTGGGACTTATGCTCAATATAATAAAACCCTGATACTGAGCACCTTCTCACTTCCCCCTAAGAGCACACACCACACCTGTAGAAAAGTATTAAACACCAAGCAGCAGTGAAATACAATACATTTGTCCATATGATATACTCAAGGGCTCCCCCTAGATTGTCATTTCCTATACAGAACAGTGTACTGCAAAGTCTCTTTTCTTCTTCCTCTTCAGCAAGCTAAGTGAGATTATACTGCAGTGTTTGTAAATCCAGGTAAGGAAATTAGTAGGCAGTAAAATAATAGAACTGATGTGTGGATAACTGAGAGTTTGCACATAAAACACACTGGTAAAGCTTCTTCTTTAATAAAGGTTGCAACTCAATATTACTTTGCATCGCAGGGAAATCAACCTTGAAGTTGTACTATACACAGTCTATGTCTGAGTGAACTACTCCTGTGGGACTACTGATCCCAGCAACAGTCTGGAACTAGTTTAAATAATAGTGCACTGTATTTATCTGGGCAAGTGCCCGCTCACCAACACAAGTCCAGATGCTTTCCAGGCTCTTCTCTGGGTGTTTCAAGCTGTTCCTAGCTGGCCTTGTCATACTCCCTTAGATGGCTGGTGCAACTGAAATGCAGGAAATCTTTAGAAAACGTGGATCCTCCGGTCCATCCGCACACCAGTCCCACTGACTGTGATCTGGAGCTCCTCAGAGGCCTACCGATTCCTTGACAGACAGACAGACACTTAACCTGCAGGCAGGCTTTGAATGGCATCCCAAGAGACAGAAAAAAGCCCACACCTCTCCTTTTATTTGCTTACCCAGCAGGCTGTTCAGTAATGCTTTGCACTGTGGGTAGGTGAACTGGGCATTGTGGGTAGGTAGTTTGCTGACTGAGCCTTAACATACAAGTGACTTCCTCCTTCACTACATTTCCCACAGTGCTTTGTTTCATGGCTTAATGAAACCAAACAAAAGTCTTAATAACATTAAATAAAATGGACACTAGAGGGAGCCAAACTCTTATTTAAATTACATCACATATATACACAGTAACTTAGGTGGCAAAAACTCCTGTGCTACATAAGGATACATGGAAAGAGGGTTCTAGTTAATTTAAGGAAGAAGAACAAAAAAAATGTGTGTGTGTGTGTGGGGGGGGGGAGCATGCATGCTCCGAACGCGCACTCCTCCCCGCTCTTTCTCCAACCGTCTGTGAGCCGTCCTGAGTATCTGAAAGCGCTGGGAACCACTGGCATCCCTGGACACATCAGCTGCCTCTTCATGAGTGAGAAGATCGTCTTCCCCACGAGCAGATGAACCACATTATTAATCCCACATGCGCTGACATCTCATACATCTTGTGAGTTACCAATTGTCTTTTATGGAATAAAATGTCTTAATAATGCTGCACTTAGATGGCACTGCTCTCCTTCTGTTTTTGCCTTCCACAGAGTTACTTCCAGCCTGTCACGAGCTGGCAGCCATCCACAGTCACCTTATCTAAGAACACTTCAACTGTCCTTGTGCCACATGAACTCGATGTGAAAGAGAGTTCTAATTACCCACTCTCTCTTTATTCAGCTGATCAAATGTACTTTCTGTAGCTTATTATGGAATACTTTTATGGGATTTTATTTATACAGATAATTCAGTAAAGACACATGACCAGTGTAGATAAGATGTTCCACCTTGTTTTGTGTCTGCCCGACCATGAGTACTAGGGATGAGCCGAACACCCCCCAGTTCGGTTTGCGGCAGAACATGCGAACGGACCGAAAGTTTGCACGAACATTAGAAACAATATTAAAGTCTATGGAACCTGAACGTCAGAAATCAAAAGTGCAAATTTTAAAGGCTAATATGCAAGTTATTGTCCTAAAAAGTGTTTGGGGACCCGGGTCCTGCCCCAGGGGACATGTATCAATGCAAAAAAAGTTTTAAAAACTGCAGTTTTTTCGGGAGCAGTGATTTTAATAATGCTTAAAGTGAAAAAATGAAAGTGAAATATTCCTTTAAATATCGTACCTGGGGGGTGTCTATAGTATGCCTGTAAAGTGGCACGTGTTTCCCGTGTTTAGAACAGTCCCTGCACAAAACGACATTTCTAAAGGAATAAAAGTCATTCAAAACTGCTTGCGGCTGTAATGTAATGTCGGGTCCCGGCAATATGGATGAAAATTATTGAGAAAAACGGCATGGGTACCCCCCCCACCATTACCAGGCCCTTTGGGTCTTGTATGGATATTAAGGGGAACCCCGCACCCAAATTAAAAAAAGAAAAGGCGTGGGGCCCCCAGGCCCTATATACTCTGAACAGGCGGTCCAAACAAAACAGGGACTGTAGGTTTGTTCTTAAGTTGAATCTGTTTGTAATTTGGAACAGGTACATTTAGAAAGTGTAGCTCCAGCCAAAAATCTTATTTTAAACTTTTTGGATAACATAGGGATGGGTTATCATAACCCCTGTAACATTTGTTTTGCTGTCTGTGCCACTGTTCAGAAGATTTCAGCTCACTTTCTGTCCCAATGACAATTGGATTTTGAAAATTTGGGGTTATTAGGGAAACAAGGATTGGTGATAAAGCATCAGTGGAGACACCTTTTTTCCATATTAACTCTAAAGCCTCGTACACACGACTGGTTTTCTCGTCAAGAAACTACAAGAAAACAGTTGGGAGAGCTTTCTTGCCAAGAAAACCGTTTGTGTGTATAGTTTCTCGTCGAGAAAACTGCCGGGAATCTCGACGAGAAAAATAGAGAACCTGCTCTCTATTTTCTCGTCAGGATTCTCGTTTTTCTCGTCGGGATTCTCGTCGGCCTGTTTCCCGACGAGAAAATTGGTCGTGTGTATGCTTTTCCGAGTCTTAAAAAATCGCACATGCTCAGAATCAAGTATAAGACGGGAGCGCTCCTTCTGGTAAAACTAGCGTTCGTAATGGAGATAGCACATTCGTCACGCTAAAAGGAACTGAAAGCACGAAGACTGAAAAGCGCAAATCGTCTCTCCCCAAACTTTTACTAACACGCGGTAACACGAGATCAGCAAAAGCAGCCCAAGGGGTGGCACCATTGGAATCGAACGTACCCTTTATACTGCCGTCGTACGTGTTGTACGTGACCGCGCTTTATGACGACGAGATTTGGAATTGACAGTGTGTATGCAAGGAAAGCTTGACAAGAATCTCGTCAAGCTTGACAAGAATCTCGTTGAGAAAAACAACAGGTTTTTTTACGACGAGATTCTCGGTCCTGTGTACGAGGCTTTACAGGAGAGAATTTCCCTTCCTAGGGATAGATTTCCTCTCACTTCCTGTTGTCTCCCTCCATTTGTAAGTAGGAGTCGTTTGTATGTCGGATGTTTGAAAGTAGGGGACCGCCTGTATATACTATACGGCCTGCCCTATATACTCTGCAGAAAATTGAGCCTTTGGGGGTGGTGGTGGTGCCACAACGCTGTAACCCCTCACAGATTCTCTTCTTGAGAGTAGAAACAAGCCCTGCTGTGAAATATTAGATCAAAAATTGTAATTACACGCCCCTGTTAAACAGGGGCAAAAAAATTGGGCCTTAGGCACTGGTGGTGGTGCCCTGAAACAAAAATGTTCTTAGAAGCTAACATGAACATTGAGGAGGAATAGGATAGTCACTCAGCATCAGCATAGGCAGTCTTCAAGGGATCTCACATTCATAGAATAATTAATCGGTTACATCAGCATCAGGTGCTTGGTAGCTGGTGATCCAAGACTGATTCATTTTTATAAAGTGAGCCGATCAACCGAGTCTGTGGACAGGCGCACTCTGTGATCGGTTACAAAGCCTCCAGCAGCACTGAATGTGCATTCAGATAGAACGCTGGATGCAGGACAGGCCAGTAGCTCAATTGCATATTGTGCAAGCTCTGGCCAGTGATCCATCCTCAAGACCCAGTAACCCAGTGGATTTTCAGTTGGAAAGGTCTCCAAGTCTGATCTTGCCCCTAGGTATTCCTGCACCATGTAAATCAGATGCTGGCGATGGTTGCTGGAACCGATCGGACCTTGGGGCTGCGGACTAAATAATTGTCTGAACGCATCAGTCAGACGGCCACCTTCTCCACCGCTCCTTCTGTGACTGACCGAAGCCTCAGCAACACGTTGTTCAGGACCAGGAAATTGTAACCTCCCAGGCTCTGGAAACGCATTGCGCAAACCTTTCTGCAAGGCCTCCCGAAGATGTTTCATCCTCTGCTCCCTCTGCGAAGGCTGGATAAGTTTCGCAACCTTACCCTTGTAACGTGGATCAAGGAGGGTTGCCAGCCAGTAATGATCCCTCTCCTTGATACCACAAATCCGAGGGTCCTTTCGCAGGCTTTGCAGGATCAGGGAGGCCATGCAATGTAGGTTTGCTGAGGCATTCGATCCGGAGTCCTCTGGGTCACTAAGGATGACATGATCCGCAGCCACCTCCTCCCAGCCACGTACAAGTCCATGGGTTTCTGGGGACTGAAAACGATCCCTTGAAGACTGCTGCTGATGCTGAGTGCTAGGCTCCACCTCCATGCTGACACAATCCTCATCCTCCTCCTCCTGTGTGGTCGGCGGGCCCGCAGGAATACTGTCTGGATAAAGGGGGCCTTGAGAGGTAAGGAAGTCCTCCTCTTCCTCCCTCTGTTCTGCCTCAAGTGCCCTGTCCATTATTCCATGCAACGTGTGCTCCAACAGAAAGACAAGAGGGACAGTATCACTGATGCATGCACTGTCACTGATCACCATCCTCGTGGCCTCCTAAAATGGTGACAGGACAGTGCATGCATCCTTCATCAGTAGCCACTGGCATGGCGAAAAAAAGCCAAGCTCCCCAGACCCTGTCCTGGTGCCATACTCACACAGGTACTCATTGATGGCCCTCTGCTGCGTGTGCAGCCGCTGCAGCATTGCCAACGTTGAGTTCCACCTGGTGGGCATGTCACAGATGAGGCAGTTCTTGGGCAGGTTGCATTCCTTTTGAAGGTCAGCCAGCCGAGCACTGGCATTATATGACAGGCGGAAATGCCGACAGACTTTCCTGGCGTGCCTCAGGAGATCCTGTAAGCCCGGGTACCTGCACAAGAACCGCTGCACCACCAAATTAAGGACGTGAGTCAAACAGGGAAAATGGGTCAAGTTTCCCTGTCGGAGGGCGGAGAGGAGGTTGGTGCCATTGTCGCAAACCACCATTCCTGGCTGAAGCTGGTTTGGCATCTGACCCTGCAGAGCTGACAGAATCTCTGCCCCAGTGTGGCTCCTGTCCTCTAAGCAGACCAACTCGAGCACCGCATGGCATCTTTTTGCCTGAGTGCTTGCGTAGCCCCTTGAACGCCTACAGAGCACCGCTGGTTCCTAGGACAAATCTGCAGAGGAGGAGGCCATAGAGGAAGAAGAAGAGGAGGGGTGGAGGAGAGAGGTGTGGCAGAATCACCGCTACTAGCATTTTGGAGGCGTAGTGGCAGAACAAGCTCCAAAAATACTGCACCCTGTCCTGCATCCTTCCCAGCTGCCAGCAGAGTTACCTAGTGCGCCATGAAAGAAAGGTAACGTCCCTGTCAATGCTTGCTGGACCATGAGTCAGCGGTAATATTCACCTTACAGCTGACCGCCCTGTCCAACGAGGCCAAGACATTGCCTTCCACATGCCGGTAGAGAGCCAAAATGGCGTTTGGGAACCTGCCACTGAGGTACCGCACATTCCACAAATTTGCGAAAAGGGGGCAGAGTCTACCAGCTGAAAAGGAAGCAGTTGGAGTGCTAGCAATTTAGCCAAACTAGCATTCAGACGCTGAGCATGTGGATGGCTGGGACCGAATTTCTTTCGATGGTTTAGCAACTGGGGTAGGGAAATTTTTCTGCTACAATTGGATTTAGGTGTACCGCTAGCAGATTGCCCGCAAGTGCTTGGGACACCTAATTCTACACCTTCATTCCTCTCAGTGCAGTTTTCTGAGAGAACTAAAGGTATAGTGGGGTTGGAGATCCCAGCTAATGAGGAGCAAGGAGAGGTCTGCCTTTTTCTTTGGTGTGGGTCTTTTAAGTACTGTTGCCAACGGACTGCATGGGAGGTCGACATATGTCTGGTCAAGCATGTGGTGCCCAAGCGGCTGCTGTCTTGGCCACGCTTGATACGCTTCAGACATATGTTGCAAAGAGCAACGGTGTGATCTGCTGCACACGTCTCAAAAAAGGCCCACACCAAAGAACTTTTCAAAATATGCAGGGAGTCAGCAGCGCCCTGCACATGCGTAGCTCTGCGGTGTGATGCAGTCGGGTGGCTGCCCTTAAGCTGGCCTCTGGAGGGCATCCTGCCTCATTGGAGATGTACCTCCTCCTCCTCCTCTCTTCTATCAGGCACCCACGTAGACTCAGTGACCTCATCATCCCCTCCCTCCTCGTCGATGGAGCAAACTTGGCAGTTGTCAGAAAAGGGTACTCACTGAGGCTGAGATACAGAGAGTGGCTCATTCTTGTGACTAAGAATGAGATGGGACAGAGGGTGGATGGCACAAAGAGGCACAAGCTACCAGTAAGCTGAGCAGGACTTGCGTGAAGGTCACAGAAGACAGGTACAGGAACTGATGGTGGTCAGATCTCAGCTGGTGTAGTTGTGCAGAAAGTCCTGAGCAGGCCGGGGGTCAAACACCCAACAGGAGGGAAGTCCAAAGGCAAGCAGAGGGTCAAGTACTGGAGAATGGAGGTAATCCGGGTCACAGGCAAGATGGTCAGGTGCAGGAGGCTGGCAGCAAAGTCCGGGTCACAAGCAGAGGGTCAAACACAGGAGACAGCAGCGAAGTCCAATAAGCAAGCCAAGGGTTAGGTCAGGAGAGATCAGGGTAGTCAAGAGGCAATCCGGGTCACAGCAGTAGATCAGGCAGGCAGGAAAAAGGAACTTGATACACAGGAAGCTGAAGACAAAACAGCAATTTGCTTGGAGATTTGCTCAGCTTATATAGGCAGCCAGGATGTCATGTGACACGCTGAATCAGATTGAGGCTGTTTACTTCCTGACAGGCAGCCAGGATGTCATGTTGGATTGCAGCTGTTTATTTCCCTGACGGTGCCCCCCCCCCCCCCGAGGCGCGGCCTCCGGACGCCCAAGCTGGACATCAATTCTGGGTGTTCCCGATGGAAAGCCTGAATTAAACGTGGGGCGTGAAGGTTCCCAGGAATTATTTTCTGGAGGATACCCCTTCCATTTTATCAAGTACTGTAATTGTCTACCCCTCTTCCTGCAGTTCAATATGGCCTCCACTTCAAACTCATCTTCCCCATCCACTTCGACTGGTGGAGGAGGTGATTCCTCTCTCCCTGAGAAGGGACAGGGAGTTACTGGTTTTAGTAAGGATGCATAGAAGACTGGATGAATCCTGTAAGAAGTGGGTAAGTTCAGTTCAAAAGCTACAGGGTTCACCATCCTCTTAATTTCAAATGGTCCTATAAATTTTGGGCCCAACTTCCGAGAAGGACAAGGCAGCCTAAGGTGTTTGCTGCAGATTGTCACACCTTTTCACCTGTTTTAAAAGCTGGGTTCTCTTTTCTCCCTTTATTGTAATGTTTTTTGTAATGTGTCCTGGATTTCTTGAAAGTTCCTTTGAATAACGGCTAACCGGTCTTGTGCAGCAGGAACCGATGTTTCAGGAATGGAGTTTGGAAGGAAGGAAGGATGGAATCCAAAATTCGACCAGAAGGGTGTTTGGTTAGTGGCAGTATGGATGGAGTTGTTATACGCAAATTCTGCGTACGGAAGTAGAGAGGACCAATCATCCTGGGAGCTGGAACAAAAGCAACGGAGGTACACCTCTGATGAAGTCACGTGGTGTGACGTAACATGTAATTGCCGGAACTACAGGATAGACACAAGGAAGTGTCACTCGACACACGCTGTTCTCTGTTTTTAATTTTTTTAATTTTTATATTGCATCTGTTTACCTCCTTATTTGCTTGTTACCAATATATACTGGATTACACTATGGGAGCCCCTCTCTTTGTATTGTTTCCTCATTGAGAGAGTCATTTTTGGATGCCTCCAGCTGCCCCCTGAAACACCGGATCTGAGTGGAACTGCAGGGAGAGACGGCGTTACAGGGACCAAGGAGTAATGCCGCGTACACACGATCGTTTTTTTCGACGGTGAAAACACCATCGAGAAAATCGACGTGAAAAACGAGGAACAGCTTGTTCCCCCCACACACGGCCGTTTTAAATTACATTTTTTTTTTGCTCGAAAAAAACGACCGTGTGTGGGCTCCGCGGCAGTGTTTCCCTATGGGAAAACTGCCGTGGAAAAAAACAACGGGAATCACGACGAGAAAAATTAGAGCATGTTCTAATTTTTCTCGTCGTGATTAATGCTGTTTTTCCCGTCGAGAAAAACGACAAAAAGCCCACAGACGATCGTTTTTCTCGTCCAAAGGAAAAAATGACATTTTTCTCGATGGGAAAAACGGTCGTGTGTACGCCGCATAAGAGATATCTGAAAGGCTTTCATTTGTCTGAATTGCAGTAAGAGCTCTGTGAGCATTAAGCTGTATGAGGATTTCCTTGATAGAAGATTGCCTTTGATAGAAGAAGAGGGCCAATGTCTATAGGATTATGTGATTGGAGCCACACTCACTGAAGAAATATAGGACACTTGTGCACTTTATTTATCTATTCATTTATTCATTCATTAATTTATCCATTTGGACTATTCTGCACATTGTTCACTATGTGAACACTGGATCATGTGTATTCACTTTATATGATTGTTGATTTTTTGTTACTTGCACAGAACACTTTGCACGATTGCACTTTACCTAGCTATTTTGCACACACTTGATACACCATTGGAGATTTTCCTATTTATACTCCATTTTTTGACACAGGAGGGATTTGCGCTTATTATTTATTATATTTTATTTCTGTTATTGGTGATATTTTGTTGCACTGCAGATTGAGCAGCATTCCCAGTATTATTATATTATTCACGAGGCAGGCGCAGTAGACCCCACTTTATCAACGGAGGTACTGTTCCAAAGTTTGATTTGTTCTCTCCGTCTGGCCATTGCTTTGGGGATGATACGCGGAAGAGAGGCAAATCTTGATTTCCAGAGCTTTACAAAGTTCCCTCCAGAACTTGGAGGTAAATTGACTACCCCCTATCAGAGGTAATGCTGTCAGGTACTCCATGGAGCCTTATAATCTCTTTAATAAAAATTTTAGTTGTGTCCAGAGCATAGGGGGTGCCCACCGTGGGAAGGAAGTGTGCCATCTTGGACATGTGGTCGACAATGACCAGGACAGTGGTGAACCCTTCTGAGGTAGGTAGGTCAACAATAAAGTCCATGGGGACCTCAGACCAAGGCCGCTCTGGAATGGGTAAGGGCCTTAGTAATCCCCAGGACTTGGTATTTGTCCCCTTACTGGCACGAAATACATGACGTAATTTTTACAGTTCTGTCTCCACCCGGGCCACCAAAACAAATGCGAGACAAGCTCTGAAGTCTTTCGTGTACCGAAATGACCAGACAACTTATGGTCATGGAGCATCTTCAGGGTAGAGGGTCTTGCCTCCAGTGGGACAAAAAAAATAATTCTGGCCCAAAGCAGGTTATCCTGTTTTCTCAAGGAGGGTACTTCAGGGTCTGTACAGTGACTGGATGTCAGTTTAATGGTAGTCATCAGGTCGGTATGTGCCAGCAAGGAAAAATTCTGTGGGGAAAGAATGGTACTTGGTTCTGTAGATTGAGGAGATTCGGGAACATCCGGGAGAGTGCGTCTGCTTTTCCATTCTTGGTACCAGGCCTGTAGGAAATGTGAAAGTTAAACCTAGGAAAAAAAAAAAAAGAGCCCACCGAGCCTGCCTGGGCCTTAAGCGTTTAGTAGTCCTGAGGTATTCTAAGTTTTTGTGATCCGTGAAAATCATAATGGCATGAAACGCACCCTCCAGCAGATATCTCCACTCCTCCCAGGGCAAACTTGATGGCCAGCAGTTCCCGGTCACCTATGTCATAGTTTTTTTCCGGATTGCTTAACTTCCGGGAGGCGAAAGCCACAGGATGAAGGTGGCGGTTTCCGAGGCATCCACCTCCAAAACGAACGACAAAGCTGGATCTGGGTGCTTTAGGATTGGCGCAGTAGTGAACAAGTCTTTGAGCTTAAAGAAAAATGCTTTGTTGCGCTAAATCAAAAAAAGGAAAATAAAATACAGCAGCTAACACAATATTGTTGGATACAATGGATAATAATGGAAATTAAGGTGTAGCGCTAAAAGTAAAGATAAAAAAGTTCATGTGTATCACTCCAATATATGGCAATTGGAATGTGGATCCAGTCCAAAAAGTCCAGGAAAGAAGAGGAAATCAAGTGCAAAGGTAATGAGAGAGCCGCCACCAGCACCCAAACACACTGACCCTTACCATCAGTACATATATAATGCACATGTAGGATATTCCAAACCAAGAAACAGATGGAACTCTCAAATTTCAAGGTAATTGATCTTTCAAAGAAAACTTCCACCAATCCTCCTTCTATGGACTTATGGACTTATTAAATCAAGGTGAGCTTGGAAATCAGCAAGGAATAAAACCACAGCAGCTCCAATGGCATGAAAACATGTGTGAGAAATGAAAGCAAAACACAGCTCATTGCGCAGTGATCCCAACAAGCAATCATTTATTTTCAATGGTGTATGAATGCACTCACATGTAAGATATAAAAGTAGGCATGTAATTAGGAAAGCGACCCGCGCTTCGTACCAGTAAGATGGCGCTCTTCCGTCTGACCGTCCAACAGCAATACAGCGTTAGCCTTCCTCCACTGGCCCGACGTTTCTTCACCAACATGTGTCATCAGGGGCGTGACACACGTTGGTGGAGAAAACATTCCAATTGCCATATATTGGAGTGATACACATGAACTTTTTTATCTTTACTTTTAGCGCTACAAGTCTTTGAGCTTGACAAAGGCGTCTTGGGCTTCCTGGGACCACTGAAAATGGGAGTGCTGACAGGTGAGTTGGGTAATGGGTGCGACAATGGAAGAGAAACCAACAATGAACCTTCTGTAAAAGTTATCGAACCCAATGAACCGCTGCTCCCCCTTCTTATCTACTGGAGCCGGCCACTCCTGAATTGCCTTGACCTTTTGGGGGTCCATTGCGACCCCATGAGTGGAGATTATGAACCCAAGAAATTGCACCACAGTTTTTTCAAATTCCCATTTTTCCGCTTTGAGATACAAATTGTGTTTCCTAAGGATGGTAAGGACAGTCTTTACATGAACCCGGTGTAATTCGATGGTAGCGGAAAAAATGAGAATGTCTTCCAGGTAAACGACTAAAAAGTTATCTAGGTACTCCCGAAAAATGTCATTTACCAGGTTCTGGAAAGTGGCCAGGGCATTGCATAGTACAAACTGCATCACCAGGTACTCGTAGTGCCCAAACATGGATCTGAAGGCGGTCTTCCACTCATCTCCCGGGCGGATTCGTATGAGGTTATAGGCACCTCCTATGCTCTGGACACAACTACAATTTTTATTAAAGAGATTATAAGGCTCCATTGAGTACCTGACAGCATTACCTCTGATAGGAGTACTCAATTTACCTCCAAGTTCTGGAGGGAACTCTGTAAAGCTCTGGAACTTAAGATTTGCCTCTCTTCCGCGTATCATCCCCAAAGCAACGGCCAGACGGAGAGAACAAATCACACTTTGGAACAGTACCTCCATTGCTTTTGTTCCAGCTCCCAGGATGATTGGTCCTCTCTACTTCTGTATGCAGAATTTGCGTATAACAACTACATCCATACTGCCACTAACCAAACACCCTTCTGGTCGAATTTTGGATTCCATCTGCATAAGAATAATAAAGCCTAACTGTTTGAGGTTTACATCTGTGTGGACATTGCATTACTACAGACTTTCCTACCTGGACAATGCAGCTGAAGAAGTAACGTGCAAAACCCAAAACGAATCAGCGGCCCTGAAGAGGGTATTGCTACACGTGGGAGCTCGTCCGGGATATTTGCTGCTGCCTCTAACAACCGGATTGCTGTTCTTTTACTATTTGGAAAGTCTGCCATTGATAAAGTGTTGGACTGTGCTTTTACCGAGAGAAGAAGGGGTCAAGGGGCACGGATCGCTTTGTGAGCTGCATAGTTCATGGGCGGGCCAAAAAGAAGAAAGCCCGCGAGCTACGTGCAACAAGAACTAAGTGGGAGGAGTCCCCGCCACCTGCATGCTACACGTGGGTGCATTTGGCGCCAAGGGCAGAGATTGTGGACTGAGCAAGAAGAGCAGTATGTCGTCGGTTTTATGGGCCCCAGCTATAACGGGACCCAGGATGCTCCATATACCTACAACCATGGACACTTCTCAGATCAGAGCCCCGCTTACTGATACGGGGATCCAGCTAAAGCCCCGGGGCCGTTTTACTCTATACACGAGTCGGGATGTGGAGGCCCTAGGCATGCTCTGTCCTGGATGTAACGGACTGGCCGTGCAGTTGCGCCCTTTTGGACGATGCCTAACCTGCGGGGAGTTTCTTTTTGAAGTGGAACAACCCACCGAACCACCCCGTGCTTATCGGGTGGACTGGATTTCAGGCACCGTCACTCTCGAGGAGGCCGCCTTCACCCCAGCGGTCCAGCCCGCGCGCACTGCAGATGCCACGGCAAGGAAGTCCGGAGTGAATGTTGCTACCACCATGGAGCCACCAGCAGACCTCGCAGCGGACGCTGTCACCGCCTCTACCTGTGTCTCCATCCCGCCTGCCAAAAAGAAGGTGGGCTACGTGAAGGCCTCCCGCGGCCGTGGTCGAAGCCTGCCCCAGCGCCTGCCGGAACCGGACCTCGTGAGCGGTGAAGTCTCTGGGAAGTCCACAACAGGGACCGGTAAGGAGGCTGGGGGAAAAGTGACTGTTTTTGCCAGAAACGACTTACCTGCCGAGGAGTTGGATTCCTCGGAATTGGAATCCTCCTTAGATGTTGGGGATGATGAGCTGATTGAGGCTGTATTTCTAGAGAAGGGATGGGACAACCACAGATGTATTACCCCGCTCCGCAGCCTCCGAGAGGGCTCACCTATGAGTTCTGGGGACACTACACCCCGGGTGGAAACCCCTACCCCTGTTGTAAAGAAGGAGGCTGTACCCAATGACGGGCCCTGGCCTCAATTTGCTACGGATTTGGTCCGAAGGTCACCGGACTCATATGTGTTACCCGGGATGGGAGACCCTGGGACTTTACCTAGGCTCGCTCGCCTGCAGCGAATCTTAATGAAGCGGGTAGCTACCGAGTACGGCTTGGAGTTCCCCTACGTGCCCAAATAACTTATGTTGGATATCGAAGCTCATCGCAAGCAATGGTACGGGGACGCCATCTGGGACGCCATCTGGGACTATCTTAACCACTTGCCGCCCGCCCTATAGCGGATTGACGGCGGCAAAGTGGTTTCAAAATCCTGACTGGACGGGGGCGCGCATCGCATCGCGGCGATCGTTGTTGCAGGGTGTCAGTCTTTACCGATCTAGGTAAAGAGTCTCCGACGGAGACTCTTTACCACGTGATCAGCCGTGTCCAATCACGGCTGATCACGATGTAAACAGGAAAAGCCAGTCATCGGCTTTTCCTCACTCGCGTCTGTCAGACGCGAGTAAAGGAGAGCCGATCGGCTGCTCCTCTGACAGGGGGGGTTTGTGCTGATCGATTATCAGCGCAGCCCCCCAAGGATGCCCACACTGGACCACCAGGGATGCCACTGGACCACCAGGGATATCACCAGGGATGCCCACCACCAGGTATGCCTCCCTAGACCACCAGGGATGCCATTCTGTGCCCCTAATGGATGCCAATCAGTGCCCAAAATGGATGCCAATCAGTGCCCACAATGGGCAGCACTGATTGGCAGGCATTATTGTTTGGCACTGATTGGCATCCATTAGTACCACATTACAGTACAGTGCCACCTATCAGTGCCCATCCATGCCCATCCGTGCCGCCTATCTGTGCCCATCCGTGCCGCCTATCTGTGCCCATCTGTGCCCATCCATGCCGCATATCTGTGCCCATCCGTGCCGCCTACTGGTACCCATCCATGCCGCCTATCGTTGCCCATCCGTGCCGCCTATTTGTGCCCATCCGTGCCGCCTCATCGGTGCCCATCCGTGCCGCCTCATCGGTGCCCATCCGTGCCGCCTTATCAGTGCCCGTCAGTGCAGCCCCATCAGTGCCCATCAGTGAAGGAGAAAACGTACTTATTTACAAAGTTTTGTAACTGAAACAAAAAAAAAAAATTTCTACATTTTCGGTCTTTTTAAAAACAATTTTAGCAGAAAAAAAAATCGCAGAGGTGATCAAATAACACAAAAAGAAAGCTCTATTTGTGGGAAAAAAAATGATAAAAATTTAGTTTGGGCACAGTGTATCACAACCGCGCAATTGTCATTCAAAGTGCAACAGCGCAGAAAGCTGAAAATTGGTCTGGGCAGGAAGCTGTATAAGTGCCCAGTATGGAAGTGGTTAAAGTACCCAAGCCATTTAGAAATCTTGAACACTCGGTCACTATGGCCGACCTATTTAAAGGGTGCCGTCTGGACTGGGGCTATGGCCGGAACATTCACGCTGATCGGGTTGTACTCCGCTGTCCAGGAAGGGAGTATGCAGTGTATTTTATTACAACCCTGGACAAACAGTGGAATTCAGGGAACTTTGCCTGATCCAAGTTTCTATCTGTGACATTTTAATATGGAAACTGGACTTTATTCTTTACCTCCTGTTTTCCTACAAGTGGAGAACGCTCTGAAAAAGGTGACTTTGTTCTCTGTCCTAAAACAGTGTTGCTTTGAAAAAAAAAAAGAGACAGAGAACGTTTTTTTTATATCTCTGAAGGACAGTCTTTCCCTCCTCTAACTGAACTTTGAGGGTTTTGTCAGATAGAGTAAGGACGCCGTGTTCAACATTGGTTCCTGTGTGCATATAATTCAACCCCTGCTTAAAATTGAAATTTTGATGCCTTTAACACTAGGTGGCAGTGGTTTGCTAAATCAGGGAAAATTTTCATTGTTATCACAGCAATTAAAACTTAAAGAAGGAAAGCTGCACCTTCTCGGGGATACAGTTTTACTTCTGTGTACAGTTATCTAATAATTTAGGATTATGTGTTTGCTATGTATGTTTTTTTTCGTCTTCTCTTAGGAACCGGATCTGCTGTCAAGACCATCGGAGAATGGGGTGGGATTAGACATTGTGTATTATATTTAGATGTCAAATATGGAGAGTTATACCATTCCTTATATTGCGTACTGTGTATTTTCTTTCCTTTTCTTCTCCCCTTCCCAGTTCTTTTTGGTTCAGGCACCAAAACCTCAGGCTTGAGTTTTTTTTTTTTTTTCTCCAGCCACTGGGGACAGTGTCTTTTTTGAGAGGGGGGTGTATATAGCGCCCATCCCAAAAGGTTGGGACGCTATTTAAATTTAGAGGGATGTCTGAGCCAGTAGATGGGCTCAGATGGTTGATAATTACACTCAAATTCGCCTCTGTCTCAGTTATGGTTTGTCTGGTAGTGATTTCCCTTTTTGCCTGTAGGTGACGTTACCACCTCAGGCACTTGTTGGAACACGGGCAGATCATGGTACATTGAGTGGTCCCTCTCAGCAGTGGTATAGTGGGAGTGGTCAACCCGCTGTGCCTGCTGGGAGGGAATACTTAAATGGCAGACGCCATTGATTGGGGTTCATTCTCGCCCCACAGCCCTCCAGGGCAACTTTATTAAGGAGGGATCGATTACACTACAAGCCCTGCAGTTCGCCGGATTGGCTTAAAGACTCTTTAACTGTAAGGCTGGAAGTTTTGGACTTTGAAATCCTGTGGCAGAGGATTCCTGGACTATCCATTGCTCAACTTCAAACAGGTCTGTGGCAGAGATTTTGTACATTTAAACAGGTCTGTGGCAGAGACCTTCTCCACCTTGGGCAGTCTGTGGCAGAGACTGCCCTCTTGCTGATTCGTGTGTCATCCCGGCTGCTAGGCCATGTGAGAGGGGACTACCCGGGTGACCAATGCCCACTCTAGCATTGAGAGTGATGAGTGACTTTGGACTTCTACCTTTGTCAACTTTTGTGGCGAGTGCCTGAACCTTCCCCTACTCTTCTATACCTCCTACTTCTCAAAGTTTACTGCATAAGAAAAATAAAGCCTAACTGTTTGAGGTTTTACATCTGTGTGGACATTGCATTACTACAGACTTTCCTACCCGGACAACGCAGCTGAGAAGGTAACGTGCAAAACCCAAAACTAATCAGCGGCCCTGAAGAGGGTATTGCTACATACTCTTTCACAAACCTTCTGATTTAGGATTGCAAAATGTATTTAAATCTCTAGAAAGATGCTTTCTAGTGTGTGAAGTCTATTGTATGAGTATATACCGTTGAAATAAACATTTTAAAGCTACAAAGCATATAAAACCTGTGCGTTATGAATGCAGAAAGCAGACTTACATACTGTATGTTTAGAACAGAAGAACTGTATTTTATTTTAGGGATTGCCTTTTATTTAAATACAAGATAAATATAAAATGTTACATGTCAGTGAAACCTATTTGTACTTTTACAGGTACTTGGAAAACAAAACTAATCTCAGCACACCTGCAGACTTCTTTTCAAAAGGTGTTACTCTCATCCTTGTGCACACACAACGTGCTAGTGCCCTGATGTGTACAAGTTCTGGCCTGCCCCCATGTAACCTGCCCTTATTCATTGAGCTATCTCAAATGCATAGTATTCCATAAGCTGGCAAATTCAAGGGGAACTTCTGTGTGTTTATTGGGATAGTGTCTTGGGTCACTGAACCAGGATTTGGCTCATAGCACTACAGGTGTAAACTAAAGAACAGCTAATCCTTATCTTGACATTTCTCCTTTATCAGGCAAGAAATCTTATTCAACTGCACAGCCACTTGAGGTACCCATACATGGTGAGAAATGTCAGATGTTCAGCAAAATACCCTAAATCAGTGGGGTAAAAGTTGGCCATGTTCACCAAAATGTATGCAATTTAAATGTGAGATGTTAAAATGTGCATAAAAGAGTCAGACCGCAGCCCTCCCACACAAAAAAGCAACCCAGCTTTCAAGTGGTCCAACACCCCTTCAACCCCCTCCCCGAACACTACTCCAATCAACAGCTCTGCTCAGGGAAGGAAAGCGCTTTTGATTAGATCAGTATTGGCAAAAGAGGGAAGGCAAGATCCCGCAAACCATCATAGCTGTACGTCAGTCCCTTTAAGCGGGATAGCAGGCGTGCACCCGCTGCATCGCGGGGGTGCCGATGCTCGTGACCGGCGGTCACAAACCCCGGGCACGAGAGACAGAACAGGGACACGTGTGTGTATACACACAAATTCCTGTTTCTTTTTCGTACATCACGGGACACAGAGCGACTTAGTCATTACTAATGGGTTATATAGTTTACCTTCAGGTGCTGGCACTGGCAACTTCCAAACCGGAAGTACCCTCCCCTATATAAGCCCCTCCCATCCGGGAGCACCTCAGTTTTTTGCCAGTGTCTAAGGTGTTGGCCAAAGAGTAACATGTGTTTTCCAGGGCTTGCGTACAGGTTCTTTTACGGGCCTTAGTAAGCTGTTCCGGATCCCACCAAAAAAGCTTCATAGCTAAACGGTCGGTACCCGGGCCTTGCAACAGAAGAGCAAGGTTTTGCCTGTAATGCCTCTCTTAGGAGGGCTGGACCCTGGGATCCAGAGCTCTGGTCATACCCACGACCAAGATGTTTTCTGTGCAGGGTGCTATACAGGTCCAGGGGAGTGGAATCCTTGGGAACCCGGTCCCTGAAGGTTTAATTACAATGCCTGCCGTGATAGGTGAAGTTTGGGCTTCTGTGGACCAAACAGAGTCCTGCGGCGGGGAACAGGTAAGTGGGGGCCCCCAGGAACTTGGTTCTATTGGGGGACCCCCAAGCCTAATTTGTCTTTCTGTCTGTTACCTAACGGTATTCCCGCTAATATCTGTGTATGCCTGTAACTACTGAAAAATGTAAAATTTTAATAGTAGTCAAGAAAAAAAAAAAAAAAAGAGAGGACCGCGGTACCTGTGTTAAACCACTAGAGGCCGCTGTGGTCCATTTTTTCTTGTCATGTGGATCTTTGGTTTTCTCAAGTCAAAAAGATCCAGGCAGTTGGTAAGTTCTCTGTGGGAATCCACTTCCTTTGCCCTGTTGCTGCGCTCATCCACCGCACAGGCCCTCCGGCAAAAAGGGCCCTGGCTCCTAGTCCCTGCTTGGTTTTCGAAAAGGGCGCCAATGGCGCACGGGCGCGCGCGCGGGCGCGTGCACGCGCCTCCTATGAAAAAAAAGGGGCGGGGCGGGTGGAAGGCGCTCGATGCACGCCGCGGCGCTTCTGCGCATGTGCAGGCGTCCCAGCATGTATAAAAGACACAGTACAAGTGTCAGCTGGATGCAAACAGAGCTAGCAACAAACAGTGGCACACAGAGGCGGTTGATGCAGGCATCCCCATAGAAAGGCACTTTAGTGGACACCAGCTGGTATATAGCAGCAACTGTGTTAGACTATTACCAGCAAAATTGGTGTATGACGACGGGAATACCTCAGCTTTGTGCTTAAAGGATATGTCGTCCAGACGCTCCGGAAATAAGTCTTCCAGGAAGCCAAAGGGGTCTCCATCGGGCTCTGAGGATATTGGGCATGCTTGTACTGCACCAATCTCCCCTGAGAATTCAGAGGTCAGTAGCCGTAGGAACCCCGCAGGAGTGCCTGGTGCTGCGGCTGTCCCCAGTCCACCTGCTCCTGTATATATAACAGAGGAGGTTTTATCCTCAACTCTGGGAGGATTGGAAGAGAGATTAACAGCATTGATCGCTGCTTCCCTGTCACAGGAAAAGCGCGTCCGATCTCCGTCTCCTCCTTCAGAGTGCCTGTTAGTGGAGGAACAGCCCCACACAGAGATCGACCTACCTGAAGGGGATCAGGATGAGGTTGATTCAGTTATGGAGGAATCAACAGTGGAAGAACCTTTCTCAGCATCTCAGGCTGAAAGATTATGGGTTCAGTCTCTGACTAACATGGTCCGATCAGCATTTAAAATGCCTCTGGCGGAACCATCAACCACTACGGTTTCCTCGCTGGGGTCGCTGAAAGCTCCCCAGGCTGTCTGTTCCTTCCCAATCCACCCTTTATTGGAAGGGCTTATTTACCAGGATTGGGAGCATCCTGATAAAATATTTACTCCCCCCAAGAGATTTTCGGTGATCTATCCCATGGAGGATAAGTTCATAAAAAAATGGAGGGTCCCTACAGTGGACGCAGCCATCTCTTCTGTGAACAAATCACTGACATGTCCAGTAGATAATGTTCCAATGTTCAAAGACCCAATAGATAAAAAATTGGAGTCTTTACTAAAATCTGCTTTCTCTACAGCAAGCATGGTGACACAACCTGCGGTAGCAGCGATTGGAGTCTGCCAAGCGGTGAAAGATCAGTTGAAACAAGTCTTAAGGGACTTACCAGATCAGCAGGCTCTTGCCCTAGCTGACCTACCTAGAGCCTTGTGTTTTGCGGTGGACGCCATAAAGGATACAATCCAACAGGCCTCCCGCTTTACGCTGTCTGTAGTACATATGCGTAGGCTTCTATGGCTCAAAAACTGGTCTGCTGAAGCTCCCTGTAAGAAATTGCTGGTTAGCTTCCCATTTCATGGAGAACGCTTATTTGGAGAAGATCTGGACAAATATATCCAGAAAATTTCTGCCGGTAAAAGTTCACTCTTACCGGTTAAGAACAAGAGTAGAAGTCCTTCTTTTAAGAGGCCTACTTCTCCAGTCCCTGGCACATCGGCTGTGAAACAGTTCCGACGGCCTCCGCGGTCAAATTCAGGGGGCAGAAATCAGGGACAATCACAGGGTAACAAGAAACCCTGGGTCAAGAGAGGTACAAAACCTCCCCCCAAGTCATGAAGGGTTGCCCCCACTCAATCGGGTGGGGGGAAGACTTCAGTTGTTCACAGAGACCTGGCGGGACACCATCAGAGACAGATGGGTGCTCTCCGCAGTAAGTCTGGGATACAAGCTGGAGTTAAAAGACACTCCTCCTGCCCAATTTATGAGGTCAAACGTGCCAAGCGATCCCCAGAAGAGAGGATCCCTCCTTCTGGCACTAGAACAACTATTGCTCCAAGGTGTAATCATGAAGGTTCCCCTGGAAGAAAGTGGGTTCGGGTTTTACTCGAACTTTTTCACAGTCCCCAAACCTAATGGGGACGTGAGGCCCATATTAAATCTAAAAGGGCTAAACAAGTTCCTAAATATCAGGACTTTTCGGATGGAGTCGATCCGATCGGTGGCCACCGCCCTACAAGGGCAGGAATGGTTAGCCTCGATCGACATAAGGGATGCTTATCTGCATATTCCCATCTTTCCGGCCCACCAGAAATTTCTACGCTTTGCAGTAGAAGGGCGCCATTTTCAGTTCAGAGCCTTACCTTTCGGTCTGGCCACAGCACCACTAGTGTTCACAAAAATTCTGGCCCCACTATTGGCCAATCTAAGAACACAAGGTGTAACGATAATGGCATATCTAGACGACCTGCTACTAATAGACCACTCAGTGGAAAAGCTGGAAGTAGCTATTCACAAGACAATCAAGTATCTGGAATATCACAGTTGGATTATCAACCGGGACAAGTCAGCTCTAAGACCAGTCAGAAGTCTGGAATACTTAGGGCTAAGGCTGGATTCAAATCAGAGAAAGATTTTCTTACCTCCAGAAAATGTGTCGTCTTTAAAAGATTTGACCCACTTAGTGGGTACAAAAAGAAAACCATCCATACGCCTGTGCATGAGGCTGCTGGGAAAAATGGTGGCTTCATTCGAAGCAGTACCCTACGGTCAATTCCATTCAAGGAACTTGCAGAGGGCCATACTGTCAGCCTGGAACAAAAAAGTTCAGGCTTTAGACTTACCAATGTCCCTGTCCCCTTCCGTTCGCAAGAGCCTCCATTGGTGGTTGGTGCCCCAGAATCTGGAAAAAGGGAAACCCTTCAGTCCGGTTTCTTGGAAGGTGGTCACTACAGATGCCAGCCTCATAGGCTGGGCGGCAGTACTGGAGCAATGGTCTCTCCAGGGCAAGTGGTCAGAAGCAGAGAAGGCCCTGCCCATCAATCTCTTAGAGATATGAGCAGCCCGGTATGCCCTAGTAGCATGGACATCCAAACTCCAAGGGTCCCCTGTCAGAATTCAATCAGACAATGCCACAGCAGTGGCATATATCAATCACCAGGGTGGCACCAGGAGTCGTGCAGCCCAGAGGGAAGCGAATTGCATCCTGGAATGGGCAGAAAGATATGTCCCAGCCATATCCGCGGTTTTCATCCAAGGAGTGGAAAATTGGAAAGCGGACTTTTTAAGTCGCCAGCAATTATGCCCGGGGGAATGGTCTCTTCACCCCGAGGTTTTCCAGGCAATATGCCAGCGGTGGGGAACACCGGATGTAGATCTGCTAGCATCCAGATTCAACGCAAAGGTGGACAGATTTGTGTCTCGCACAAGGGATCCCCTAGCTTGCGGCTCGGATGCCCTAGTGTTCCCTTGGGATCAGTTCAAGCTGATATACGCATTCCCACTGCCACAATTGTTACCGCGATTAATCCGCAGAATCAGGGTAGAAAAGAAACCAGTGATTCTGGTGGCTCCAGCGTGGCCCCGAAGGGCATGGTGCGCGGAGATTGTAAAAATGTCAGTGAGGAGTCCTTGGACCCTCCCACATCGTCCGGACCTGCTGTCGCAAGGACCGATATACCACCCTTCCTTACCAGCCCTAGGTTTGACGGCCTGGCTATTGAAGCCCACATTCTGAAAAAGAGAGGGCTCTCTAATCCTGTGGTATCTACCATAATCAATGCCAGGAAGCCGGTATCCAGGCAGATCTAATATAGGATCTGGAAGGCGTACATTACATGGTGTGAGGCCAAGAAATGGCATCCACGTAAGTACGTAATAGGTAGGATTTTGGACTTCCTACAGTGGGCTGTAGATAGGAAGCTGGCCTTGAGTACTATCAAGGGTCAGATTTCGGCCTTGTCAATATTTTTTCAAAGGCCCTTGGCTTCGCATTCACTAGTCAAAGCTTTCATACAAGGAGCGATGCGTATTAGCCCTCCGGTTAGTATTCCCATATGTCCATGGGACTTAAACCTGGTTCTGTCGGTTCTACAGAAACAACCGTTTGAACCATTGCAACACATTTCCTTGGTTCTTCTCCCCAGGAAATTGATTTTCTTAGTAGCCATTTGTTCGGCTAAAAGAGTATCGGAATTAGCCGCCTTGTCCTGTAAAGAGCCATATCTGGTTGTCCATAAGGACAGAGTAGTATTACGTCCTCATCCAGCCTTTCTTCCTAAGGTGGTATCGAGGTTTCATTTGAACCAAGATGTGGTTCTTCCTTCTTTTTTCCCCAAACCTAGCTCGGTAGAGGAAAAGTTATTGCATTCTTTGGATGTAGTAAGAGCAGTTAAAGCTTATCTAAAAGCCACTGCTCAGATTCGCAGAACGGATACTTTGTTTATTCTGCCGGAAGGCCCCAGAAAGGGTCAGGCAGCATCAAAATCTACTTTAGCCAAGTGGATTCGACAGGTCATAATACAAGCCTATGGCTTGAGAAAGAGACCGCCTCCATTCAAAGTTAGGGCGCACTCCACAAGAGCAGTTGGAACTTCATGGGCAGTGCATCACCAGGCCTCCCTGGCTCAAGTCTGTAAGGCCGCAACATGGTCTTCAGTACACACGTTTACTAGATTCTACCAGGTAGACGTTAGAAGTCAGGAGGATGTCGCCTTTGGGCGCAGTGTGTTGCAGGCCGCAAAAGATCCTCATGCCTGATGGCGCCCAGCTTATGTATAGTGTATCCCTCCCCTCATTTGGCATTGCTTTGGGACGTCCCATTAGTAATGACTAAGTCGCTCTGTGTCCCGTGATGTACGAAAAAGAAAAAGGGATTTTTATAACAGCTTACCTGTAAAATCCTTTTCTTGGAGTACATCACGGGACACAGAGCTCCCACCCCTCTTTTTGGGACACTTATTGCTTTGCTACAAAACTGAGGTGCTCCCGGATGGGAGGGGCTTATATAGGGGAGGGTACTTCCGGTTTGGAAGTTGCCAGTGCCAGCACCTGAAGGTAAACTATATAACCCATTAGTAATGACTAAGTCGCTCTGTGTCCCGTGATGTACTCCAAGAAAAGGATTTTACAGGTAAGCTGTTATAAAAATCCCTTTTCTGTTGTGTGAGGAGAGACAGATCGTGAGTTTATAATAGCTAGGAACCACGATCTGTAATTTGCTCTAGTCAGTCCCCTCCCCCCACAGTTAGAACACACAGTCAGTGAACACAATTAACCCCTTGATTGCCCCCTAGTGTTAACCCCTTCCCTGCCGTGACATTTTTACAGTAATCAGTGCATTTTTATAGCACTGATCGCTGTATAAAGGCCAATGGTTCCAAAAATTTGTCAAAAGTGTCTGATATGTTCACCATAATGTCACAGTCCCGATAAAAATCGCAGATCGCTGCTATTACTAGTAAAAAAATAATAATAAAAATGCCATAAATCTATCCCCTATTTTGTAGACGCTATAACTTTTGCGCAAACCAATCAATATACGCTTATTGCGATTTTTATTACCAAAAATATGTAGAAGAATACATATCTGGAAAACTGAGAAAAAAAGTGCTTTTTTAAAAAAAAAATTGGGGATATTTATTATAGCAAAAAAAAGTACAAAATATTGTGTTTTTTCCAAAATTGTCGCTCTTTTTTTGTTCATAGCGCAAAAAATTAAAATCGCAGAGATGATCAAATACCACCAAAAGAAAGCTCTATTTGTGGGAAAAAGGAAGTTGTTTTGCTGATTATATTCACACACAGTTCTGACAAAGTTGTTTCTTTATTATTTCTTGTGATCTCATGAATATTTCTTTTTTTTTTTTTTTTAAAGCTAGATCTCCATAATAATGTTTCTTTTTTTTTATTATTGTCTTTTTTTTATAAAAATTTTAATCTAGATCTGCAGTTTTTGGGTTTATTATAAAAATATTTTCTAGTGACCTCCATATATTTTATGTAGAAGAATACATATCGGCAAAACTGAGAAAAAAATTTCTTTTTTTAAAAAAAAGTTGGGGATATTTATTATAGCAAAAAAAAGTACAAAATATTCAGTTTTTTTCAAAAGTGTAACAATTTTTTTGTTTATAGCGCAAAAAATAAAAATCGCAGAGATGATCAAATACCACCAAAAGAAAGCTCTATTTGTGGGAAAAAAGGACGTCAATTTTGTTTGGGTGCAGCATCGCACGACTGCACAATTGTCAGTTAAAGCGACACAGTGACTAATCGAAAAAATGGCCCAGTCATTGAGCAGCCAATTCTTCCGGGGCTGAAGTGGTTAACCTTTGCTGCAGAACTTAGTTAAAAAAAAACTAGTGTCATATTTATTAATGTATATGCAACCTGATAATATTACAGTACCAAATGGCAGGGGATCAATTGAGCTTCAATCTACCTGCATAAAAGCATGATGCCTCGTACACACGACCGGTTTTCCCGTCTGAAAAACTGTGATGAGAGCTTTTGGCCGGGAATCCCAGCCGTGTGTATGCTCCATCTGAGTTTTTCCAACGGGAAAACTGCTGGAAAAAAAAAAGAGAGCAGGATCTCTTTTTTCCCGTCAGGAAAAAATCCTAGCGGGAAAACCGTTCGTTTGTATGCAATTTCAAGGGGCAAAAAAATGCACATGCTCAGAATCAAGTATGAGACGGGAGCGCTTGTTCTGGTAAAACTAGCGTTCGTAATGGAGATAGCACATTCGTCACGCTGAAAGTTATTGCATCGTTTAATGCAGCGCATTCTTTTCTTCTTTATAATGCTACAATAATGAAGTTGTTTTGCTGCTGATATTCACAGTTCTGATAAACTTGTTTCTTTATTATTTCTCGTGATCTCATGAATATTTTTTTTTTGTTTTAAAGCTAGATCTCCATAATAATGTTTCTTTTTTTTTTAATGGGTTTTTTTTATAAAAAATTTAAACTAGATCTGCATTTTTTGGGATTATTTTAAAAATATTTTCTAGTGAACTCCATATATTTTTAATTTTTTTTGGTGTGTCAAGTTACCACAACTAAATTATTATCTTGTATTTTGTAACCTCAAGGAGATTGGTTGGTGTCCCTTGTTAATTAGACATTGTATTTTTGAAATGTACCTACCTACTCACAAACAAACTGTCCTTTTTTAATCAAAACACATAGGCAAGTATTTACTGTAAAAATAAATTCCATTTATTCTGGCTCATAACAAAATAAAGAGGAAGGCAATGCGGGAGAAAATGCTGCAATTTGCGAAGCCTTTGGACCCCAGGGCAGACATCAAGTATTTGAAAACTAAAATTGTGAGCTTGAGAAGTCCATACAATAGGGAGCACAATCTGGTCCTGGACTCCCAGAGACCAGGAACAGCAGCAGATGACATATATGTCCCCAGTCTGTGGTACTACAACAGCCTGCATCTTCTGTCCGACCAGACTGAAGCCAGGCCATCACTTTCTTGTCTTTGTAGCCTTCCCCTGCACCCTTCCTTGCAGCCTTCCATGCACGCTTCCTTGGAGCCTGTGGCTCTGGAGGTGGACTTGTGGCAGGAGGAGGAGAAGGAGGAGAAGAAGGAGGAGATGGTGGAGGAGGAGGAGGTGGAGGAGGATGGGCGAACTTATAAAGGTCAGTATTTGGTGTTAGTTTGCCCATCAACCCCTTATTTATGACCTTGAATATCATGGTCTCACAGAGGAGGCGTTGGCCCCTCTCCATTTCCTGCATTTTGGCTGCTACTAGGCAGGCATAGCCCTCTTGAGCGGTGGGGGGGGTCTTGGAGTGTGGCATGTGCTTCCCGAATGAGGGCAAGTGCTGCCTTATCCAGGTTCCTACCCCTCTTGGCCCTTCTTGTTTGAAGGCGGAGGGGGAGGCATCTGGGATTGGGTGATGCCACTGGGCCCTGGCCACCTCCTGGCTGACACTGGGCTCGGCCACCTCCTGGCTGACACTGACCCCTGCCTCCTCCTGCCTGCCATTTTCCACACCCTTATGCTGGCTGAGCTCATCCTGAAAGCGCAATTTGATGTAGTACCAGAGACTGGGTACATAAACATCCGCTGCTGCTGCTCCTGACCTCAGTGAATCCAGGACCTTAATGCGCTCCTTCCTGTATGTGCTCCTCAAGTTCGCAATTTTACTGTCCACTCGATGGTTGCTTCGGGGACCTGTGTCTGTACAAATTGCAGCATTTTCTCCAGCGCTGCCCTCCTTGCTCCTCTTTTTTATGGAGTGGGTTTTTGGTTTCCCACAAAGCAAGCAGCTCCCTGTACCTGTCAAAGAACTCGCTCATAAATGCATGTTTTTTGAAAGCATTCATTCTTTCTGCAAGACAAAACACAAGCCAAAAATACCAATGTCAGTCTAAACTCTACTAATCTTTACTTTCAAATTATTTTATTTTCAAATAGACAAATACAGAGTAACAATCACGATAGCAAGCCATAAGGTACAAGTTTCTGGCAAGTAGCATGTGCGGGTTGAAACAATACACAGCGATAGTACAAAAATTGAGTAAGGTATGTTATCGTGAACAGCTCTATCAAATAAGTAATCATGTAATCACCTGCCGTACAAAGATTAATTAAAGGTATACTTCCTCCCGCTCTCACATTGTCATCAAAGCCTGGGGTCTCGAATTTTCTCTTTTAGTTCCCCACATCTGGAGCAGGGAAGGTACCACGGAACCCCCGCCCTCCGGCACCCCAAAAGGGAGCACGCTGTGCCAAAGGGAGGGGACCCCCCATCGTCCCCCCACCAGGGGGCGACCCTCAGATGAGACTGACTTACTCCTAATAGGACCTCCAATATTGTACCATTAATAGTAATTCGTTACCTTGATAGAAGAAAGGAGAACTAATCAGATAGAGGAAGGGGAAGAAAGACGGGGATTAGGTTGGGGTGGAGGTAGGGAAGGGAAGCGAGGTTCGCTAGTTGCGTAGTTTAAACCAGTTTGTGATTGGGAGATATTCCTGGAACAAGGGAAATACCCAAGAACTGAGCCCAGGGTTCCCAAACCATCTCATATTTACATGTTGAATCGTTGATGATACTGGCCAATTTTTCCTGGACCATGATCCAAGATAATTTCCTGATCGCTACTTTAGTTGAGACGTTTGGGCGCTTCCATGCCTTGGCTAGTGCAATTTTGGCTCCTAACAGTATAAAGTGGATCAGTTTACGATTGTGTTTGGAGATCTTGGGAATGCGAGCATTCAGTAAAATGGTTTCCGGAGACCTGGGAATCTCGCAACCTGTGACTCTTTTAATGAGATTTAATATCTTTCTCCAGAAGGACCTGATTCTGGGGCATTCCCACCACACATGGGCGATTGTGCCCATCAGATGACATCCCCTGAAACATAACGGGTCAGCTGTTGGGAAGATCTTGGCCAGTCTTGTTGGTGTCAGATACCATCTAGTCATAATTTTTAAATTTGCTTCCATGAGAGAAGTATTGATGATTCCTTTATATGCTGAGGCTAGAGCAGATTGCCAGGTCTCCAAGCTCCACTGAAGCTGGAAGTCACCCTCCCCAGGCTAACATGTAAGGGGATTTACAGTACCAGTCGGTTGGGAAAGTGACGCATAGATGACTGAAATGCCTCCCCTCTTCTCAATGGATTGACAGCACCAGAGTTAAAAATTTGAAAATTTGGGAGGATTAGGCTTTTCGGGTCATATACTATGAAGGAAGTGGTTTATTTGATTAAACCGAAATCTCTCAGACTGAGGAAGGTCAAGGTGCTTACACAATAAGCCAGGGAAAGAGGGCCTCTAGACGTGAAGAAGTGGCCTATACGGTATAGCCCTTTGTCTAGCCACCATTGAAAGGCCTTTATGTTTATCCCTGGGGGAAAATTTGGGTTACGAAATAGGTGTGATAGGGGTTGCACAGCTGAGGTAAGGTTAGGGTTCAATTTCAATTTATCCCACAAAGCAAAGGAGTGTGAGAGAGTGGGCGCCAGTATAGGGCGTCTATTTTTAGGTGAGCACCACAATAGATAGTCCAGGGTATGATGTGGAGCAGCCTGACGTTCGATTTGTATCCAATCTGGCTTTCTCCCTTTAGTATATACACTAGAGAATTGGGACAGTCTCGATGCTAAGAAGTATCTATACAAGTGTGGCAATCCCAATCCTCCTTGCTTTCTAGAGTGGTACAGAGTCTGTTGATTGATCCTGTAGCCCGAGCCCCCCCAGATAAATTGTATAATTTTGCTCTGGAGTGACTTAAGATGGTCCCTCCTCAGTGGGATGGGGAGAGCTCGGAAGAGATAGAGCAATCTAGGCAATAGTGTCATCTTGACAGCATTTATTCTTCCCAATCAAGATAAATTTTGTTTTGATCATGACTTTAGGTCTTGATCTAATTTGTGGTACATGGGAGGGAAGTTTTTAGCGTACAGGGACTCAAATTTAGAAGTAAGGGAGATACCCAAATATTTGATATCGGAGTCATTCCAGGCAAATTTAAAATTAAATTTAAGTAGGGAGACCATCTCGGGATTAAGAGAGATGTTTAGGGCTTGGGATTTTGAAAAGTTAACCTGCAAACCTGATACTGTCGCGAAAGAGGAAAGAATTTTATTTAAATTAGGGAGGGAGGTTAGAGGAGAGGTAATAAAAAGTATTAGGTCATCCGCAAACAACCCACATTTGTGTATTTGGGGCCCACAAGAGACCCCTTTGACGTCAGGATTCTCTCGTATAGCTATCGCTAATGTCTCTATGGCCATTGCAAATTTAATGGGTGATAACGGGCAGCCTTGTCTTGTTCCCCTTTCTATTTGGATCGGGGAGGAGTAATGTCCTTGAATTCGAATACGCGCCGTAGGCGTGGAGTAAAGTTCTTTAAGAGTTCCGATAAAGTGATTTCCAAAACCCCAATGCTCTAACAGGGCAAAGATGTACGGCCAGGATACAGTGTCGAATGCTTTTTGTATGTCCAGGGAAAGTAGCATTCCCTGTTGCTTAGGTCCACCTGTCCAGTTAGACTGTAGGATCAAGACTATATCTATAGCTCTCCTAGTTTGGTCAGGTCCCTATCTACCTGGGATAAATCCCACTTGGTCTTTATGTATATAGGAGCTTATGAAGGAGTTTAGTCTGTTTGCTAGGATTTTGGTGAGGATCTTTAAGTCATTATTTATCAACGATATTGGTCTGTAGTTTGCTACCTCTTCTGGATTTTTATCAGGCTTCGGGATGACAGTAATGTAGGCCGTGTTTAGGTCAGGATTTAGAGGGCATCCGGAAGTTTTTTCGTAAAAAAATTTGGTCATAAAGGGGGCTAATATCTCTGAGAAATTTTTATAGTAGGGCACCGATAGACCATCCGGACCTGGAGCCGTTCCCCTCTTTAGGTTTTTGATTACCTCCATGGATTCTTCCACTGAAATTGGGTCCTCCATGATGGTTTTGTGTTCATCGGAGAGTTTAGGTATAGGAAGGGTGTCCAGGAATTGTGAGATGGAACTAGCGGTGACCTGCTGACCCGCACTATAAAGCTTGTCATAGAACTCTCCGAATGCTGTAAGGATTTTGGAGGGATCAGAAGTTGTGGTCTGATTATGAGATCTGATTCTAGGGAATGTGCTTAGCCTCATCCTGGGGGTGAGTTTATTGGCTAGCATCCTGCCTAATTTGTCCTTCTGGGTGTAAAATTTAGCTCCACTCCATCGGATCAATTTTTCAGCTCGTGATGTTAGGGCCAGGTTAAGTTGTAATCTGGCGGAGTCTATTTGTGTCATGCTAATTCTGGTCGGGTCTTTTTTATGTTGGGCTCTGAGGGAGGCGTATATTTTTTCCAGCCTAACAATATCAGCCAGTCTTTCTCTTTTGATTTTGGATGCGAGTTGGATAAGTTTACCTCTGACGGTGGCTTTATGGGCTGCCCAGAGTACTTCTGTGGAGACCACCCCATCATTATTTAAAGAGAAGTATTCGGATAGTGCTCTATTAATCTCGACCACGTTAATGGGGTCTGATAAAATTGACTCATTAAGCCTCCACTGAAAATGCTTGGGTCTGTGTGAAAGTGAAGCGAGAGACGCTGAAACAATGGAGTGATCTGAGAGTGGCGTGTCTATAATCCGGGCATCAGTGACATTTGGAATATGATGTGAGGGGATGAGAATGTGATCTATCCTGGCGTAGGATTGATGGGGATTAGAGAAATGGGTATAGTCTCTTGTCGTTGGATTCTGTTCACGTCAAACGTCCGCCAATCCTTGCGCATGGATTAGTCTAGCAAATTTTAGGCTGGCTCTGGTGGGGCGAGTTAGGATGGGTTTGGCTGGGTTGGATTTATCTAACCCATGATCAAGCGCTATATTGGAGTCACCCCCGAAGATGGGAGTCCCCTCCAATAGAGGGCTCAGGGTTGACATCATTAATTGAAAAAATTTCAGTTGTCCTTTGTTTGGAGCATAGTATGAAATAGAGGAGAAAACGTGTCCCTCTATTAGGCCCTTCACTAAGAGGAATCTACCTTCTGGATCTTTGTACTCGGCTTGCCAAGAGAAATTACAAGATTTTGAAAATAGAATTGCAACCCCTTTTGATTTGTCCTCCGCCTTTGCCAAGTAAAACACTGGGAAGTGATGGTGTAAAAAGGTAGGATTGTACCGTTTGGGGAAGTGGGTTTCTTGAATCAATACCACATCTAGTTTGAGGGATTTGTAACTGTCAAACATTTTTCTCCTTTTTACTGGGGAATTGAGACCCTGGGTGTTGTGGGTAGCTATTTTGAGCGTAGGTTTTGGTGCATTAGCCATGGAGAGGAGTTGAGTGTGTGCTGTCTATCCCTGCGTCACTTACCTTTAGGTAAACTGGACCTCTAGTTTTCTTCTGTGTGGATCTTCCGTGAGATGGTTTAGTTTGATTAGGAACCTCAGTAATAACCTGGATGGATTTTGAGAGAAACACAATTGTTAAGCATCTTAGAACGTAGAAGGGGGAGGGGAAGAGGGAGAGGGAAGGGGGAGACAGAAAGAGCAAGATAAGAATTAGAGACGAAAAGACCATAGACAGCCTCTTCAGAGGAAGACGGTCAGCACCCTGGGGTAATAACATCTCCCCAGGACCAGACCTCACAAATAGCGAGGGATAGGCGGAGGCACATGCTGAGCACCCAGCTCCATGGCGCCCAACTAACTTTTGTTCTTTTAGATAAGATTAACACAGAAGGTTTAAGGTCCCATAATGGAAGGAACTCCAGTCCCCTGGGACGAGCATCTAGGTATCGACCCCTCACCCGCCCCCTCTCAGAGCAGGCAATGTGGTAAACAACTTAGAGCTACTATCTATTATAGTTGAGGGGGAACATATACACCAATAACAAACCAACTAACATTAGGGGGCTACTATGAGCCCAACTCAAAGAAAACACGGAAAGAGAAACATAAGGTTTCTGTCTTCGAACAGATGGTAATAATGAGCCAACAGGCTCGTTTAAAGTCTTAACCAGAACTATAAGCAAGATCAATTGGGGGATACCCGAGTTTGGATCAATATCTTAGTAATCTGAATACGAAAAAAGTTTGTTCAGAAGAAATTGGGGGAGCAACAGCTCCTTTCAGAGGGAGAGGAAGTCTCTGGCAAGTACTCCCTTCAGGTGTAAAGGTAGAGAATAGGAAATAGATAGAAAAAAATAAAAATTTGACTTCCGGCAATACTCAGGTCGGGCGAATGTCTTTTGCTTTCTTCGATTTTGGCTTGTTCCACTGGGCGTCAGGGGGCTGACCGGTGGTGGTCGTTTAGTAGAGTTGCTGGCTGGGTTTGATGTGTCCATATCCGCTTCTAGCGAAATTAGCTTCAGTGAAAGGAGGGTCTTTTCTCCATCTTGAAAGTTGGAGAACGAGTAGGGTTTACTCTTGAAGATGAATTTAACAGCAAATGGGAATGTCCACCAGTATTTGATGTCCTTTTGGGCCAGGATCACTAAGAGAGGTTTCAGGGCCCGTCTTCTCTGGATCGTGGAAGGGGAAAGGTCAGCAAAAATTTGGATAGGATGGCCCTGATGTGAGATCTGTTTCGCCGCTCTGGATTGCTTCATTATTTCCTCCTTGACCTGGTAGAAGTGTGGTTTAGCGATGACATCCCTGGGGGAACCATCTTTTCTAGGAGGGCCCAGGGCTCTATGAACCCTGTCCAATTCCAGACGGTGTTGCGGTATGTTAGGGATCAGGGATTTAATTATCTCTTGTGTTGCTTGTGAGACCTCTATAAAGGTTTCAGGCAGGCCCCTGATTCTGAAGTTGTATCTTCTGGATCTATCTTCAAGTTCATCGATTCTAAGCAGGGCTGAGTCAAGCCTATCCTGAAGTATCTGGATGTGGCCAGAATTCTGGTTAGTGGTTGCTACTGTTAAATCCAGCTTGTGCTCTATGGCTTCCATCCTGGATCCCAGGTTCTGGAAGTCGGCCTTTATATCGCCAGTAATCTTGGCTGCTGTAGTGGCAAGTCCTCTCTCCAGTAAAGCTGATAACTTCTGGGGTAGATCATCATGATGGGGACTTTCTTCAGTAGTCGGGGATGCCAGGTAGGGGCCCCCTTGATGTGCAGAAAAGGGCGTTCCGGCTAAAGGGAAGGCATTGTCCCCAAAGTGTCTATTAAGTAGCGATTCAGTAGATGCTGGGGATGGAGTCATTTGTTGTAAAAGCAGGCTTTGATTAGCGGGGGTGTATGACAGGGTAGCAGGCGCTATCATTTGCCTCTGATCGGCATGTCCCTCCATGCTTGTGGCGTGCTGCTGGGCCGCGGTGGCCATCTTGGTACACCCAGTCGGCTGAACCCGATCAAATTGCGGCCCGAGGTCTCTCCGTACCTGGCATCCACTCATGCGGCGGGGTTCCCTGGTGAACTGGGGGTCCGGATCGCCCGTTGTGGCTCATCTGTGACCCGTCTGTGCGGTGCTGTGAGCGGTGTTAGAGCTGGGTGTGACGGAGCTCCGGCTCAAGCGGCCATCTTGGATACTCCGCGCATGCGCACAGCTAAACTCTACTAATCTTATCCCCATATAGACCACAATCTCGAAGCAGTATAGGCCACTGATGACACAAGTTAAAATGTTACCTTCGACACATGCGTGTTAGCTTTATATACACTGCCCATGCTTGAAACTCTGCACACGTCGCCCGCCCCTGACTTTCTTTCTAGTATATTCCCTGCCCCTTCTCTTTTGGCGCGCAGTGGGAGAGTCATGGCAGAGACACAGCAGGTGCATGATAATAGCACTAACGAGGAGAAAAGCCCGGAGCCAGAAATGTCACGATCTAGGAGGAGATATAAGGCCTCAAATATGTCCGTGGCAGAGATGGCGGAGATGGTGGACATCTTGAGGAGGACCGACTATGATGGTTAGCTTGGACCGAACAGCTGAGGAAACGCTGGTCAGACCTGAAACCGAGGGAGCACGATCAGTACAGTAGGATCAAGAGAATGCTTCAAAAAAGTAGGATTTTTAAAACAGCTTACCTGTAAAATCCTTTTCTTGGAGTACATCGCGGGACACAGAGCAGCATAGTCATTACTATGTGGGTTATATAGAATTACCTTCAGGTGCTGGCACTGGCAACTTCCAAACAGGAAGTACCCTCCCCTATATAAGCCCCTCCCATCCGGGAGTACCTCAGTTTTGTAGCAAAGCAATACGTGTCCCCAAAAGAGGGGTGGGAGCTCTGTGTCCCGTGATGTACTCCAAGAAAAGGATTTTACAGGTAAGCTGTTTTAAAAATCCTACTTTCTTGTTCATACATCACGGGACACAGAGCAGCATAGTCATTACTATGTGGGACGTCCCAAAGCAATGCCACATGAGGGGGGGGATACACCATACATAAGCTGGGCGCCATCAGGCATGAGGATCTTTTGCGGCCTGCAACACACTGCGCCCAAAGGCGACATCCTCCTGACTTCTCACGTCCACCTGGTAGAACCTAGTAAACGTGTGTACTGAAGACCATGTTGCGGACTTACAAATTTGCGCCAGGGAGGCCTGGTGATGCACTGCCCATGAAGTTCCAACTGCTCTCGTGGAGTGCGCCCTAACTTTGAACGGAGGCGGTCTACTTTTCAAGCCATAGGCTTGTATTATGACCTGTCGAATCCACTTGGCTAAAGTAGATTTTGATGCTGCCTGACCCTTTCTGGGGCCTTCCGGCAGAACAAACAAAGAATCCGTTCTACTAATCTGAGCAGTGGCTTTTAGATAAGCTTTAACTGCTCTTACTACATCCAAAGAATGCAATAACTTTTCCTCTACCGAGCTTGGTTTGGGGAAAAAAGAAGGAAGAACCACATCCTGGTTCAAGTGAAACCTCGATACCACCTTAGGAAGAAAGGCTGGGTGAGGACGTAATACTACTCTGTCCTTATGGATAACCAGATATGGCTCTTTACAGGACATGGCGGCTAATTCCGATACTCTTCTAGCCGAGCATATGGCTACTAAAAATATCAATTTCCTGGTCAGTAGAACCAAGGAAATGTGCCGCAAAGGTTCAAATGGCTGCTTCTGCAGAACCGACAGAACCAAATTTAGATCCCATGGGCATATGGGAGCCTTAATCGGTGGAATAATACGAGTCACACCTTGCATAAAGGATTTGACAAGTGAATGCATAGCCAGGGGCCTTTGAAATAGTATTGACAAGGCCGAAACCTGGCCCTTGATAGTACTTAAGGCAAACTTCCTGTCTACAGCCCACTGCAGGAAGTCCAGAATTCTGCCTATAACGTACTTACGTGGATGCCATTTTCTGGCCTCGCACCAAGTGATGTACGCCTTCCAAACTCTATAGTAGATCTGCCTGGATACAGGCTTCCTGGCATTGATTATAGTTGATACCACAGAGTTAGAGAGACCTCTCTTCTTTAGGATGTGGGACTCAATAGCCAGGCCGTTAAACTTAGAGTTAGTAAGGAAGGGTGGTATATCGGTCCTTGCGAAAGCAGGTCCGGACGACGTGGAAGGGTCCAAGGACTCCCCACAGACATTTTGATGATCTCCGCGAACCAGGCCCTTCGGGGCCACGCTGGAGCCACCAGGATCACCGGCTTCTTCTCCAACCTGACTCTGCGAAGGAGTCGAGGCAACAATTGTAGCGGAGGGAATGCATATATCAGTCTGAACTGATCCCAAGGGAACACCAGAGCATCCGAGCCGCAAGCGAGGGGATCCCTTGTCCTGGAGACAAATCTGTCCACCTTTGCGTTGAATCTGGATGCTAGCAGATCTACATCCGGTGTTCCCCACCGCTGACATATTGCTCGGAAGACCTCGGGATGAAGGGACCATTCCCCTGGGCATAACTGTTGGCGACTCAGAAAGTCCGCCTTCCAATTCTCCACCCCTGGAATGAAGACAGCTGATATACATGGGACATGCTTTTCTGCCCATTCCAGGATGTGACTTACTTCCCTCTGGGCTGCACGACTCCTGGTGCCTCCCTGATGATTGATATATGCCACTGCTGTGGCATTGTCTGATTGAATTCTGACAGGGGACCCTTGGAGTCTGGATGTCCAGGCTACTAGGGCGTACCGGGCTGCTCGTATCTCTAAGAGATTGATGGGCAGGGTTTTTACTACATTTGACCATCTGCCCTGGAGAGACCATTGCTCCAGTACTGCCCCCCAGCCTGTAAGGCTGGCATCTGTAGTGACCACCTTCCAAGATATCGGGCTGAAGGGTTTTCCCTTCTGGAGATTCTGGGGGATCAACCACCAGCAGAGACTCTTCCGAACGGAAGGGGACAAATCCATCGGGAAGTCTAGAGCCTGAACTTTTCTGTTCCAGGCTGATAATATGGCCCTTTGTAAATTCCTTGAGTGGAATTGGGCGTATGGCACAGCTTCGAATGATGCTACCATCTTTCCTAGCAGCCTCATGCACAGGCGTATGGACGGCTGTCTTTTTGCACAAAGCAGACGGACCAAGCCCCTCAAAGAGGATACCTTGTCTAGAGGTAAGAAAATCTTCCTCTGGTCTGAATCCAGCCGTAGCCCTAGATATACCAGGTTTTTCACTGGCTGTAGGGCTGACTTGTCCAGGTTGATGACCCAACCGTGAGATTCTAGATACTTGATTGTATCGACAATTACCACTTCTAGCTTGGCAACTGAGTGGTCCATCAACAACAGGTCGTCTAGGTATGCCATTATCGTTACACCCCGTGTTCTTAGATCGGCCAACAGTGGGGCCAGAATTTTTGTGAACACTCGTGGTGCTGTGGCCAGACCGAATGGTAAGGCTCTGAACTGAAAATGGCGCCCTTCTACTGCAAAGCGTAGGAATTTTTGATGACCTGGAAAGATGGGAACATGCAAGTAAGCATCTTTGATGTCGATCGAGGCTAACCATTCCTCCCCTTGTAGGGCAGCGGTGACCGATCGGATCGACTCCATCCGGAAAGACCGGACGTTTAGAAATTTGTTTAGACTCTTTAGGTCCAATATGGGTCTTATGTCCCCGTTTGGCTTCGGGACTGTGAAAAGGTTTGAGTAGAAACCCAACCCCCACTCTTCCATAGGAACCTCCATAATTACTCCTTGGAGCAATAGTTGTTCTAACGCCAATAGGAGAGACCGTCTTTTCAGAGGGTCTCTTGGCATGCCTGACCACATAAAATGGGACGGAGGAGACTCTTTTAACTCCAACTTGTATCCCAGAGTTACTGCGGAGAGCACCCATCTGTCTTTGATCGTCTCCCGCCAGGTCTCTGCGAACAACTGAAGTCTTCCCCCCACCCGTTTGAGTGGGGGCAGCCCTTCATAGGCTTGACTTGGAGGCTGGTTTAGTACCTCTTCGGATCCAGGGCTTTTTATTACCCTGTGGCTGTCCCTGATTTTTACCTCCTGAGTTTGACCGAGGAGGCCGTCGGAACTGCTTAGTAGCAGACGTCGCAGGGATAGGAGAGGTAGTCCTCTTAAAAGATGGACCCCTAGACCTCTTCTTACTCGGTAAGAGAGTACTTTTACCACTGGAAATCTTCTGGATATACTTATCCAGGTCTTCGCCAAAAAGGCGTTCCCCATGAAATGGGAAGCTAACTAAGAGCTTCTTACAGGGAGCTTCAGCAGACCAGTTTTTGAGCCACAGAAGCCTACGCATATGTACCAAAGACAGCGTGAGGCGGGAGGCCTGATGGATAGAATCCTTGATGGCGTCAACCGCAAAGCATAATGCTCTAGGCAGATCAGCCAGAGCCTGGGCCTGTTGGTCTGGCAAATCCCTCAGGACCATTTTCATTTGATCCTTTAAAGCTTGGCAGACTCCAATAGCTGCCACTGCTGGCTGTGTAACAGCCCCTGCTGTGGAAAAAGCAGATTTTAATAAAGATTCCAATTTTTTATCCACTGGATCTTTGAACATTTGAACATTATCTACTGGACATGTCAGTGATTTGTTCACAGAAGAGATGGCTGCATCCACCGTAGGAACATTCCATCTCTGGGTGAACTTTTCCTCCATGGGATAGATCACCGGAAACCTTTTAGGCAGAACAAATAGTTTATCAGGATGTTCCCAGTCCTGGTATATAAGTCCTTCCAATAATGGATGTATTGGAAAGGAGCAATTAACCTGGGGAGCTTTTAGCGACCCCAATGAGGAGACAGCAGTAGTTGATGGTTCAACAAGAGGCATTTTAAATGCAGATCGAACCATGTCAGTTAGGGTCTGGACCCACAATCTTTCAGTCTGTGATGCTGAAAATGGTTCATCTACTGTCGATTCCTCAAAAACAGAGCTAACCTCCTCCTGATCCCCTTCAGGTAGGTCGGTCCCTTCCTGGGACTGTTGCTCTGCCAACAGGCACTCTAATGGAGGTGATGGAGATCTGGCGCGCTTTCTTTCCTGTAGAGAAGAAGCGATCAATGCAGCCAATCTCTGCTCCAATCCCTCCAGAGTTGAGGAAAAAACCTCCTCTGTTCTATATGCAGGAGCAGGTGGACTGAGGACAGCCACAGTACCTGGCACTCCCGGGGGTTCCTTATGGGTATTAACCTCTGATTTCTCAGGGGAGGAGGGTGCAGATGACTGCTCCAGATCCTCAGAGCCCGATGGAGACCCCCTACACTTCCTGAGAGGTATATCTCTGAGTTTTTTAGGCGGCACATTCCTTAGTTCAAAGCTGAGGTATTCCAGCCGCAATACACCCCTTACTGAAATAGTCTAATGCAATTTGCTGCTATGTACATCAGTGGGTGTCTACTAATGCGTCTTTCTGGGGATGCCTGTATCAACCGCCCGCTGTAAGCCCCTATACCATGCTACCAGCTCCTTTTCATGCTCTGTGTCCATAGCAAGCAGCGTGGACTGAGTCCTTTTATCTTGGTGGGACGCCCGCACATGCGCAGAAGCGCTGGGCGCACAGAGCGCGTCATCCGCCAGGCTCCGCCCCCTTTTTTGAAGCTAAACCTTATAAAAAGAAAGCATGTGTGCGCGCGCGCGCGCGTGCACGTGTGCGCTTTTGGCGCCATGTAGGGAGAGGAGCCAAGGTCCCTGTTTCACCAGGACTCGGGGATGGAAGGAAACTACTTGGCAGCATGACAGAGGAATGCAGCTTCCCTGATAGAGAGCTCACTCATCTGCCTGGACTTTCACCATGGAAGGAATAGTCCCAAGAAAAAAGACGTTCCACAGCGGCCTCTAGTGGACAAACACAGGTACCGCACTTTTGTGTTTTTTTTTTTTTTAAAACCTCCTTTATGAAAAACATTTCCAGGTTTACAGTTTTTTTAAAACTTCCCTTATGAAAAAACATTTCTAGGATTTCTTAGGCATATACAGCTATTAGCGCGAATACCCTTTAGGTGACAGGCAGAAAGACATATTAGGCTTGGGGGTCCCCTCAATAGAACCAAGTTCCTGAGGGGCCCCCACTTACCTTTTCCCCGCCGCAGGACTTTGTTTGGTCCACAGAAGCCCAAACGTCACCTCTCACGGCAGGCATTGTACTAGACCTTCAGGGACCGGGTTCCCAAGGATTCCACTCCCCTGGACCTGTATAGCACCCTGCACAGATAGCCTCTTGGTTTTGGGTAGGACCAGAGCTCTGGATCCCAGGGTCCAGCCCTCCTAAGAGAGGCATTACAGGCAAAACCCTGCTCTTCTCTGCAAGGCCCGGGTACCGACCGTTTAGCTATGAAGCTTTTTTGGTCGGATCCGGAATAGCTTGCTAAGGCCCAGAGAACCTGTACACAAGCCCAGATGAATACATGTTAACCTTGGCCAACACCTTAGACACTGCCAAAAAACTGAGGTACTCCCGGATGGGAGGGGCTTATATAGGGGAGGGTACTTCCTGTTTGGAAGTTGCCAGTGCCAGCACCTGAAGGTAATTCTATATAACCCACATAGTAATGACTATGCTGCTCTGTGTCCCGTGATGTATGAACAAGAAAGTACGTATTTCTCCAGTGTTCCTATTATTATTATAACTTGCATGTTGCTCCATGTGCTTTTCTTTAATGTTGTACAGTTTAAAATGGCAACTTACAGGCTCATGGGCACATTAATCGATCGTAGTAAACATTGTTAGTTCGTGCACTAATAATACAATGTTTTTGGCAGATACAGGGTTAACTACATTTGGTCATGCCTATTTGTATAAAAAAAAGTTTATTAATTTGTTGTCTAGATGTGTTTGTAACTAGAATGAAATGCAAACTTGATTCAGTGTAAGGAGAGGACACTCAGCAGCTGTTTACACATCTGGACTCTGGAGCACTAGTGTGGGACACCAAAACAACTTTTTTAGGGTGTCCCACACAGGTGCTCCAGTGGATACTTGGGGTGTCTACATGTGTGAAACTTGGCCAAAAAAGGTAAGTATTCCAGCTTTGGTAAGGGAAAAAAAAACATGTCTTCAGCTTGGAAATCATATTCCTATTTCTGCCCTTAAATATCTGTGTGCTAAGTATACCTTTTGTTTAATTCTCATAGGGGAGAAAAGTCTCGGAGGACATCACTCAGAGGACACCAGGAACCCCACACCTCAGAAAGAACACAGAGAACCCCAACCTGAGGATGTGGAGGAAGGAGAGGTGGAGGAAGTGGGCGAAATTGTCACCACAACAGGTCAGTGTCTGTCACCATAGCTTCAGGTAAGAGATGTATGCCTGCATATTTATAATACTTGGTGTGTGTTTTGATTTTAGGTGATGTGCTGCTTGTGGACCAACAGTCTCCTCATTTCACAAGTGCAAGTGCACAAATATTAATCCAGGAAATCATGGTGTGTAGTCGGGAATTAGAAATGATTAATCAAAAAAGCAAGGATGTTGAACAAAAATTTAAGAACACGATTGATATATTAGGAACAATCTAAATAACCACAAAATGCCACCATTTTGTTTTTTTGTTTGTCAATTTTCCAAAAATTAAAGACATTTTTAAATCAAAATTTTGAAGATGCACACAGCGTGTCAACATGTGCTATCTGCCATCACAGGATATCAATGTACGTGTTTTATGGGTACAACCCCTTCCTCGCAACTCAAGTAGGTGAGAGAAGGGGTTGCACCCCCAAAACACGTCCATTGATCCCCCATGATGGCAGATAGCACATGTTGACATTAGGTATGGGATCAGGAGGGAAATTCCCATTTCAAATCCGTATTTGTGTGCATCTTCTAAATTTGGCTTTTACAGGGGTGACATCACCCCCCCCCATCTAATGAAGGCAACAGCAACACATTGTTGGCATACTATAATGTCTGATACTGCCTTCACATTTTGTACGTTGAACTTTGTAAGTTCCAGAGTTTTGTATGTTATGTTTTGAAACATGCCTGTCGAAGCAAAATAAACCAAAAAAAATAAGTTAATTAAACCCAGATGAATATATTTGGAAATAATGTTTTATAACATACATGTGAATGTGCACGGAGTAAAAGTTTTAAAAATCTACAACGTGTGGCTTCTTCTTACAATGGGGGTTGTTTAATAAAGGCAAATTTACTTGGCACAACAAATTCACAAGGAGAACCTAGGAGACAGGTAAAAGAAACACAAGCAGTAAAACAAATTCAAGATGATTTCAGTTCAAAAGTTTTTTTTATTTTCAAAGAAATCAATAATCTTCTGGCATAGCAATACCCGTAAAATAGGCCACATATTTTTGGCGCACATCACGGACGCTTTGGGGGGGCAAGCCAGTACGGCCAGCTTCCAGGATTGCATTTAGGTCCTGAATTGCGGCCTCAGGCCCAACTGAGGCCATATAATTTGGAGCATTTTTTCTGAGAAACTTGTGCAGAACACAGCACGCCATGACAATGTGGTTGAGTTTGTACTCCGCCATATTTTCCTCTCAGGGGTGAAGGTCCTCTGGGGAAATGGCCTCATCAAATGATTTCCAAATCCAAACGCGTCATCAGAGACAAACACAAATGTCCTTCCACGTTGTCTTCCGGAGGTGGCAATCCCAATCCACCAGTCTGGAGACGTCGGGAGAACTCTTGGAAAACACTCCACCATCCGACATCCGGACATTTTTCCCTATGTCCACATATAAAAAATCATATGTCGCCGACACCACCGCCATGATCACAATACTATGGAACCGCTTGTAGTTGAAATAGTATGACCCCGAATGGGGTGGTGGGACGATGCAGACATGCTTCCCATCTATTGCCCCTCTTCTGCAGTTGGGAAAGTCCCACCGCGTGGAAAACTGGGATGCCACAGTCTGCCATTCCTGTGGCGTTGAAGGAAACTGTGGAGTCAAACAATAAAAAAATATATTAGTACTTTTGCACATAACATTGCAAGCAGATTATACAAAAACATTCTTGGCCAACATCAGTATAACATTTATTATAAGGAGTATTTAAAGCCAAAAATATAAGGGACACTTATGGGATTCCTCAGCCCCTCTCATGGCCCATTGTTAAACATTTTGGGGGGTTCTAGCTGAGTTTGGGACCCCCAAAAAAAGCTTCTGCCACTCTGTCTGAATTTAATGAGAAGAAAAACATTTGTACACATTTTAGGGGGTGTTTAGGGTAAAGCACTACAATGGAACTAGAACAAAATACATTTTTAAGTGACTAGGCTAGGTGTGTATGGGCCAAGGATAGCATGAAGGCAAAATATGCATGTAGGCCAAAAAAGGAGCATTAAAAGCTTACAGCATGCATGAGGACAAAGGGGACATTCACAGCATATTACAATCATGGTAATTAGGGAATGATGAAATAAATACAATACATTAGCAAACATTAAATACATAGAATGTGATGTTAAAGGAGAAAACATACCTTAATATAGTCCTTCTGCAGGACTTGGATGATGGTAGAACAGGTCTCTGGTATAATGATCCCCAGAGAGTCGAGAACTTGAGGTCCTCCAGTCGCCAGGTATCTTAACGTGGCAACTAGCCTTTGCTCGGCAGTGATGGCTTGCCGCATGCAGGTGTCCTGCTTCGTGATATAAGGGGACAGCAAAGCCAACAGACGGTGAAAAATGGAGTCCGTCATCTGTAGATAATTCTTAAAATCATCAGGATTATTCTCCTGGTTCTCCCGCAGGCATGTGACAGAATTGGTCACGCTGGAGCAACCAATTCTTCGTCCATGAACTCCTCCTCACCCTGTTCATGGACTGAGCTTGGGTCAAAGCAAGAAGCCCAACACCAAGCCCCCGCACAGCACGAACTCTATGACAAGTACGTAACATAGCTAGAAAACGGTCGGCTGGTCAGAACGAACTAACAGAATGCACTGAAGAACAGCAAGGCCTATGAAGAACGACCTGAAAATAATAAACGAGCGGACAAGAACGCACTGAAAGACAGATACGAACCCACAAGCACCTACTGAACAGCAGAAAACGATCTGAAAAGCACGAACACTGAAAAGCGCAAATCGTCTCTCACCAAACTTTTACTAATACGAGGATCAGCAAAAGCAGCCCAAAGGGTGGCGCCATTGGAATGGAACTTCCCCTTTATAGTACCGTCGTACGTGTTGTACGTCACCGCGCTTTGGACAGGCGGAATTTGGTCTGACCGTGTGTATGCAAGGCAGGCTTGAGAGGAATTCTGTCGGGAAAACCATTGTTTTTTTTATCCGACGGGAAAACCGGTCGTGTGTACGAGGCATTAGACATGTGCAAAACGGAAAAATTTGTTTAGTGTCGGGTAGATTCATTATAGTACTAATTTAGTTTTGTTGATTCGTTTCAGAATTAGTTTAGTTTCGTTTAATTTAATTATTTTCTAACGAATTCCAAATTTACAATACAATTTGAATTCTGTGCTAAGAATAACTGGTTGTTAAGGGGGGGGGGCAGGAAGCCGGCCGCTGCGTCCTTAACAACCAATGATTTAAAGCAAGCACAAAGCAAGGTCCATAAAAACATGGATTAGTGAGTTTGGAGTGGAAGAACTTGACTGGCCTGCACCTCAACCTGATAGAACACCTTTTGGATGAATTAGAGCGAAGACTGCAAGCCAGCTCTTCTTATCCAACATCAGTGCCTGACCTCACAAATGCACTTCTGGAAGAATGGTCAAACATTCCAATAAAGGGATTTTTATAACAGCTTACCTGTAAAATCCTTTTCTTGGAGTACATCACGGGACACAGAGCGACTTAGTCATTACTAATGGGTTATATAGATTACCTTCAGGTGCTGGCACTGGCCACTTCCAAACCGGAAGTACCCTCCCCTATATAAGCCCCTCCCATCCGGGAGCACCTCAGTTTTGTAGCCAAGCAATAAGTGTCCCAAAAAGAGGGGTGGGAGCTCTGTGTCCCGTGATGTACTCCAAGAAAAGGATTTTACAGGTAAGCTGTTATAAAAATCCCTTTTTCTTTTTCGTACATCACGGGACACAGAGCGACTTAGTCATTACTAATGGGACGTCCCAAAGCAATGCCAAATGAGGGGAGGGGGATACACCATACATAAGCTGGGCGCCATCAGGCATGAGGCTCTTTTGCGGCCTGCAACACACTGCGCCCAAAGGCGACATCCTCCTGACTTCTCACGTCCACCTGGTAGAACCTAGTAAACGTGTGTACTGAAGACCATGTTGCGGCCTTACAGACTTGAGCCAGGGAGGCCTGGTGATGCACTGCCCATGAAGTTCCAACTGCTCTTGTGGAGTGCGCCCTAACTTTGAACGGAGGCGGTCTCCTTTTCAAGCCATAGGCTTGTATTATGACCTGTCGAATCCACTTGGCTAAAGTAGATTTTTGATGCTGCCTGACCCTTTCTGGGGCCTTCCGGCAGAACAAACAAAGTATCCGTTCTACGAATCTGAGCAGTGGCTTTAAGATAAGCTTTAACTGCTCTTACTACATCCAAAGAATGCAATAACTTTTCCTCTACCGAACTAGGTTTGGGGAAAAAAGAAGGAAGAACCACATCTTGGTTCAAATGGAACCTCAATACCACCTTAGGAAGAAAGGCTGGATGAGGACGTAACACTACTCTGTCCTTATGGATAACCAGATATGGCTCCTTACAGGACAAGGCGGCTAATTCCGATACTCTTTTAGCCGAACAAACGGCTACTAAGAAAATCAATTTCCTGGTGAAAAGAACCAAGGAAATGTGCCGCAATGGTTCAAATGGTTGTTTCTGTAGAACCGACAGAACCAGGTTTAAGTCCCATGGACATATGGGAATACTAACCGGAGAGCTAATACGCATCACTCCTTGTATGAAAGCTTTGACTAATGAATGCAAAGCCAAGGGCCTTTGAAAAAAATATTGACAAGGCCGTCTGACCCTTGATAGTACTCAAGGCAAACTTCCTATGTACAGCCCACTGTAGGAAGTCCAGAATCCTACCTATTACGTACTTACGTGGATGCCATTTCCTGGCCTCACACCACGTGATGTACGCCTTCTAGATCCTATAATAGATCTGCCTGGATACCGGCTTCCTGGCATTGATCATGGTAGATACCACAGGATTAGAGAGCCCTCTCTTTTTTAGAATGTGGGCTTCAATAGCCAGGCCGTCAAACCTAGGGCTGGTAAGGAAGGGTAGTATATCGGTCCTTGCGAAAGCAGGTCCGGACGATGTGGGAGGGTCCAAGGACTTCCCACTGACATTTTTACAATCTCCGCGTACCATGCCCTTCGGGGCCACGCTGGAGCCACCAGAATCACTGGTTTCTTTTCTACCCTGATTCTGCGGATTAATCGCGGTGGGAATGCATATATCAGCTTGAACTGATCCCAAGGGAACACTAGGGCATCCGAACCGCAAGCTAGGGGATCCTTTGTGCGAGACACAAATCTGTCCACCTTTGCGTTGAATCTGGATGCTAGCAGATCTACATCCGGTGTTCCCCACCGCTGGCATATTGCCTGTAAAACCTCGGGGTGAAGAGACCATTCCCCGGGCATAATTGCTGGCGACTTAAAAAGTCCGCTCTCCAATTTTCCACTCCTGGGATGAAAACCGCGGATATGGCTGTGACATACCTTTCTGCCCATTCCAGGATGCAATTCGCTTCCCTCTGGGCTGCACGACTCCTGGTGCCACCCTGGTGATTGATATATGCCACTGCTGTGGCATTGTCTGATTGAATTCTGACAGGTGACCCTTGGAGTTTGGATGTCCATGCTACTAGGGCATACCGGGCTGCTCGTATCTCTAAGAGATTGGTGGGCAGGGCCTTCTCTGCTTCTGACCACTTGCCCTGGAGAGACCATTGCTCCAGTACTGCCCCCCAGCCTATGAGGCTGGCATCTGTAGTGACCACCTTCCAAGAAACCGGACTAAAGGGTTTCCCTTTTTCCAGATTCTGGTACCAACCACCAATGGAGGCTCTTGCGAATGGAAGGGGACAGGGACATTGGTAAGTCTAAAGCCTGAACTTTTTTGTTCCAGGCTGACAGTATGGCCCTCAGCAAGTTCCTTGAATGGAATTGACCGTAGGGTACTGCTTCGAATGAAGCCACCATTTTTCCCAGCAGCCTTATACACAGGCGTATGGATGGTTTTTCTTTTTTGTACCCACTAAGTGGGTCAAATCTTTCAAAGACGACACCTTCTCTGGAGGTAAGAAAATCTTTCTCTGATTTGAATCCAGTCTTAGCCCCCAAGTATTCCAGGCTTTTGACTGGTTTTAGGGCTGACTTGTCTCGGTTGATAATGCAACCGTGAGATTCCAGATACTTGATTATCTTGTGAACGACCACTTCTAGTTTTTTTCACTGAGTGGTCTATCAGCAACAAGTCGTCTAGATATGCCATTATCGTTACACCTTGTGTTCCTAGTTTGGCCAATCGTAGGGCCAGGATTTTTGTGAACACTCGTGGTGCTGTGGCCAGACCGAAAGGTAAGGCTCTGAACTGAAAATGGCGCCCTTCTACTGCAAGGCGTAGAAATTTCTGGTGGGCCGGACAGATGGGAATATGCAAATAAGCATCCCTTATGTCGATCGAGGCTAACCATTCCTGCCCTTGTAGGGCGGTGGCCACCGATCGGATCGACTCCATCCGAAAAAGTCCTGATATGTAGGAACTTGTTTAGCCCTTTTATATTTAATATGGGCCTCATGTCCCCATTTGGTTTGGGGACTGTGACAAGGTTCGAGTAAAACCCGAACCCGTTTTCTTCCAAGGGAACCTTCATGATTACCCTTGGGGCAATAGTTGCTCTAGTGCCAGAAGGAGGGATCCACTCTTCTGGGGATCGCTTGGCACGTTTGACCTTATAAAATGGGCAGGAGGAATGTCTTTTAACTCCAGCCTGTATCCCAGACTTACTGCGGAGATCAGCCATCTCTGATGGTGTCCCGCCAGGTCTCTGTGAACAACTGAAGTCTTCCCCTCACCCGATTGAGTGGGGGCAACCCTTCATGACTTAGGGGGAGGTTTTGTACCTCTCTTGACCCAGGGTTTCTTGTTACCCTGTGATTGTCCCTGATTTCTGCCCCCTGGATTTGACCGCGGAGGCCGTCGGAACTGTTTCACAGCCGATGTGCCAGGGACTGGAGAAGTAGGCCTCTTAAAAGAAGGACTTCTACCCTTGTTCTTAACCGGCAAGAGTGTACTTTTACCGGCAGAAGTTTTCTGGATATATTTGTCCAGATCTTCTCCAAATAAGCGTTCTCCATGAAATGGGAAGCTAACCAGCAATTTCTTACAGGGAGCTTCAGCAGACCAGTTTTTTGAGCCATAGAAGCCTACGCATATGTCTACAGACAGCGTAAAGCGGGATGCCTGTTGGATTGTATCCTTTATGGCGTCCACCGCAACACAAGGCTCTAGGTAGGTCAGCTAGGGCAAGAGCCTGCTGATCTGGTAAGTCCCTTAAGACTTGTTTCAACTGATCTTTCATTGCTTGGCAGACTCCAATCGCTGCTACTGCAGGTTGTGTCACCATGCTTGCTGTAGAGAAAACAGATTTTAGTAAAGACTCCAATTTTTTATCTATTGGGTCCTTGAACATTGGAACATTATCTACTGGACATGTCAGTGATTTATTTACACAAGAGATGGCTGTGTCCACTGTAGGGACCCTCCATTTTTTTTTATGAACTTATCCTCCATGGGATAGATCACTGGAAATCTCTTGGGGGGAGTAAATATTTTACAGGATGCTCCCAATCCTGGTAAATAAACCCTTCCAATAAAGGATGGATTGGGAAGGAACAGACAGTCTGGAGAGCTTTCAGCGACCCCAGCGAGGAAACCGTAGTGGTTGATGGTTCCGCCAGAGGCATTTAAAATGCTGCTCGGACCATGTTAGTCAGAGACTGAACCCATAATCTTTCAGCCTGAGATGCTGAGAAAGGTTCTTCCACTGTTGATTCCTCTATAACTTTATCAACCTCACCTGATCCCTTTCAGGTAGGTCGATCTCTGTGTGGGGCTGTTCCTCCACTAACAGGCACTCTGAAGGAGGAGACGGAGATCGGACGCGCTTTTCCTGTGACAGGGAAGCAGCGATCAATGCTGTTAATCTCTCTTCCAATCCTCCCAGAGTTGAGGATAAAACCTCCTCTGTTATATATACAGGAGCAGGTGGACTGGGGACAGCCGCAGTACCAGGTACTCCTGCGGGGTTCCTACGGCTACTGACCTCTGAAATTTCAGGGGAGATTGGTGCAGTACAAGCATGCCCAATATCCTCAGAGCCCGACGGAGACCCCTTTCGCTTCTTGGAAGATCTATTTCCAGAGCGTCTGGACGACATATCCTATAAGCACAAAGCTGAGGTATTCCCGTCGTCATACACCAATTTTGCTGGTAATAGTCTAACACAGTTGCTGCTATATACCAGCTGGTGTCCACTAAAGTGCCTTTCTATGGGGATGCCTGCATCAACCGCCTCTGTGTGCCACTGTTTGTTGCTAGCTCTGTTTGCATCCAGCTGACACTTGTACTGTGTCTTTATACAAGCTGGGACGCCTGCACATGCGCAGAAACGCCGTGGCGCGCATTGAACGTCATCCACCCGCCCCGCCCCTTTTTTTTCATAGGAGGCGCGTGCACGCGCCCGCGCGCGCGCCCGTGCGCCATTGGCGCCCTTTTCGAAAATCAAACAGGGACTAGGAGCCAGGGCCCTTTTTGCCGGAGGGCCTGTGCGGTGGATGAGCGCAGCAACAGGGCAGAGGAAGTGGATTCCCACAGAGAAACTTACCAACTGCCTGGATCTTTTGACTTGAGAAAACCAAAGATCCACATGACAAGAAAAATGGACCACAGCGGCCTCTAGTGGTTTAACACAGGTACCGCGGTCCTTTTTTTTTTTTTTTTTTTCTTGACTACTATTAAAATTTTACATTTTCAGTAGTTACAGGCATACACAGATATTAGCGGGAATACCGTTAGGTAACAGACAGAAAGACAAATTAGGCTTGGGGGTCCCCCAATAGAACCAAGTTCCTGGGGGCCCCCACTTACCTGATCCCCGCCGCAGGACTTTGTTTGGTCCACAGAAGCCCAAACTTCACCTATCACGGCAGGCATTGTAATTAAACCTTCAGGGACCGGGTTCCCAAGGATTCCACTCCCCTGGACCTGTATAGCACCCTGCACAGACAACATCTTGGTCGTGGGCATGACCAGAGCTCTGGATCCCAGGGTCCAGCCCTCCTAAGAGAGGCATTACAGGCAAAACCTTGCTCTTCTGCTGCAAGGCCCGGGTACCGACCGTTTAGCTATGAAGCTTTTTTTGGTGGGATCCGGAACAGCTTACTAAGGCCCAAAAGAACCTGTACGCAAGCCCAGTGAAAACACATGTTACTCTTTGGCCAACACCTTAGACACTGGCAAAAAACTGAGGTGCTCCCGGATGGGAGGGGCTTATATAGGGGAGGGTACTTCCGGTTTGGAAGTGGCCAGTGCCAGCACCTGAAGGTAATCTATATAACCCATTAGTAATGACTAAGTCGCTCTGTGTCCCGTGATGTACGAAAAAGAAAGACACACTCCTAAACCTTGTGGACAGCCTTCCCAGAAGAGTTGAACCTGTTATAGCTGTAATGGGTAGGCCAACTCAATATTGAACCCTAAGACTGGGATGCCATTTAAGTCCAAAAAAAAAGAGCAATTAAAAAAAAAAAAACGCATTTTGTCCCGAAAAAACAAGGTATAATCTACCTGGATACATTAAGTAGTTGCAACGATATGTACAGTTTTACTAACACATGTCAAAGTTGCAAAATTGTGCTTAGGCATTTAGATTCTTTTACCCTTAGATGTGAAGGGGTTAATTACTGTGCCATAAGCAAGAGTCTAACAGACACATATTAACCTCAGCACAATCATTTGTAAAAAAGAAAACTCATCCATTACATTTTTTTTTTTGATACACATACAGCCCAGTGTACAGAGTGCAGTGGACAGGAACATGTCATATACAGCCAAGTGTACAGAATGCAGTGGTCAGGAGCATGTCAACTACAGCCCAGTGTACAAAGTGAAGTATTCAGGAACATGTCATATACAGTACATGCCAGTGTATAGAATGCAGTGGTCAGGAACATACAACCACACAGTGCAGTGGTCAGGAGAATAGAATATACAGCCCAGTGTAGAGTGCAATGGTCAAAGAAACCTTTTAGACCAGTCAGTCATATGATGCACTAGGCATGGAGGAACAACAACCTACATAAGATCACATAAAACAATACTGTCACATTGAACAAATATGACCTGTAGTGTCACCAATGGCTAAACACATGCACAGAAGCCAGCCAAGAGACCATGCAGACTTCTGGGAGAGAAGGGTTACAGTACCTGCCTCCAAAACACTCTTCTAGTCAGGGGGCCACTGTTACCTGCGAGGTCCAGTTGCAATGTCCCTCTGTACCCCTATCTGACTCCGGCTGCAAACTGCAGAGGACCGATTTTCCCCACATGCCAGGCACAGGAGCTAGGTCCTCGTCTAAGGCAGCTTTCTTCAACTCAGATCTGCTGGCTGGGCTTTCTTTAGCTGCTGTGCCTATGCTGCCAACAGACTCTCTGGGGAAGGTTTGGACCCCCTTACCCCCCCCCCATATCTATACCCCAATCATGGTCTGATCTTAGCACACACATGGACAGAGACGGCACTCAAATCACATTGAACATTCATGTCACACACAGGATAGCAATAAGAAGGTAGCAGAAATAGGTTATTTTATTGTGCATAATTTAAGCACTCCATTATGTAATAGCATCACATAGCAAAATAAGGGATTGGTTGCCACAGGCCTTTTCTATTATTATGCTCGTAGACTTTATTTAATAAGGCCTATTGCCTTACTGACTAGGCCTAATGATATACAGTAGACATAAAGCACTACAGGAGACTGTTTGTAACTGTGTACTGAATGGTCATTATAAGTCAAATTTAAAATGTAGAACTTATACTGCTCTAGGAATATGCAAATTAGGACTTAAAAGCTCTGACTTTTTTGCTTTTCCTATCATAACGGATATGAAGTCCTGGCTAACTATAGAGGCTAACACTTTCAACATACCACTCTATCACTGTCTGTCATGATATGCACAGTTATACTGGAAATGATCGGTTTACAGTCGAACTGGAATGGATTATATGCACAGTTACACTGGAACTTTAGGTTTTACTGCAACTGGACATAATATATCAGCTTTGATGAGAAATACAACACACAGCTACAATTTGTATTAAAAATAAAAATAAAACTCCAGAGCTCAATAAGCCTGACAGCACAGCCTATTTTACTATGAACTACTAAGGTGTGAATCCTACACTGCTGTCTATGTTAGATTTTGTTTTTTAGGTAACAGGATGAACCTGTATATTGTTATGGGTCGGAAATAGCATTTCAAAGGTCATCAGTGTTTACTTGCTGACTACTTGCTCATTTACAGTTTAATTGCAGCATGGCCCTGTCATTAAGTAAAAGGAATAGAATGAGTTATATTTGACCTACCTGTATGAGGGTGAGTAAGGGTAAAACACAGAGTACAATAGGCTGTATGTGCTGTCAGGCTTATTGATGGTTGAACAATGCCAAATTTAAGTAGTGGCAGGTACAGAAAAAGAAAAGCAAGAAAGTAATGCATCGTTGGAATGCAACAGCACTGGCCAGAACAACAGATTAAAATAAAGCATAATAGTAGTCATTACAGCCAAATGAGCAAACAAAATGGAAGAGCACATTGCAGGAGAGCAGACTTATGAATGGCTACAGGAGAGTTTCCCCATCAGTGAGGACAGCCGCATTAATCTTTTAGGCATGTAGTATACAAGTCATCCAGAAATAAGAGCAAACCATTTAAATTCAAAGTACATAGGATTCTTTCAGCAAATATTGCTGTATTTATTTTATGGCACCAGTTATATGTGGCACATCAATCCACACTACAAAGAATCACTTCTTGCAAAATATATAATGGCAAAGTAGCACCACATTTATTTATTTTAAAATTCCATGAAATATTATAGTATTCCTTTAGTATTAAAGCAGGATACGGTATGTGATTTGAAAACACAGAGAAAAGCACCCTCAATGCCCAGAACAGGTGTACAAAATTGTATTGAACTACCAAAGTGACACAAGGGCAATTTCTAAACCATTTTACCTATTATAAAAAGGCATGAGTCTATATGCATATGTAGCGCCCTCACCCGCCTTCTCCCCTCTCTTTATGGCTGTATGACTCGTCTAGGGGTATCTGGGAAAAGGGGGAAGATGTACACCACCAGCTCGACTCTCTGATGTAGTATGCAGAGATATGAGCCAAACCGTTTACCTTCGGGTCTGCGTTTTAGGCCGGAGCCTCAGCTTCTCCTGTGGAGGATGATTGTCACTGTCACAGACAGGGACACTTAGCTTCCAGTAACACGAGTTCCACACCATAAAAAGGTCCAACACTGTTTTATTTGCTTTGATCAATAGGTAGGCTGGTTGAACTGTAAAAGAACAGACAGGGTGTGGGAAAGAGTAGGTCCAGGCACACTCAATGAATAAAGTCTCTCCTGTTCCGTTTAGTGCAAACAGGCTTGGCGCACAGTCGCTGCCACCGACTGTGAATTTGGTCCCTGCCACTGACCTGGGTGAACATTGAGGCCTCTGCCACAGGCCTTAGATGAGGCCTGCCACTGACCTGATGAAGATGGGTCTCTGCCACAGACCATAAGAACATGAAATACCTCCGTTAGGACAAACGACCCCTGTCAGGGGAAGACATCCATCCGGACGGTCACCAGAGGCCCACACCAGTACCGGCCAAATGCTGCACCGGCTCTACGGGAGGGTCATGTCTCCGGTCCCTTACGCCCTGGATTCAGGCACCCAATACCGGGGGCACCTTAGGAATGCTTCTCCCTTGCGGGACCCAGTCGAAGGTACTGGGCCCCAGGCCTTCTTGCAAAGTACCTCACCCCAGGCTGAAGGTGCTTGGGATGGAACTCGACTCCACGCGCCCAGGCCAAGGGCGCCTGGGCACAGACAAACCACAGCAGCCCCCATGCTGAAGGTGCCTGGGGAATAGACCTCACGCGCAAGATGTCCGCCCCCTTTATATCCTCTCCCAGCAGGCACAGCAGGTTCCCCGCACCGCCGTACTACTGCCGCGAGAGGACACAAAGGGCACGGCGCTAGAATGGCAGTTCAACCCCGGTCCCAGGTGACAGCGCCACCTAGGGACCGCAGGGAACATGACACCATTCATACCTCCCACACTCCAAAGTGTCCATAAATCCCAAAAATCAATGTACCTGGGCCATCTATGGCCCAGGTACGCCCCTCTAACTTTGACACCCGCTACACTCTCCCCCCAGCAATTTGACACTGGTCCCCAGTGTCTGGAACAAGTCATGCCCCAAAGGGAGCCAACATAAACCCAATCCAGAGACTGCTTCAAAATGCGCAAAAAAAATGTAATTTTGAAAAAACTGGTAGTTGTGCCTGAACCTGACTTGGAAGGGAAAAGGAAAACAACACATAACAACATACATGTCACAACAACACCATTGACATTTTCCCCCTGCCCACATCACTAACTAAGACCCGCCTCATTTTTAGCGGTCTTGATGGACGTTCTCCTGCAGAGGGGACAAAAGAAAGTTAAACACACAAAATTTCCTGACACATGTGTGTGTGTTGGAACAAAAAAATCTCCCCGAAGAGAAATCGTTTCCTTCCAAGAAGTGTGTGGTGTAAAGTGAATAACAGTGCGCAACACTGCCACCTAGTGACAGTGCCACGGTAAAGACACTTGCTGAACCCTTGAACAAACTTCTTCTCTGTACTTTGGCCCTAACTACACCCAAAAGTCCATGATCACTTTGCAGGAGGGAAGAAGGGAGAAAACAAGAGCAACAGTTCCCCATTCCTTCAAAGAGCACAACACCCGTTAAACTCGGGTACAGTTCCTGGGTTTCCGGGAAGGAAAAACAAACCCCGGAAAGTTCAGCAAATTTGCAAGGCACAAGGGAAAGGAGTCTTTTCTCCTACAGGTAGAATCTGGGATGCGGCAAGACAAGGGGTTTAAAATGTTCATCAACAGTCTCCAAATGGTAATCAACATCTTCTCCATCTTTGTTTGCGACCTCCACGGAGGTCTCTACAGTGTGCGGAGGGATGGCTGTCCAAGCATTGACTTCTCCTTCTTGAGTGGCGGCGCCTGATGTAGGGCTGAGGTGGAAGACCCAGGGTCTCTCTATGGATTGCTCCACCTCAAACGTGAACTCCCCGCAGGCCTCACAGCGCCCGAATGGCTTTAACTGTACCACCAGTCCCGAACATCCGGGACAAATCATACCCAGGGCCTCAACATCCTTGCAGGTGTACAAGGCGAATCGTCCCCGGGGTATCTGTAATCGGAGCAGCAGTTGAAGTCATCCTCGTAGTATTAGGGACTGGAATCCACGAGGCATTGCTGAACATGGTGACTGATTGCTGCTCCATCGCGCACTGCATAACTGGCACCAAAGTCCCCACGTGTACCTCTTCACATGGCCGGACTCCTCCCGTTTAATGCACTAGTTTGCGGGCTTTCTCCATGTCACGCCCACGAACTGTGCAGGGAGGGTGTGCCTGCTGGCACAGTGGCCAATATGGCCGACCTACTCGGAACTCTTCTGGGCAGCAAAGTTCAAACTCCGATAGCTTCGGCTCCATTACATAAACACAAATCCCGGACCTGGAGCCCCCACGTATAGCGATACCCTCAGTTAAGAGGGCTGCCTGTTTGTTTTGGGCCTTGTAGTGCACCGCTGTCAACCCCTGGCAATCGGCTCTAACCTCTCGTGGCACAGTTAGGAAAGGGGGTGGTATAATAGTACTCTATCTCTACTTTTATATGGCACAACCCCTTTATAACAGCACAGTAATTGACACTGACAACCAATATACTTAACTATAACTTCTTTACTATTAGTAAAAAGTAAAACGGGTAAGCAGTATACAGTGTCTCATGCAGATCCCTGCAATATAAGTATACACATCAAAAGGGATGACATTCAGCAATGAAATGACAGTTTAATACCCCCGCTGTAGCTATCCTCCCTCGTGAGTAAAAATGGCGCCCAGCAGTGTCCTATACTACCCAGTCAGGCCTGACTATTATTTGGGGCATAGTTTGTTGAAGAATCTTCGCTAGCAAACACGGTGGTGCACATAAAGAACAAACTGTAATCCAAAGGGGTAGCGATGATCACTAACTTGGTAAAACTGGAGAGACTAGTAAACTCAGTTCAGCAGACAGTCTCTCCACAATATAACTGTAATCACTGATGGGCCTAAGAAAGTTAATAGGCAACAAAGTTAGTCAGATGAAATTCTGAGCTGACGCACTTTTTGCATTTATTATGTAAATTTGTATTTATTACTGTGATATTTTTGGTATATGTTTTATTTCATGTCCCAGGTTTGCCCATAATTATACGCTAGTCCATGTGATCCAATCAGTGGACCTATGTACCTTGCATTGGTTGTGGAGTTTTACCACGACAATTTTTTGTCTATAAACTATCGTTTCTGAGTTTAGCGCTACTATATATATTTTTTCACTGTTTTTCCACTGTATATGTTTTCAGGTTAGTAGCTGCAGATAGCCAGAACCCAAGGCAATTTTTGTGCAAGCAATTAATTGCCATCACCAAATCTTAGCACAGTTTCTTTTCTTTCTTTTTTCCATTTGCAACATATGTCTGAAGTGTATCTCACGTGGCCAAAACATCAGCCGCTTGGGCACCATGTGCTTGACCAGACATACATATGTCGACCTGCCATGCAGTCCGTTGGCAGGCGTACCTAAAAGACCCACACCAAAGAACAAAGCAGACCTCTCCTTGCTCCTCATCAGCTGGGATCTCCAACCCCACTATACATTCAGTCCTCTCTGAAACCTGCACTGAGAGGAATGAAGGTGTAGAATTAGGTGTGTCACAGTCACAGCCAAGTACTTGTGGGCAATCTCCTTTCGGTACACCGACGTCCGATTATACCAGGCAAATTTCCCTGCCCCAGCTGCTGCACCGCCAAAAGAAGTTCACTCCCAGCCATCCACATGCCCAGTGGTTGAATGCTAGCTTGGCTAAATTGCTAGCACTTCAACTGCTGCCTTTTCAGTTGGTAGACTCTGCCCCCTTCCGTTAGTTTGTTGAATGTGCTGTTCCTCAGTGGCAGGTTCCCAAACGCCACTTTTTCTCACGGAAGGCGATTCCGGCTCTCTACCGGCATGTGGAAGGCAAAGTCTTGGCCTCGCTGGACAGGGTGGTCAGCGGTAAGGTGCATATTACCGCTGACTCATGTTCCAGCAGGCATGGACAGGGACGTTACCTATCTTTCACGGCGCATTGGGTGACTCTGCTGGCAGCTGGGAAGGATGCAGGACAAGGTGCAGTAGTGTTGGAGGTTGTTCCGCCACCACGCCTCCAAAATGTTACTACTAGTGATTCTGACACACCTCTCTCCTCCACCCCCTCCTCTTCTTCTTCCTCCATGGCCTCTGAACCAGCGGTGCTCCGTAAGCTTTCAAGGAGCTACGCAAGTACGCAGGCAAAACTATGCCATGCGGTGCTTGAGCTGGTGTGCTTGGGGGACAGGAGCCACACTGAGGCAGAGATTCTGTCAGCTCTGCAGGGTCAGGCTCAGAGGTGGTTGATGCCACGCCAGCTTAAGTCAGGAAAGGTGGTTTGCAACAATGGCACCAACCTCCTCTCCGCCCTCCGACAGGGACAACTGACCCATGTGCCCTGTTTGGCTCACGTCCTTAACTTGGTGGTGTAGCGGTTCTTGGGCAGGTCCCCGGGCTTACAGAAGGTCCTAAAGCAGGCCAGGAAACTCTGTGGGCATTTCCGCCGGGCATATAATGCCAGTGCTCGGCTGGCTGACCTGCAAAAGGATTACAACCTGCCCAAGAACCGCCTAATCTGTGACATGCCCACCAGGTGGAACTCTACGTTGGTCATGCTGCAGCGGCTGCACACGCAGCAGAGGGCCATCAATGAGTATCTGTTGCAATATGGCACCAGGACAGGGTCAGGGGAGCTTGGATTTTTTTCCCCACGCCAGTGGGCCATGATCAGGGATGCATGCACTGTCCTGGCACCATTTGAGGAGGCCACGAGGATGGTGAGCAGTGACAGTGCATGCATCAGTGACACTGTCCCTCTTGTCCACCTGTTGGAGCACACGCTGCGTGGAATAATGGACAGGGCACTTGAGGCAGAACAGAGGCAGGAAGAGGAGGACTTCCTTACCTCTCAAGGCCCCCTTTATCCAGACAGTGTTCCTGCTGGCCCGGCTATCACACAGGAAGAGGACGAGGAGGAGGATTATTGTGTCAGCATGGAGGTGGAGCCTAGCACTCAGCATCAGCAGCAGTCTTCAAGGGATCAATTACAGTCCCAAGACATCTATGGACTTGTATGTGGCTGGGAGGAGGTGGCTGCGGATCATGTCATCCTCAGTGACCCAGAGGACTCTGCACCGAATGCCTCGGCAAACCTACGTTGCATGGCCTCCCTGATCCTGCAAAGGCTGCGGAAGGATCCTCGTATTCGTGCGATCAAGGAGAGGGATCATTACTGGCTGGCAACCCTCCTTGATCCACGTTACAGGGGGAAGGTTGCGGACCTTATCTTGCCGTCACAGAGGGAGCAGAGGATAAAGCATCTTCGGGAGGCCTTGCAGAAACGTCTGTGCAACGCGTTCCCAGAGACTGGGAGGTTACAAATTCCTGGTCCTGGACAACGTGTTGCTGAGGCTCCGGTCAGTCAAAGAAGGAGCGGTGGAGAAGGTGGCCGTCTGACCGATGCGTTCAGACAATTTTTTAGTACACAGCCCCAAGGTAAGATCGCTTCCAGCAACCATCGCCAGCGTCTGGTTTACATGGTGCAGGAATACCTAGGGGCAAGATTAGACTTGGACACCTTTCCCACCAAAAATCCTCTGGGTTACTGGGTCTTGAGGATGGATCACTGGCCAGAGCTTGCACAGTATGCAATTGAGGTACTGGCCTGTCCAGCATACAGCGTTCTTTCGGAACACATATTCAGTGCTGCTGGAGGCTTTGTAACCAATCACAGGGTGCGCATGTCCACCAACTCGGTCGATCGACTGACCTTCATAAAAATGAATCAGTCTTGGATCACCACCAGCTACCAAGCACCTGATGCTGATGTAACCCAATCATTTTATTTGAAATGTCAGATCCCTTCAAGACTGCCTATGCTGATGCTGAGTGACTGTCCTGTTATGCTGAGTGATTATCCTCTTCGTCCTCAATGATCATGCTGATAGCTTGAAAGAACATTTTTGGTTCTGGGCACCGTCACCAGTGGCTAAGGCCCAATTTTTCAGCCCCTGTTTAACAGGGGCGTGTATTAAAAATTTTTGATGCAATGCTTTGCAGCAGGGCTCATTGCTGCGCTCCAACTACAGTATCTGTGAGGGGTTGCAGTGTTGTGGCACCAGCACCAGTGCCAAATGCCCAATTTTTCAGCCTCTGTTTAACAGGGGCGTGTAAATACAATTTTTGATGCAATACTTTGCAGCAGGGCTCATTGCTGCGCTCCAAGTACATTATCTGTGAGGGGTTGCAGTGTTGTGGCACCAGCACCAGTGCCTAAGGCCCAATTTTCCTGCCCCTGTTTAACAGGGGCATGTAATTACAATTTTTGATGCAATACTTTGCAACAGGGCTCATTGCTGCGCTTCAAGTACAGTATCTGTGAGGGGTTGCAGTGTTGTGGCACCAGTGCCTAAGGCACAATTTTTATGCCCCTGTTCAACAGGGGCATGTAATTACAATTCTTGATCTAATAATTAACAGCATGGCCCATTCCTGTGCCCACCAAGAGTAACTGTGAGGGCTTACAGTGTTGTGGCAACACCACCACCACCAAAGGCCCAATTTTTCTGCCTCAGTTCAACAGGTGCATGTAATTACAATTCTTGATCTAATATTTCACAGCTGTGCCCATTCCTGCACCCACCAAGAGTAACTGTGAGGACTTACAGTGTTGTGGCACCAGCACCACCACCACTACCAAAGGCCCAATTTTTCCTACCACTGTTCAACAATGGCATGTAATTACAATTCTTGATATAATAGTTCACAGCAGGGCGTTCCAGCACCCACCAAGAGTAACTGTGAGGGCTTACAGTGTTGTGGCAACACCAACACCTATGGGCCAAATTTCTGCAGAGTATATACGGCAGGCCCCTACTTTCAAACATCCAACTTACAAACAACTCCTACTTGCAAACGGAAGGAGACAACAGGAAGTGAGAGGAAATCTACCCCTAGGAAGGGAAATTCTCTCCTGTAAGAGTTAATATGGGAAAAAGGTGTCTCCTCTCCACTGATGCTTTATTACCAATCCTTGTCTCAATAAAAACCCCAAATTTTCAAAAAACATTTGTCATTGGGACGGAAAGTGAGGTGAAATGTTCTGAACAGGTGCACAAACAGCAAAACAAATGTTACAGGGGTAATAACCCTTCCCTATGTTTTCCAAAAAGCTTAATAGATTTTTTGGCTGGAGCTACACTTAAAAAATGTACCTGTTCCAAATTACAAACAGATTCTACTTAAGAACAAACCTACAGTCCCTGTCTTGTTTGCACCGCCTGTATACTGCTGTTCAGAGTATATAGGGCCTTTTTTTAATTTGGGTGCGGGGTTCCCCTTAATATCCATACAAGACCCAAAGGGGCTGGTAGTGGGCTGCCATGCCATTTTTCTCAATGATTTTCATCCATATTGCTGGGACCACACATTACATTAAAGCCGCAAGCAGTTTTAAATGGATTTTTTTCCTTTAGAAATGTCATTTTGTGCAGGGACAGTTCTAAACACGGGAAACACGTGCCACTTCACAGGCATACTTTAGACACCTCCCAGGTACGATATTTAAAGGAATATTTCACTTTTTTTTTCTCACTTTATGCATCATTAAAATCACTGCACCCGAAAAAACGGCCGTTTTTAAAACTTCTTTTTGCATTGATACATGTCCCCTGGGGCAAGACCCGGGTCCCCAAACCCTTTTTAGGACAATAACTAGCATATTAGCCGTTATAATTAGCACTTTTGATTTTGAACGTTCGCGTCCATTGTATTTAATAGGGTTCTACATTTTGCGCGAGCTTTCAGTCCGTTCGCAGGTTCTGGTGCGAACCGAACTAGGGGGTGTTCGGCTCATCCCTACTGCTCAGTGATTATGCTCTGCAGAACCCAGTATTTTACATTTACATTGGGGGGAAGCATTGACTCACCCTGATCAAAGGCCCTAAATGCATCTAACCAAGCTTAAAGTTATGTGCGAATGTATCACATACGAACCCCAATTTTGATTTATGTGTACAGGCAGTAAGTAATGGCCCCTGGGCGAGATATTAAAAACTTTAAAGAGGTATAAAATTTAATTTGAGGTTCTTTCTAAAGACAATATCAACGTCAGTGGCAAAACATGCACTTTTTGCTGACTATTAATCGTATTACTGATGCATTATACAACAGAAAACTCACTTCATATGTGAGCATTGCAATACCTATAAACTCTCTCAGAAGCTGTAATCCTCCTATACTACCTCCAGCACCACTTACAATTAGATTGTCTATGCTCTCTGACACACCCGGGCTGAAGAGGGAATATTTATTGCAAACAATATATACAATACGACAATAACCAAAGAAATGAAAAACGGCCATAAACACTTCAAGTATGTGAAACAGTTATTAATTAACACATACAATTGATAATAGACAAGCAGACCAGTGAATAACCCCTAATCCCTATATTGCAAATGGCCCTGCCTAGGAGGCAAAACTATTGAAATGGTTGGAAAGTCTTTGTCAAACCCTTTCCTACTGGCCAGTACATTGGGGCCCAAATCCGGCATTGGCACACTCACAATTAGGTTCCTCTGAAGTTGGGTGCAGGTGCCTGAATGGTGTCCAGAGTAAGAAAAACTGTTCCTTTATGTAGGGTGGGGCAGGGTAGGGCCAGGAGACTCTTACCAACAACAAGGGTGATGACCTTTCTCCTCCTGCTCTCTATCTGGGGCCCAGTGATGCCAGCTGCATTCTCTCCATATTCAGGCCGTGACACCAGGCTCAACAGTGGTGTTACCACAAACCAGGAGATGTCCACTACTACCCTTTCTGCATCCCCGACACTGCAGCAAAATGACCCAGCAGCAGCCTGCTACACTGAGTGTGTGCCCACCATGTCCTCTCTGAAACTACCCTGAGTTCTGGAATATTTCTTTCTTTTTCTCCCCACAGAGCTCTGGTAATACTTGTTCTGTCCATCAGATGTCTATATTCTGATTATCTGCATTTATGTTGATTAAAATGACACTTAAAGCGGAGGTTCACCCACATTTTAAAGTTTGCTGTCAACAGTCCCTCTTAGCATGAAGATAAATAAAAGACTAACCTTTTTTTTTTTCTGTGCAGTTTTCTTTTTTCTTATTTATTCGTTCCTACTTCCGGGATTTCCTCCTGCGGGAGTAAGAGCCCATTCACACAGGGGCGTCTTTGGATCCGACTCCAAATCGCCCCAGGTCGCCCCTAGTCGCCTCAGGTCGCGCTGGCTGAAGAAATCAATGTAAGTTAATGGAGCCGTCCTTATGCACACTACTGCAGTCGCTCCGACTTCAAAAAAGGTCCCTGTACTACTTCAATCCGACTCCTAGGCGACCTGTACCCATTCATTTCAATGGGAGTCGCCTCTCACTGTCTTAATAGGAGCAACTCTCCAGGAAGAAAACATACATTTATCAGGCAAATCTCTCGCTCCCCCCTCCCTCCCACAGAGCTGATTCTTGTTTGATTGGCCACTGGAATGTCTCCTGTCCAGCAGGCAACTTGGAGTTGCCTTGTAAATAGCTCCAGGTCGCGCTGTGATTCCTTTTCAAGTCGTGTCTGAGTTGCCTCATAAAATCGCGCTGGAAGTCGTGTTGCCCCTGTGTGAATGGGCTCTAAGCGTGTCCTTTGCTGTGATGTTGTCCTGCAACTGTCCTGCTTCCCAGGAGTAAATATCTTCCCTTGCAAATATCACAATAATTTAATCGTCGCGTGACTTGTCTACCCGGTCAAGAGCTTTCAAAGCTAAACATCCCTATGTAAGGGGGGAGGATAAGTGAATGGATCCTGGAACTGGGGAGGACCCTAGGAATACTGGAAGGCAGAGAACAGAACAAAACAAAACCAAAAACCTAGGGAGAAAGAGAAAAGAAAAAACGGGGGGGATGGGGGATGATGGGGAGGGGGGGTGGAAGTAGACACCAAGCTTCCATTATGAGGGGTATCAAGGAGGTAGACATCAAATTGCACTGGAAATATCTAGAGTGCATCTCACCATGTAGATTCAGTCCCATCAATAGAGGTCACCCCGAGGGGGAGAGTAGAGACACTGGAGGTGATGGGAGGGGTGGCCCGTAATAGGAGAATGAAAACAGTTCGAGGTTTGCCCGGTCTTCAGGGGAGTGCGCATAGACCAAATAGGCTTGCCATCTGTGGTAGAAACGTTGTTTAGCAGTGTCAAGCGAGAAGTCTGTATTTAGTCTATCTTTGAAAAGAAGCAGCAGAAGTTCCTTTTTGACTTGTGAAGTATTCGGGGGAATATTGGATATCCAATTTTTCAAGATGGCTCTCCTGGCGAGTAGTAGACATATCAGAGACCATTCTTTATGTGAAGGGGGGGCCTTTGGGGACCATGGCAGCAACAAAGGTTCCCAGTAACCAAAGATGAGGAGGAATGGGTCCTTATTTAGTTTCATCAGGGTCACTTTGAAGATGTAAGCCAGGACTTGATCCCAGAAGACGGATATGTGGGGGAACGACCAGAAGCAGTGCATCAGGGAAGGTTTGAGTTGACGACAGAGAGGGCATGAAGAAGAGGTTTGTGATTGGTTGGCGTAGAGAAAGGGAATGTGAGCACGATGCACAATTTTCAGCTGAGTTTCCCTCCATATTTCGTTGGGGATCAGTTTATGTATAGTATTAAGGCCCTGTAATAGTTTGTTGACCAGCTCCATGTCTGGGAAGTCTTTGGTCCAGTTGGTCACTGATGAGGAAGCTAGGGATGATGTTGTTTTTAGTAGAAGAGGTTGATATATATCCGAGATCTTATAAGAACCTTCCGAAAGGAGGACTTCCGTGATAGAATTTTTTAACCTTTTGTTATCGTTTCTACATGCATTTTTCAAGAAACTGACACATTGTCCATAGTGAAAAGCGTGGGATTGTGGAAGTGAGAACGCGTCGGCTAGGGATTGGAAATTTATGGGACGACCTGTCTCCGGATGCCTCACTTTGTCCATGTGCATGCCTCACTGTGTCTATGCCTCACTGTCAGTGTCCATATCAGTGCAGCCCATCAGTGCCCATATCAGTGAAGCTCAGCAGTGCCCATATCAGTGCAGCTCATCAGTGTCCATATCAGTGCAGCCTATCAGTGCAGCCTATCAGTGCCCATATCAGTGCAGCTCAGCAGTGCCCATATCAGTGCAGCTCAGCAGTGCCCATATCAGTGCAGCTCAGCAGTGCCCATATCAGTGCAGCACAGCAGTGCCCATATCAGTGCAGCTCATCGGTGCCCATATCAGTGACCATCAGTATATTAATTTTCATATTGAGCGCTTGGCACATGCACATTAGTAATAGTAACATAACCTGCTATTAGGCCGCTGGCTGGGGTTCCCCTCATGCTCCTCTCTCTCTCTGTCTCCTCCTCCTATAGCCCCGTGCCGGGGAGAATATTCAGTGAAGGAGAAAGCCGTGCGGAGGAGGGTGGGCGGAGCATTCGGCTCCGCCCCTGACAGTCATATTACGTGCAGCCGGTCTGGCCAATCACCGGCTGCTTATGGGGGTGTCAGTCGTCGCCGCCGCCCTCCCCAAGCACGCACCATATACTGCCCACAATATTTACAAGTGCCACGCTACAGGAAGCCGACTCGACTAGACTGACGTCACAGAGATCAGGCGCACAAAGCAAATTCGACACAGAACACAGATTCAACACAGACTCGAGTATAAGCCGAGGGGGGCATTTTTAAGCATAAAAGAAATGTGCTGAAAAACTTATACTCGAGTATATACGGTATATCTCTACAGGCGTACAGGTTTTGTGTGAATTGGTTTAAAGATCTGTACTACTTATTTCTTACTTTCTTATCTCTTTCTGTGGCTTGTTATTAAGAATTAATTTAATTTCTGTTCAATGGACCATTGCTCTAATTACTATTGCTGGTTAGTCTGGTCCCGCAACTCTACAGACACAGCCTGGTGTTAGCTGCTCTATTTGTGCTCAAGTACAGATGGAATTTATCTTTGAGAACAGTAATCTCTTCCTGAGGCATCCAGGTCTTTTGACTGGACTAGGTTGACCTCTAACATTTTGTACAAGGCTCTCTAAGACTAACTACACAATAATAAATCTGAGATCTCCTTCAAAAGTCAATTTGCACATTTTCACAGCTTTTTATGTAGAAATCGCAAACTGAATGACCAAGTATGCATAGAAGTAAAGGATGTTGCTTCATTTATTTTATGGCCTCTTTAGACAAAGCCGAATTATGAATGGGAAGAATAGAGATGCTCCTTAAAAAACAGTAAGATCCGATCTTACGTAAAACAATATAGGAGTATACAGTATAAGAATGTCTGACGTTACCAGACAATGTGACCAAAAGCTGATGATGGTTATCCATCATTGCCGACAGCCCTCAAAAACTGCTTTGACAATAGAAGTCACTTTCCATTACGCTTGTGCAATCCGTTTCGTAACTAATCGAAATTCGTCCGAATTTAGCAACTTTCGGACATTCGGAAGCATTCGAATTTCCGAACAAAGCAATTACGAATGAAACCGAATCCGAAATAAATTATATCGCAAATAGCGAATGCCCGAATGTCTTCGGCATAATTCGTTATGAAAAAAGTTACGAATGTACGAATCCATACGAAGCACAATAACACTCACTCTGCTCTGCTCTCTGCTTCTCCCTCGCCGTGCTGAGCTCCCTCTCAAAATGGTGTACAGGGGCGGAGGCTATAGCCACATTTAAAAAACGAAAGTAAAATACGAGATTTTGAATCGTTACAAATAACCGCTATGTATTTAGAAAAGTACAAATCAATTCTAAGCACATTAGGCATAATAGGCAGCGTCGTTGTGAAAGAGACACGGAAAATTACGAATCAACAAACCCCAAAAAAGTTACAAAAGTAGGAGTTGTGTCCAGAATCAACGAAAAACAATGTACTCTACCGAAAGTACGAATTATAAATCAACAAAAAATAAGGCTTACATTAATATGAATCATTCCGATTCAACGAAAAATGACGGTTGCGAAAATACGAATTAGTCCGAACACGAAAAATCCCATCTAGCAAAATTACGAACGATTACGAATCAACAGGACCGAAAAGAAACGAACCGAAACTAAATGAATTTTTCCGTTGTGCACAAGAAACAAACCGAAACTAAACAAATTTTTCCATTGTGCACAAGAAACAAACCGAAACTAAACAAATGTTTCCGTTGTGCACAAGTCTACTTTCCATGATAAATGCTTGATAGCATCCTATCCAGGGCTGGTGAACAGATTTTTGACACCCTAGGTAAAACCTAATTTTGCCACTCTCCCTGGCTCCAACCCTGACTCCACCCCCTTTGCCCTGCCCATGTACACCCCACCTTTTTAATGAAGTGCCCATCAAATGCAGCCTCACCAGCGCCCATCAATGCAGCCTACCAGCACCCATCAATGCAGCCTCACCAGCGCCCATCAATGCAGCCTCATCAGTGCCCATCAATGCAGCCTCACCAGCGCCAATCAAATGCAGCCTCACCAGCGCCCATCAATGCAGCCTACCAGTGTGCATCAATGAATGTTTGATTGCTTCCAATCATTTGTCAGTCGGGACACAGTCCTCCGCCGCCAATGTGCCTCTGACACAATATGCGAATGGAGCGGTGGTTGCTTGTAGGGATGAGCTTCGTGTTCGAGTCGAACATACGTTCGACTCGAACATCGGCTGTTCGATCGTTCGACGAAGATCGAACGATTTGGGCCGTTCGCGCCAAATTCGAGTGACGCGAATGGCCCACAATGCACTACGCCATCGCAGTGTCATCCAGGCGCTGTGATTGGCCAAGCATGCACTGTGACCCCGCATGCTTGGCCAATCACAGCGCCGGCAGCGAGGAGAGCAATGATTGGCCACAGGCAGGATGCCTGTGGCCAATTATTGCTGAGGGGGTTTAGTACACGCCCCACACTATAAAAGGCCGCCAGCACGGCGGCCTAGTGTAGTGTGTTCCGGAGCAGGGATAGAGCAGCATAGGCAGGGACAGTGACTTTTATTTCTTTCTTGCTTAACCTGGATTCCTTTAGTTTAGGGAAAGAGAAGGATAGGTAGGGAGAGTGTCAGTGTGTTTTGTGCTTGTGCTATATTGTGCTTAAAAAAAACATTTTTTCTAGGGACAGAAAACTGTAGGTAGGGAGAGTGTGTCAGTTTCTTTCACTGTCAAAGTCCTTGTTTCCAGGGACCTGGAAGGACAGTGAGTGAATTCTCCTTGTGCTATATTGTGCTTAAAAAAAACATTTTTTCTAGGGACAGAAAACTGTAGGTAGGGAGAGTGTGTCAGTTTCTTTCACTGTCAAAGTCCTTGTTTCCAGGGACCAGGAAGGACAGTGAGGTAATTCTCCTTGTGCTAAATTGTGCTTAAAAAAAACATTTTTTCTAGGGACAGAAAACTGTAGGTAGGGAGAGTGTGTCAGTTTCTTTCACTGTCAAAGTCCTTGTTTCCAGGGACCTGGAAGGACAGTGAGGTAATTCTCCTTGTGCTAAATTGTGCTTAAAAAAAACATTTTTTCTAGGGACAGAAAACTGTAGGTAGGGAGAGTGTGTCAGTTTCTTTCACTGTCAAAGTCCTTGTTTCCAGGGACCTGGAAGGACAGTGAGGTAATTCTCCTTGTGCTAAATTGTGCTTAAAAAAAAACATTTTTTCTAGGGACAGAAAACTGTAGGTAGGGAGAGTGTGTCAGTTTCTTTCACTGTCAAAGTCCTTGTTTCCAGGGACCTGGAAGGACAGTGAGGTAATTCTCCTTGTGCTAAATTGTGCTTAAAAAAAACATTTTTTCTAGGGACAGAAAACTGTAGGTAGGGAGAGTGTGTCAGTTTCTTTCACTGTCAAAGTCCTTGTTTCCAGGGACCTGGAAGGACAGTGAGGTAATTCTCCTTGTGCTAAATTGTGCTTAAAAAAAAACATTTTTTCTAGGGACAGAAAACTGTAGGTAGGGAGAGTGTGTCAGTTTCTTTCACTGTCAAAGTCCTTGTTTCCAGGGACCTGGAAGGACAGTGAGGTAATTCTCCTTGTGCTAAATTGTGCTTAAAAAAAACATTTTTTCTAGGGACAGAAAACTGTAGGTAGGGAGAGTGTGTCAGTTTCTTTCACTGTCAAAGTCCTTGTTTCCAGGGACCTGGAAGGACAGTGAGGTAATTCTCCTTGTGCTAAATTGTGCTTAAAAAAAACATTTTTTCTAGGGACAGAAAACTGTAGGTAGGGAGAGTGTGTCAGTTTCTTTCACTGTCAAAGTCCTTGTTTCCAGGGACCTGGAAGGACAGTGAGGTAATTCTCCTTGTGCTAAATTGTGCTTAAAAAAAACATTTTTTCTAGGGACAGAAAACTGTAGGTAGGGAGAGTGTGTCAGTTTCTTTCACTGTCAAAGTCCTTGTTTCAAGGGACAGAGAAGGACACCTGAAGGTAGCCCTTATTGCTTTTTTCCCATCTCCCTGCAGGCCATCTATTAGAATGTCTGGAAGGCAAACAAGGAGAGGCAGACAGTCAGGAGCCAATAAAAGAGGGCAAGCAGGCTCTGTGTCTGGGGGCAACAGTGCTGGTCGTGGACGCGGTGCATTGTCATCAGCACATGGCCATGGGACACGCTTGTCCTTCTTTTCGGCAGCTGGACATGTTGAGCCACATCATGCCGAAGACTTGGTAGAGTGGATGACCAAGCCCTCCTCCTCCTCCTCATCCTCTCTCACCCAGGCTCAGGGTACTGGAAAAGCAGCTGCCAAAGCGTCCTCTTCCCTGGTATCAATGTCAGACTCATCATCAGTCACTCCTTCCCTAGACCCACCATGTCCTCCTCCTGAGGAGTCCCCCGAACTGTTTCAGCACAGTGTTGGGTACATGCTCCAGGAGGATGCCCAGCGTTTCGAAGGGTCTGATGATGAAACCCAGCTAGAGGAAGGCAGTAGCGTGAGAGCAGACAGAGGGGATGCTCAAGAAGGACACCAATCTGGCAGTCATGTTCCAGCAGCTGCAGCATACTGCCAGATTGCCTCCAGTGATGAGGAGGGAGGTGATGATGAGGTCACTGACTCCACGTGGGTGCCTAATAGGAGAGAGGAGGAGGAGGAGGATGAGGAGGAGGCACATCTCCAACGAGGCAGGATGCCCTTTGGTGGCCAGCGTAAGGGCAGTACACCGACGGAATCACACCGCAGAGCTCCGCCTGTGCAGGGCGCTGCCTCTGCCCGTCATTCAAAAAGTTCTTTGGTGTGGGCCTTTTTTGAGGCTAGTGCATCAGATCGCACAGCTGCTGTTTGCAACATATGTCTCAAGCGTATATCGCGTGGCCAAAACATCAGCCGCTTGGGTACCACATGCCTGACCAGACATATGTTGACCTGCCATGCAGCTCGTTGGCAAGCCTACCTCAAAGACCCACACCAAAGAACAAAGCGGACCTCTCCTTGCACCGCATCAGCTGGGATCTCCAACCCCACTATAACTTCAGTCCTCTCTGAAACATGCACTGAGAGGAATGAAGGTGTAGAATTAGGTGTGTCACAGCCAAGTACTTGTGGCCACTCTGCTAGCAGTACACCAACGTCCGATTCTAGCAGGCAAATTTCCCTGCCCCAGCTGCTGGACCGTCGAAAGAAGTTCACTCCCAGCCATCCACATGCCCAGCGGTTGAATGCTAGCTTGGCTAAATTGCTAGCGCTTCAACTGCTGCCTTTTCAGTTGGTAGACTCGGCCCCCTTCCGTGAGTTTGTGCAATGTGCGGTTCCTCAGTGGCAGGTTCCCAAACGCCACTTTTTCTCACGGAAGGCTATTCCGGCTCTCTACCGGCATGTGGAAGGCAATGTCTTGGCCTCGCTGGACAGGGCGGTCAGCGGTAAGGTGCATATTACCGCTGACTCATGGTCCAGCAGGCATGGACAGGGACGTTACCTTTCTTTCACGGCCCATTGGGTCACTCTTTTGGCAGCTGGGAAGGATGCAGGACAAGGTGCAGTAGTGTTGGAGGTTGTTCCACCGCCACGCCTCCAAAATGCTACTACTGGTTGTGACACACCTCTCTCCTCCACCCCCTCCTCTTCTTCTTCCTCCATGGCCTCTTCCTGTGGTTTGTCCTATGAACCAGCGGTGCTCCGTAGCCGTTCACGGGGCTACGCAAGTACGCAGGCAAAAAGATGCCATGCCGTGCTTGCGCTGGTGTGTTTGGGGGACAGAAGCCACACTGGGGCAGAGGTCCTGTCTGCTCTGCAGGGCCAGGCCGAGAGGTGGTTGACGCCACGCCAGCTTAAGCCAGGAATGGTGGTTTGCGACAATGGCACCAACCTCCTCTCCGCCCTCCGACAGGGACAACTGACCCATGTGCCCTGTGTGGCTCACGTCCTTAACCTGGTGGTGCAGCGGTTCTTGGGCAGGTACCCGGGCTTACAGGATGTCCTGAGGCAGGCCAGGAAAGTCTGTGTGCATTTCCGCAGATCTTATAATGCCAGTGCTCGCCTGGCTGAGCTGCAAAAGGAGTTGAACCTGCCCAAGAACCGCCTTATATGTGACATGCCCACCAGGTGGAACTCAACGTTGGCCATGCTGCAGCGGCTGCACACGCAGCAGAGGGCCATCAATGAGTACCTGTGCGACTACGGCACCAGGACAGGGTCAGGGGAGCTTGGTTTTTTTTCTCCACGCCAGTGGGGCATGATCAGGGATGCATGCACTGTCCTGGCACCATTTGAGGAGGCCACGAGGATGGTGAGCAGTGACAGTGCATGCATCAGTGACACTGTACCTCTTGTCCACCTGTTGGAGCACACGCTGCGTGGAATAATGGACAGGGCACTTGAGGCAGAACAGAGGCAGGAAGAGGAGGACTTCCTTGCCTCTCAAGGCCCCCTTTACCCAGACAGTGTTCCTTCTGTCCCACCCATCGCACAGGAAGAGGAGGAGGAGGAGGAGGAGGAGGAGGAGGAGGATTGTGTCAGCATGGAGGTGGAGGCTGGCACTCAGCATCATCAGCAGCAGTCTTTTAGGGATGATTTACAGTCCCAAGAAACCAGTGGACTTGTACGTGGCTGGGAGGAGGTGGCTGCGGATCATGTCGTCCTTAGTGACCCAGAGGACTCCGGAGCGAATGCCTCAGCAAACCTACGCTGCATGGCCTCCCTGATCCTGCAAAGTCTGCGGAAGGATCCTCGTATTCTTCGGATCAAGGAGAGGGACCATTACTGGCTGGCCACTCTCCTTGATCCACGGTACAAGGGTAAGGTTGCGGACCTTATGTTACCGTCGCAGAGGGAGCAGAGGATGAGACAACTCCGGGAGGCCTTGCAGAAAGGTCTGTGCAACGCGTTCCCAGAGACTGGGAGGTTACAAACTCCTGGTCCTGGACAACGAGTTGCTGAGGCTTCGGCCAGTCAAAGAAGGAGCGGTGGGGAAGGTGGCCGTCTGACCGATGCGTTCAGACAATTCTTTAGTCCGCAGCCCCAAAGTATGATCGGTTCCAGCAACCATCGCCAGCGTCTGATAAACATGGTGCAGGAATATCTAGGGGCAAGGTCAGACTTGGACACCTTCCCCACCGAAAATCCTCTGGCTTACTGGGTCTTGAGGATGGATCACTGGCCAGAGCTTGCACAGTATGCAATTGAGCTACTGGCCTGTCCTGCATCCAGCGTTCTTTCGGAACGCACATTCAGTGCTGCTGGAGGATTTGTCACGGATCACAGGGTGCGCCTGTCCACCGACTCGGTTGATCGACTGACTTTCATCAAGATGAACCAGTCTTGGATCACCACCAGCTACCACACACCTGATGCTGATATAACAGACTAATTGATTTTAACATGTCACATCCCTTCAAGACTGATGCTGATGCTGAGTGCCTGTGCTGTTATGTTGACTGGCTATCCTCCTCCTCCGAGTCCTCAATGATACGATTGATGATGATAGCTTGGAAGATCATTTTTGTTTATGGGTGCCGCCACCAGTGGCTAAGGCCCAATTTTTCAGCCCCTGTTTTACAGGGGCGTGTAATTACAATTTTTTTAGCAATAATTTGCCATAGGGCTCATTGCTGTGCTCCAAGTACAGTATCTGTGAGGGGTTGGAGTGTTGTGGCACCAGTGCCTAAGGCCCAATTTTTCAGCCCCTGTTTAACAGGGGCGTGTCATTACAATTTTTGAAGCAATACTTTGCAACAGGGCTCATTGCTGTGCTCCAAGTACAGTATCTGTGAGGGGTTGTAGTGTTGTGCCACCAGTGCCTAAGGCCCAATTTTTCAGCCCCTGTTCAACAGGGGCATGCAATTACAATTCTTGATCTAATAATTCACAGCAGGGTCCATTGCTGCACCCACCAAGAGTAACTCTGAGGGCTTACAGTCTTGTGGCAACGCCACCACCACCACCACCACGAAAGGCCCAATTTTTCAGCCCCTGTTCAAAAGGGGCATGTAATTACAATTCTTGATCTAATAATTCACAGCAGGGCCCATTGCTGCACCCACCAAGAGTAACTGTGAGGGCTTACAGTGTTGTGGCACCAGCACCACCATCAAAGCCCCAATTTTTACTACCACTGTTCAACAATTATATGTAATTAAAATTCCTGATATAATAGTTGACAGCAGGGCGTTCCAGCACCAACCAAGAGTAACTGAGTGCTTACAGTGTTGTGCCAACACCAACAACTAAGGGGCCTATTTCTGCAGAGTATATACGGCAGGTCCCTACTTTCAAACATCCAACTTACAAACGACTCCTACTTGCAAACGAAAGAAGACAACAGGAAGTGAGAGGAAATCTACCCCTAGAAAGGAAAATTCTCTCCTGTAAGAATAAATATGGGAGAAAGGGGTCTCATCTGTACTGATGCTTTATCAGCAATCCTTGTTTCAAGAAAAACACCACATTTCAAAAACAGTTGTCATTGGGACGGAAAGTGAGGTGAAATGTTCGGAACAGGGGCACAGACAGCAAAACAAATGTTACAGGGGTGATAACCCTTACCTATGTTTCCCAAAAAGTTTAAAAATAGATTTTTGGGCTGGAGCTACACTTCAACAATGTACCTGTTCAAAATTACAAACAGATTCTACATAAGAACAAACCTACAGTCCCTGTCTTGTATGCACCGCCTGTATACGGCTGTTCAGAGTATATAGGGCCTTTTTTATTTTATGTTCGGGGTTCCCCTTAATATCCATACAAGACCCAAAGGGGCTGGTAATGGGCTGGGGTAGGGGGGGGGGTCATGGGGTAGCTATGCCATTTTTCTTAAAGAATTTCATCCATATTACCGGGACCAGACATTACATTAAAGCCGCAAGCAGTTTTAAATGGCTTTTTTTTCCTTTAGAAGTGTCATTTTGTGCAGGGACAGTTCTAAACACGGGAAACACGTGGCACTTCACAGGCATACTTTAGACACCCCCCAGGTACGATATTTAAAGGAATATTTGACTTTTTTTTTTTCACTTTATGCATCATTAAAATGACTGCTCCCGAAAAACAACCGTTTTTAAAACTTCTTTTTGCATTGATACATGTCCCCTGGTGCACAACCCGGGTTCCCAAACCCTATTTATGACAATAACATGCATAATAGTTGTTATAATTAGCACTTTAGAATTCGAACGTTCGCATCCATTGTATTTAATAGGGTTCTAATGTTTGTTCGAACTTTCGGTCCGTTCGCGGGTTCTGGTGCGAACCGAACCCGGGGGTGTTCGGCTCATCACTAGTTGCTTGCTGATGCTGAGACTTAGTTGTTTGCTGCAGAGAGAAGAGAGTAGGAACACCAGTGGCCGGGCGCCCTAGGCAGTAGTGTCCGGCTGCCTAGTGGCCCTGATCAGTGGCGGCTGGTGCTTAAAATTTTTGGGGGGGCGCAAACAAACTGAAAAAAAAAACAATTGCCGCCACTGTGCCCATTAAACACAGCCATTGTGCCCAAACGCCCCCAGTTAGCCCCCTCAAATGCAGCCAGTTTCCCCCCAAATGCAGCCAGTTTGTCCACAAATGCAGCCAGTTTCCCCCCAAATGCAGCCAATTTGTCCCCAAATGCAGCCAGTTTGTCCCCCCCAAATACAACCAGTTTGTCCCCCCCAAATACAGCTAGTTTGTCCCCCCAGCCCTGCACTTACCTTCCTCGTGTCAGCCCCGTCCTTCTTCCGTCCTTGATGCCTTCTCCCGCCCTCAATGTCGCTTCAGCCAATCAGGTTACCGGTAACCAGACCCGGTGAACCTGATTGGCTGAAACGCCTGTCAGTGTTAACCAGGGAACGCACCCCCGTGCATCCTCTGGTTAACTATTTGGAAGCCGATTACAGCCCTCAGGCTGTAATCGGGAAGCCTATCAGAGACGCTGGCTCTGATAGGCACTTCCAAAAACCAACCAGCCGCGCGCTCAACAGGGGGCCGGCCATCTGAATAGTGGGCGGCAGCGGCGGCGACAATACATAGGTTGATGCAATGCATAATCCTATGTATTGTTATTGTGAGTGGGCGCAGGAGCGAGAGGGGGCGGCGCTCCTGCGCCCCCTATGGACGCACCGCCACTGGCCCTGATCCTATCCACATGAGTCTGGTATTTAGGCAACAAAGCTAAATAAACATCCTATGGCTTGAATCACAAATCATGTGGTAAAGCTTACTGGTAGATCCATTGCATCGACTTCTGAACAAACTGAGGCTAGTCTGTATCTACAGGACTAAATTAAAGGAAGTTAAGAATGTAAGCTGTTTCAGGTACAGAAATTGGTACAAATCCGGTGCAGCTGTGCATGGTAGCCAATCATCTTCTAACTTCGGCTTGTTAAATTAGGCTTTGACAATAAAATCTAGAAACCTATTTTCTATGCAGAGCTGCATCAGATTTTGCACATTCCAGGTTTAGTAAATCTCCCCCATTAAGTCACAAATCTGGAACAAGTATGTTGATTTTGAACTTCTAACTAGGCCCTGACTCTTCTGATCTACATTTGATTTTCAGGTCTGTAATTCCGAGCATTGAAGGTAGAAGTTCAGCAAATCTGTCGGGCAAAAAGCATATTTCTCTCAGGAAAGCTTAACTTTAAAGCGGTTGTATATGTCCATGCCGAGGGAGCCAACATTTTGCCCTTGGCGTGTCTTCCAGGTTCGCGGCTTATTATAGGCTTACCTGTAGGTAAAAAATAAAAAAATGGGTATACAACCGCTTTAATAAACACATCAATTATTTTACGTGCGAGTTATATGAAACAAATCTGGAAAACATGCACTGTTGGATGTTACTGAGGGATCCGAGAGAATCCAGAAGAAATGCATTGTAGTGATTAGCAGTTTCTGTCTACAGTGTTTAAAGGATCTAGATCTAAAATGACATAACTACATACAGTACATACAATACATCTAACAAAAACTGGCAATAGAAGAGCAAATGTTACTTTTATTACTCAACTAAGTAGTGCCAGACTTCTTTCTGGCTACAAGAGCCCTGTCAACAGAAATGTTAAGAGTGCAAGATCCCTAAAACATCATCTCTGCCCACTTTTCTTCTTAATCCTGCACAAACTAAGGTGAGGTATGTGTGGCTCTGTGCGCTTTTACCAGAGCTGGCCTGACCGCCGGATATTCCTCCAAGAACTGCAGCCAGTATACTTTTAACTCCAGTTAGTCACTAACAGAACTTTGCTTATTCAACTTATCTGCTCAATATTTCAACAAGATAAACTGACAGGTGCATCCTCTATTAAAGGCGCAGTTATACTTAATTTAAACTTTGATGCCGTGTAAGAAGAGTAAAAATCAGGCTGGCTATAGATTTGATCACATCCTGGAAAAAATTCTATCCTGGTGCTTCCCTCCCAGTGTATAAAAAGGAAGCATTCTTTACCAAGTTTATACTATTGGTGCAGAAGTTTTATTCTCTGACTTATGAAAGCAGCTACAGCCAGGGCCCGCAATCAGGGAATTTAGCCGATACAACTGTAAGGGGCCCGCCCAGGCCAGAAGAAGGTAGGATGGGTGAAGGGGAGCCATTTTGGGCACTATAGAAATGCTTCTGCTGTTCTCTGTGTCATTGAGCTCAGACATCAAGCTCTTTACTGCCATCTCTGGCTACTATGTGCATGTGCACCCCTCGTGTGAGCTGTCTGTACTGTGCTCCTTTGTGCCAGAAACATGTCAGCTTTGTGAAAACGAGCTGGGACTAGGTAGGAAGATTTCCTTTACAAGTAGGGGCTGTGAATGAAAGGGAGGGGGGTGTACAGGGAGGGGCCACAGGCTTGTGTGTTTACAGATTTGTGTATGTGTGGTGCTGACATATATATGCAGATGGGGGGCTGACATCTATACAGATGTAAAGGGGCTCTGATATAATTACAGGTGTGAGGGGGGCTGGCATATGTACAGGTGTGGGGGGGGGGCTGGCATATATACAGGTGGTGGGGCTGACATTAATACAGGTGGGGGGCTGGCATATATACAGGTGTGAGGAGGGCTGGCATATATACAGGTGTGGGGGTTGACATATATACACGTGTGGGGGGCTGACATATATACACGTGTGGGGGGCTGGAATATATACAGGTGTGAGGGGGGCTGACATATATACAGGTGTGGTGGGGGGGGGCTGACATATATACAGGTGTGGTGGGGGGGCTGACATATATACAAGTGTGAGGGGGGCTGACATATATACAAGTGTGAGGGGGCTTACATTTGTGGGGGGTGACATATATACAGGTGTGGGGCGTGACATATATACAGGTGTGAGGGGGCTGACATATATACACATGTGAGGGGGGCTGACATATATACAGGTGTGAGGGGGCTAACATATATACAGGTGTAGAGGGCTGGCATATATACAGGTGTGGTGGGGGGCTGACATATATACAGGTGTGGTGGGGGGCTGACATATATACAAGTGTGAAGGGGGCTGACATATATACAGGTGTGGATATGCACATTTACTACATATTGCCGCATATATTGCTGTTGTCTTTCACACGTTATATGCTTGCCTCCAAGCATGCTTATTTGCTTATTTGCCACCCCCCTCGCAAAGTGCCGCCCTAGGCCTGGGCCTTGAAGGCCTAGGCCAAGAGACAGCACTGTATATAGATCTGAAAATGTTTTGCAGTTCTTTACATATTTTATAATCACATCAGTCTATGTCTTCAAGGAGCTTACAATTTAGGTCCCTATCTCACATGCATTCATACTGTATACACATACTAGGGCCAATTTAGACAGGAGCCAATTAACCTACCAGCATGTCTTTGGAGTGTATGAGGAAACTGGAGTACTTGGAGGAAACCCAGGAAAGCCCAGGGAGAACAATAGGGACCCCAGTGTTGTAAGGCATAAGTGCTAATCACTAAGTCACTGTGGTATTTCAGACACAATGTAATGTGTCTCCAGTCTATGAATGTTTCCTGAAGCTCTCCAACAACTCTTATAGCATGTTTTCTGTGTCTATCTCCTGGTGCATGCATAGCACCCATCTGACCCCAAGGGCATGTGACAGACCCCCAGTGGCAGGATGGGCTAGTATTTACCCCAGGGCAGAGTCCATGGCTAGGAATGGGAAAATGTTGAATTCCAGTCATTTTAGTTTATTTTTAGAAATTGTATTACATATTCACAGAAAGAGAAGTATAAGGGCCAGAGCACAACAAAGCCTATAGACTCCAGATCCATTTCCATCTTGTATAGGGTAAAGGACCTTTAAGCCAACACCAGGAACACTGTCAATAGCACAGTCTAGCTAGCTAGCTGACTCATCCATGCATCTTCCCAATAGAATAACCAGGTTCCTCTGAGGACCCAGCTTCTTCTCAGCTCCTTCCTCCAGCAGGGTATCCCCTCCTGATTCGCCATCTTGGTTCAGCTCCCCCCTCTCTACTAGGCAGAACAGCTTCCAAGGATCACTTTTGGCCTAAATCCATACTCCGCAACAAAACACGTTAGGCCCCATACAGGATAGATACCCCATAGGTCAGACTACAAACACCACACCTCCCTAGGCTGAAATCTGGGGGGATAATAGCTTGACAGGGTCAGCCCCCAAATATTTATGTCCTCCTCAGCATGGCATCACTGGCGATAAACCTTATAGGTTGGTTAGCAGGAACAGAAATATTCATAACCCAGTATTACTGTGGCCTCTCACTCTAATAACAGAAGTACCAGTGACACCTGCTAGTAGCAGGCAGAAGCAACAGCAACACTGAGCTTAGGGTATGTCAGGGAAGGCATGTCCGTAGTACAGATGGAGTTTCGCGGCACATACATATGTGCATGCGCAGACCAGTAACTGGCCATGCAGATGTGCATAGTCATGGGCTTGGGAGCGGGTGACTGCGAGTACACATGTGCACTCGCGCATCGGTGTATGCATACACACTAACGCATCAATGCGCACACCTGTCACTAATATTGGTGCCGAGCGGGCTATTTAAACTGTCTTCTGTATGGAGTGGACTCATTGCTGTTTGGTCTGCAGCTTCTGTGTGTGTTCTAGATTCCTGTGTTGACATCTGATCCTGATCTGGCTTACTTCTGACCTGTGTTTGTCTGCTACCTGCCCTGACCTTGGCTTGTCTTTGGTTTCTGTTTCTGCCTCCTGTCTCTGCTTGATCAATCTCCCATTGCTGACTTGGCTTGTGAACTGGCCAACCATTACTGACCTGGCTTGTCTGACCTTGTATCTTGCTCATCCAGCCTGCTACAGCTCTCAGTCCAGCAAGCTCTCATCTGGTTCCTGCTTAAAGCTGCCTACTGCAGTCTGCGGCCAGCCAAGCCCCATACCAGCCTGATTTTCTGCTGCATCCACCTGCTGAATGCTGCCACTGGACGGATTACAGGATTACATCCCTGTGCTCATGTGGCTGCTTTCTCACTACCAGTGGCCCTTGAGCTGGAGCTGTACGAGGGATATTCCTCTACACATCATGCTCACTGACTAGGTACGTGACAGGGTAAGACCAAATGAGTGCAGCACTACCAGCTGTGGCCAAAAGTTTAGAGAATGACAAAAATATAAATTTTCACAAAGTCTGCAGCTTCAGTGCTTTTAGATATCTTTGTCAGATGTTACTATAATATGGTATACTGAAGTATAATTACAAGCATTTTATAAGTGTCAAAGACTTTTATTGACAATTACATTAGGTTTATGCAAAGAGTCAATATTTGCAGTGTTGACCCTTCTTTTTCAAGACCTCTGCAATTCGCCCTGGCATGCTGGTAATCAACTTCTGGGCCACATCCTGACTAATGGGAGTCCATCCTTGCATAATCAATGCTTGGAGTTTGTCAGAATTTGTTGGGGGTTTTTTGTTCACCACTTGACGATTGTCCACAAGTTCACCTTTTTCTTCTCTGGACAAAGTTTTTTCTGGATGCCCCAAACAAACAGGGTATTCTTCAGAGAAAATGACTTTACCCCAGTCCTCAGCAGTCGAATCCCTGTACCTTTTGCAAAATATCAGTCTGTCCCTGATGTTTTTCCTGGAGAGAAGTGGCTTCTTTGCTGCCCTTCTTGACACCAGGCCATCCTCCAAAAGTCTTTGCCTCACTGTGTGTGCAGATGCACGCACACCTGCCTGCTGCCATTCCTGAGCAAGTTCTGCACTGGTGGTTCCCCGATCCTGAAGCCTTCTTCACAAATGCAGTGGAAATATTTTTTATGAGGGGGCGTGGTTGGCACGCAGCGCGGATGGCAGCATAGAGAAGGAGCTCCGCTCATTCCCGCAGCCTCTCAGCCACACACTGACCACTCAGATCCAGAGCATGGGCAAACCGAACCAGTCTCAGTCCGTTACACCCGCCAGTCGTTCGTCCTCAGTCGATCACACAGTATACCGGACCTTTTCAGGTCCCGGCAACAGGCAGCCCCGAGACTCTGATTCTTCCAAGATGGCGCCCGATGACCACGTGGACATCTTTAGTGAATACTCGCAGGCTGCATCAGAGGATATGGTGAGACACCGCTCCCCCCCCCCGATCACCTCCTGACATATGCTGATATGTCAGTGTTTGTTGCTGAAATAAAAAACACCTTCTCCTCCGCTATCACGGAGCTGAAAGCAGATATGCTGGCTTTGAATGAACGGGTTCATGGTGCTGAACGCATGGGGCAGAAGAGGGATAAAGTAATCACGAGATTAGAGTCCATATCTAATGCTCACACAGCCCAATTGATAGCGGTTAATCGCCACCTGGAGGATTTGGACAATAGGGGCAGGAGGCACAACGTCAGGGTGCGGGGGTGCCAAAGGAAATCTCTTCTGAACAAATTGTCCCTGCTCTGACCTCCATCTTTAACAACTTGTTGGAGAGATCTGTGGACACTACTATTGATTTTGAGCAGGCTCATAGGGCCCTCAGACCCCGTCCGAGTGAACCGGCGCCACCTAGAGACATAATATGTTGCATACCAAACTATAAGCTCAAGGAGGACATTCTAGCTCATGCCCGTCAAAACAAGCTGATCACCTTTAATGAGCAAAAAATCACAATATTTCAGGATCTTTCGCCAATTACATTGAATAACCGCAGGGTTCTGCGTCCTCTGTTGGAAACCCTGGTGCCGCATACACACGACCGTTTTTCACGACTTTAAAAATGGCATTTTTTAAATTGGGCATTAAAAACGATCGTGTGTAGGCTCCAGAGCATTTTTAACGACGTGTAAAATGGCCTAAAAAAAATGTGAACCTGCTCTATTTTTTCACATCGTTTTTTTTACCGACGTGAAAAATGGTAGTGTGTATGCTTTTACGAGGTGAAAAAAAACGCGCATGCTTAGAATCAAGTATGGGACGGGAGCGCTCGTTCTGGTAAAACTAGCGTTTGTAATGGAGATAGCACATTCGTCACGCTGTAACGGACTGAAAAGCACGAGGCTGAAAACGTACGGAACTTCCCCTTTATAGTGCCGTCGTACGTGTTGTACGTCACTGCGCTTTGCTCGAGCGTTTTTTTAAATGAACGTGTGTATGCAAGACAGGCTTGAGAGGAAACAAGAAAAATCACGTCGAGAAAAACTTCGTTTTTATGACATTAAAAACGATCGTGTGTACGCAGGCATGAGAGACCACAACCTCAGCTACAGATGGAAGTTCCCGTTTGCCTTGTCGGTCACCTTAGATGGGGTCCCGCACACCCTCAAAACACCGGAGGAGTTACCATCTGTGCAGCTCTCCAATTGCCGCTTGTGGACCTCCCTGATTGGTACCGGGATGTTCGGTTCCCTCCAGACCCACCAGCTTCACCGCATTCCACGTCAAAATATTTTTTATGGGATTAAAGTGGTTGTATACCCATAATTTGTACAAGCACCTACAGGTAAGCCTACATTAAGGCTTACCTGTAGGTGCTTGCAATATCTCCGAGACCTACACAGTCTCTGAGATATTTGCAAAAAAGACTGTACCGCTATCAACGGCGCATGCGCGCCGTAGATAACGGCGCAGGCGCACTGAGCGCGGCGGCTCTTGAATGGGAGCCTGCCGGACACTGCCGGAAATTCGCGCATGCGCGGGGATCGTGCTGTTCCCCGCGCATGTGCGGGAGTGACGTCATCGCCGCTCCGGCCAATCACAGCGCCGGAGCGGCGATACCCGGAAGTCACTCCGGGTATCATGGATTCGACGGAGGACGTGTCCGAGGACCGCTGCGGGGGCTTCGATCTAAGGTAAGTGATTGATAATGAGCTAGTATGCTAGTCATACTAGCTCATTATACCTTTGCCTTGCAGGTTGACAAAAAAAAAAAAAAGTTTTGCGGTATACAACCGCTTTAAGTTAATTTTAATGGGGACTTTGCCATTAATTGCAGTTCATCTAATCACTCGTCATACCATTCTGGAGTATATGCAAATTGCCATCCTAAAAACTGAGGCAGCAGACTTTGTGAAAATTAATATTTGTGTCATTCTCAAAACTTTTGGCCACAGCTGTACAAATCAGTTTGGGCTCTTTACCTCCCAGCAACTTATAGCAGAGTGGCTACACATGTTTGTAGTCTCTGACAGATTTTTGTAGCTATACATTGACTAAATAATATTTTCAGGCCTTTGGTGATGTCAAGGGCCACATCACTGGTCTAGCGATGGAAATCCAGCTCTTTTATGAAGAAGGAACACCTGAGGAACCACTGACTTACTCTATACATCTCTGTATTTAGTAATGTACTTACCTGTAGAAAAAAATAAATAGTGCTAAGAAGGTAGGGTGACCACATTTCCAAACTACCATTCAGGGACACCCCCCCTTCCCAAAAATCAGCTTGTGCTGTAACGAATCACAGCACAGTGATTGGACACAAGGCGGGATTTATGATTTCTCCAATCACAAGCAGGGGGCAGGGATTGTGCTCCTCCAGGCGTTCCCGGCCAGGGCAAGTACTGTAAGTGAGTAAAGCGGTGATGTGGCGGCCTTTTTTGGGGCCATCAGATTGGCCTGGGAGGTGGCTGTGTCAGTTTCATTCCGGGACACTGTATTGTCCTGGAATGAAGGTGCCCGGGACAGACCTGCAAAATGCGGGACACATGGTCACCCTATAAGAAGGTGAAATACAATATGGGAAGTATTGCTTCCAAATTGTAACACAGAAAACACAGCTGCAGTTAAAAATGCCTAAAAAGAAAAGTGAGATGTTATCTGTAAAGCACATGCCACGTTCTCCACCCACACAAGATAATTGCTGCACATCAAGAGCGAGTCATTAAGTGAAGAGTTATTGGACAGTGAGCCTAGGTATCTGGTTAGGCCACATTTCTTTGTTCAGTCAAAGTAGGTTGCTATGGTCTCCTGCAGAGAGATGTGGGAGACTCAGTAATATTGATAATAATTTGCTCCTGGCACTGACAAATCTCCCTGAGCTGGCAGATGTCCAGGGTAAAGGTGCGACATACTGGAAATTACTTTCTTCAAATTCTGAAAGCAGCACTGCAATCCATAATTTTATACGTCAGGAAGGAGCAGCTCATGCGCATCTCTGCAGTTATGGAATAAAAGTAGATCTCTGTTTATCAAAAAACATTATCTCGCTGGCATAGTGCTATTTCCTTCAAGAGATTCCTGCTATTTGTGATCACAGAGATCAGGGTCGGGTAAACCAGCAGAAGTATTTGTTATCATGTCAGCAGAGTACACTGCCCTACAAACTGCCAACATACTCATTCATGGTTTATTAACTGCAGCAGTGCATTTACCTGCCAGTTATGTTTCATGTGGCTTTCATGTTTGTGGTTGCTTGCTGGGCAATGTACTGTATTTTCCATAGTCATATTTTATATTCATGTTATAGATGCTGCCTCACTGGGTTGTAAGGCCGAGTATCACAGCTAGTATCCACCTTGACAACTGCTGAGATAAAACAAATGACATGGTAAGTTTTCTATCGATTGTTTTCAGTCAGTCTGAACACAAAAATAGGCATGTGTTCCATTTTTTTTTTAGCAAAATATAAATATTCATTGATATTACTGTTTACATTAAAATGATTGCATTCACATAGATATCACAGTTAATATAGGTTCCTATTAAAGTACATATACTGTAAATTTTTAAATATACTTTAAAGTAAACCTGTGCCCAGATCATGCAAACTAAAGTACGAGGCCTACAGCCGGTGTGAACCCATCCTAACAGTACTTTTACTGCTTGTTCACACAATTTAAATAATCTGAACAAGCAGTAAAATCACTTTTAGCCCAGGTTCACACTGGGCTGCGAGAGTGAAGCCGTGCGAGTTCAGCTGAACTTGCACAATTTCACTCCCGCTGATCAGTCCCGATTTTGGCCGCGATTACAGGGACATCTGTGCAGGTTTCTTCACAGATGTCAATGTAAATCGCGGCCCGAAATCGCAAAAAGTAGTACAGAAACTACTTTTAGAAATCGGTGCAGCGCCGCAGATGCGGCGTCGCACCGATTAGGACGGTGCCATTGCCGGCAATTTTCGGCAAATACCGCCGTTTTGACATGCGATTTGACATGGCAAATCGCATGTCAAAACGCACCAGTGTGAACCAGGGCTATGGCTGGGTTCACACCAGCTGTAGGCATTTCACAACTTACATCTGTAAGGCCCCAATCACACAGGAATACGATAGCATATGACTGCATGAGTGCTGTGTTCCCCCACATGGGAATGCACAGGTATTCTGCACATCCCCATGCAGGCGGCTGCACAGACACAGCCGCTATGCCCAATTTGACAGCCATGCAAGTGTGGGTGCACGGCCCCGAATGCAGACAGTATGTGTTCCTGCACCCTCATGACTTGTAATTATGGGGGATAAAAAATTATGACTTTCTTGGGTGGGACGTCCTAGCTCCCCAATGGATAAAGCACAGAAGTATAGAAAGCTGCTTCAGTTATACTAAACAAGAATGTAGGTGTAGCGGGGTCTTCAAAGTTAGTGGGATACACCTGGGGGTAGAGTGACCCAGGTGTGTAATTATGGCAGGGTTTAGACCCCTTTTTGTTATTCGTGGAGGATTGGGTGGTGCAATATTCTCCTTTGCCTGTGGGTGGCGGAGTACCTACAGGCTCGAGGTAGAATCACTACCACAGTGCTACCCTTCTTTGTCCCTTCCTGGAGATGGTACGGCTGGGGCGGGGAACCTGCCGTGGTATCGACGGGAGGAGATAAAAGGGGGAGACGCCCTCGCCACGAGGTCTGTCTTCGGGGATCATCTCTTCACGCACCCAGGCACCTTCAGCCTGGGTGCGGGCGATTCAAGGTTCCCAGCCTAGGCGCCCTAGGCCTGGCCGGGATGAAGTTGGGGTTCCATCCCAGGCACCTTCAGCCTGGGGTGAGGTACTATTGAGGAGGCCTGGGGCCCGGTGACTTCGACCGGGTCCCGCAAGGGTGAAGTGGTTCCAGGGCGCCCCTTGCAAGGGGACCCGCATCTGAGGTGAGGAGGCTGGGGAGGTCACTCGTTCGAAGACCCGGTGTAGTGTCAACCCGGTGACGGATGGGCCTTCGGTAACTCCCTTGGAGGACATCTTCCCCTGATAGGGGCCGCAACGCAACGGAGGTATTCATGTCAAGACTCCTACAACCCTTGGTCATAGCACAGGGGGTGTAGGGACCCAGATCAGTATAGTGCCTCGACCTGCTCATCCCACCGTATCATGCCATCGCATTGCCTGTATGTGGAGATACGAAATAAACCAACAGTTGGACTGTGATCGGTGTATGGACTCTGTTAATGGGAGCAAAGGGTGGTTTGGTGGTTTCTGCACAACAGACTCGGTACATGCCCAGGACACACCGGCCCGAGGAAACATCAGGTATTGGCCTTCACCTCACCCACAGTTATGGGGAGGACATGGGCCGTAGCGCACCTCACTCTGTCGCGTGACATACCCCTAGCTAAAGAGGACGGGGTGAGGCCGCTACACGTGGGGGCTCGTTCGTCCGGGATTGTGTGTGTCTTGGCGATGGAACTGAGAACGTCTGTTTGAACTTTGCTGCCCGGAGGAGTTCCGAGCAGGTCGGCCATGTGATTGGCCAAAGTGCATCCCTGCTCGGAGTTGTGGACATGACCCTAAGTCGGGAAAGGCCCACGCGGAGGAGCGTAAAAAGGGAGAGGTCCAGCCGTGTGAAGTACTACATGTGGGGACTGTTAATGCACTGCGCCACGAGGCACCCCATGACTGTGCAATTCGTGGGCGGAGGCTGGCGGAAGCCCGCGAAAACGTACAAGTCGTGGGAGGAGTCTGGCCACGTGTGGAGATACACGTGGAGACTCCGGCGCGTGGTCAGCGCGTGATGGAACAGCAAGTGGTCGGAATGAATTCAAGCTCTCCGTGGATGCCGGTATCTTACCCTATGAAGATGACTGCATTTGCTGCTCCCCTGACAGACACGGGGATAAGACTTAGGCCCCGAGGACAGTTGGCTCTGTATTCATGCAGAGACACGGAGGCCCTCGGTGTGATCTGTCCCGGATGCTCGGGACTGGTGGTCCAACTAAAGCCATTCGGGCGATGTGAGGCATGCAAGGAGTTCCTTTTTGAGGTTGAACCATACACGGAAAGGCCCCGGGCCCTACGCCTCAACTGCATCACAGGAACCGCCACTCCGGAGGGAGAGATCCAGGCCTCTGCGGAGGTCCCCGTACGCGCTGACCAGGGCGACGTGACTGCCCAACCAGAGACTGAGAGAGAAAAATCCGAGGACACTGCTTCGGTCACCACAGACTCCCTGCTGCCACCCCCGAAGAGGAAGATAGGCCTGGTGCAGGCCTCCTGTGGTCGTGGTGGAGCTTCGCCCTGCTGCTTGCTGGACCTGGATGGATCCGGTCGGAAGAATCCTGGACATCCCAGTGCTGAAGAAGGTCCAGGTGAGCCAGGGGCTGGGACTGTGTGTGTGGTTGGAGGTGTCGGGAGTTCACATCTGGTGGAGCCCGAAAGGGAGGGTAGCCTTCCGTCTACTAGAGAATACCTTCCCGCCGAGATGTATGACACCTCCGACCTAGAGTCGTTGTCAGACTGTGGGGATGACGGGGAAATAGACGAGCTGTTTCACCGGAAGGGCTGGGACAGACGCCCGCTACCCGTGCAGAGTAAGCCACAGGACTCCCCCATGTCCATAGAAGACAGTACGCTCCGGGTGCAAGCCCCGGAGTTATTGAGGAAGCCTAGTCCTCCAAATAACTTTCCTCATTCAACTACATCACCCGCTCTGATGGAGGGGATACAGCGTGCTTCGTTGCGGGCACCAAAGACAAAGCAACCCGAGATGGTGAAGGTACCTCGGCACCCGGAGGCCATCGTACAGCCAGGAGAAGGTGAGCGGGATGTGATGCCGCCTCTAGCCAGATTGCAGAGACTTTTCTCCCAGAGAGTCGCCCGTGAATATGGGTGGGAGTACCCCTACTTGCCTCGGGACTTATTGTATGAAGTCGAGGTCCTGCGACCAAGGTGGTATGACGAGTTTGTATGGGAAAAGCTTAAAGTACCCCATGCCAGGCGATACCTGTCATGTTCGCCGCCTGTGTCTAAAAAGTTCAAGGACTGCAGAGCTGATTGGAGACTTGGGCGCCATATTCATGCCGATAAGGTGCTCATCTGCAGGAAAGAAGGAGAGGATGTCGAGTATTCGGTGGAAGTGTTTGACGGGCACCTGAAGCCTCTGTTTCTGCCGGATCCAAGGTTCTACTTATAGGAGAAGTGAGCTCCTATCTTCTTGCTGTTGAAACTTTCTGGAAGAGACATTCCCAGACGCCTAGAACTGTGCCCTACTTTTGTTTTGATTTGGGCTTTTCTTTTACTCACTGGAGACTTGGGAGCTGTTGTTTTTTTTCTCCCTTTTCTTCATGTGCCAAAGGCAGAGACTTTTGGGGTAGAGTCAGAGTAGGAAAGCAGGAAGAATGAAGATCTCACCAAGTGTCATTACCGCAGCTCTGTCACCAGGTGGCAGTGTTGTGCAACGGTTGTTCGAAATGCTACACATGCATTACTTACTTATTGGAGTGAGCGGGTCTCTCGGCTGACGGACCCACTCATGCCAAGTTAACACAGAGTGTTAGAATGTGTTTTCTTTTTGTTGTTTCCCTTCTGCAGGAGATTCATCGGTCAAGACTACTGAGAGTGGGGTGGTTCTTAGACAGCGATGGGAGGGATTGTACATGTGTACAGAATAGATGTCTTATGCAAAAGTTTATCGTTTTATATTTTCCCTTTCCCTTTTGAGCAGGTCTTGGCACACTTAGTATAAAAAACATTTTTTGAGGGATAGCTTCTGGGGCCCACTTCATGTCACCACTCCTTGGGAGACATGGGTGTGCACCTGACGCTGGGGACCAGCATCAAATCACCAGGGGGAGTGTGTAGCGGGGTCTTCAAAGTTAGTGGGATACACCTGGGGGTAGAGTGACCCAGGTGTGTAATTATGGCAGGGTTTAGACCCATTTTTGTTATTCGTGGAGGATTGGGTGGTGCAATATTCTCCTTTGCCTGTGGGTGGCGGAGTACCTACAGGCTCGAGGTAGAATCACTACCACAGTGCTACCCTTCTTTGTCCCTTCCTGGAGATGGTACGGCTGGGGCGGGGAACCCGCCGTGGTATCAACGGGAGGAGATAAAAGGGGGAGACGCTCTCGCCACGAGGTCTGTCTTCGGGGATCATCTCTTCACGCACCCAGGCACCTTCAGCCTGGGTGCGGGCGATTCAAGGTTCCCAGCCTAGGCGCCCTAGGCCTGGCCGGGATGAAGTTGGGGTTCCATCCCAGGCACCTTCAGCCTGGGGTGAGGTACTATTGAGGAGGCCTGGGGCCCGGTGACTTTGACCGGGTCCCGCAAGGGTGAAGTGGTTCCAGGGCGCCCCTTGCGAGGGGACCCGCATCTGAGGTGAGGAGGCTGGGGAGGTCACTCGTTTGAAGACCCGGTGTAGTGTCAACCCGGTGACGGATGGGCCTTCGGTAACTCCCTTGGAGGACATCTTCCCCTGATAGGGGCCGCAACGCAACGGAGGTAGGGATGAGCCGAACACCCCCGGGTTCGGTTCGCACCAGAACCTTCGAACGGACCGAAAGTTCGCGCGAATTTTCGAACCCTATTCGTTATAATGGACGCGAACGTTCGAAATCAAAATTGCTAATTACAACGGCCAATATGCATGTTAATGTTATAAAACAGGTTTGGGGACCCGGGTCCTGCCCCAGGGGACATATATCAATGCAAAAAGAAATTTTAAAAACTAAAGTTTTTTCGGGAGCAGTCATTTTAATGATGCATAAAGTGAAAAAAAAAAAGTGAAATTTTCCTTTAAATATGGTACCTGGGGGGTGTCTAAAGTATGCCTGTGAAGTGGCATGTGTTTCCCGTGTTTAGAACTGTCCTTGCACAAAATGACATTTGTAAAGGAAAAAAAGAAGCCATTTAAAACCACTTGCGGCTTTAATGTCATGTCTTGTCCTGGCCGCCATATGGCTGAAAATCCTTGAGAAAAATGGCATGGCTACCCCATCACCCCCCCCCCCCCCCACCCCAGCCCCTTTGGGTCTTGTATGGATACTAAGGGGGACCCCGCACCCAAAATAAAACCCTATACCTACAACCCTATATACTCTGAACAGCAGTATATAGGTGGTGCAAACAAGACATGGACTGTAGGTTTGTTCTTAAGTAGAATCTGAACAGGTACATTATGAAGTGTAGCTACATCCCAAAAAAATCAATTTTTAAGCTTTTTGGAGAACATAGGGAGGGGTTATCACCCCTGTAACATTTGCTGTCTTTGCACATCTGTTCAGAACATGTCACCTCACTTTCCGTCCCAATGACAAATGTTTTTGGAAAAGTGGGGTTTTAATTGAAACAAGGATTGGTGATAAAGCATCAGTAGAGAGGAGATACCTTTTTCCCAAATTAAATCTAACAGGATAGAATTTTCCTTCCTAGGGGTAGATTTCCTCTCACTTCCTGTTTTCTCTTGCCGTTTGCAAGTAGGAGTCGTTTGTAAGTTGGATGTTTGAAAGTAGGGGCCTGCCGTATATACTCTGCAGAAATTTGCCCTATTAGATGTTGGTGTAGCCACAAGACTGGTGGGCTCAGGAATGGGCCCTGCTGTGAGTTAATAGATCAAGATTTGTACTTGCATGCACCTGTTGAACCGGGCAGAAAAATTGGGCCTTTGGTGGTGGTGGTGGTGGTGGTGGACGGTGTTGCCACAAGACTGTAAGCCCTCACAGTTACTCTTGGTGGGTGCAGGAATGGGCCCTGCTGTGAGTTATTAGATCAAGATTTGTAATTGCATGCACCTGTTGAACAGGGCAGAAAAATTGGGCCTTTGGTGGTGGTGGTGGTGGTGGACGGTGTTGCCACAAGACTGTAGGCCCTCATAGTTACTCTTGGTGGGCGCAGGAATGGGCCCTGCTGTGAACTATTAGATCAAGATTTGTAATTACACGCCCCTGTTAAACAGGGGCTGAAAAATTGTGCCTTAGGCATTGGTGCTGGTGCCACAACACTGCAACCCCTCACAGATACTGTAGTTGGAGCGCAGCAATGAGCCCTGCTGCAAAGCATTGCCTAAAAATTGTAATTACACGCCCCAACAGGGGCTGAAAAATTGTGCCTTAGGCACTGGTGCTGGTGCCACAACACTGCAACCCCTCACAGATACTGTACTCTGAGCACAGCAGTCACACCTGTTGCGAAGCATCTTTTTAAAAAAATTTAATTACACGCCCCTGTTATACAGGGGCTGAAAAATTGTGCCTTAGGCACTGGTGCTGGTGCCACAACACTGCAACCCCTCACAGATACTGTACTCTGAGCACAGCAATGAGACCTGTTGCAAAGCATTGCCTAAAAATTGTAATTACACGCCCCAACAGGGGCTGAAAAATTGTGCCTTAGGCACTGGTGCTGGTGCCACAACACTGCAACCCCTCACAGATACTGTACTCTGAGCACAGCAGTCACACCTGTTGCGAAGCATCTTTTTAAAAAATTTAAATTACACGCCCCTGTTATACAGGGGCTGAAAAATTGTGCCTTAGGCACTGGTGTGGTGGCATGGATCATTGAGGAGGAGGAAGAGGATAGTCAGTGAACATAACAGGACAGTCACTCAGCATCAGCATAGGCAGTCTTGAAGGGATGTGACATTATAAATTATTCCGTTATATCCGCTTCAGGTGTCTGGTAGCTGGTGGTGATCCAAGACTGATTCATTTTTATGAAGGTCAGTCGATCAACCGAGTCGGTGGACAGGCGCACCCTATGATCGGTGACAAATCCTCCAGCAGCACTGAATGTGCGTTCGGAAAGAACGCTGGATGCAGGACAGGCCAGTAGCTCAATTGCATACTGTGCAAGCTCTGGCCAGTGATCCATCCTCAGGACCCAGTAAGCCAGAGGATTTTCGGTGGGAAAGGTGTCCAAGTCTGACCTTGCCCCTAGGTATTCCTGCACCATGTATATCAGACGCTGGCGATGGTTGCTGGAACCGATCATACCTTGGGGCTGCGGACTAAAAAATTGTCTGAACGCATCGGTCAGACGTCCACCTTCCCCACCGCTCCTTCTGCTACTGACCGAAGCCTCAGCAACTTGTCGTCCAGGACCAGGAGTTTGTAACCTCCCAGTTTCTGGGAACGCGTTGCACAGACCTTTCTGCAAGGCCTCCCTGAGATGTCTCATCCTCTGCTCCCTCTGCGACGGCAAGATAAGGTCCGCAACCTTACCCTTGTACCGTGGATCAAGGAGAGTGGCCAGCCAGTAATGGTCACTCTCCTTGATCCGAAGAACACGAGGATCCTTCCGCAGGCTTTGCAGGATCAGGGAGGCCATGCAGCGTAGGTTAGCTGAGGCATTCGGTCCGGAGTCTTCTGGGTCACTGAGGATGACATGATCGCCAGCCACCTCCTCCCAGCCACGTACAAGTCCACTGGTTTGTTGGGACTGTACATCATCCCTAAAAGACTGCTGCTGCTGATGCTGAGTGCCAGGCTCCACCTCCATGCTCACACAATCCTCCTCCTCCTCCTCCTCCTCCTCCTCTTCCTGTGTGATGGGTGGGACAGAAGGAACATTGTCTGGATAAAGGGGGCCTTGAGAGACAAGGAAGTCCTCCTCTTCCTGCCTCTGTTCTGCCTCAAGTGCCCTGTCCATTATCCCACGCAGCGTATGCTCCAACAGGTGGACAAGAGGTACAGTGTCACTGATGCATGCACTGTCACTGCTCACCATCCTCGTGGCCTCCTCAAATGGTGAGAGGACAGTGCATGCATCCCTGATCATGCTCCACTGGCGTGGGGAAAAAAAGCCAAGCTCCCCTGACCCTGTCCTGGTGCCGTAGTCGCAAAGGTACTCATTGATGGCCCTCTGCTGCGTGTGCAGTCGCTGCAGCATGGCCAACGTTGAGTTCCACCTGGTGGGCATGTCACATATTAGGCGGTTCTTGGGCAGGTTCAGCTCCTTTTGCAGCTCAGTCAGCCGAGCACTGGCATTATAAGATCGGCGGAAATGCACACAGACTTTCCTGGCCTGCCTCAGGACATCCTGTAAGCCTGGGAACCTGCCCAAGAACCGCTGCACCACCAGGTTGAGGACGTGAGCCATACAGGGCACATGGGTGAGCTGCCCCTGTCGCAGGGCGGAGAGGAGGTTGGTGCCATTATCAGAAACGACCATTCCTGGCTTAAGCTGGCGTGGCGTCAACCACCTCTCGGCCTGCCCCTGCAGAGCTGCCAGAACCTCTGGCCCAGTGTGGCTCCTGTCCCCCAAACACACCAGCGCAAGCACGGCATGGCATCTTTTTGCCTGCGTACTCGCGTAGCCCCTTGTACGCCTACGGAGCACCGCTGGTTCCGAGGACAGAGCACTCGAAGAGGACATGGAGGAAGAAGAAGAGGAGGGGGTGGAGGAGAGAGGTGTGTCACAACCAGTAGTAGCATTTTGGAGGCGTGGTGGCGGAACAACCTCCAACACTACTGCACCTTGTCCTGCATCCCTCCCAGCTACCAATAGAGTGACCCAATGGGCCGTGAAAGAAAGATAACGTCCCTGTCCATGCCTGCTGGACCATGAGTCAGCGGTAATATGCACCTTACCGCTGACCGCCCTGTCCAGCGAGGCATGGACATTGCCTTCCACATGCCAGTAGAGAGACGGAATCGCCTTCCGTGAGAAAAAGTGGCGTTTGGGAACCTGCCACTGAGGAACCGCACATTGAACAAACTCACGGAAGGGGGCCGAGTCTATCAACTGAAAAGGCAGCAGTTGAAGTGCTAGCAATTTAGCCAAGCTAGCATTCAACCGCTGGGCATGTGGATGGCTGGGAGTATACTTCTTTCGACGGTCCAGCAGCTGGGGCAGGGAAATTTTCCTGCTACAATCGGACGTCGGTGTACTGCAAGTACTTGGTTGTGACACACCTAATTCTACACCTTCAGTCCTCTCAGAGCAGCTTTCAGAGAGGACTGAAGATATAGTGGGGATGGAGATCCCAGCTGATGAGGAGCAAGGAGAGGTCCGCTTTGTTCTTTGGTGTGGGTCTTTTATGTGTGCTTGCCAACGAGCTGCATGGCAGGTCGACATATGTCTGCTCATGCTTGTGGTGCCCAAGCGGCTGATGTTTTGGCCACGCGAGATACGCTTGAGACAAATATTGCAAATAGCAGTGGTGCGATCTGATGCACTCGTCTCAAAAAAGGCCCACACCAAAGAACTTTTGTGATAACGTGCAGAGGCAGCGCCCTGCACAGGCGGAGCTCTGCGGTGTGGTACAGTTGCTGTGCTGGCCTCTAGCTGGCCTCCAGGGGGCATCCTGCCTCGTTGGACATGTGACGCTGCATCCTCCTCCTCCTCCTCCTCTCTCCCTTCAGGCACCCACGTGGAGTCAGTGACCTCATCATCCCCTCCCTCTTCACCACTAGAGCAAACCTGGCAGTAAGCTGCAGCTGGTGGAACACTACTGCCAGATTGCTGTCCTTCAGCATCCCCTCTCTCTGCGCGCACACTACTGACTTCCTCAAGCTGGGTATCATCATCCGAGCCTTCGAATCGTTGGGCATCCTCCTGGAGCATGTACCCAACACTGTGCTCAAACAGTTCGGGGGACTCCTCAGGAGGACATGGTGGGTCTAGGGAAGGGGTGGCTGATGATGCCATTGAGTACGCGTTGGCAGCTGCTCTGCCAGTACCCTGAGCCTGGGTGAGAGAGGATGAGGAGGATGAGGAGGGCTTGGTCATCCATTCTACCAAGCCTTCGGCATGATGCGGCTCCACATGTCCAGCTGCCGAAAACAAAGACAAGCGTGTCCCATGGCCACGTGCTGATGACGATGCACGACCACGTCCACGGCCAGCACTGTTGTCTCTAGAAACAGAGCCTGCCTGCCCTGTGTTCTTGCCTCGGCACGCTCTGCCTCTCCTTGGCGGTCTTCCAGCCATTGTAGTCGGTAGTGTATATAGTATAAAAAATAGAACTCCTATGTGTGCTCACAACACACTGTAGGTCCTATGGGTGCTGACACTAACACACTATAGGTACTATGTGTGCTGCTGACAAGAAAATATAGGAGCTCTGTTTGCTGCCACTAACACACTAGAAGTCCTATGGGTGCTGCTGAGAAGAAAATATAGGAGCTCTGTTTGCTGCCACTAACACACTAGAAGTCCTATGGGTGCTGCTGAGAAGAAAATATAGGAGCTCTGTTTGCTGCCACTAACACACTAGAAGTCCTATGGGTGCTGCTGAGAAGAAAATATAGGAGCTCTGTTTGCTGCCACTAACACACTAGAAGTCCTATGGGTGCTGCTGAGAAGAAAATATAGGAGCTCTGTTTGCTGCCACTAACACACTAGAAGTCCTATGGGTGCTGCTGAGAAGAAAATATAGGAGCTCTGTGTGATGCCACTAACACACTAGAAGTCCTATGGGTGCTGCTGAGAAGAAAATATAGGAGCTCTGTTTGCTGCCACTAACACACTAGAAGTCCTATGGGTGCTGCTGAGAAGAAAATATAGGAGCTCTGTTTGCTGCCACTAACACACTAGAAGTCCTATGGGTGCTGCTGAGAAGAAAATATAGGAGCTCTGTGTGATGCCACTAACACACTAGAAGTCCTATGGGTGCTGCTGAGAAGAAAATATAGGAGCTCTGTTTGCTGCCACTAACACACTAGAAGTCCTATGGGTGCTGCTGAGAAGAAAATATAGGAGCTCTGTTTGCTGCCACTAACACACTAGAAGTCCTATGGGTGCTGCTGAGAAGAAAATATAGGAGCTCTGTTTGCTGCCACTAACACACTAGAAGTCCTATGGGTGCTGCTGAGAAGAAAATATAGGAGCTCTGTTTGCTGCCACTAACACACTAGAAGTCCTATGGGTGCTGCTGAGAAGAAAATATAGGAGCTCTGTGTGATGCCACTAACACACTAGAAGTCCTATGGGTGCTGCTGAGAAGAAAATATAGGAGCTCTGTTTGCTGCCACTAACACACTAGAAGTCCTATGGGTGCTGCTGAGAAGAAAATATAGGAGCTCTGTTTGCTGCCACTAACACACTAGAAGTCCTATGGGTGCTGCTGAGAAGAAAATATAGGAGCTCTGTTTGCTGCCACTAACACACTAGAAGTCCTATGGGTGCTGCTGAGAAGAAAATATAGGAGCTCTGTGTGATGCCACTAACACACTAGAAGTCCTATGGGTGCTGCTGAGAAGAAAATATAGGAGCTCTGTTTGCTGCCACTAACACACTAGAAGTCCTATGGGTGCTGCTGAGAAGAAAATATAGGAGCTCTGTGTGATGCCACTAACACACTAGAAGTCCTATGGGTGCTGCTGAGAAGAAAATATAGGAGCTCTGTTTGCTGCCACTAACACACTAGAAGTCCTATGGGTGCTGCTGAGAAGAAAATATAGGAGCTCTGTTTGCTGCCACTAACACACTAGAAGTCCTATGGGTGCTGCTGAGAAGAAAATATAGGAGCTCTGTTTGCTGCCACTAACACACTAGAAGTCCTATGGGTGCTGCTGAGAAGAAAATATAGGAGCTCTGTGTGATGCCACTAACACACTAGAAGTCCTATGGGTGCTGCTGAGAAGAAAATATAGGAGCTCTGTTTGCTGCCACTAACACACTAGAAGTCCTATGGGTGCTGCTGAGAAGAAAATATAGGAGCTCTGTTTGCTGCCACTAACACACTAGAAGTCCTATGGGTGCTGCTGAGAAGAAAATATAGGAGCTCTGTTTGCTGCCACTAACACACTAGAAGTCCTATGGGTGCTGCTGAGAAGAAAATATAGGAGCTCTGTTTGCTGCCACTAACACACTAGAAGTCCTATGGGTGCTGCTGAGAAGAAAATATAGGAGCTCTGTTTGCTGCCACTAACACACTAGAAGTCCTATGGGTGCTGCTGAGAAGAAAATATAGGAGCTCTGTGTGATGCCACTAACACACTAGAAGTCCTATGGGTGCTGCTGAGAAGAAAATATAGGAGCTCTGTTTGCTGCCACTAACACACTAGAAGTCCTATGGGTGCTGCTGAGAAGAAAATATAGGAGCTCTGTTTGCTGCCACTAACACACTAGAAGTCCTATGGGTGCTGCTGAGAAGAAAATATAGGAGCTCTGTGTGATGCCACTAACACACTAGAAGTCCTATGGGTGCTGCTGAGATGAAAATATAGGAACTCTGTGTGATGCCACTAACACATTAGAAGTCCTATGGGTGCTGCCGAGAAGAAAATATAGGAGCTCTGTTTGCTGCCACTAACACACTAGAAGTCCTATGGGTGCTGCTGAGAAGAAAATATAGGAGCTCTGTGTGATGCCACTAACACACTAGAAGTCCTATGGGTGCTGCTGAGAAGAAAATATAGGAGCTCTGTTTGCTGCCACTAACACACTAGAAGTCCTATGGGTGCTGCTGAGAAGAAAATATAGGAGCTCTGTTTGCTGCCACTAACACACTAGAAGTCCTATGGGTGCTGCTGAGAAGAAAATATAGGAGCTCTGTGTGATGCCACTAACACACTAGAAGTCCTATGGGTGCTGCTGAGAAGAAAATATAGGAGCTCTGTTTGCTGCCACTAACACACTAGAAGTCCTATGGGTGCTGTTGGGGTGCAATGCTGTGCTAACAGCACTGCGGTTGGTACTACTGCAATACTGTACTAACAGTAAGCACGCACCAGACTAATCCCCAGCAGCAGCTAATAACACACTAACTGTGCAATCAGCAGCAATGAACGATCAATGACTTAGGTAGCAATGGTTTAGCAAAGAAATAGCCAATGGTTTAGCAAAGAAGAGCAAATCTTTCAGTATCAAGCAAAGACAGAATCAGCAGACTAATCTCTCCTAAAGCCGGAACTCATGTGACCGGGGCCGATGGCGTGGCGGCCTTTTAAATGGTGGGGCGTGTACTAAAGCCCCTGAGCTGTAATTGGCTACAGCCGTCCTGCCTGTAGCCAATTATTGCTCTCCGAGTTTCGGGCGCTGTGATTGGCCAAGCATGCGGGGTCACAGTGCATGCTTGGCCAATCATCAGCCAGCAATGCACTGCGCCGGCTGCGCCGGCCGCAATGCATTGCGGGGCCGCTCGCATCACACGAATGTGATGCGAACGGCCCAAATAGTTCTGGGCTCGACGAGCGAGCGAACGCCCGATGCTCGATTCGAACATGGGTTCGAATCGAGCACCGGGCCCATCCCTAAACGGAGGTATTCATGTCAAGACTCCTACAACCCTTGGTCATAGCACAGGGGGTGTAGGGACCCAGATCAGTATAGTGCCTCGACCTGCTCATCCCACCGTATCATGCCATCGCATTGCCTGTATGTGGAGATACGAAATAAACAGTTGGACTGTGATCGGTGTATGGACTCTGTTAATGGGAGCAAAGGGTGGTTTGGTGGTTTCTGCACAACAGACTCAGTACATGCCCAGGACACACCGGCCCGAGGAAACATCAGGTATTGGCCTTCACCTCACCCACAGTTATGGGGAGGACATGGGCCGTAGCGCACCTCACTCTGTCGCGTGACATACCCCTAGCTAAAGAGGACGGGGTGAGGCCGCTACATAGGATATTAAGAAAATATACTAATAACTTGAGCATAAAATCAAAGCTATATTACTGGATACAATTACTAATTCTTCAGAATATCGTACCCTAACCTCTTTTATTCCTTAACTTGACTTGGGGATGTTTACACTAATAGTAATCTTAAAATAATTAATATTTTATTCTTTGTACAATTATCCACTCTTCCCCTTATTTGACCTTATTCCCTTTCATTTATTTTAATATATACTACATTATCACATGAGATATTTAGATTACCTTGTTTAATTTATTTTATTTAGTTCTGTATATTTTATTTTTCAATACATTCTATGTTTTACTTGCTCACAATATATATTTAATACACTTTATATTTATGAATATTATTCTGAACATGGAATTTCTTGTACTATTTCTAATGCATTTTTTTATATAATGTTATTTATACCCCCTTTTTTTATGTTGAAAAATTTAATAAAAACATTGAAACCAAAATCAAAGCTATAGGTAAAACCATTTTTTTTCCATTTTGAATAGAGTAAAGGAGGGTTATAACCCCTGTCACTGTTTTTATTGTTGTCATCTGTGTACCATTGGAGAGATTTCCCTTCCTTTCCTATAGCCAACACAAGAGGTGAGAGGAAATCCCTCCAAAGTGTTGTCAACAAGCTCACCAGAACTAGTGTCCCCATTGGAAGATTTCCCCCGTATTCCTGTTTTGGTGAAAACCAGAATGTTGGGATTTTCTTTTACTTCTACTTTTGTTGATAACGGTAAACAAAACAGACAACACAAGAAACCTGACAGGTGTTTACATCCTTCTCACATTACCCAAAACTAAAAAATAAATGCCTTTGATTATACTTAACCACTTAAGGACCGGAAGGATTTACCTCCTTAATGACCAGGCCTTTTTTGCGATACACACTGCGTCACTGCGATACACAATTGTGCGGTCGTGCGACGTTGTACGCAAACAAAGTTTAGGTGCTTTTTTCCCCACAAATAGAGATTCCTTTTGGTGGTATTTGATTACCTCTGCGGTTTTTATTTTTTGCACTATAAACAAAAAAAGACTGACAATTTTGAAAAAACAAACAAACAATATTTTTGCTATAAATATCCGAAAAAATAAAAATAAAATTTCTTCATCAGTTTAGGCCAATATGTGTTCTGCTACATATTTTTGGTAAATAAAATCACAATAATCTTATATTGATTAGTTTGCGCAAAAGTTATAGCGTCTACAAAATAGGGAATATATTTATGGAATTTGATGAATCTTTTTTTTTTTACTAGTGTAGTGGGGTCCTAAATTTAGGGGAAGTGATTGAGTGGTAGTTATGCTCAAACACCCCAATTGTCAGGGTTCTATCAACCATTTTTTGTCCGCAGGGAGAGTATCGGTGTATAGTTCCCTGTGGCCTGCAGGTGGCACTGCCATGGTAGGCCAGGGTTGATCCGCTGATATAGTGCTGTGCCTTGTGTGTCCCCTCTCGGCAGCCGTACAGTGGGTGTGGCGGGCCTGCTGTGCATGCTGGGAGAGTATATAAAAGGGGCAGACGCTGCCTGTTTGGGGGTTCTGTCCGTTCTGTCGTGGTCGAGGGTCCTACCCCAGATAGTGTGTTCCTGTCCGCCCTGGTCACCTTTGGCCCAGGGGCAGAGGTCGTGGATCAGTCCCAGGCACCTTTAGCCCTGGGACTGCAGCAAAGGCCTTGGACCCAGCACCTTCGGCTGGGGCCCATCAAGGATCGAGGAATCCCAGGGTGCCGCCTTGCGAGGGGACCCATATCTTAGACGAGGAGGCTGGGGAGGAACTGTTCCGAGGGACCGGTGAGAAGTCACGGTGAAGGAAGAAGCCCGGTAACTCTCTGGAGGGATGTCTTCTCCTTACAAAGAGGTCAAGTTCACCAGGTCTGTGGCAGAGACCAAGTTCACCAGGTCTATGGCAGAGACCGAGCGGTTAAGTTAGAGTACCATTTGGCTGCTAGTCCCTACCTAGGGAGACTATCCATTTAGGCTGAGTCTGCTTGAGAAGCCAGGCAGTGAAGTGATTATGTTTGTGCCTGGACCTCTCCCACACCTTATGCTGTCCTGTCTTCTTGCTCCAACCTTTACTTATCAGAGACTGTTATTTACGAGAAAATAAACTCTACGTTGGAGTTGCAGCTGGTGTGGACATTCAAGTCACTGGGGGGGGGGGTGCAAGGACTTATCGCTGTCAATTGTAGAGGTGAGAACCATCCTCTGGAGGATTCTGGTTTCTGGCTGTGGAGACCCACCAACACCGCTCAACCTCTTTACACAGGAGGGTACGGGCTTGTGGCGTGGTGTGCCCTCTCTACCTGCGAGGAGCCAAAGGCAGGTAAAGGGGGTTTGAGTGTGCTACACTAGTAATGGCGGTGACACTGATCACTTTATAAATGACACTGGCAGGGAAGGGGTTAACACTAGGGGGTGATCAAGGGGTTAAGTGTTCCCTAGGGAGGTGTTTCTAACTGTGATGGGAGTGTACTGACTGGGAGTACAGAGAGATCGTCTGTTCCTGATCACTAGGAACAGTTGATCTCTCTCTACTTCCCTGACAGAATGGGGATTTGTTTGTTTATATTGACAGTTCCCCGTTCTGGCTCTCTGTGGAGTGATTACGGGTGTATCTGTTTGGAAAGTAGGTATTTTATTTTTAGGATTTATAAGAGGAGTCTAGGATAATAGGGGACACTTTAAAAGTAATCTTGTATAACATCACACTTCTTCATTAAATGTCAGTCTGATAGAACAGGGTATGCATTATTTTTTTTTCAAATGTATATGACAAATGTTGTACACAGTGCTAGTTATATATATATATATATATTTATGGTCGGAGCCCTCTGTCTGAAGAGATATGGATCACATAAACATGTCACAAGACTAAAAACACAAATAAGACCTGAAGTGTGGCCTGGCCTGCTGGACGGTATGCCAAGAAAAGGGGCCATACCTTAAGATAGATATAATGGATAATTCTGTTGAGAATTGTTTAGAGAGGAATGCCCTAAAAAAGGGGATATGGGTGGGTGGGTACCGCGCACTAGAGCCGACACTGACCATGGTGGATGGTCTGCTTAAGTACCCCTCAAACTCCTCCCATAATTTCAGGCCAGCATACTGGCCTTCCTATTTATGGTCGGAGCCCTCTGTCTGAAGAGATATGGATCACATAAACACGTCACAAGACTAACAACACAAATAAGACCTGAAGTGTGGCCTGGCCTGCTGGACGGTATGCCAAGAAAAGGGGCCAAAAACTACACTTGGTTAGGGAAGGAATTGTTTTATCGTGAAAAAATATTAACTACAGAGTGAGTCTGTTAAAGACTCGTGATATTCTGTTTGAGGATTGGGGACGTATCGGGCGAAACGCGTGGATTTCCACCTGCCCATCGTCCTGATTGCGTGGTCTGGAACTCTGTTTTGCGATGCTGCTAAGGCTGCTCAAATGCGAAAGAATGTCCTGAGTAACGTCCTGGGTCAAGGCCTAAGATGCATAGGAGCGCTCTGACGTAGTTGAGGAACTGGTTCCCGCTTAGGGGTTCAGTTGGGAAAGGTAGTAGAGGGCTGTCCTCTAATAGGTCAGACAGTAGAGTTTACCAATTGCTCTAGAACGGTCATGGGGCACCAGGCGTTGTGCGTATTGGAATAGTTAGATGTCTACTCCGGGACCGGATTGTAGCGTTTGATACCGTCACGTATAGGATGAAATGACTCTGGTGACGAGTCAGGTGGTGCCTGCGTGGTATTTGGCATTTAGGCCTGGTGACAGTAAATTTGCTGGGCCGTAGAAAACCGTAAAAGGCTAGGTAAATGGCTGCTTGAATTACCCGGCTGGGCCACAACCAAAGGGAGAACGTGAAAGGATAGCAGACATGTCCCGGAATATGGTGCTGGTCACTGGTAAGCGTTTGGCACTAGTGTGTGGTTGCTGCCTGTGGATGCCACGTAGTATGGTTTTGACCGCATGAGCGGCGAACAAGGAAGGTTTGGAAGGGTCTTGTAGGGAGATAAAATGCTGGATGCCGGCTGAATAGAGTCTGATGGTATTGTGTGACCATGTGAGCTGAGTTGTGACAGTAGGAAATGAAGGCCAGATATGGCTGAGATTTCCTGAAACAGCCCCGGGGTTAGCGGCTAGGAACCTGTCGGTCGTCCAGGTGGTATGGTAGGCCTTTAGTGTATTGGAAGAACAGGATGCATTGATGAGGGAGGTAGCACCATGGAGGTGCTATTTCATTCCAGAGCTGGTTGCGACTAACGTGGGATGCCGGTCATGGTCGGTTCGGCTCCGGGCTCCTGTGAAAGATTGTGGCATAGTTAAAGCGGGATAGTGCATTGGCCGAGGTATTGCATTTACCAGGGATGTGGACACGGAGGATATTGAACTGATGTAGTAGGGAAAAGTAGCAACAGCCTGCGTAGGAAGGCCATGATGGCCAACAATTTTGACCTGCCTCAGTTAATGACTGTGGCTGTGGCCTGGTTGTCTGTGGCGAACGTGGCGGCCTGTCTTGCCCAGGTCCAGCCCCATACTTGAGCGGCTGCGACTATGGGGTAGATCTCGGAAAGAGAGGAGGACTGACTAAACGCAGAATTGTGAGTATCTCTGACAGCCACGTTCCCGCAAACCAATGATGACCAAAAATTGCAGCGAAGCTTGTGGAAGCTGCTTCGTCCGTGATTATCTGTGGTGACAAAGGGGATGCTGACGGGATGAACATGAGACTACCATTCCAGTTCTCAAGGAATTGGTCCCACATGGCCAGGTCCGCTATAGCGGCTGCGTCTAGCTTAATGACTTAGTCAGGGTCTTGTGCCTGGGAGAGGAATACTAAGAAGCGTGAGATAAAGGATCGCCCTTGAGCGATGATCCTGATCGTGAAGTTGAGCATGCCCAGTAGGGATTGTATCTGTGCATTAGTGCACCCTTGCGTGATGTGATGGTAAACGTATGGACGACTGTCCTGACGCGGGTCAATTCCCGAGAGGTGGGCTAGCCTGCATGGCGCGTTTGTCTAGAATGATTTCCAGGAAGGAGATGAGCTGTGCCGGGCTTACTACATTCTTCTCAGCTATGGGCACGTTGAGGTTTTTAAAGACCTCTCTTAGATTTTATAGGAATCATGGGGGTTTAGTATTTAGTGAGAACTCCTCTGAAGGTATGAGGGAGTTTAACTGGGTATGTCAGAAGAACGAGGCGCGGATAAGTAGTAGACTAATCAAAGTTAATTAGAAAACTTGCCCTTGACAAGTTCGATAGGGCTGACTCTCCATACTGTAAAATGGTGACTGTGAAAAAAAAGGGGCCGATCATATACCCCCGGTCCATTTCGATCTGTAGCAGGGTGCTGATGGCTTCAACGTCGGAGGCTGCTGAGAGCAGGTTTTTTCACTCGTGGGTAGAGTCGGGTAGTGTGATGAGTCCGATGTGGAACCCTGTAGTGAACTCCTGCACTAGAAAGGCTGCTAGAGAGGGAGTTGGATGTGAGGAGAGAAAAGCCGAGCCGCCCAACGTGCACGCGGCCTAGTCAAGCTGGGCTCTGCTGCTTGACGCCGCAGGTACTTATAGGGAGAGCCTTCTGGTACAGGAGGCAGATGTGCAGACGTTTGCAGTGGGGGTAAATGCAACCCTTGAAATTAAAGTTGTTGGAGCTGGCTGCGCCCCCCGGTGCTCGAATTGGACGTCCTAGTCTGTCTGACTGGGAGGACTGTGTGGCTGCTGATAATTTACGAGGCGCATTGGAGGTGGCAAGGGAAGCTGGGGGGACGTCTGCGGTTCAGCTCAGAGCACCAATTAGTCGTGAGGGTGACAGATTGACAGATTGTACAGAGTGGGGAGCGAAGGCTGGCGAAGTGGCGGCAGAACGGTTGTGTGTCAATAGTGCTCCAGTTGGTGTTAAGCTGGAACTGTGACAGTCGGTGGAGACTGGGGCTGATGGGGGCATGGCTGGTCGTGTTTCCAGGGCCCCCTACTCTAGCCTGGACATTGGTGACTGCGGTTGCCAGTGGGGTTGCCAAGGCGTGCAGCTGGGTAATTGCAGAGGATATCGACTGCAGTGGAGCTTGTGTGTCTGGTAGAGCTGCTGCTGGTGGTGGAAACAGCAGCCTAACAGCTTGGCTCTCCTGGCTGTGGCAAGGTAGGGTATGCCCATACATCGTAGTTCGGCCGTAGCCTGGGGGTGGTCCAAGCACTGGGGGACTGTGTATTGCCGCCCGCGAAGGGTGATGGTGGGGCAGAGGCGAAGATTTTGCTGTCGGCTCGCGACATGGCGTCGGCTTAAAGGAGGGGAATGCATATGTTTAGAGTAAGTTTGCGAGGTTCGGAGGGGATAGAAGGGTTTAGAAAACGGGGAGAAGAAGGAGAGCAGTGTGGACAGGATAAGGAGCGATAGGCGTAGATGACAGCCAGTTTGCGTACGAGCGCTGTTGAGTGTAATTTGGAAAACTCAAAAGAATGCGTGGCAACCGAGGTGAGCCAGGAGGTGACTGGCTAGGTAACCGATAGCTCAGGTGCCGTCTGTGCTCGGCACAGACAAAAACCAGAGCCCCCGGGCGTACTGGGGCGGGTAGCTGAAGTCTGGTATTCTAAGTAGGAATGTTACGATCTGTAGTTAGTTGACGTGTGGTCGGTCTGCTAACACTTGCACTGCCAGCAAGGTGGACGTTAGGCAACCTTGTCTGCGTGGTGAAGGATCTCGGATCGCTCTTCGAAAACAGAGTGAAGTGCACAAAGGTATGTGACAGTTACTAACGCCTCATGAGCAAGTCGAATCGTGTATGTGAAGTACAATATGTCGTGAAAGAATGCGAGGAGAAATCAAGGGGGGAGCCTTGAATTAGCGCACCTGCCTTGAACCCTAGTAGTGACGACTCAGTTGGGGTCGAGAAATGGGTCGACCGGGAACCTGTAGTAAGGTGACATAGGGCTATATTTATCTTTATTTGTTTATTAATATTTTATTATATATATTTTTTTTTTGAAAGGGGGATGCAGAGAGCTGTTTTGGAGCAGTAGCTGGCTCCCTGGTGAAGATGTGAGCCTTAAGATACTACATCATTTTTTTTATTTTATTTTTTTCTGAGGGGAATATTGTCCAAACCTGGTGCAGGGTGGACCGACTGGAACTCAAACTGACCTTCATGGGGAAAGTGACAGAGAAAAATGTGAGTAGCCGTGTTGCTACTGGAGATGATGAGTGGCTGATTTAGAACCACTTGTTGAATGCTCGCAGCGATTGCGAGGGAAGCAGCCTTACTGAGAAGGCGAGAAGAAAGAAAGTTTGTGAATTGTGAGTATGTAGGGATGACCGTCCGTGACGAAACTGGAGTATTTGAAGTAAGGCGTGTATGTAATGCTATGATGCAAGGTCACCATTTAATTAAAAGTTTTTTTTTGTGTTTTCTTTTTTTATTATTATGGTTTGGGGAATGAGTTCGACGCTAGAGATCCGAATCGTTTGAGCCTGTGGTGCGACTGGACTCGGATCGGTTGTGTTTGCCAAGGAACCAAATCTTTTTTAGCCGATGCTATGACTGGATTCGGATCGGTTAGAGAGGTTTGTTGCTAGAGATCCGAGTCGTTTGAGCCGGTGGTGCGACTGGACTCGGATTGAATGTGTTTGCCAAGGATCCGAATCTTTGAGCCGATGCTACGACTGGATTCGAAACGGTTTAGAGAGGTTTGTTGATAGAGATCCGAGTTGTTTGAGCCGGTGATGCGACTGGACTCGGATCGATTGTGTTTGCCAAGGATCCAAATCTTTGAGCCGATGCTACGACTGGATTCGGATCGGTTAGAGAGGTTTGTTGCTAGAGATCCGAGTCGTTTGAGCCGGTGGTGCGACTGGACTCGGACCGATTGTGTTTGCCAAGGATCCGAATCTTTGAGCCGATGCTACGACTGGATTCGGATGATTAGAGAGGTTTATTGCTAGAGATCCGAGTCGTTTGAGCCGGTGATGCGACTGGACTCGAACCGATTGTGTTTGCCAAGGATCCGAATGTTTGAGCTGATGCTACGACTGGATTCGGATCAGTTGGAGAGGTCGATGCTACGACTGAATTCGGAACAGTTAGAGAGGTTTGTTGCGAGAGATCCGAGTCGCTTGAGCCGGTGATGCGACTGGACTCGGACCGATTGTGTTTGCCAAGGATCCGAATCTTTGAGCCGATGCTACGACTGGATTCGGATGATTAGAGAGGTTTATTGCTAGAGATCCGAGTCGATTGAGCCGGTGATGCGACTGGACTCGAACCGATTGTGTTTGCCAAGGAACCGAATGTTTGAGCCGATGCTACGACTGGATTCGGATCGGTTATGGCTGCGATGTGAGGAGGGGTTTTTTGATGCGCCGGATCCGAATCATAGCGCCGGAGATACGACTGGACTCGGATCGACTGACTGGTGTTTCGAAGTTGAAGGGGCTTGTGATTGCCGAGGGTCCGAACTGTAGTGCCGATGTTTTGCGACTAGATTCGGACCGGCTGTTCGGTGTGTGTGGAGTGTAGTAAGAGGTGTGGGGCATCAGTTAGGTGAAGGGAGAGTATCGTAGGAGGTGTAGGGCGTCAGTAGGTGGGATGGGGTTATGCTGGGTGGGACGCCGGTTTGGCGACCATGCATCGTATGAGCGACTTGTAGTAAGTGGCTTGAGTACTGTTCAAGTGATTCGTAGAACCTAGCGAGTAAGCTCTATAAAACGTTGTGTCATGGCGGGCCGTTACGAATCGAAAAGTTGGGCGCGACTGGGCTCGAAAGATAACTGGTCTAGGCAGTAGACAAAATGCAAACAGAGAGAACACGTGAGCTAGTGAGCCGTATGATTGTAAAAGGGGAAAAACGTAAACCGGTGCTACGATTCGTTCGAATGGTAACAACCAGTCCTACCTGCGACTGCGAGCAACGACCGGATCGACGAACAACTGCGAGCGGTCTCAAAAGCACGAGCGCAACTTCACGGACACTGTGAGTAGAGCAGAGTCGGGCTGGTGATGTCGTAATACCGCGCACTAGAGCCGACACTGACCATGGTGGATGGTCTGCTTAAGTACCCCTGGAACTCCTCCCATAATTTCAGGCCTTCCTATATATATATATATATATCTATCTATATGTAGCGGGGTGCTATATTTAAGGGAAGTATCTGAGTGGTGATAAGGCTCAGATACACAAATTGTTAGGGTTCATGGACCATTTCTGTCCCTGGGAGATAGTATTGGTGTGCAGTTCCCTGGGGCCTATAGGTGGCGCTGTTGCCATAGGCCCGGGTTGAACAACAGTACAGTGTTGTGCCTTTTCTTATCCCCTCTTGACAGCAGTGCAGCGGGGAACCTGCTGTGCCTGTCGGGAGAGGGTATAAAAAGGGGCGGCCATCTTCCAAAGGGGTCGTCGTCGTGGGGTCGCGCCCAGGCACCTTAGGCCTGGGTGCGTGTGTGTGTGTCGCCTCCAGGTGCCCTAAGCCTGGAGGCGGAGTTGCTGTTCCATCCCAGACACCTTCAGTCTGGGGTGAGGTACTAAATAGGAGGCCCGGGGCCCAGCAACCTTCGGCTGGGGTCCGCTAAGGATCGAGAGCTCCCAGGGTACCGCCTTGCGAGGGGACCCGTATCTTGGATCGAGGAGGCCAGAGAGGTGACCCTTTCTGAAAACCCAGCGCAGAGTCGTGGTGACAGTGAGGGTCTCTGGTAACTCTCCGGAGGGACGTTTTTCTCTTTGACATGGGCCAAGTTCTCCAAGAAGGCAGTGCATGTTCTGTAGGTCGTAGTGGCAGTGACGCTATGCACACCAGGTCAGTGGCAGTGACCAAATAGGGCAAAACCCTATTCACCCGGTCAGTGGGAGTGACCATCCTCACCAAGTCAGTGGCAGTGACTTTCATATTCATTAGGTCTGTGACAAAGATCGTACACGCCAAACCTGTTCGTGCATATCAGAACAGTAAGAGAACCAAGATTAAGTTTGTGCCTGGACCTCCCTCCCACCTTATCTGACCTGTGTCTCGTCTCAACCTGTCTGCTCTTAAAGGGACTATTTATCATCCATGTGAAATAAATACAGTTGGTGTGGACAGTTACTTTACTGGGGAGAATTAAGGACTTGTTTCTGGCCAATGCAGAAGCGAGGTTAGCTCGGGAGGATTCTAACACCAGCCGCAGGCAGGCCTGAGAAAACTAACATCGCTCAACCTCCCCATCCAGGATGGTACGGGCTTGTATTGCGGTGTGCCTCAGTCTTTCCTGTGGAGGAGCCAAATTAAGAAAAGCAGGTAAAGTCTGGGGTGGGTGCGCTATACGTAGGGGCTCGAGTCCGGGATGTGTCTGCGGTTGAATGTGTGAAAACCCCCCCCAAAAGTTTGAGTTTATTCCCCAGTGAGGTTCCGTGGAGGTCGGCCAAATTGTGAACTGCGCCACGAGGAGTACCCTGACTGTGTGGTTCGTGGGCGTGCCTATACAGAAAGCCCGCGAACGATGCAGGAGATGGGAGGAGTCTGGCCATGTGTGGAGTAGCACGTAGGGACTTTGGCGCGAAAAGGTCAGTGCGCAATGGAGCAGCGGATGGATATCATGGCGTCTCATGCCTCATGGGTTCCGGCTACTACTACCATGAAGATGACTTCATTTGCTGCTACTTTAACGGATACAGGGATTCGGCTCAAGCCCCGGAGAAGATTTGCCCTCTACGTGTGTAAAGATGTGCAGGCCATCGGAGTGATTTGTCCCGGCTGCTCGGGACTGGTGGTTCATCTAAAGCCATTCGGGCGATGTGAGAACTGTAAGGAGTTTCTATTTGAGGTATAGCAACCTACGGAAAAGCCTCGGGCCTTCCACCTCAATTGCCTTACAGGCGCCACCACTCTGGAAGGAGGAATCAGAGCTTATACAGCCACCCCTGCGCACACTGACGGGACTTCGGAGGAAGTCACAAAGGAGCTCGTTGTAGCGAGTGAGAGACCGGAGGATGCTGCTTCGGTTAGTACGGAGTGCTTTCTCCCACCGCCCAAGAGGAAGATCGGGTTCGTGAAAGCTTCCCGCGGCAGTGGTGGAGCAACGCCCCAGCGCTTACATGGAACGGATGCCTCCAAAGGGAAAAGTCCCGGACGTCCTGGTTCTTCTTCAAGCCGAGGTAAGCCGGGGGAAGAGACTCTGTTAAAGGCCCTTAGCCCTGGGGATTCACATGTCAGTGAATCAGCTAGAGGGGGTGATTTGTCCTGTGCCAGGAGTTACCTTCCTGCGGTGGAATATGACACCTCCGATCTGGAGTCCATCTCTGATGCGGGTGATGATACCGCCATTGATGAACTGTTCGAGAGAAAGGGATGGGATAAGATGCCCCTGTCCTTGTCCCGTAGTGCTAGGGACTCACCCATGTCCATTGGGGAAAATATACCCCGGGTGGTGGCTTCCGAGCCTGAGGAGGGATCTGTCCCCTTGCCTGCTCCTCCATCATTGGAGGCACCAGTTTCAACAGCTGAGACGAGTCGGTGTGTCGCTGTGGGCCCCTGCAACTGGTCCAGTGGTAGTTAAAGTACCTCGGCACCCTGAAGCCATCGTCTTGCCTGGCGCGGGAGACCGTGCTACCATGCCGTCACTGTCCCGGTTGCAGAGACTTTTCAATCAAAGTGTTGCCAGCGAGTATGGGTGGGAGTACCCGTACTTACCAAAGGAACTTTTATTTGAAGTGGAGGCCTGTAGACATCGGTGGTACGAGGACTTTGTGTGGACACACATCAAAGTACCCCAGGCCAGGAGATACTTCTCATGTTCAACCGCGGCCACTCTGCAGTTTAAGGACTGTAAAGCTGCCTGGATGTTGGGTGGGCACATCCATGCAGACAAGGTACTCATTTGTAGGAAAGACAAGGATGATGTTGAGTATCACATAGACACCTTTGATAGACATTGGAAGCCGTTGGTGTTGCCTGACCCACACTACTACCTGTGAGAGACAAGACTCTTTGTTTTGATTTTTTTGCTTGATTTTCTTTCTTGAGTGCATTTTTCTTGAAAACCCAGGAACTTTTGCCCTAAGTTAAAGGGTAGTGTACTCTTTGGAGGAGCGGGAGCTGTTGCTGTTTTAAAATATATGGAGGAATGCAGCGCTTAAAGGATGAAAAATAAGGACTAAATGAATTTATCAAGCCCTAGTGTGGGTAGGTGGTGTGATCTAACCCGGGGGTGGGTAAACAGTATAAATCGTGAATGACCACAATAATTGCAACTTAATATAAGTGAACCTAACAAAAAATCCACAAATAAAACCCTGTGAAAAAAAGGAACAAATCCGAAAAAAATATGATTGATCTAGAATAAGTCTATTGCAAAAAAAGGTGGATTGACACAAATGTAGAAATGTGGTCAACTAAATGAATGATAAAAAAAAACCAATAAAATAATGATGATATATGTAAGAAAATGAAATAAAATAAAATAAAAATGCAAATAAAAATGTCCAGAAAATCTCAAAACAAATCCAGAAAGAAATGGTGAAGGAGAAAGCTTCTTCCCAAGAGAACTGTGCCAGGTTGCAAACGTGACACCCAAGTGAGTGGTGATACCAGGGCCATCTTTTCCATTGGGCACGCTGGGCAGTTGCCCGGGGGCCACACTTTCCTGGGGGGCCCCACCGGCTGCCCAGCGACCCCAGTAAAAAAATGGTGGGAAGCGGCGGGTCAGAACTGTGCATGCGCAGTTTGCGGATATCGCCGAGAAGATCCGATCCTCCACGAGTGCTGCCTCTGTCTGTCCGCCGATGATGACGTTAGCCACACCGGCCAGACTTAAAAAAAAAAAGCAGGAGGAGCTGAGGGTGAATGGACAGAGTAGAGTGGTCAGAGCAGACAGCACAGCAGGCTTGAAGCAGAGTGTGGCGGAGTCGGACCCCTGTCGGCAGTGCCGGTTTTCGTGAGCCTGTAACCTGCCCAGCCACCAGCCAGTACAGACATGGAGTGCCCTGGTCGGTGTCATACGGTGAGTGGCTGTCTGGCTGACTGTGCAGCTTGCACAAAGAGATCGGGGGGTGGTCTGTTGCTCTGATGTAAGTGGGAACTCTGATGTAAATAGAAAGCAGTGGACTCTGATATAAGGTGGTCTCTGGTCACCAGAGCCCCCCTTAAATCAGCGTTTCCCCTTACATCGTGATCTGCAGCGTTCCCCTTTACATAAGAGTTCCCTTTCACTGTAAGGGGGAATCCTGCAGACTCTGATGTAAGAGGAAACTCTGTGCTGGCTGGGTTATAGTAACCTAACCTTCATGTCAATGAAGAAATGTTTTTTTTTACTTTTGTTTAACTTAAACACATTGCTAATAGCACGATCTATATGTTTATAGTTTAAATACTGACATTTGCACTGTTTGGCACTGAAAACTGTAATTTTAGGTACCTTTTTGCAGTGTCAGTAAAAAATGTGGTTCTGCCAGTAAACGTCATGATTTTTGTCAGTAAAAAATTCTCGTGCGTGATTGTGTAGACAGGGCCCCAGTGCACCGTATTGCCCGGGGGCCTATAATGCTCTTAAGATGACACTGGGTGATACTGCTTACCAGATAGCCTTTACTGTATGACACAGTCTCACCCAGCTCAGGGAATAAGGCTTCCCCACAGCCTGATAATCTCCTAGTCAGTGGCTCGCCGTCAGATGAATACTCAAAATAAAAAAAAAGGAAAGCCTCCATGGTGTAGTAATAAAGCCATGATTTAATAAAACGTAAGAATTGCACTTACAGAATCACTATGGTTAATCAGCGAAGATCGGCAATATAATGTGCAGCAATGTAGCGATAAAAGATCCGGCGTCTTTTCAAATCCTTCCCGGGTTCCTGTGTTCCGTGGGTCTCCCTTGTGTGTAATCAGAGCGTAATGACGTCACCGGCCCCCAGCTGTTGCTGTTTTGTTGTTCTTCCCTCTCTCCCTACCGCAAAGATAACAAGGACTTTGGGGTTGTAGACAGTTCAGGGTCACAGATCAAGAAGAAGAGGAAGTTTTACCCCACAGGACAGAAGAAAAGTTTCTGTTGGGATGAGTGTTCTGACGTTGGCACTACCACTAGGTGGCGGTGTTGCGTAACTATTATAAGGACAATCAGGCATTATGCAGTTTAATTGTTGGAAGGAAGGGATTCTTCTCTAGGGGAGAGCCTCTTCATTCCAACTACTGTTATTTCAGGTGTGTTTTTCTTTCCCCTGCCGGTGAACACCAAGCAAGACTGCTGAGGGTGGGTCTTAACTAGTGCAGTGGGAGGGAAATGTAAATTTTATTGGAAATTTTATGTGATCTTAAATGCTTTATACACATATGTATTTCTTTTTTTTTTCCTTCTGTGTTTCATTTCTTTTCCCCGGTGTTAGGTTCCAGCACAAACAAAGTGTTTTTTCTAAATTGTCATATTTTTTTGTAGTCTGTCTCTGGATTGGACTTATGCTGACTCAGGCCTGAGAGGCATGGGTCTACTCCAGACACTGGGGACCAGTGTCTATTTAGAGGGGGGAATGTGTAGCGGGGTGCTATATTTAAGGGAAGTATCTGAGTGGTAATAAGGCTCAGATACACAAATTGTTAGGGTTCATGGACCATTTCTGTCCCTGGGAGATAGTATTGGTGTGCAGTTCCCTAGGGCCTATAGGTGGCGCTGTTGCCATAGGCCCGGGTTGAACCACAGTACAGGGTTGTGCCTTTTCTTATCCCCTCTTGACAGCAGTGCAGCGGGGCGGGGAACCTGCTGTGCCTGTCGGGAGAGGGTATAAAAAGGGGCGGCCATCTTCCAAAGGGGTCGTCATCGTCGTGGGGTCACGCCCAGGCACCTTAGGCCTGGGTGCATATGTGTGTCGCCTCCGGGTGCCCTAGGCCTGGAGGCGGAGTTGCTGTTCCATCCCAGACACCTTCAGTCTGGGGTGAGGTACTAAATAGGAGGCCCGGGGCCCAGCAACCTTCGGCTGGGATCCGCTAAGGATCGAGAGCTCCCAGGGTACCGCCTTGCGAAGGGACCCGTATCTTGGATCGAGGAGGCCAGGGAGGTGACCCTTTCTGAAGACCCAGCGCAGAGTCGTGGTGACAGTGAGGGCCTCTGGTAACTCTCCGGAGGGATGTTTTTCTCTTTGACATGGGCCAAGTTCTCCAAGAAGGCAGTGCATGTTCTGTAGGTCGTAGTGGCAGTGACTCTACGCACACCAGGTCAGTGGCAGTGACCAAATAGGGCAAGGCCCTATTCACCTAGTCAGTGGCAGTGACCATCCTCACCAAGTCAGTGGCAGTGACTTTCATATTCATTAGGTCTGTGACAATGATCGTACGCCAAACCTGTTCGTGCATATCAGAACAGTAAGAGAACCAAGATTAAGTTTGTGCCTGGACCTCCCTCCCACCTTATCTGACCTGTGTCTCGTCTCAACCTGTCTGCTCTTAAGGGGACTATTTATTATCCATGTGAAATAAATACAGAAGTTGGACTTTCAGTTGGTGTGGACAGTTACTTTACTGGGGAGAATTAAGGACTTGTTTCTGGCCAAGGCAGAAACGAGGCCAGCTCGGGAGGATTCTAACCCCAGCCGCAGGCAGGCCCGAGAAAACTAACACCGCTCAACCTCCCCATCCAGGAGGGTACGGGCTTGTAGTGCGGTGTGCCTCAGTCTTTCCTGCGGAGGAGCCAAATTAAGAAAAGCAGGTAAAGTCTGGGGTGGGTGCGCTATATATATATATAGATATATATATATATATATATATATCTATATATATATATATATATATATATATATATACATATACATACAAACCAACTTTAAATACAGGTTTTATAATACAGTACTGTATTTTCAGTGCATTCTGGTAATAAAACAGGCCAACACTAATACTGGCCATACACTATACGAAAAATCGTTCTAACACATTTTTTTAAAAATTAACACTCGGCCGCAACAGCAAACAATAGTGCAATCATGTGTAGTGGGTACTTGAATTTAAGGGAGGCATCTGGGTGGTAGTGTAACCCAGATGCACAGATTGCTAGGGTATCCGAGACTCTTTTCTGGTTCTTGGAGGACTCTGGTGGTGTGAGGTTCCTTGCGGTCCACGGGTGGCGCTGTTGCCCTGGGCCGGAGCTGAACTCACACCGCAAGACTGTACCATTTTGTCCTCCCCTGGAGCTGGTACAGCGGGGCGGGGAACCCGCTGTGACGCAAAGGGAGAGGGGGTAAAAGGGGCGGATGCCCTGACCACAGGGTTCAAAGTTCGGAGTGGGAGTCGGCCGCACCCAGGCACCTTCAGCTTGGGTGCTGGCGTTCGGGTGTTCCAGGCCTAGGTGCCTTTGACCTAGCCGGAGCAGAGATGGAGTCCATCTCAGGCACCTTTAGCCTGGGGTGAGGTACTATGACGGAGGCCTGGGGCTCAGTACCTTCGACTGAATTCTGCAAGGGTGGAGGAATCCGAGGGGGCCCTAATTCTTGGGGTGCCCGTGTCTGAGTTTGTGAGGACTGGTGTGCGGAACTTCTCTGGAGAGTCCAGCGCAGCATCGCTGGTGACAGAGAGGCCCCCTGTTTCTCCCTTAGACGGATCTCCTTCCCCTGACAGGGGCCATGCTAGCGAAGCTAATTCACGTTCTACCTCACATGGTCAGTGGCAGTGACTATCCGCCACTGGTGATATCACAGTGGTTAGCATCAGAAGGGAAAGGATTGTGCCTCGATCTATTCCCCATTATTACTCAGTAGAAGAAACTGTTTTTCTTTCTCGTACATCACGGGACACAGAGCGACATAGTCATTACTAATGGGTTATATAGATACCGTCAGGTGCTGGCACTGGCAACTTCCAAAACCGGAAGTACCCTCCCCTATATAAGCCCCTCCCATCCGGGAGCACCTCAGTTTTTTGCCAGTGTCTAAGGTGTTGGCCAAGAAGAAACATGTGTTTTTCACTGAGCTTGCGTACAGGTTCTTTTGGGCCTCAGTAAGCTATTCCGGATCCGACCAAAAAAGCTTCATAGCTAAACGGTCGGTACCCGGGCCTTGCAGAGAAGAGCAAGGTTTTGCCTGTAATGCTTCTCTTAGGAGAGCTGGACCCTGGGATCCAGAGCTCTGGTCATACCCACGACCAAGATGTTTTCTGTGCAGGGTGCTATACAGGTCCAGGGGAGTGGAATCCTTGGGAACCCGGTCCCTGAAGGTTTGATTACAATGCCTGCCGTAATAGGTGAAGTTTGGGCTTTTGTGGACCAAACAAAGTCCTGCGGCGGGGAACAGGTAAGTGGGGGCCCCCAGGAACTTGGTTCTATTGGGGGACACCCAAGCCTAATTTGTCTTTCTGTCTGTTACCTAACGGTATTCCCGCTAATATTCTGTGTATGCCTGTTACTACTGAGAAAATGTAAAAATTTTAATAGTAGGCAAGAAAAAAAAAAAAAAATGTAAGACCGCGGTACCTGTGTTAGACACTAGAGGCCGCTATGGTTCTTTTTCTTGTAATGTGGATTTTTTTCTTCCAGAATCAAATCCAGGCAGTTGGTATGTTCTCTCCTGGGAAGCTGTCTCCTCTGCCCTGTTGCTGCGCTCATCCATCCCCGGGCCCTGCGGCAAAGGGACCCTGGCTCCCATCTAGCTCCTTGTTGTTTTCAAAAAAGGCGCCGAAGGCGCACGTGCCCGCGCGCGTGCGCGTGCACGCGCCTCTATTCATAGAGGCGATCTGAAAAAAGGGGCGGAGCGGGTGGATGACGCTCAGGTGTGCGCTGCGGCGCTACTGCGCATGTGCGGGCGTCCAGCGTGTTTTAAAGCACATTATAGCTGGCTGTTGAAGTGCATAGACAGAGCTAGCAACAATATAAAGGCACATAGAGGCGGTTGATGCAGGCATCCCCTAGAAAGGCACTTTAGTAGACACCAACTGTGATATAGCAGCAATTGTGCTAGACTATTCTCAGTAAAAGTGGTGTATTACGGCTGGAATACCTCAGCTTTAGGCTTAGGAATATGCCGTCCAGAAGCTCCGGAACTGAATCTTCCAGGAAGCGAAGGGGGTCTCATCGGGCTCTGAGGATCTTGGGCATACTTCTGCTGCACCAGTCTCCCCTGAAGTTCAGAGGTAAGTGACCGTAGAGACCCCGCAGGGGTACTTGGTACTGTGGCTGTCCTCAGTTCACCTGCTCCTGTGTATGTAACAGAGGAGGTTTTTTCCTCAGCTTTGGGAGGATTAGAGAGAGATTGTCAACATTGATCGCTGCCTCCCTGTCAGGGAAAGCACGCCCGATCTCCATCTCCTCCTTCAAAGTGCCTGTTAGCAGAGCAACAGTCCCATACAGGGATCGACCTGCCTGAAGGGGATCAGGATAAGGTTGATTCTGTTATAGAGGAGTCAACAGTGGGGGAACCTTTTTTTCCTAGCATCTCAAGCTGAAAGATTATGGGTTCAGTCTCTGACTAACATGGTCCGATCAGCATTTAAAAATGCACCTTGCGGAACCATCAACCACTACTGTATCCTCGTTGGGGTCGCTAGAAGCCCCCAGACTGTCTGTTCTTTTCCACTTCACCCTTTACTGAAAGGGCTTATTTACCAGGATTGGGAACGTCCTGAGAAAATATTTATTCCCCCAAGAGATTTCCGGTGGTCTATCCCATGGAGGATAAGTTCATCAAAAAAAAAAAAAAATGGAAGGTCCCTACAGTGGACGCAGCCATCTCTTGTATGTATAAATCACTGACATGTCCAGTGGATAATGTCCAAATGTTCAAGAACCCAATAGATAAAAGATTGGAGTCCTTATGAAAGTCTGCTTCTTTCTACAGCAAGCTTGGTGACACAACCAGCAGTAGCAGCTATTGGGGTCTGCTAAGCAGTGAAGGATCAGTTGAAACAGGTCTTGAGGGACTTGACAGATCAGCAGGCTTTGCCCTAGCTGATCTACCTAGAGCCTTAGGCTTTGCGGTTGACGCCATAAAGGATTCAGTCCATCAGGCCTCCCGCCTTACGCTGTCTATAGTACATATGCGTAGGCTTCTATGGCTCAAAAACTGGTCTGCTGAAGCTCCCTGTAAAGAATGGCTGGTTAGCGTCCCATTTCATGGTGAACGCTTATTCAGGGAAAACCTGGACAAATATATCCAGAAAATTTCCAGCGGTAAAAATACGCTCTTGCCGGTTAAAAACAGAGTTAGAGGTCCCTCTTTAAGAGGCCTGCTTCTCCAGTCCCTGGGGCATCGGCTGTGTAACAGTTCCGACGGCCTCCTCGGTCAATTCCCGGGGGTAAAAAAACAGGGACAATAGCAGGGTAATGAGAAACCCTGGGTCAGGGGAGGTACAAAACCTCCCCCAAAGTTAAATTCATTGAAGGGTTGCCCCCACTCAGTCGGGTGGGGGGAGGACTCCAGTTGTTCGCAAGAGACCTGGCGGGACACGATCAAGACAGATAGGTGCTCTCCGCAGTATGTTTGGGATACAGTTTGGAGTTAAAAGACTCTCCTCCTTCCCATTTTTAAGGTCAAACGTGCCAAGGGATCCCCGGAAGAGAGAGTCCCTCCTGTTGGCACTAGAACAACTATTGCTCCAAGGAGTAATTATGTAGGTTCCCCTGGAAGAATGAGGGTTCGGGTTTTACTCAAACCTCTTTACAGTCCCGAAGCAAATGCGGACGGGAGGCCCATATTAATTCTAAAAAGGGCTATACAAATTCCTGTATATCAGGACTTTCCGATGGAGTCGATCCGATCGGTGGCCACTGCCCTACAAGGGGGAGGATTGGTTAGCCGCGATCGACATCAAAGATGCTTATTTGCACATTCCCATCTTTCCAGTCCACCAAAAATTTCTACGCTTTGCAGTAGAAGGGCGCCATTTTCAGTTCAGAGCCTTACCCTTCGGTTTGGCCACAGCACCACGAGTGTTTACAAAAATTCTGGCCCTTTATTGGCCAATCTAAGAACACAAGGTGTAATGATAATGGCATATCTAGATGACTTGTTGCTGATAGACCACTCAGTGAAAAAACTAGACGTGGTCGTTCACGAGACAATCAAGTATCTGGAATCTCACGGTTGGATTATCAACCGAGACAAGTCAGCCCTAAAAACCAGTCAAAAGTCTGGAATACTTGGGGCTAAGGTTGGATTCAGGCCAGAGAAAAATATTCTTGCCTCGAGGAAAGGTGTTGTCTTTGAAAGATTTGATCCACTTAGTGGGTACAAAAAAGACAGCCGTCCATATGCCTGTGCATGAGGCTGCTGGGAAAAATGGTGGCATCATTCGAAGCAGTACCCTACGGTCAATTCCATTCAAGGAATTTGCAAGGGGCCATACTGTCGGCCTGGAACAAAAAAGGTTCAGGCCCTAGACTTACCAATGTCCTTGTCCCCTTCCGTTCGCAAGAGCCTCCGTTGGTGGTTGGTTCCCCAGAATCTGGAAAAAAGGAAATCCTTCAGTCCGATTTCTTGGAAGGTGGTCACTACAGATGCCAGCCTTATAGGCTGGGGAGCAGTACTGGAGCAATAGTCTCTCCAGGGCAGATGGTCGGATGCAGAAAAGGCCCTGCCCATCAATCTCTTAGAGATACGAGCAGCCCGGTATGCCCTAGTAGCATGGACATCCAAACTCCAAGGGTCCCCTGTCAGAATTCAATCAGACAATGCCACAGCAGTGGCATATATCAATCATCAGGGGGGCACCAGGAGTCGTGCAGCCCAGAGGGAAGTAAATTACATCCTGAAATGGGCAGAAAGATATTTCCCAGCCATATCTGCGGTATTCATTCCAGGAGTGGAGAATTGGAAGGCGGACTTTCTAAGTCGCCAGCAATTATGCCCAGAGGAAGGGTCCCTTCACCCCGAGGTTTTCTGGACAATATGTCAGCGGTGGGGAACATCGGATGTAGATCTTCTAGCATCCAGATTCAACGCAAAGGTGGACAGGTTTGTCTCTCGGACAAGGGATCCCCTAGCTTGCGGCTCGGATGCCCTAGTGTTCCCTTGGGATCAGTTCAAGCTGATATATGCATTCACACCGCCACAATGGTTACCTCGATTACTCCGCAGAATCAGGGTAGAAAAGAAACCAGTGATTCTGGTGGCTCCAGCGTGGCCCCGAAGAGCGTGGTACGTGGAGATTGTAAAATGTCAGTGGGGAGTCCTTGGACTCTCCCACATCGTCCGGACCTGCTTTCGCAAGGACCGATATACCACCCTTCCTTACCAGCCCTAGGTTTGACGGCCTGGCTATTGAAGCCCACATTCTAAAAAAGAGAGGGCTCTCTAATTCTGTGGTATCTACCATGATCAATGCCAGGAAGCCGGTATCCAGGCAGATCTACTATAGAATCTGGAAGGCGTACATCGCCTGGTGTGAGGCCAAGAAATGGCATCCACGTAAATACGTAATAGGTAGGATTCTGGACTTCCTACAATGGGCTGTAGATAGGAAGCTTGCCTTGAGTACTATCAAGGGTCAGATTTCGGCCTTGTCAATATTTTTTCAAAGGCCCTTGGCTTCGCATTCACTAGTCAAAGCCTTTATACAAGGAGTGATGCGTATTAGTCCTCCGGTTAATATTCCCATATGTCCATGGGATCTAAACTTGGTTCTGTCGGTTCTACAGAAACAACCATTTGAACCATTACAGCATATTTCTTTGGTTCTTCTCACCAGGAAATTGATTTTTCTAGTAGCCGTTTGTTCGGCTAGAAGAGTGTCGGAATTAGCAGCTATGTCCTGTAAGGAGCCATATCTGGTTATCCATAAGGATAGAGTAGTGTTACGCCCTCATCCAGCCTTTCTTCCTAAGGTGGTATCGAGGTTTCATTTGAACCAAGATGTGGTTCTTCCTTCTTTTTTCCCCAAACCTACTTCGGTAGAGGAAAAGTTATTGCATTCTTTGGATGTAGTAAGAGCAGTTAAAGCTTATCTAAAAGCCACTGCTCAGATTCGCAGAACGGATACTTTGTTTATTCTGCCGGAAGGCCCCAGAAAGGGTCAGGCAGCGTCAAAATCTACTTTAGCGAGTGGATTCGACAGGTCATAATACAAGCCTATGGCTTGAGAAGGAGACCACCTCCGTTCAAAGTTAGAGCGCACTCCACGAGAGCAGTTGGAACTTCATGGGCAGTGCATCACCAGGCCTCCCTGGCTCAAATCTGTAAGGCCGCAACATGATCTTCAGTTCACACGTTTACTAGGTTCTACCAGGTGGACGTTAGAAGTCAGGAGGATGTCGCCTTTGGGCGCAGTGTGTTGCAGGCCGCAAAAGATCCTCATGTCTGATAGCGCTCAGCTTATATATGGTGTATCCCCCCCCTCATTGGGCATTGCTTTAGGACATCCCATTAGTAATGACTATGTCGCTCTGTGTCCCGTGATGTACGAGAAAGAAAATAGGATTTTTATAACAGCTTACCTGTAAAATCCTTTTCTTAGGAGTACATCACGGGACACAGAGCTCCCGCCCCTCTTTGGGGACACTTATTGCTTTGCTACAAAACTGAGGTGCTCCCGGATGGGAGGGGCTTATATAGGGGAGGGTACTTCCGGTTTTGGAAGTTGCCAGTGCCAGCACCTGACGGTATCTATATAACCCATTAGTAATGACTATGTCGCTCTGTGTCCCGTGATGTACTCCTAAGAAAAGGATTTTACAGGTAAGCTGTTATAAAAATCCTATTATTGTTTGGCAAGAAGAATAAAACTGAGTTGGACCTATTCACTGTGTGGAACTCTGGATACTAGGAGCAAAGGAGTCAGGAACGAAGTACTGGACTTGACTCTAGGACACCTGCACAGGGCCCAATCTTCTGGCTTTCACCTCTTAGCTATGGAGGACATGGGCCGTGGTGTATCTCATCTCTCTCTCCCAGGGACCCCTAGACAACAGCCGCATAACCGATAAAGCAAGAGAGAGAGTGAGGCCGCTACACATGTAATGACCGATAAATCGTTCGATTGACATAAATGAATCAATTTTTATTTTTATTTTTTTTCACATATACCTAGTGCAAACAGTTTGGACGGGAAACACATTAGTGGAACTTCAGTAATTTTTTTATCTTTCCATCTATTAAATCTTCTGCACTTGTTGTTTTAGCTTTGGATAGTAAAACATTTTTTTCTGCCAGTAAATACCTTATACAGCCCACTTCCTGTTTCTTGTCTGGTAAATTACATCATGCACAAGTCTCTCTCTCCCACTCGTGAGAGTTTGCAGGAAGAGGGCCAATGAGAGCTGCAGAGCTGGAGGTGTACCTCTGTGTGTCTGTGTAAATCCAGGAAGTGAACGGGCAACAGCTTCAGCTTCCCACAGTTAAAATGGATGCAGCCAGACTCAGAGGAGTAAGATTTCTGCAGCATATTTGGCAAGTACAGAATCACAGTATATATAAAATAATATGCATAGTGGTTGGAGGGAAGCTTTAGAATGTCAAAGATGTTTTTATTACAGATTATGTGAGCAGACTGCAGTTCCTCTTTAACCTTTCAATTTATCGTTCGTTGGGCAGAAAATTTCCAAACTTATCCTTCGTTTCTTTTGGCTCAAAGACGTTACAACCGATTATCGAATTGTGCCCATCAACTGGCCAGAAAACAAATGAACTGTCCATATTACCAAATTTCAGCAGTTTTTTCGTATAGTGTATGGACAGCATAAGACTAGGTTCACACCTTTTAGTGTGCTTTGTTTTTTTAAATTAAATATAAATAAAATATTTTAAACTGTTCCATGCACTACTTTTTTGGTTTCTGTCACCTGATTAAATGTTTTTTTTTTTTTCCAAATAGTTTATTGAAATGTAAAAAGCATTTACAGATATCTTGAACAATAGTAGTACAATAAGGCATTAATACAAGCACAAAACAGGGATGAATTACATGTGTCATATACAATTCAACTTGCGGGTAGTGAAAATGAAATGGCTATGTGCATCCTTCATGAACTAGGCCGTGTTGGGGTGGGTTACCCTAATTCAAGGTAATTGTGGGGTCTAGTCAAAGTCCGATACCGTTGACGGAGATAGATCCTGTTGGTAGGTTAGAGCTAGGTAGGTTCACGGATGCCGTTGTGGACTTTTGGTCTGTGGGGGAGGGAAAGGCCAGCAGGTGCAATATGGCAGGAAGGGAGAGAAGGAGCTACAAACAGATTTATTTCATTGAGAGTGTATGAATGCGGGAGTGTAGGCTGGAGCTATGTTAGTGGTTGTATTTTACAGAAGCGTGTGGATGAGAAAGTAGAAGGGGGTAAGTGGTGGAAGGAGAGGGGGTGGGGTGGGGATCGAGGGGAGTGAGGCAGGAGGGGATGGCGTTGGCAGGGGGTCCGTCTCTGACTTCCCTGACCACTTGGGGTGTTCAAGGGGTGTGTTATGAGAAAATAGGGGCGGATCTGTATAGGGGGAGTTATAGGAGGAGAGAGGTGTACTTGTAAGGTTTAGGGTTAAGGGAAGATCCTGGCATGTCGTAGATTTTTAATGGCAATTCTCAGAGGAGTAATTTATCCTTTGTCAGGGTTCAGGGAGTTTGCATATTCTGGTGTCATTTTATAGTGTAACCAGCAGGCCCATTTTTTACTAAATGATGACGGAGTCTCTCTTGCAATATGTATAAGATTTTCCATTTCCTCAATTTTGCATATTCTGTTAAACCATTCTTTTATGGTTGGCTGGTGAGTCGATTTCCAGTGTATAGGGATACACTGCTTTGCCGCATTGATCATGTGCATTGCTAGGGATTTGTGATAGGAATTGTGCGACAGGGGTGAGTGGTGAAGAAGGAATTGAGAAGGGGAAAGGTCCAAATGATATGAAGTGACTCGAGAGGTTATATGGCATACCTTTTCCCAGAAGTCTTTTAGAGATGGACAGGACCACCAGATATGGAGAAGGGTTCCCCTTTCCCGGAGACATCTCCAGCAAACCTCTGGGATTGTGGGATTAAATTTATGCAGGAGGGTGGGCGTGCGGTACCATCTAGATTGGATCTTAAAGCTGTTTTCCTGGGTCGACACATTCGTTGACCCTTTATGTATGTTGAGGAAAATTTGTTCCCATTGTTCCGCTGAGAGAGATACAGAGAGGTCTGACTCCCAGTTCTTACAGGCTAAGGTCTCATTAGCTTTCATCTCGGCGAAGAGGAGTTCATGTGTGGTAGACACTAGGTGAGATTGGGGTGTCGTTTGGATACATAGCTTTTCGAAAGGGGTGAGTTCTCTGGAGCATTGTATATTCTTGTTAAGGGATTTTAGAAAATGAGCAATTAAAATATGTGTCCAAGGGGGAATGGGTGGCTTGTTTAGTTGGGAGGAGAGTTGGGATGTAGACAATAGTTTGCCCCGGAGGAAGAACTGATGTGATCTAATTGGGCTCTGTGTCCAGTTATCGGTAAGAAACTTTGCGTGCATACCTGGTGCGAACCCAGGGTTCATTTTTACAGGTGTCAGTGGGCTGGGAATCGAAGATATGGGTGATCGGTAGCAAAGCTTTTTGAAGCATTGCAAGGTTGGGCCTATAAGTGGGTGTACGCGTAATTCAGAAGGGACGTGGGGTGGGAGTATCCATGGGAGAGACTCCAAAGGGAGAGCAGAAAAAGATGCTTCTAGGGAAACCCAATCTTTGTGGAGAGATTGAGTATTCCAGTCCACTATCCTGGTAAGGTGTGTAGCAGTGTAATAATTGAGAAGGTTGGGGAGGCCTATGCCCCCAAGTCTTTTAGGTCGGGTGAGCTGCGTAAAGCTGATTCTGGGTCTACGGTTCCCCCATAAGAATTTAGTGCATATGTTTCTGTAAGATTTAAAAAAGGCCGGAGGTATATGTATAGGGATCGCCTGCAATATATAGAGTATTCTCGGGAGGGCATTCATTTTGAGGATCGCTGCTCTGCCAAACCAAGAGAAAAGCGGTTTGTTCCAGGTTTCAAGATCGGAGGATAGTCTGTGTAGGATAGGAACATGGTTTTTAGCGTAGAGGTTTGAGAGTTTGGAAGGGAGTTGTATCCCTAGGTATGTGATGGAGTCATGTTTCCATTGGAACGGGAAGTTAGCCTTACATTGAACAACTATGTGTTGAGGTAATGTAATATTAAGGGCAAAGGATTTTGAGAAATTAATTTTAAGGTCGGAGAGGAACTGAAATTGTTTAAATTCAGAAAGAAGGTTTGGTAGGGAGATCAGTGGGTTCGACAGGAACAACAAAATATCGTCTGCGAAAGCAGCGTATTTATATTCTCTTTTGGAGGAAATTATACCTTGGATATCTGGGTTGTATGTCAGTTTACGGAGGAATGGTTCAAGCGTGAGTACAAAGAGGATGGGGGACAGGGGGCAGCCCTGTCTTGTGCCATTTCCGATGGGAAAGGCGTCCGACAGAGTATTGTTGACCCGTACCTTAGCAGATGGTCCCGTGTATAGTGACAGGATTAGGCCTAACATATATGGGCCCAATCCTATGGCCCTCAGAACCGCTGTCATATAGTCCCAAGCTACTCTGTCGAACGCCTTCTCCGCATCGAGTGACAAAAACAGGCCTTTTTGGGTTGTCTGTGTCATAAGGTGGTGTAAGTTTATTGCTTTAACAGTGTTGTCCCTGGCTTCACGTCCAGGGATAAAGCCGGTCTGGTCATGAGAGATTAAGGAAGGGAGAAGCGGTAAGAGTCTGTTTGCCAAAATCTTAGAAAAGATTTTGACATCTACATTCAATAATGAGATTGGTCTATAGTTTCCAGTTTGGGTGGGGTCCTTATCTTCTTTGGGGATAACAACGATATGTGCTTCTAACATTTCGCTTTTGAAAGGATTTGTGGGAGAGAGTGTATTGAAGGCGTCAAGGAAGGGTTGTTGAAGAAGGTCTGAGAATGTCTTGAAATATACGGCGGAAAGACCGTCAGGTCCCAGGCTCTTACCAGGCTTAAGTTGTTTTAAAGCTTTTTTCCATTCCTGAATAGAGATCGGGGATTCCAGAATCGTGGTGGTGTCAGTGGGGAGCTTTCCTGGGGCAAATTGGTCTAAGAACGAGTTAATATCATTGGGTCTGTCATCTGATGAGGTAGTAGGGGGTTCGGATTTATCTAGATTATATAGGGACGAGTAGTACTTCTCAAACTCTCTGGCTATGTCATTGTTATTTGTGAGTGTCTTACCCATGGGGGATTGTATGTGATGTATCGTATTAGCGGCCCTTTTCTTGCGTAAGGCTTGAGCAAGAAGATGGCCACTTTTGTTGCCGAATTCGTAAAAAAGTTTCTGAGATAGTGTATTTCTTCCTGAGGTGATGGCCCAATTCTTCCTGAATGAGTGTGCGAGTCTCTAGTAGTTCTACGAGGGTTTGCTGGGCCAGGTTTCGTTTGTGTAGTGCTTCTAGTTTATTAAGTTTGGAAAAGAGATCAGCCAGTTTGGCCCGTTTTTCCTTTCTAATTGCGGCCCCCAGGGAAATCAATTTCCCTCGGACAACACATTTGTGAGCCGCCCACTGAGTAAGTTTAGAAATGTCCGGGGTGTTGTTCTCAGTGAAATAATTGCTTAGGCAAGTTTGAATCTCTAATTCTTTGGTTTTGTCTGTCAGGATGGAAGGGTCTAGTCTCCAGATTTGCGAGCGGTATACTTTTTCAGGGAAAGTGAGGGTCATTGAGATAGGGTGGTGGTCAGAGAAGGTCATCGGTTCGACGGTTGCTGCTTTCAGGGACGGGAGATCCTGTTGGGTAAGAAATATGTAGTCTAGTCGTGAATATTTGTTATGTGGGGCGGAGAAGAATGTAAAATCCTTTACATTCGGGTGTAAGGTGCGCCATGTGTCGTGGAGCAAGAGATCTTGGAAACATTTTCTGATTTGTCGGAGCGCCCTGTATGGTAGGTGGGATTTCCCCGACGAGGTGTCTAAAAGGGGGTTCAGGGGTACATTGAGATCCCCTCCCAGTATAAGAATACCCTCTTGGAAATTGGTTAGGTGTCTTGTTACAGCCCTAAAAAGGGGAACTTGGGACGAGTTGGGGCTGTATATGTTAGCCAAAGTGATTGGTTTGTTCCTGAGGGTCCCTTTTAGGAAGATATACCTGCCTAGTTCGTCAAGGTGAGTGTCCGTAATTTGGATGGGAAGGTTTTTGGAAATGATTATGGAGACTCCTTTGGATTTCGAGATAGGTGAGGTGGCATGGAAACTATGGGGGAAGAGGCGATTAGTCATGTTGGGAACTGACTTCTTGCAAAAGTGGGTTTCCTGTAGGAAGATTATGTCAGCTTTCATGCTGCGCATGAGGGAAAAGAGTTGTGTTCGCTTTTCAGGTATGTTCAGTCCTTTGGCGTTAAGGGAGACTACCTTTAGGGACAGGTTGGAGCCTCGGACATTATCGGGGCTCATGTTGGTAGTAGAGGTTTAAGCGAGTGGGGGGCGGGAGGATGTGGGGAAGTCAGAGACGGGAGGAAAAAAAAAAGGGGGGGTTATGCAGATGGGAAAAAGGGAAGATGTGGGGTAGGTGAGGTTAGGACGTTGAGGAGGAAGGTAACCAGGGAGGAAGGAGGGGACAGGTAGGGGAATGGGATATTATACCGGGTGTGGGAATTGACCTGCAAGCCCACCAATTAGGAGTGGGGGTACCGGTGAGGTTCAGCGGTGTCTACCAGAGTCCGCTGTGTGTGAGAGCGGTAGGTGGAGTTCAACTAGAGAGAGGTGAGGTCTGCGTCTCTCTATGAGGTCTTAAGGATAACAGACGCTGCTGGTTGTTAGCGTCATCTATGGCTCATTTAGGTGTCAGAGGAGTAGTCTTGTTGTGTAGATGACGGACAGGTCATATAAGGACATGGTGAGAGGGTGATTAGTAGGTGGCGTCAGGGCTGTGTGTGACGGCTTATTCTCATAAAGTGTGAAGGCTGTGGAGTTGTAAGGGCAATTATTTGTTAATTAGAGGAGGATGTTTAGCATTGTGTAATGTGGGGGTTTGTGTGGAAGAGGGGGATAAGGAATTAGGTGTATTGCTCAAGTTTCAGATGTCACATGACGGAGAGTGGGGGGCGTATACTTTGGTTTAGAGGAATATTCAAGGAACAGAGTCAGTAACATGGTGAATTAGTTAAAACAAAACAGAACGTACAGCTTGCGTTACCGTGAACAAGTATGCATCTGCAGTTATGGCTGACAACAAAACTCCAAATATGGATAACAAAGCAAACAAAAACATACCCAGGGGTTAAGGGCAGGCTGTCTATATCCGAGGGGGGCACGCCCACTCCCAAGCCTGAGAATGGACTATACCCGACATCCACGTAGGCCACACACCTGTGCATGTCCCCCTCGGATCTCCGACCACCCTCAGTGCTGTAAAGCAGAAGATTCAGGAGCTAGTAGGGCCTGTGGGGAGAAAGACAGCACATAATGCAATCGGGGGATTATATATCAACATGCCATTAGCTGCATTGGAGTAGATAGGAGAATGTAGGAAGAAGGCTTCAATAGGAAATGGGTACAGCCGATGAGCAAGAATGAATATAGTGTTAGGGGAAGGAGGAAAAGACAATCATTGCGGGAGAAGGTAGTCTCTGACCCGACATAAGGAAGTTAGGACGACCGGGGAAACCTTCGGGAGTTGTCCAGGAGGGAAAGAGGATACCAACCATTCTGCCAGTGTTCCCTAGGGATTGCTGTATAGAGTTACCTGAGATCTGGAGTGGTCTAGAGTCCAGCTGTGAAGTGGAAACAGAAGGACGGTATTCATGTTTCTGCATAGAAGATCAGGACCACGTGGTAGATTGACTTGTGCTAGGAGTGAAGAGAGTTGTCGAGGGTGAAGCAAGTCTGCTGTGCAGCTACCGTTGGAGGCTGAGTCAATGTCGGCGAGTTGTTAAGGTTCCGGTACCGGAGGGATGGTTTTAAAAAACGGGAACAGCTGAAGTCATAGTCAAGAAAGTGTTTGATGGGATAGTAAAGAAAGAATCATATTGGTATTACAGGAGTTTGGTAGGTGGGAGCCAGAGACTTGGCTGAGAGGCTACGGTTACTATCCAATGTTCCTCTCTCAGGGAGCTCTGCTCCTGGTGTATCGTGGTGGCATCGGGTCAGGCAGATAGGCAGATAGTCCTGGATCTGAGCAATGCATGCTAAGAGGGAAGGGTGTCTAGGCTAAGGAGAGCATGGCTCCGGTAGGAGGATGGGTAGAAGGAGGGAGAAAATAAAGTAAGTCCCTGTTCTGCAGCTAGGTGGCATAAGCGGTGAGAAGTGGGGAGCTGGTTCCCCTGTAACGGTATAAGAACAAATAAGGCATGCTGAGGGCGGCCAGGGTTTCACGGGGATTGGGCCTGGGTATGGAACTCGGGTCGAACGAAGTTTGAACTGTTTATCTCCTGGGCAGGGGAATGTCAAACCGTAGGGTTAGGGACTCTGCGCCATGTGAAAACTGGGTAAAGAGAGGATTGATTACCTTGTTAGGAGGTGCGTGCTCTGCGGTGCACTGGGGAGGCCGTAGGGCTGCCATTACGTGGAGCTCCTTGATCTTTTGAAGGGGTGTGTGGAGGAGGGGGGTGAGAGCGTCGGCGGCTAATACTGAAGTTACCCGCTTCGGCGATACCCTCCATGGAGGCGGCTCTTCTGAGTGGAGGGATACGAAAATCGCTGTACCAGTCTGGTACCTCCACGTACGGTATCTCCATGGCAAAACAGAAGTGCTCTAGGTCCTCCGGAACCCTTAGATTGGCTGTGCGGCCTTGGTGAGTCGCTGTGAGGCAGAAAGGGAACTTCCACCTATAAACTATGGATCTGGCCCTCAGTGTTTCCAGGAGGGGACGTAACTCGCGTCTACGTTGCAGGGTGATGTTAGACAGGTCTTGATAGATCCTGATATCCGTTCCTTGGAAAGACAGTTGATTGCGGTGTCTAGCCTTGCGTAGTATTTCCTCCTTCAGGGGGAAGTCTGTGAGGCAGCAGACTGCATCCCGCGGAGGATCTGTGTCTCTTCCCCGCGGACGCAGTGCTCTGTGGAGCCGTTCAAAGATAATCGGCGTATCCGGGGCTCTTTCAAGTAGGTCGTTGAAAATGGTAGTCACTGCCACAGGGAGCTGGTTGGAATCAATCGTTTCTGGGATACCCCTCACTCTAAGGTTGCGGCGCCTCCCGCGGTTATCCAAATCTTCCATGTGGCGATTAATCTCCCTGAGGTGGATCGCATGTGACTCTGTGACCTGCTGAACGTGGCATATCGCTGTGTCATGGCGGGCTTGAGTAGTTTCCACCTCCTCCACTCTAAGCGTCATGGCCTGTATGTCCGACCTCATGTCTAAGATGGCCGCCATGAGGGTGTTTTTTATATCCGAAGCCACGCTGTGTAGGTCATTCAGGCTAACTGCCGGGGGTGGTTCACCCCCGTTGCCCGCTCTGGAGATGTCCGTGTGTCGGAGCGCTGCGGGCTTGCGTTCTGAAGGCGGGTTCCCTGTGAGGAGGCCGGTTGTGAGGCCTGCATCCTGGCTGTAGGCCGGGATCGAAAGATCTCAGGGATATGTTTGTTTAGAGGGGTGTCGGTGTTCAGCGGGGATCGGGAACGGGTTGCTGAGGCACTCCGGGCGGTTCTCACCATGTCTGGGGGGGAAGATAAGCTAAAAAGCTGAAGTTGCTGGACCTCAGGACGGGAGCTCCAAACTACACGTCCATCTCGGAACGGCACCAGACCACGCCCCCTGATTAAATGTTTAACCACTTCAACACCGGGCTTTTTTTACCACATCAATACCAGGCCTATTCTGGCACTTCTCTCCTACATGTACAAATCATCATTCTTTTGCTAGAAAATTACTCAGAACCCCCAAACATTATATATGTTTTTTTTAGCAGACACGCTAGGGAATAAAATGACGGTCATTGCAACTTTTTTTCTTGCACGGTATTTGCGCAATAATTTTTCAAACGCCTTTTTAAAAAAAATAAAATGGTTTCATGAATTAAAAAATAACAAAACAGTAAAGTTAGCCCAATTTTTTGGGAAAATATGAAAGATGATGTTACGCCGAGTAAATAGATGCCTAACATGTCACGCTTTAAAATTGCGCACACTTATGGAATGGCGCCAAACTTCGGTACTTAAAAATCTCCATAGGCGACAGTTTAAAATTTTTTACAGGTTACCAGGTTAGAGTTACAGAGGAGGTCTAGAACTAGAAATGTTGCATGCGCTCTAACGCACGTGGCGATACCTCACATATGTGGTTTGAACGGCGTTTACATATGTGGGCGGGACTTACGTGTGCGTTCGCTTCTGATCGCGAGCTACCGGGGACAGAGGCGTTTTAATTTTTTTTATTTTTTTTTTTTTTTTTACTTATTTTATTTATTTTTTACATTTATTTTACTTTTTTTTTTTTGATCACTTTTATTCCTATTACAAGGAATGTAAACATCCCTTGTAATAGGAATGTGTGTGACAGGTCCTCTTTATTGAGAGATGCGGGGTCAATAAGACCCCACATCTCTCCTCCAGGCTGGAAAGCATGAGATTGTGAAAAAAAATTCACTGATCTCATACTTACTAGCCACAATGGCGGCTTTGTTTACATATGAGGACCCGGGTGTGACGTCATCACATCGCGCCTGGGCCTCCGACGATCATAGAGATGACTGGTGACCATCTGATCACCAGTCATCTCTATGCTCGTCACGTGACCCACCACCGGCGCCGGAGAATTCTCTCCGGGTCCCTGATCGCACGGGAGAGCCCGGAGAAGCACCGGATGGCGGCGGGAGGGGGGGATGTCCCCTCCCGCCGCCTATTAGAACGATCAAGCGGCGGAACCGCCGCTATGATCATTCTTATGGTGCGCAGAATCGCCAGCCCAAGAAAAGGATATCTGAATGATGCCTCTAGCTGCAGGCATCATTCAGATATCCCCCCTCAAAGCCGAGGACGTCATGACGTCCACCCAGGATGGGAGATCCCATCTGTGGACGTCATATGACTATGGGCGGTAGGGAAGTGGTTAAAAGGGTGACGTACCCCAAGACTACTCGGTGACTTCCCAACCATCATTTTCCTTCCCCCTTTCCCCCTTTCCCTTTTCTCTGACTCAAACCCGTATTCGGGTTCTCCATCACTCACCATACGTGATGGCATTCATGATCGTTGATGGGAAGTACCTGTTCAGTCCCACTAGCTCTCAGGTGTTTGTTCAGCCTATTGTTTTTTTTTATGTAAGAATAAGAGGTGAATATATATTGTGGCCATATTTTCTATGTCTCTGTGCTACTATGTTGACGACCTGAGAGTCGATTTTGCTGCATTATTGTGTCTGTTCATACCAAACTTTGTTTCTTTTTCAATAAAAATATTGAAATATAAAAGGGTGAAGTTCCCATGGGAGAGGCTGGTTATTATGCACTGAAAACACACTAGAACGCATGTTCCATGCATTTTTTTTGCTGCCTTTACCATCAACATGGCCTACAACACGCATTGACAGACCTGCACTTTTTCAGCCAACCATGGGCGAAACTTGAGGGGTCACAGGGGTATAATGGTGACCTGCCTATGTTACAGGGTACCCATGCTGCCTCTCCGTCACTTTAGGTTTTACATGGAGAAAATAGGATTTTTATAACAGCTTACCTGTAAAATCCTTTTCTTGGAGTACATCACGGGACACAGAGCGACATAGTCATTACTAATGGGTTATATAGATACCGTCAGGTGCTGGCACTGGCAACTTCCAAAACCGGAAGTACCCTCCCCTATATAAGCCCCTCCCATCCGGGAGCACCTCAGTTTTGTAGCAAAGCAATAAGTGTCCCCAAAGAGGGGCGGGAGCTCTGTGTCCCGTGATGTACTCCAAGAAAAGGATTTTACAGGTAAGCTGTTATAAAAATCCTATTTTCTTTCTCGTACATCACGGGACACAGAGCGACATAGTCATTACTAATGGGATGTCCTAAAGCAATGCCAAATGAGGGGGGGGATACACCATATATAAGCTGAGCGCTATCAGACATGAGGATCTTTTGCGGCCTGCAACACACTGCGCCCAAAGGCGACATCCTCCTGACTTCTAACGTCCACCTGGTAGAACCTAGTAAACGTGTGAACTGAAGACCATGTTGCGGCCTTACAGATTTGAGCCAGGGAGGCCTGGTGATGCACTGCCCATGAAGTTCCAACTGCTCTCGTGGAGTGCGCTCTAACTTTGAACGGAGGCGGTCTCCTTCTCAAGCCATAGGCTTGTATTATGACCTGTCGAATCCACTTGGCTAAAGTAGATTTTGACGCTGCCTGACCCTTTCTGGGGCCTTCCGGCAGAATAAACAAAGTATCCGTTCTGCGAATCTGAGCAGTGGCTTTTAGATAAGCTTTAACTGCTCTTACTACATCCAAAGAATGCAATAACTTTTCCTCTACCGAAGTAGGTTTGGGGAAAAAAGAAGGAAGAACCACATCTTGGTTCAAATGAAACCTCGATACCACCTTAGGAAGAAAGGCTGGATGAGGACGTAACACTACCTTGTCCTTATGGATAACCAGATATGGCTCTGTACAGGACATAGCTGCTAATTCCGACACTCTTTTAGCCGAACAAATGGCTACTAGAAAAATCAATTTCCTGGTGAGAAGCACCAAGGAAATATGCTGTAATGGTTCAAATGGTTGTTTCTGTAAAACCGACAGAACCAAGTTTAGATCCCATGGACATATGGGAATATTAACCGGAGGACTAATACGCATCACTCCTTGTGTAAAGGCTTTGACTAGTGAATGCGAAGCCAAGGGCCTTTGAAAAAATATTGACAAGGCCGAAATCTGACCCTTGATAGTACTCAAGGCAAGCTTCCTATCTACAGCCCATTGTAGGAAGTCCAGAATCCTACCTATTACGTATTTACGTGGATGCCATTTCTTGGCCTCACACCAGGCGATGTACGCCTTCCAGATTCTATAGTAGATCTGCCTGGATACCGGCTTCCTGGCATTGATCATGGTAGATACCACAGCATTAGAGAGCCCTCTCTTTTTTAGAATGTGGGCTTCAATAGCCAGGCCGTCAAACCTAGGGCTGGTAAGGAAGGGTGGTATATCGGTCCTTGCGAAAGCAGGTCCGGACGATGTGGGAGGGTCCAAGGACTCCCCACAGACATTTTTACAATCTCCGCGTACCATGCTCTTCGGGGCCACGCTGGAGCCACCAGAATCACTGGTTTCTTTTCTACCCTGATTCTGCGGAGTAATCGAGGTAACAATTGTGGCGGTGGGAATGCATATATCAGCTTGAACTGATCCCAAGGGAACACTAGGGCATCCAAGCCGCAAGCTAGGGGATCCCTTGTCCAAGAGACAAACCTGTCCACTTTTGTGTTGAATCTGGATGCTAGCAGATCTACATCCGGTGTTCCCCACCGCTGACATATTGTCCGGAAAACCTCGGGATGAAGGGACCATTCCCCTGGGCATAATTGTTGGCGACTTAGAAAGTCCGCCTTCCAATTCTCCACTCCTGGAATGAATACCGCAGATATGGCTGGGACATATCTTTCTGCCCATCTCAGGATGTAATTTACTTCCCTTTGGGCTGCACGACTCCTGGTGCCCCCCTGACGATTGATATATGCCACTGCTGTGGCATTGTCTGATTGAATTCTGACAGGGGACCCTTGGAGTTTGGATGTCCATGCTACTAGGGCATACCGGGCTGCTCGTATCTCTAAGAGATTGATGGGCAGGGCCTTTTCCGCATCTGACCATCTGCCCTGGAGAGACCATTGCTCCAGTACTGCTCCCCAGCCTATAAGGCTGGCATCTGTAGTGACCACCTTCCAGGAAATCGGACTGAAGGATTTCCCTCTTTCCAGATTCTGGGGAACCAACCACCAGCGGAGGCTCTTGCGAACGGAAGGGGACAAGGACATTGGTAAGTCCAGAGCCTGAACTTTTTTGTTCCAGGCTGACTGTATGGCCCTTTGCAACTTCCTTGAATGGAATTGACCGTAGGGTACTGCTTCGAATGATGCCACCATTTTTCCCAGCAGCCTCATGCACAGGCGTATGGATGGCTGTCTTTTTGAACCCACTAAGTGGATCAAATCTCTCAAAGACGACCCCTTTTCTTGAGGCAAGAAAATTTTTCTCTGGTCTGAATCCAGCCTTAGCCCCAAGTATTCCAGACTTTTGACTGGTTTTAGGGCTGACTTGTCTCGGTTGATAATCCAACCGTGATATTCCAGATACTTGATTGTCTCGTGAACAACCACTTCTAGTTTTTCCACTGAGTGGTCTATCAGCAACAAGTCGTCTAGATATGCCATTATCGTTACACCTCGTGTCCTTAGATTGGCCAATAATGGGGCCAGAATTTTTGTGAACACTCTTGGTGCTGTGGCCAGACCGAAGGGTAAGGCTCTGAACTGAAAATGGCGCCCTTCTACCGCAAAGCGTAGAAATTTTTGGTGGGCTGGAAAGATGGGAATGTGCAAATAAGCATCTTTGATGTCGATCGAGGCTAACCATTCCTCCCCTTGTAGGGCAGTGGCTACCGATCGGATCGACTCCATCCGGAAAGTCCTGATATGTAGGAATTTGTTTAGCCCTTTTAAATTTAATATGGGCCTCACGTCCCCGTTTGGCTTCGGGACTGTAAAGAGGTTTGAGTAAAACCCGAACCCCCATTCTTCCAGGGGAACCTCTATAATTACTGCTTGGAGCAATAATTGTTCTAGTGCCAACAGGAGGGATCCTCTCTTCTGGGGATCCCTTGGCACGTTTGACCTTATAAAGCGGGAAGGAGGGGAGTTTTTTAACTCCAATTTGTATCCCAGATTTACTGCGGAGAGCACCCATCTGTCTCGGATCGTGTCCCGCCAGGTCTCTGTGAACAACTGAAGTCTTCCCCCCACCCGATTGGGTGGGGGCAACCCTTCATGCATTTGACTTTGGGGGAGGTTTTGTACCTCTCCTGCTCCAGGGCTTCTTGTTACCCTGCAATTGTCCCTGATTTTTACCTCCGGGATTTGACCGAGGAGGCCGTCGGAACTGTTTCACAGCCGATGTCCTAGGGACTGGAGAAGCAGGCCTCTTAAAAGAGGGACCTCTAACTCTACTTTTAACTGGCAAAAGTGTACTTTTACCGCTGGAAATTCTCTGGATATATTTGTCCAGGTCTTCCCCGAATAAGCGTTCACCATGAAATGGGAAGCTGACCAGCAATTTTTTACAGGGAGCTTCAGCAGACCAGTTTTTGAGCCATAGAAGCCTGCGCATATGTACTACAGACAGCGTAAGGCGGGAGGCCTGATGGATTGAATCCTTTATAGCGTCCACCGCAAAGCATAAGGCTCTAGGTAGATCAGCTAGGGCAAGAGCCTGCTGATCTGGCAAGTCCCTTAAGACCTGTTTCAACTGATCCTTCACTGCTTGGCAGACCCCAATAGCTGCCACTGCTGGTTGTGTCACCAATCCTGCTGTAGAAAAAGCAGATTTTAATAAGGACTCCAATTTTTTATCTATTGGGTCCTTGAACATTTGGACATTATCCACCGGACATGTCAGTGATTTATTCACACAAGAGATGGCTGCGTCCACTGTAGGGACCCTCCATTTTCTGATGAACTTATCCTCCATGGGATAGACCACCGGAAATCTCTTGGGGGGAGTAAATATTTTGTCAGGATGCTCCCAATCCTGGTAAATGAGCCCTTCCAGTAAAGGATGGATCGGAAAGGAACAAACAGTCTGGGGAGCTTTTAGCGACCCCAACGAGGAGACAGAAGTGGATGATGGCTCCGCAAGTGGCATTTTAAATGCTGATCGGACCATATTAGTCAGGGACTGAACCCATAACCTTTCAGCATGTGATGCTGAGAACGGCTCTTCCACTGTTGATTCCTCTACAACCGAATCGACCTCATCCTGATCCCCTTCAGGTAGGTCGATCCCTGTATGGGACTGTTGCTCTGTTAACAGGCACTCTGAAGGAGGAGACGGAGACCGGGCGCTTTTCTCCTGTGACAGGGAAGCCGCGATCAATGCTGACAATCTCTCTTCCAGCCCTCCCAGAGCTGAGGAAAAAACCTCCTCTGTTACATACACAGGAGCAGGTAAACTGAGGACAGCCACAGTACCAGGTACTCCTGAGGGTGCTCTACGGTCACTAACCTCTGATTCTTCAGGGGAGACTGGTGCAGCCGAAGCATGCCCACGATCCTCAGAGCCCGATGGAGACCCCCTATTCCTCCTGGAATTTCTAGTCCCGGAGTTTTTAGACGGCATATTCCTAAGCCACAAAGCTGAGGTATTCCAGCCGAAATACACCAGTTACTGACAATAGTCTAGCATAAATGCTGCTATAAGAGACAGTTGGTGTCTACTAATGTGCCTTTCTAGGGGATGCCTGTATCAACCGCTTGCTGTATGCCTTCTTTAAATGTTGCCAGCTCTGTCTCTGTACTTCATAGCCAGCTCACCACACAAAATTGTGGTTTTTAACATGCTGGGACGCCCGCACATGCGCAGAAGCGCTGCGGCGCGCACAGAGCGTCATCCCCCAGGCTCCGCCCCCTTTCCCGGCTCACCTCTATATATAGAGGCACGTGCACGCGCACGCGCGCGGCCACGTGCGCCTTCGGCGCTAATTTTGAAAATGGAAACCAGGGACAAGAGCCAGGGCCCCTTTGCCGCAGGCCGGGGGATGGACGAGCATTGCAACATGGCAGAGGAAGCAGTTTCCCATAAGAGAACTCACCATCTGCCTGGACTCGCTCTGATGAGAAGAAACTAGTCCACATGACAAGAAACGTTCCACAGCGGCCTCTAGTGGACAAACACAGGTACCGCAGTCTAATATATATATAAAAATTTTTTTTTTTTTTTTTTCTTGACCACCATTAAAAATTATTACATTTTTTTAGTAGTTACAGGCATGCACAGAATTTTGCGGGAATACCATTAGGTAACAGACAGAAAGACAAATTAGGCTTGGGGGTCCCCCAATAGAACCAAGTTCCTGGGGGCCCCCACTTACCTGTTCCCCGCCGCAGGACTTTGTTTGGTCCACAAAAGCCCAAACTTCACCTATCACGGCAGGCATTGTAATCAAACCTTCAGGGACCGGGTTCCCAAGGATTCCACTCCCCTGGACCTGTATAGCACCCTGCACAGAAAACATCTTGGTCGTGGGTATGACCAGAGCTCTGGATCCCAGGGTCCAGCTCTCCTAAGAGAAGCATTACAGGCAAAACCTTGCTCTTCTCTGCAAGGCCCGGGTACCGACCGTTTAGCTATGAAGCTTTTTTGGTCTGATCCGGAATAGCTTACTGAGGCCCAAAAGAACCTGTACGCAAGCTCAGTGAAAAACACATGTTTCTTCTTGGCCAACACCTTAGACACTGGCAAAAAACTGAGGTGCTCCCGGATGGGAGGGGCTTATATAGGGGAGGGTACTTCCAGTTTTGGAAGTTGCCAGTGCCAGCACCTGACGGTATCTATATAACCCATTAGTAATGACTATGTCGCTCTGTGTCCCGTGATGTACGAGAAAGAAAAACGCTTGCAGCATCACCGTACATGGGTAATTTAGTATACTCAGAGGGCCCGGACCACGCACTCTGAGCTGCGAGGTGAAAGTGGTGGGCTTGTATGTGAATCTAGAAGTCACAGAGCCCAGCCCGCCCACCCCAGAAGCTTGGGGTATCTTGGTTCACTTGGTAAGCCACTTGGAGTATCTTGCCAGACAGTGGAAGCAGTGAGTGGCAGTGAGGGGGCTCCAGGTCAAATTTTGCATCGGGGCCCACAAACTTCAAGCTACTCCTCTGCAGCCAATGCAAGTCATCATAGCACAAATATGTGAACTAACACTATTAAAAACACTTGCAAAGCTGTGTGCATGTGTAGAACGTGTACCGGGGTGGGCTCCCCAGGATACAGCGAAGTCACGAACAAGGAAAACCACTCCACCACCAGCTCTTGTTAAAACTGAATTTTACTTAGACGGGGTATTGAACCCAACCGCCAATTCTGGGAATATACAATATATTTACAGACACCCAGCCCGAAGGCTGAGACCCTTATGCTGCACAGCGCGGCGCCCTACGTAGGATGCAGGAGTAATTTGCCTACTGGTGGGCACAACCAAACCGCCACACCTTACCTGTTAATACCCTAAAAACAACACAAGAATAACTGTATGGGTGTGTGGTGCGGGCTAGCCTGCGGTGCAGCACAACAGTTTACAAACTTACAAAGCTCTACAGTATTTCCCCCCCCCTTAACTGGTGTTGTATCATGTGTCTGCGTGTTCCTCCTGAGCACAACGCCAGTCTATCTTGAGTTTTCTAGAAAGTTCATCAGCTCTCCAATTGTGAAGTGTCACTTTAGGTTATGGAGTTCCTGTAGTGAACAGTAGCAACACTTGTGGCCTGACACAAACAGAGACCCTACTAACTATCTACAGGCCTGGTCTCAGTCTCTAGGCGCCAACAAAGTAATGGGGTGCGTGCACGATCTTACCGACCCGGGTCTGCTCTGCATCCGCTGGTGACTCTGACCACAACAAAATGTCTTGTCTCTCTAACAAGTATATGGCCCTGCAGTGTATATTGTTTTGTTCCTCAGGTCTCATCCGTCTTCCTGCAAGCAATTCCTCGTTCCTCTGGACAGGATCAGGATCTTAGACACAAGTAACTTCACTCAGCTGCAGTTCTGTTTCCACACCTGGATGTTGTAGGATTCTCTGCACAGAGTCCTCAGAACAAACTCCTTCTCAAAATGGCTGCCTGCTCGCTACACACTTTCTCTCTCTTTCTTGAATCTCTGTCCAAAACAGCCCGTTATAGTACAGTTCTCCTCTCACTTTCTTTCCTGTGTGTCACAGCACTGATTTGTGTACAGCGTCTCCATGGCTACAGCCCGTTATCTGTGTCAGGAAAAAACCAGCGGCATCTTGTGGCCAAACAGCAGAATGACAGTTAAATATTTTATTGTAAACAAACAGTGTTCAGACAATGAGAGCTGCTTCCCATCTTACATGCCACCCCACTAGAGGTTGTCGTCCTCGGCAACCCTCCCCATACAAACTCATTCTGGGCATAGCGCTGTGGGGGCACACCAGCATTGGGCCTGGTAGATCTTCGAAGAGGGATAGGTTCAGAAGCACTGGGGACGTCAGACACATCTAATGGCGGAGGGGCTGCTGACTGCTCAACACTTTCCCGAGGTGGCAAACTTGCCACGGCTGGAGCCTCTGTGGGTTCTGGGGCAGGGACAACCCACCATTCCTCCTCCTCCTCCTCCTCCTCCAAGGGTATTTGCTCTGTACCCTGAGCAGAAGGAGGCATCTCCTCCACGCACACAGGCTTATCAAAATTACAACGTCTTAACATGTTACGGTGCAAGTTTCGTGAAGGCCCCCCAGTCCCTATTGGCTCTACCTCATAGACCGGGATGTCAGGGTCTATCCTCCTCTTTACCGTGTAAGGGACCGCCTCCCACCGCCCATCCAACTTTCCAGACGGCCGCTTAGCTTTGACCATCACTCGATCACCCTGGGCAAACCCATCCCTCTGCACTGGTCTTGGGTTAGGATGTACCACTTGTCCCAGGCGCTCCCCCACAACCTTGTGGATTGCTCTTAGCCGGCGGCAGTGCTCTTGCACCCATGCAGTGGTATTTCTTGGTGATGGCTCCATCGGATCGGGCATGTGGAGATCTTCAATCTCCCGTCCGGCTCTCCCAAACATGAGCATATGTGGGGAGTAACCAGTGGTACTGTGTACCCTGTTGTTATAGGCCCACATCAGTTCAGGTAGGTACTCGGGCCACCGAGCCTTCTGGTTGTCCTCCAGAGTCCGCAGCATCTGGAGCAAGGTGCGGTTGAACCGCTCGCACGCCCCGTTTCCCTGGGGGTGATACGGGGTGGTGCGGGAACGTTCGATGCCAAACAGTTGATACAGCTCATTCTTTAGAGTACCCTGAAAACATGCCCCCTGGTCCGAATGTATCCTCCGAGGACACCCAAACACCTGTATAAAGTGTTTACAGACCGCATCCGCGGCCGACTCTGCTGTCTGGTCTCTGGTGGGTACAGCCACCGCATACTTGGTGAAATGATCTGTCATGAATAGACAGTATGAGTGTCCCGAGGTAGAGTACCCAATCTGTACATAATCGATCATAAGAAGCTCTAGGGGCGCTGAGGTCCGGATGGCCTGAACAGGAGCCCGTTGTTCAGTACTCTTGCTCAACCCACAGGGTCGACACTTAAGACATGCCTCAGCCACCATGTCTGCCAGATCGGGACAGTATACCAGCCGTTGAAGCCACGTGAATGTTTTCTCACTCCCGAAATGGGCTCCCCTTTCATGAGCTTCCCGGGCGGCCTCCGGTCCCCATGACATGGGGATGACAATCTGACGCCGGTACTGCAACTCTGACTGTAAGTATATGGTCCGACACAGGAGGCCCTGGGTAACAGTCAGATTATCCCACTGCCTCAACAACTTTTGGCCCTCTGGAGTCAGACGGGCCCGCTCTTCTGGCCGAGGCCAGATTTTAGTCCGGACCCATTCTCTCACTTTCCACAGGTCTGGGCAGCCATTCTGGACTCTCTCCCAATCAGCCAACGTCTTGCCTAGCAACATGTGCATCCCGGACGCCACCCCACTTGAATGTGCCACGTCCTGGAACATGGGTACTGGACCAAGGTCAGGAGTTTCAGTGTCCTCTAACTCCTCATAAGCATTCCGATCAGATAACCCAACAGGGACTCGGGAGAGTGCATCAGCGTTGCCGTTCTCCCTTCCTGACCGAAACTTGATGCGGTATTGGTACTTAGAAAGTTGAGCCAACCACCTCTGCTCCAGCGCACCAAGCTTGGCATTCTCCAGATGTGCTAACGGGTTGTTGTCTGTCATCACGGTCACCTCTGCACCTGTCAGGTACTCCGCGAACCTTTCGGTCATGGCCCACACCAGTGCCAGTAGTTCCAATTTAAAGGAGCTATAGTTGTCAGGGTTGCGCTCCGACTCTCTCAGAGACCGGCTGCCATAGGCAATGACTCTTTCACGTCCATCCTGAGCTTGTGATAACACGGCCTCCAAGCCATGTAGGCTCCCGTCAGTGTACAGCAGGAATGGGGTGTCGAACCGCGCATAAGCCAGAATCGGGGCACTGGTCAGCGCCTGCTTCACTGCCTCGAAGGCCTCTTGTTGCCGGGGTCCCCACTCGATGGGACGATTCTTTGGGCCCCCCGCAGTGCCTCTTGTTAACTCATTTAATGGGCCCACCAAATGAGCAAATTTGGGTATAAACCTCCTGTAGTAGCCAGCCAATCCCACAAATGCCCGCACCTCTCGTAGTGTATGTGGTTGGGGCCAGTTCTGTATGGCTTCCACCTTGCTGGGGGCCGGCTTTACCCCCTCCTGGGTGACCACATGTCCTAAATACTCTATTTGCTGTTTAAACAGTTGGCACTTCTTGGGCTTGATCTTGAGCCCATGATCTCGCACCCATCCTAGGACCTGTCGCAGCTTCTGGAGGTGATCTTCAAAAGAGGCACCAAATGCTACTATGTCGTCCAGGTAGATCAATACCGACTCGAAGTTGAGATCCCCCAGACAGTGCTCCATCAACCGCTGGAATGTTCCTGGGGCATTGGACAGGCCAAACGGCATCCGGTTAAACTCATAGAGTCCCATAGGTAGGATGAAGGCCGTCTTCGCTTTGTCCTTCTTGGCCATTGGTACCTGCCAATACCCACTGGCCAGGTCAAGAGTCGAGAAGAAATTTGCATGACTCAGGGCGGATAACGACTCCTCAATCCGCGGAAGGGGGTAGGCATCCCGGACGGTCTGGGCACTCAGCTTCCGATAATCCACGCAGAACCGGAGACTCCCATCTTTCTTTCGCACCAAGACTACCGGAGCAGCCCACGGACTTTGACTCTCCTGGATCACTCGGTTTTCCAACATGCTGGCCACTAGGCTTGTGCAATTCGTTTCGTAACGAATTGAAATTCGTCCGAATTTAGCAACTTTCGGACATTCGGAAGCATTCGAATTTCCAAACAAAGCAATTACGAATAAGACCGAATCCGAAATAAATTATACCGCAAATAGCGAATGCCCGAATGTCTTCGGCATAATTCGTTATGAAAAAGTTACGAATGTACGAATCCATACGAAGCACAATAACACTCACTCTGCTCTGCTCTCTGCTTCTCCCACACCGTGCTTAACTCCCTCTCAAAATGGTGTACAGGGGCGGAGGTTATAGCCGCATGTAAAAAACGAAAGTAAAATACGAGATTTCGAATCCATTCGAAGCACAATAACACTCTGCTCTGCTCTCTGCTTCTCCCTCACCGTGCTGAACCCTCTCAAAATGGTGTACAGGGGCGGAGCCTATAGCCGCATGTTAAAAACGAAAGTAAAATACGAGATTTCGAATCGTTACAAATAACCGCAATGTATTTAGAAAAGTACAAATCCATTCGAAGCACATTAGGCATAATAGGCAGCGTCGTTGTGAGAGAGACACGGAAAATTACGAATCAACGAACCCAAAAAAAGTTACGAAAGTAGGAGTTGTGTCCAGAATCAACGAAAAACAACGTACTCTACCGAAAGTACGAACCCAAAAAAAGTTACGAAAGTAGGAGTTGTGTCCAGAATCAACGAAAAACAACGTACTCTACCGAAAGTACGAATTATAAAGCAACAAAAAATTCAACGAAAAATGTCGCTTGCAAAAATACGAATGAGTCCGAACACGAAAAATCCCGTCTAGCAAAATTACGAATGATTACGAATCAACAGGACCGGAAAGAAACGAACCGAAACGGAACAAATTTTTCCGTTGTGCACAAGTCTACTGGCCACCATATCTTTCACCTCCTGGTACATTTTAGGTGGGATTTGCCGGTAACGTTCCCTGATTGGTGCAGCATCGCCGGTGGGGATTTCGTGTTCAATGGCAGAGAATGCCTCCTGAAATTCCCAAATGGTGTCTTCCAGCAACTTCTGTTGTCCTGGAGTCAGGGTCTTGCAGTCCACCCCCATCCGAGCCATGATCACTCAACCGTTCCACTCCGCTGTCGGGGTTTCCCGTTGATGGACCTCTACAGCATAGGTCCAGGCTGACCTCCTATCTGGCTGTAGCGTGAAGCTCGTTCGTCGAGGCATATCCCCTTCAGACACATAAACTTTGGCCAGCAAGGTATTCCCAGGCACGGTTAACTCACAGTCTTCAACATTGAGGCAGCGTACAGGTACACATCCATCCTTCACAATTGCGAGGGCCCGGGCTACCAGTGGGCGAGTCTGCGTCTTCTCTTGGTAAGCCGGCTCGATCAGGACCTCCAGTCCATTCAGTTGTCGTCCTGCCCCCACCGGCAGCATCAATATTTGTTCTTGACGAGGTGGGACCTTCACTAGGGTCCTCCGCAGCACCCTCACGTGTCCAATGGGCCGACCGGACATGTTGCTCTTTTGCAGACTACAGCTCCTCACAAGGGATGAGCTCGGTGTTCGAGTCGAACATAGGTTCGACTCGAACATCGGCTGTTCGCGCGTTCGGCGAACAACGAACGATTTGGGCCGTTCGCGCCAAATTCGAGTGACGCGAACGGCCCACAATACACTGCGCCATCGCAGTGTAATCCCGGCGCTGTGATTGGCCAAGCATGCACTGTGACCCTGCATGCTTGGCCAATCACAGCGCCGGCAGCGAGGAGAGCAATGATTGGCCACAGGCAGGATTGCCTGTGGCCAATTATAGCTGAGGGGGTTTAGTACACGCCCCACACTTTAAAAGGCCGCCAGCCCGGCGGCCTTGTGTAGTGTGTTCCAGAGCAGGGAAAGTGAAGGATAGGCAGGGACAGTGTCAAATCTTGTCAAATCTATTCTTTGCTAAACCTTGTGTGTAGGGACAGAGAAGGATAGGCAGGGAGAGTGTCAGTGTCATATTCTTTGCTAAACCTTGTGTGTAGGGAGAGAGAAGGATAGGCAGGGAGAGTGTCAGTGTCATATACTTTGATAAACCTTGTGTGCAGGGAGAGAGAAGGATAGGCAGGGGACAGTGTCAGTGTCATATTCTTTGCTAAACCTTGTGTGCAGGGAGAGAGAAGGATAGGCAGGGAGAGTGTCAGTGTCATATACTTTGATAAACCTTGTGTGCAGGGAGAGAGAAGGATAGGCAGGGGACAGTGTCAGTTAGGGCTGGGCGATTTTCCCCCCAAAAAAAATCTGCTATTTTTTTATAAAAAACTCAATTTACGATTCGATTCGATTTTTTTTTATTATTATATTAATTAAAGTGCATCAACAAACAAAATTGCAAAGGCAAACCCTTTCTCTAACTGCAAAGTCAGTGTGCAACAAACACACAATATATTCCAGCGCTCATGGAACATACATTATTAACTATTGAAAACTCTTGAAACTCTGTGTGTGATTCCTTCTGTCCCAGCCTTGCTGCGATCCTGGCTCTGCATCCTTTTGGGTTGGAGGGCCCTCCACACGCTGGTCTGCCTGTTGTCCATCATTCAAGGTACTGTGCTCACACGGAGATCATGCCACAGGCTTTGTTTTGACTTTTTTAACCCCTCCTTGCTCCACGGATGTCACTGCAAGTTTAACAAGTTTGTCACCACTGGCAACTGGAGAGTTAAGATTCATTTGCCCTCTGCACATTTGGGATTGGATCCCTCTCTTTATTGTAATAAATGGACTAAGCTTTTTTATCAATTCTTCAAGAGTTTTCAATAGTTAATAATGTATGTTCCATGAGCGCTGGATTATATTGTGTGCATGTTGTGTATTTTGTACTTCTGGGTACGGATTTTTTCTTGCTGCGCTGGATCCTATTTTTTCCCCCTTTTGGATACTTTGTACTTCCCAAAATATTTGGGATTTTTTTCTTCTTATTATTATTATCATCCATTATATTTTTTTCTTTATCCACCAATTTAGCGCTTGTGACCTTTTGTTGTTTTTTGCAGTGTGCAACAAAGCTTGTTAAACATCCAAATTATTAATACTGTATTTGGATTTAGCTAATAAAACAACAAAAAATCCTGAGGTTACTCTTAGTTGAATTGAACTGTGTCCATGCCTCACTGTACCCTTGTCTCACTGTGCCCGTGTCTCACTGTGCCCATGCTTCAATCACTGTGCCCGTACCTGATGCAGATTTTCATGGTATACGGATTTTACTGCTACACCGGTGGCCATTCCAGTATTCAAAAGCCGCACCTCCTCCTCGTCTGTGATAGGCGGAACACTCAATTTCCCAGCATTCAGTGTTCCGCCTATCATGGTCATCCTCATAACACAGACGAGGATGAGAGGATGTCCGTGAAAGGGTGAATACTGCCTGCTGTGAAATTGAGTGTTCCGCCTATCACAGACGACGAGGACTCGGGAGGCGCGGCTTTTGAACACTGCAATGGCCGCCGTCTGTCTGCATGACACGCTGATCAGGTAGGCAGAGGGCGGCTGCAGCGAGGTAGATGTAATTGGGGTAACGCTGCCCAGTGCCATTCCGGATACGCCCCCTGCAGTCCTGCAACGGAAACTTTGAAGGGAAAAAAAAAAAAAAATAATAAATATTTTTTTTTTTCAAAAAAAAATAAAAAAATCTAAAAAAATCGATTTTCTTCAAAACTGAATCGATTTGAGCTCAAAACTCGATTCAAGATTAAAATCGATTTTTTCCCAGCCCTAGTGTCAGTGTCATTGTTGCTAAGCCTCCTGCACATTATACACCTGAAGTTAGCCCGTATTGCTGCTTTTTCCTGGTGTGTTACACCAACAGGATTTTGCGGCACTTACAGCGGGCGGAGTGTACCTCCTGACCATATTACACCTTAACTTAGCCTGTATTGCTGCTTTTTCCTTGTGTGTTACACCAACAGGATTTTGCGGCACTTACAGCGGGCGGAGTGTACCTCCTGACCATATTACACCTTAACTTAGCCTGTATTGCTGCTTTTTCCTGGTGTGTTACACCAACAGGATTTTGCAGCACTTACAGCGGGCGGAGTGTGCCTCCTGACCATATTACACCTTAACTTAGCCTGTATTGCTGCTTTTTCCTGGTGTGTTACACCAACAGGATTTTGCGGCACTTACAGCGGGCGGAGTGTGCCTCCTGACCATATTACACCTTAACTTAGCCTGTATTGCTGCTTTTTCCTGGTGTGTTACACCAACAGGATTTTGCGGCACTTACAGCGGGCGGAGTGTGCCTCCTGACCATATTACACCTTAACTTAGCCTGTATTGCTGCTTTTTCCTGGTGTGTTACACCAACAGGATTTTGCGGCACTTACAGCGGGCGGAGTGTGCCTCCTGACCATATTACACCTTAACTTAGCCTGTATTGCTGCTTTTCCCATTTCCCTGCAGGCCATTAGAATGTCTGGAAGGCAAACAAGGAGAGGCAGACAGTCAGGAGCCAAAAAAAGAGGGCAAGCAGGCTCTGTGTCTAGAGACAACAGTGCTGGTCGTGGACGCGGTGCATCGCAATCAGCACGTGGCCATGGGACACGCTTGTCCTTCTTTTCGGCAGCTGGACGTGTTGAGCCACATCATGCCGAAGACTTGGTAGAGTGGATGACCAAGCCCCCCTCATCCTCCTCATCCTCTCTCACCCAGGCTCAGGGTACTGGCAAAGCAGCTGCCAAAGCGTCCTCTTCCCTGGTATCAATGTCATCATCAGTCACTCCTTCCCTAGACCAACCATGTCCTCCTGAGGAGTCCCCCGAACTGTTTGAGCACAGTGTTGGGTACATGCTCCAGGAGGATGCCCAGCGTTTCGAAGGGTCTGATGATGATACCCAGCTAGAGGAAGGCAGTAGCGTGAGAGCAGAGAGAGGGGATGCTCAAGAAGGACACCAATCTGGCAGTCATGTTCAAGCAGCTGCAGCATACTGCCAGATTGGCTCCAGTAATGAGGAGGGAGGGGATGATGAGGTCACTGACTCCACGTGGGTGCCTAATAGGAGAGAGGAGGAGGAGGAGGATGAGGAGGAGGCACATCTCCAACGAGGCAGGATGCCCTCGGGGGGCCAGCGTAAGGGCAGCACACCGACGGAATCACACCGCAGAGCTCCGCCTGTGCAGGGCGCTGCCTCTGCCCGTTATTCAAAAAGTTCTTTGGTGTGGGCCTTTTTTGAGTCGAGTGCATCAGATCGCACAGCTGCTGTTTGCAACATATGTCTCAAGCGTATATCACATGGCCAAAACATCACCCGCTTGGGCACCACATGCTTGACCAGACATATGTTGACCTGCCATGCAGCTCGTTGGCAAGCCTACCTTAAAGACCCACACCAAAGAACAAAGCTGACCTCTTCTTGCACCGCATCAGCTGGGATCTCCAACCCCACTATACCTTCAGTCCTCTCTGAAACCTGCTTTGAGAGGAATGAAGGTGTAGAATTAGGTGTGTCACAGCCAAGTACTTGCGGGCACTCTGCTAGCAGTACACCAACGTCCGATTCTAGCAGGCAAATTTCCCTGCCCCAGCTGCTGGACCGTCGAAAGAAGTTCACTCCCAGCCATCCACATGCCCAGCGGTTGAATGCTAGCTTGGCTAAATTGCTAGCGCTTCAACTGCTGCCTTTTCAGTTGGTAGACTCGGCCCCCTTCCGTGAGTTTGTGCAATGTACGGTTCCTCAGTGGCAGGTTCCCAAACGCCACTTTTTCTCACGGAAGGCGATTCCGGCTCTCTACCGGCATGTGGAAGGCAATGTCTTGGCCTCGCTGGACAGGGCGGTCAGCGGTAAGGTGCATATTACCGCTGACTCATGGTCCAGCAGGCATGGACAGGGACGTTACCTTTCTTTCACGGCCCATTGGGTCACTCTTTTGGCAGCTGGGAAGGATGCAGGACAAGGTGCAGTAGTGTTGGAGGTTGTTCCACCGCCACGCCTCCAAAATGCTACTACTGGTTGTGACACACCTCTGTCCTCCACCCCCTCCTCTTCTTCTTCCTCCGTGGCCTCTTCCTGTGCTTTGTCCTCGGAACCAGCGGTGCTCCGTAGGCGTTCATGGGGCTACGCAAGTACGCAGGCAAAAAGATGCCATGCCGTGCTTGCGCTGGTGTGTTTGGGGGACAGGAGCCACACTGGGGCAGAGGTTCTGTCTGCTCTGCAGGGGCAGGCCGAGAGGTGGTTGACGCCATGCCAGCTTAAGCCAGGAATGGTAGTTTGCGACAATGGCACCAACCTCCTCTCCGCTCTCCGACAGGGACAACTGACCCATGTGCCCTGTGTGGCTCACGTCCTTAACCTGGTGGTGCAGCGGTTCTTGGGCAGGTACCCGGGCTTACAGGATGTCCTGAGGCAGGCCAGGAAAGTCTGTGTGCATTTCCGTAGATCTTATAATGCCAGTGCTCGCCTGGCTAAGCTGCAAAAGGAGTTGAACCTGCCCAAGAACCGCCTTATATGTGACATGCCCACCAGGTGGAACTCAACGTTGGCCATGCTGCAGCGGCTGCACATGCAGCAGAGGGCCATCAATGAGTACCTGTGCGACTACGGCACCAGGACAGGGTCAGGGGAGCTCGGGTTTTTTTCACCACGCCAGTGGGGCATGATCAGGGATGCATGCACTGTCCTGGCACCATTTGAGGAGGCCACGAGGATGGTGAGCAGTGACAGTGCATGCATCAGTGACACTGTACCTCTTGTCCACCTGTTGGAACATACGCTGCGTGGAATAATGGACAGGGCACTTGAGGCAGAACAGAGGCAGGAAGAGGAGGACTTCCTTGCTTCTCAAGGCCCCCTTTACCCAGACAGTGTTCCTTCTGTCCCACCCATCGCACAGGAAGAAGAGGAGGAGGAGGAGGAGGATTGTGTCAGCATGGAGGTGGAGCCTGGCACTCAGCATCATCAGCAGCAGTCTTTTAGGGATGATTTACAGTCCCAAGAAACCAGTGGACTTCTACGTGGCTGGGAGGAGGTGGCTGCGGATCATGTCGTCCTTAGTGACCCAGAGGACTCCGGACTGAATGCCTCAGCTAACCTACGCTGCATGGCCTCCCTGATCCTGCAAAGTCTGCGGAAGGATCCTCGTATTCTTCGGATCAAGGAGAGGGACCATTACTGGCTGGCCACTCTCCTTGATCCACGGTACAAGGGTAAGGTTGCGGACCTTATCTTACCGTCGCAGAGGGAGCAGAGGATGAGACAACTCCGGGAGGCCTTGCAGAAAGGTCTGTGCAACGCGTTCCCAGAGACTGGGAGGTTACAAACTCCTGGTCCTGGACAACGAGTTGCTGAGGCTTCGGTCAGTCAAAGAAGGAGCGGTGGGGAAGGTGGCCGTCTGACCGAAGCGTTCAGACAATTCTTTAGTCCGCAGCCCCAAGGTATGATCGGTTCCAGCAACCATCGCCAGCGTCTGATATACATGGTGCAGGAATACCTAGGGGCAAGGTCAGACTTGGACACCTTCCCCACCAAAAATCCTCTGGCTTACTGGGTCTTGAGGATGGATCACTGGCCAGAGCTTGCACAGTATGCAATTGAGCTACTGGCCTGTCCTGCATCCAGCGTTCTTTCAGAACGCACACTCAGTGCTGCTGGAGGATTTGTCACGGATCACAGGGTGCGCCTGTCCACCGACTCTGTTGATCGACTGACCTTCATAAAGATGAACCAGTCTTGGATCACCACCAGCTACCAAACACCTGAAGCTGATATAACAGACTAATTTATTTTCAAATGTCACATCCCTTCAAGACTGATGCTGATGCTGAGAGACTGTCCTGTTATGTTGACTGACTATCCTCCTCCTCCTCAATGATCCGATTGACGATGATAGCTTGGAAGAACATTTTTGTTTCTGGGTGCCGCCACCAGTGGCTAAGGCCCAATTTTTCAGCCCCTGTTTAACAGGGGTGTGTTATTACAATTTTTTATGCAATGCTTTGCAGCAGGGCTCATTCCTGCACTCCAACTAGAGTATCTGGGAGTGGTTGCAGTGTCGTGGCACCAGCACCAGTGGCTAAGGCCCAATTTTTCAGCCCCTGTTTAACAGGGGCGTGTAATTACAATTTTTGATGCAATACTTTGCAACAGGGCTCATTGCTGTGCTCCAAGTACAGTATCTGTGAGGGGTTGCAGTATTGTGGCACCAGTGCCTAAGGCTCAATTTTTCTGCCCCTGTTTAACAGGGGCATGTAATTACAATTCTTGATCTAATAATTCACAGCAGGGCCCATTCCTGCGCCCACCAAGACTAACTGTGAGGCCTTACAGTGTTGTGTCAACACCACCACCACCACCAAAGGCCCAATTTTTCAGCCCCTGTTTAACAGGGGCGTGTAATTACAATTTTTGATGCAATACTTTGCAACAGGGCTCATTGCTGTGCTCCAAGTACAGTATCTGTGAGGGGTTGCAGTGTTGTGGCACCAGTGCCTAAGGCCCAATTTTTCTGCCCCTGTTTAACAGGGGCATGTAATTACAATTCTTGATCTAATAATTCACAGCAGGGCCCATTCCTGCGCCCACCAAGACTAACTGTGAGGCCTTACAGTGTTGTGTCAACACCACCACCACCACCAAAGGCCCAATTTTTCAGCCCCTGTTCAACAGGGGCATGCAATTACAATTCTTGATCTAATAATTCACAGCAGGGCCCATTCATGCGCCGACCAAGAGTAACTGTGAGGGCTCACAGTGTTGTGGCAACACCAACATGTAAGGGGCAAATTTCAGCTGAGTATATACGGCAGGCTCCTACTTTCAAACATCCAACTTACAAACGACTCCTCCTTGCAAACGGAAGGATACAACAGGAAGTGAGAGGAAATCTACCCCTAGGAAGGCAAATTCTCTCCTGTAAGAGTTAATATGGGAAAAAAAGTGTCTCCTCTCCACTGATGCTTTATCACCAATTCTTGTTTCAATAAAAACCGCAAATTTTCAAAAAACATTTGTCATTAGGACGGAAAGTGAGGTGAACTGTTCTGAACAGGTGCACACTGCACAGACAGCAAAACAAATGTTACAGGGGTGATAACCCTTCCCTATGTTTTCCAAAAAGCTTAAAAATAGATTTTTTGGCTGGAGCTACACTTAAACAATGTACCTGTTCAAAATTACAAACAGATTCTACATAAGAACAAACCTACAGTCCCTGTCTTGTATGCACCGCCTGTATACGGCTGTTCAGAGTATATAGGGCCTCTTTTATTTTGTGTGCGGGGTTCCCCTTAATATCCATACAAGACCCAAAGGGGCTGGTAATGGGCTGGGGTAGGGGGGGGGGGTGATGGGGTAGCTATGCCATTTTTCTTAAAGATTTTCATCCATATTACCGGGTCCAGACATTACATTAAAGCCGCAAGCAGTTTTAAATGGCTTTTTTTCCTTTAGAAATGTAATTTTGTGCAGGGACAGTTCTAAACACGGGAAACACGTGGCACTTCACAGGCATACTTTAGACACCCCCCAGGTACGATATTTAAAGAAATATTTGACTTTTTTTTTCACTTTATGCATCATTAAAATGACTGCTCCAGAAAAACGGCCGTTTTTAAAACTTCTTTTTGCATTGATACATGTTCCCTGGTGCAGAACCCGGGTTCCCAAACCCTTTTTAGTACAATAACATGCATAATAGTCGTTATAATTAGCACTTTAGATTTCGAACGTTCGCATCCATTGTATTTAATAGGGTTCTAAAGTTCGTTTCGGTCCGTTCGCGGGTTCTGGTGCGAACCGAACCCGGGGGTGTTCGGCTCATCACTACTCCTCACCATCTGTTGTAAAACCTTCTGGGTCGGCTGGTGTGTGGTGGCCCGTTGCCAATACTTCGGCCCTTCTTTGGCATAGAGTTGATGGTCTAGATCTCTCAGCTCTCTCAGCACATTCATACCTAGCGTCACGTCCATGCCTCTCCGGGACGAATGGTCCACCAGCACGACCCCTTTCTTGCCGACGTCTTGCCCAAACAGTCGGACCCGCATCCAGACTATGCCTCGGACGTCCATTTCCCTGTTATTGGCAGCTGTCAGCCTGATGACACTCCCGTCTTCCGGCTCCATCATATGTCCAAAGTGCCTTTCGAAGAACTCCAGAGGCATAAGGGTGCACTCCGACCCTGTATCAACTAGGCAGCGTACCTTCTGGCCTTCAAACTCAGCTTCCATAACGGGGCTGCTGGCATACAGGTCATGCTCCTCACACATAGGGCTTAGCTTCTGGCGTACCGCCGCAGGGCGCCCAGCTACCGCGGCGGTCGGAAGTTTAACGTCGGCTCAGACTTCATCTGTTTTGGGCACTCTCTGGCCATATGGCCATACTGTCGACAAGCCCAGCAGAGGGGCCCCCTTTTAACTAACCCTCGCACCTGAGTAATCCTGGGTGGGGTAGCGCGGGGCACCGGCATCATTTCCAGTGACCGGGGTGATTCTGCCTTCATCTGAGACACTTCCAGCCAGAGTTCTCTCAACTCCGTCCGCAGGCCCTGAACCACATCTCTTAAGGACTCTGAGTCTTCGGATGCAGACCGCCCTTCTGTAGCATGGATGCCACTGACTACTCTCTCTGCCACAGGCATGTGCTCTTCCTCTCTCTCAACAGCGGCTAGGTAGACATTATAGAACGTCATGTCGGGCGACATCCGGGTCATCTCTTGCAATTTGTCTCGTAAGAACTTGTTGGAGAGCCCCACTATGAACTGGTCTTGTAGTAGCCGGTCCACCCCCGGAAGGCTCCCATGGCCTCGGGGTCTCGCCGCTGCATTTCACTTAACATCTCCTGTAGGGCATTGGAGTACTGCATCAGGGTCTCACCCTCTCGCTGCGGTCTGTTGAAGAAGTGACTCTGCAACTGTACCACTTTGGTACGCCCCCCCCTGGGTTTTCTCCAGAAGGGAGAATATTTTCTCTAGGGTGTCGCTCTCGGATTCGGGCCTCACCATCACTGTCTGTCTTACGTCACCCTCTAGAGCCCCCAATGCAACCTCTGCCCGTAGCTCGGGGTTCAGGTTACACATCCTAACTGCACTTTGCACCCTTTCAGTCCAGTCCTGCAATGTCCTGTTTTTACCGTCAAATTTTGGCAGATGATGCAACAGCGCCTCCACGGGGATATACCCTACTGGAGCAGACATGGCGGGGGCAATTGGCCTTGCACTGGCGCACCCTGAACTGGGTCCTGGCGCCGGGGAAGGGTCTCCCACTGCGTTCCCGTTCATAACGGTCGCTGTATCCTGCCGACTATGCCAAGATGTAAAACGTGTACCGGGGTGGGCTCCCCAGGATACAGCGAAGTCACCAACAAGGAAATCCACTCCACCACCAGCTCTTGTTAAAACTGAATTTTACTTAGACGGGGTATTGAACCCAACCGCCAATTCTGGGAATATACAATATATTTAAAGACACCCAGCCCGAAGGCTGAGACCATTATGCTGCACAGCGCGGCGCCCTACGTAGGATGCAGGAGTAATTTGCCTACTGGTGGGCACAACCAAACCGCCACACCTTACCTGTTAATACCCTAAAAACAACACAAGAATAACTGTATGGGTGTGTGGTGCGGGCTAGCCTGCGGTGCAGCACAACAGTTTACAAACTTACAAAGCTCTACCGTATTCCCCCCCCCCTTAACTGGTGTTGTATCATGCGTCTGCGTGTTCCTCCTGAGCACAACGCCAGTCTATCTTGAGTTTTCTAGAAAGTTCATCAGCTCTCCAATTGTGAAGTGTCACTTTAGGTTATGGAGTCCCTGTAGTGAACAGTAGAAACACTTGTGGCCTGACACAAACAGAGACCCTACTAACTATCTACAGGCCTGGTCTCAGTCTCTAGGCGCCAACAAAGTAATGGGGTGCGTGCACGATCTTACCGACCCGGGTCTGCTCTGCATCCGCTGGTGACTCTGACCGCAACAAAATGTCTCTCTAACAAGTATATGGCTCTGCAGTGTATATTGTTTTGCTCCTCAGGTCTCATCCGTCTTCCTGCAAGCAATTCCTCGTTCCTCTGGACAGGATCAGGATCTTAGACACAAGTAACTTCACTCAGCTTCAGTTCTGTTTCCACACCTGGATGTTGTAGGATTCTCTGCACAGAGTCCTCAGAACAAACTCCTTCTCAAAATGGCTGCCTGCTCGCTACACACTTTCTCTCTCTTTCTTGAATCTCTGTCCAAAACAGCCCGTTATACTACAGTTCTCCTCTCACTTTCTTTCCTGTGTGTCACAGCACTGATTTGTGTACAGCGTCTCCATGGCTACAGCCCGTTATCTGTGTCAGGAAAAAAACAGCGGCATCTTGTGGCCAAACAGCAGAATGACAGTTAAATATTTTATTGTAAACAAACAGTGTTCAGACAATGAGAGCTGCTTCACATCTTACACATGCATTTACATGCAATCCAATGTGCACATTAAATCGCAAAAGGGTGAACAGGTTAAAAAAAATCAGCTTTTAGGCTGCTCTACTGGGGTGAGCGTGACCCTTCGTAGACTTATTCCTGCTGTTTAGATCACAACACAGGCTATCCTCATCATAGAAATAGTGGTGGTGTTTAGGTAGCTGCCTTATATTTGTGTAGCACTACCCCCGCAGGAGCTGCTGGTTTTGTTTTGGGTCTTACCGTTACCTGTCTGTTCCACCGTATCCGTCATATGGGTCCCATTGGAGAGTTTTTTACAGATGTCAGCACCAACACAGTCTCTTTTTCCTAATGGTTTTATTTAACAAAGTCAGATAGAGGGATGGAAGGTTAGGGGAGATTCAGGCACCTTGTATTTGCAGATCATGGGTACTTCTCTAATCCAGAGGACAAACAGTTTCCACACTGGATATAGTAACCACCGTATAGGCCTCTCTCACTGAACTAGCAGCCGGTGCAGTGCTCAGTCATAGCCTCTGCCACAGACTTGAAGAATATCTTATGCCCTGTACACACGATCATTTTTTCAGATGAAAAAAGTCTGATGGACTTTTTTCATCGGAAAAAACGATCGTGTGTGGGCCCCATCTGACTTTTTTCCATCGGTGTAAAAAAATAGAACATGTTTTAAATTTTTCCGATGAAAAAAAAAACTATAGGAAATTCCGATCGTCTGTGTGGAACTCCAACGGAGAAAAAACACACGCATGCTCAGAATCAAGTCGACGCATGCTCAGAAGCATTGAACTTTATTTTTCTCGGCTTGTCGGAGTGTTTTACATCACCGCGTTTTGGACGGTTGGAATTTTGTCTGATGGTGTGTATGCAAGACTGATGGAAGTCAGCTTCATCGGAATTCCGACGGAAAATTCCATCGGATTTTATTCCATCAGAAATCCGATCGTGTGCACAGGGCATTAGAGTCATTAGACAATCCTCTGCCACAGGATTGTAAAACAAAGAACTTTCTGTAAAGTCAAAGTACAGTCATACAGTACCAGTTTCTTTCACCCGATCCGGCAACACTGTGAGGTAGATTGGCCGGGATGCGTCCTCCAATTGAGTCTCCAGGCTCTTCCTGAGATACCAGCCCTTTTGGCTCGGTCCTCTCCGAGAAAAGTCCTCCCCTGGTTTCCTTGCTCGGCTTCTCCCCGCAGGCAAGACAGCAAGGACCACCCCTGACTAGTAGGCCCCAGAAACTCCAGGGCCTACTTCCAGTAACGAGGCCTCGGGCCCGCCGGCCCCAAGGCAGGAAAGCTGCTACAGCACACCTTAGGCCAGGAGGGCCATCAAGTCAGAGAGACCCGAAAGACAGTGTATGTCCCTTATGTAGCCTCTCTAAGGAATGCACAGCGGGGGGACCAATCCCACTGAGCTGTTTCTGGGCAAGAGGTACCCAATACATCCGGCCTGCTGCATTTCCAACCTTGACCTGTGGTAACAGCGACACACACAGTCAAGTGGAAAATGTGCACCACACAGCTGGACTGGAACAGAAACCAGCAATTTACCACAATTATTGTGAGCTAAACTACAGCTCAGACAACTAAATTTACAAATAGCGCCTACCCAATAGGAGCTGGGCGCTACATTTGCAACCTGCTTGATACAAGTGTAGACATTACATATATTTAACATTTCTTCTTAGATTAATAAAAAATTAAAACTAAATGATAAATATAGTAAACAATAGTAGTACAAAAACACTTTACAATTCTCCTAAATAAACATATTAGAAATCAGGACAATGCAAACGCCAACACAATTAGCCTAGCAATAATTATAGGCAGCAAAAGTTAGAAGCATCTCAGCTTTTCGTGTAACTCTCCAGGAAGCCTCAGTGGCCAATTGTGAGGCTCAGGGCATGAGATTTGTGTATAACTTCAGCAGTAAATGTCTTTGGATGCACTGATCATTTTGTCATATGATTTTTCACTTAAAGTGAAATTAAACCCCAACTTTTAGCAGCTGATTTATTTACTTACTGAGTATGCAGCTTTTTCATCTTTTAATCTTTGCTTATGTCCCACTTTAATCTGGTGCTATGATGTCCACCTATGGTTTTCCTGTTTCAGGTTGGCTCCTTTCTCTTGCAGTGTCCTATGGAGCCACTCCTGCATGCAGGAACTAGAACTGTGTCTCCCTGCACTGTGTGCATCATTAGAAACGCACAGCTCTATAGCCTAGGATGGCAAGGTACATTGCTGCTCCTGCCACCTCCTTTCCCCTTGCTTCTTCAAGCTGACAGACTGGCTGGAGACTGCACTGTCCACTGTTAACTCTTTCATGTGATGTCTGGAAGTTTAAAGAAGCAGAACTGAGTGAGCAGGAGCCAGCAGCATTGACAGTTGTAAACTTCAAGTGCTGCAGTAGGGTTGTAAGAAAGTTTACTGGGGAATATTTATTTTATTGTGTTCAATATGTTAAACTAAAAAAACATTGATAGTTTAACTACTTTCCGCAAACCGCCATCATTGTATGTCCATACTTTGACGTAGAATACCAAAGTTATGACAGCAGATAGCTGCCATAACCCCAGTATTTTCTTCAATGGTGGGCGGTCCACTTTCAGAATTATGTGGTCTCTGTGGCAGATTTGCCGCGAGATAACTTTTATCAGTGTCGGAAGTGGTTCCCCCTCTCGCCGCGCTCCGGCCGTCTCCTCCGCTACCGATCCTCTCCCCTCAGTAGCATGGAGCCAAGTAAGGGAAATATGGCCCAGACTTGGCTTCATAACACTGGATGACGAAAGCAACGTCAAACGTCACTTTCACCCAATGCTCTTAAAGCGGAATATTTAAGTGTAAATATGGAATCTGAGGTCTTTTTGACCCCAGATCTCACATTAAAGAGGTCCTGTCATGCTTTTTTTTTTATTACAAGGGATGCTTAATTTTTATTTTTTTTAAAGAACAGTGTAATAATAAAAAATAAAAAGTAAAATTAATAACAAACAATTATTTTTTTTAAAGTGCCCCGTCCTGCCGAGACCACGCACAGAAGCGAACTCATACGTAAGTCGCGCCCGCATATGAAAATGGTGTTCAAACCACACGTGTGACTTATCGCCGCAATCGTTAGAGCGAGAGCAATAATTCTAGCAAAAGACCTCCGCTGCAACTCAAAACTGGTAATCTGTAGAAATTTTTAAACGTCGCCTATGGAGATTTTTAAGGATCAAAGTTTGTCGCCATTCCACGAGTGGGCGCAATTTTGAAGCATGACATGTTGGGCATCAATTTACTCGGTGTGTATTTTTTCCCAAAAGTTGTGCTTGCAAGACTGCTGCGCAAATACGGTGCAACGGCCACCTTTTTATTCTCTAGGGTGTCTGAACGTAAGTAGGTTCTAAGTAATTTTCCAGAAAAAAATAAAACAAATTTTAACTTACAAACAACAAGTTTAAAAAATAGGCCTGGTCCTTAAGTGGTTTATACTACTGTAAGGCATATAATCACACACATAGGTTGGTCTTGATCAGGGATGAGCCGAACACCCCCCTGTTCGGTTCGCACCAGAACCTGTGAACAGACAAAATGTTTGTGTAAACTTTAGAACCCTATTAAATACAATGGACTCGAACGTTCGAAATCTAAAGTGTTAATTATAAAGGCTGATATGCAAGTTATTGTCCTAAAAAGTGTTTGGGGACCCGGGTCCTGCCCCAGGGGACATGTATCAATGCAAAAAAAAGTTTTAAAAATGGCCGTTTTTTCGGGAGCAGTGATTTTAATAATGCTTAAAATGAAAACATAAAAGTGAAATATTCCTTTAAATTTCGTACCTGGGGGGTGTGTATGATATGCATGTGAAGTGGCGCATGTTTCCCGTGCTTAGAACTGTCCCTGCAAAAAATTTCATTTTTGAAAGAAAAAAAGTCTTTTAAAACTGACTTGCGGCTATTAATGAATTGTCGGCTCCCGGCAATACATTCAAAAGTCATTGATAAAAAAAAAAAAAAAAGCGTGGGGGTTCCCCAGAATTCAATTACCAGGCCCTTCAGGTCTGGAATGGATATTAAGGGGAACCCTGCCGCAAATTTAAAAAAAAATTGACGTGGGGTTCCCCCACATATTCATTCCAGGCCCTTCAGATCTGGCATGGATTTTAAGGGGAACTCCACCCCAAATTTAAAAAAAAAATGGCGTGGAGTCCCCCTAAAAATCCATACCAGACCCCTTATCCGAGCACGCAACCTGGCCGGCTGCAGGGGAAAAGGGGGGGACGAGAGAGCGCCCCCCCCTCCCTCCTGAACCGTACCAGGCCACATGCCCTCAACATGGGGAGGATGTCCCCATGTTGATGGGGACAAGGGCCTCATCCCCACAACCCTTGCCCGGTGGTTGTGGGGGTCTGCGGGCGGGGGGCTTATCGGAATCTGGAAGACCCCTTTAACAAAGGGGACCCCCAGATCCCGGCCCCCCCATGTGAATTGGTAAGGGGTACATTGTACCCCTACCATTTCACGAAGAAAGCGTAAAAAAATGTTTAAAAAAAACACACAAACACCTTGAAAAAGTCCTTTATTTAAAAAAAAAACAAAAACATTCCAGCGGTGAAATCCAGTGTCCCGCAGCGATCCTGATGTCCAGCGCTGTCCTTTATTGGTTGTGCCTGAGCGGACCTGATGGGGAACTCCCTCTCAGTATTTTAAATGTATAGACCCGCCCCTTCTAAAGTTCCCCATCAGGTCCGCTCAGCGGACCAGATGCGGAACATGAGAAGGGGCGGGTCTATACATGTATTGCCAAAGTGAGAGCAGTTCCCCATCAGGTCCGCCCCCTCGGTATGTCGGACCCGCCTACGTCATTGGCTTGAGCGGGGAACTTCCTTCACTATGTAAATTTAAATTACACAGTGAAGGAAGTTCCCCGCTCAAGCCAATGACGTAGGCGGGTCCGACATACCGAGGGAGCGGACCTGATGGGGAACTTTAGAAGGGGCGGGTCTATACATTTAAAATACTGAGAGGGAGTTCCCCATCAGGTCCGCTCAGGCACAACCAATGAAGGACAGCGCTGGACATCGGGATCGCCGCGGGACACTGGATTTCAGCGCTGGAATGTTTTTTTTTTTATTATTATTTTAAATAAAGGACTTTTTCAAGGTGTTTGTGTGTTTTTTTTAAACATTTTTTTACGCTTTCTTCGTGAAATGGTAGGGGTACAATGTACCCCTTACCAATTCACATAGGGGGGGCCCGGGATCTGGGGGTCCCCTTTGTTAAAGGGGTCTTCCAGATTCCGATAAGCCCCCCGCCCGCAGACCCCCACAACCACCGGGCAAGGGTTGTGGGGATGAGGCCCTTGTCCCCATCAACATGGGGACATCCTCCCCATGTTGAGGGCATGTGGCTTGGTACGGTTCAGGAGGGAGGGGGGGGCGCTCTCTCGTCCCCCCCTTTTCCCCTGCGGCCGGCCAGGTTGCGTGCTCGGATAAGGGGTCTGGTATGGATTTTTAGGGGGACTCCACGCCATTTTTTTAAAATTTGGGGTGGAGTTCCCCTTAAAATCCATGCCAGATCTGAAGGGCCTGGAATGGATATTTGGGGAACCCCACGTCAATTTTTTTTTAAATTTGCGGCGGGGTTCCCCTTAATATCCATTCCAGACCTGAAGGGCCTGGTAATTGAATTCTGGGGAACCCCCACGCTTTTTTTTTTTTTTTTTATCAATGACTTTTGTATGTATTGCCGGGAGCCGACAATTCATTAATAGCCGCAAGTCAGTTTTAAAAGACTTTTTTTCTTTCAAAAATGACATTTTTTGCAGGGACAGTTCTAAGCACGGGAAACATGCGCCACTTCACATGCATATCATACACACCCCCCAGGTACAAAATTTAAAGGAATATTTCACTTTTATTTTTTCATTTTAAGCATTATTAAAATCACTGCTCCTGAAAAAACAGCCATTTTTAAAACTTCTTTTTGCATTGATACATCTCCCCTGGGGCAGGACCCGGGTCCCCAAACACTTTTTAGGACAATAACTTGCATATAAGCCTTTATAATTAGCACTTTAGATTTCTCCCATAGATTTTTCGAATTTGCCGCGAACACCCCAATTTGTTCGCTGTTCGGCGAACGGGTGAACAGGCAATGTTCGAGTATAACATGAGTTTGACTCGAACTCGAAGCTCATCCCTAGTCTTGATGGACTTCTGTCTTTTTTCAACCTCACCTACTATGTAACTATTAAGTAAGGTACTTTTGCTTATGCAATTCTTATCATATGCTCATTTAGAATTGTCAACGTTTGTGAGAGGTTTCCTTTAGCACATGGGTTATTAGTACAATATTTATTTATACAGTATCTAAGTTTGATCATCCTACCTTTGTACCATCCAGAGAAGGCACATCATTGGGTATCATTATGTCCAATCCTAACTAGCATGAATAGCTACACCCCCTGAATCATATTAGCTCACATCCAGCCATATAGAGTTCTTGTTATGTAAATTAGAGTAAACAATATACTTATAATATGTGAATAATAATAATTAATAATAATAGTAATAATAATAATGTGAATGTTTTAAAAGGAAAAAAAAATGAAATAAAATACATTTGCTTTTTCATGCTTTGCAGATTTTTAACTATGTATAACTGCATCACATTTACCTGTCTATAACACGGTAAGTAATCAATGTCATTCTTAGCTAAAGTCATACCTTGCATCTTAGCTGTCAGCATATCAGCTGTCAGGACAGGTTGTCTGAACTTTCCTGCCATCGGCAAAGTGCACAGTACTCACTGCAGTGTCAAGTGCCAACAGAAAGCAAATATTTGCTCTGTCCCCCAGGGTGTTAAAACAAAGATGATTACAAGGTTGCCTTATATTTAAAAACCTTGAATTGCACTTTATCTATCGATAAGGCACCCATTAATCATAAAAATATGCTGATAAGAGACAGGAGGAAACAACGTACATGTCTTTAGAAATCAGTTTAGTCCCTAAATGAATATATAAACAGAAGTATGTTTTGTTTTGTTTTTTCAGAATCATACTTACCTAGGTGGATGCAGCATGATTCTGATGCTGCACCTGTGCCCGCCGACTCTGAGACTGAGAACCGAGCGATCAAACACGGCTCGGTTTTTAGAGCTCCCTAAGCAAAGAGCTGGTGACTGTCAGTCACTGGCTCTCTGCTCTGCCCGCCCCCCAGCACTCACTGGAGCGTGGGGCTGTGGAGGGGGCGAGAGCGGCCGGCTCAGGCTCTCATCGGCTCACTGAGAAGCTGACCTGGGTGCCAGTCCAGGCATGTGGGCGGATCCAGACTTCATTGTCGCAATCTTGCCCCAGCCTCGAACAGCTCTGTGACATCAGCCGACAGCGGGCTTCAGCCAAAAATGGGTCACAGGACTGCAGAACAAACTGTACTCCTGTTATTCACAGGAAAAGTACAGCCAAATAAACTTTGGCCATACTTCTTCTTTAAAGGAAGCCTAAATGGGTTGAATAGGCAGAAGGCTTTTTATCTTAATGCATACTATGCATTAAGATAAAAAGCCTTCTGTGTGCAGCAGCCTCCCCAGCACCCCCTAATACTTACCTGAGCCCCCATCTCTATCCAGCGATGTCCACGACTTCCTTGGCCGACCAAGACTCTTCCTCCTGATTGGCTGATACACAGCAGCGGTGCCATTGGCTCCCACGACTGTCAATCAAAGTCAGTTGGCCAATCAGGAAAGAGAGGGGGTGGGGCTGAATGAAGTGTCTGAATGGACACACAGAGCTGCAGCTCAGCTTGGGTGCCCCATAGCACGCTGATTGCTGTGGGGGGCACTCAAAAGGAGGGAGGGGCCAGGAGCACAGCAGAGGGACCCGGGAATTGGAAGATCTGGGCTGCTCGTGCAAAACTATTGCATAGAGAAGGTAAGAATATCATGTTTAATTTGTTTTCTTTTTTTTAAATGAGACTTTACAATCACTTTAAAGTGATATTAAAAGGCATATATATTTTTTAAAGCGGAGCTCCGCCGGAAAAAAAAATATTAAAAGCCAGCAGCTACAGCTACAGCAGCTGCTGGCTTTTAATATTTGGACACTTACCTGTCCTGGAGTCCAGCGACGTCCGCAGCAGAGGACGAGCGACCGCTCATCGCTCTGCTGCTCCCTCCGCCATCCTCGCTGAGGGAACCAGGAAGTGAAGCCCTGCGGCTTCATGCCCGGTTCCCTACGGCGCATGCGCGAGTCGCGCTGCGCCGTTCTGATTGGTGCTCCTGTGTTCTGGGAGCCGAGTGTCTCCCAGAACACCAAGGGAAGTCTGCGGGAAGTGACGTAACTCCCGCAGATTCCCGGAGAGAGGACTCCCGGATGTGGGTGAAAATACCTGTCTTAGACAGGTATCTTCACCCCCCTCCCCCCTGAAAGGTGTCAATTGTGACACCGGAGGGGGGGAGGGTTCCAAATAGCAAAAATTGCTATTTAGGGTGGAGCTCCACTTTAATACCAGAGATATCAAGCTTACCTGCTCTGTGCAGTGGTTTTGCACAGAGCAGCGCGACCATCCTTTTCTTGAGCCCCCCATCGGCGCTCCTGGCCCATCCCTCCTGCCGAGTTCCCCCATTGCAAGCAGCTTGCTATGGGGGCACCTTAGCAGACTCGCTCCCGAACAGTGGCTCTGTGTTTCTATTCACACACAGGGCTTGGCTTCGGCCCTATCCCGCTTCTCTCCTCATTGGCCCACTGGCTGTGGTTGACAGTAGCGGGAGCCAATGGCTTCCGCTGCTGTCTCATCCAATGAGGAGGAAGAGACCCGGAAGAGCAGCTGCTCACGTGCACATTGCTGGATCGGCATTGGTAAGTACTGTATTAGGGGGGGCTGTTGCACACAAAAGGTATGAAGGTGAAAAAAACTTGAGCCTTTACAACCACTTTAACCACTTGCCGACCAGCTCCTGTACATTTACGTCAGCAGAATGGCACGGCTGCGCAAATTAACATTCCCGTACGTCACTTTGAATTTCCCGCCGTGTGCGCGCCTGCCACAAGCTCTGTGACCGTGCCCACGGGACCCGCGGACTCGATGTCCGCCGGGTGCCCGCAATCGTGTCACGGAGCTGAAGAACAGGGAGATGCCAGTGTAAACACAGCATCTCCCCGTTCTGCCCAGTGACAGGACACTGATTGTCTGCTCCCTCTCATCAGGAGTAGGAATGAGCTTTATGTTCGACTCGAACATTGGCTGTTCGCCCGTTCGGCGAACAGCGAACAATTTGGGGTGTTCGCGGCAAATTCAAAAAGCCGCAGAACACCCTTTAAAAGTCTATGGGAGAAATCAAAAGTGATAACTTTAAAGGTTAATATGCAAGTTATTGTCATAAAAAGTGTTTGGGGAACATGTATCAATGCAAAAAAAACTTTTAAAAACGTCCGTTTTTTCGGGAGCAGTGATTTTAATAATGCTTAAAGTGAAACAATAAAAGTGAAATATTCCTTTAAGTTTCGTACCTGGGGGGTGTGTATAGTATGCCAGTAAAGTGGCGCGTGTTTCCCGTGTTTAGAACTGTCCCTGCACAAAATGTAATTTCTAAAGGAAAAAAAGTAATGTAAAACTACTCGTGGCTATTAATTGAATTGTCGGTCCTGGCAATACAGATCAAAGTCATTGAAAAAAAAACCCAGTCCATTACCAGGCCCTTTGGGTCTGGTATGAATATTAAGGGGAACCCCTGACGTTTTTTTCAATGACTTTTATCTGTATTGCCGGGACCCGACAATTCATTAATAGCCGCAAGTAGTTTTAAATTACTTTTTTTCCTTAAAAAATTACATTTTGTGCAGGGAACCAAAATAAATAAAAAAATGCGTGGGGGTCCCTTCGGGTATGGTATGGATATTAAGGGGAACCCCGTGTAATTTTTTTTTTTTAAATGGCGTGGGGTTCCCTCCAAAAATCCATACCAGACCCTTCAGGTCTGGTATGGATTTTTAGGGGAACCCCGCACCAAAATAAAAAAAAAATGTCGTGGGGTTCTCCCCAAAAATCAATACCAGACCCTTATCTGAGCACGCAACCTGGCAGGCCGCAGGAAAAGAGGGGGGGACGAGAGAGTGCCCCCCCTCCTGAACCTTACCAGGCCACATTCCCTCAACATGGGGAGGATGCTTTGGGGGTCTGTCCCCAAAGCACCTTGTCCCCATGTTGATGGGGACAAGGGCCTCATCCCCACAACCCTTGCCCGGTGGTTGTGGGGATCTGTGGGCGGGGGGGCTTATCGGAATCTGGAAGCCCCTTTTAACAAAGGGGACCCCCAGATTCTGCCCCCCCTATGTGAATTGGTAACGGGGTAAAAAAAAACATTCCAGCGATGTAATAGACAGTTCTTTTATAACCCAGGTCGGGGCCAACCGTGACACGTTAGAGGGTGGCCTCGACCTGGGTTATAAAAGAACTGTCAAACACTGCTTGCGCGTCATTAGCCGGGGGGCTCCGGTGCAGGGAAGATGTGCTGCGTTCCTCGCTGGAGAGACTCGCATCGCTGGAGAGAGAATAGATCATCTCTGGACAGACTGCATTACATCGCTGGAATGTTTTTTTTTTTTTTAATAAAGGACTTTTCCCAATTGTGTCTGTTTGGTTTTTAACATTTTTGACACTTTCTTTTGTGAAATGGTAGGGATACAATGTACCCCGTTACCAATTCACATAGGGGGGTGCGGAATCTGGGGGTCCCCTTTGTTAAAGGGGGCTTCCAGATTCCGATAAGCCCCTGCCCGCAGACCCCCACAACCACCGGGCAAGGGTTGTGGGGAGGAGGCCCTTGTCCCCATCAACATGGGGACAAGGTGCTTTGGGGGGTCACAGACCCCCAAAGCATCCTCCCCATGTTGAGGGCATGTGGCCTGATTCGGTTCAGGAGGGGGGGTGCTCTCTCGTCCCCTCCCTCTTTTCTTGCGGCCTGCCAGGTTGCGTGCTCAGATAAGGGTCTGGTATGGATTTTTGGGGGGAACCTCACACCATTTTTTTTTTTTTTTGGTGTGGGGATTACCTTAAAATCCATACCAGACCCGGCAATACAGATAAAAGTAATTGAAAAAAACTGCCGTTTTTTTCAATGACTTTGATCAGTATTGCCGGGACCGACAATTCATTAATAGCCGTGAGTAGTTTTTAAATGACTTTTTGCATTGATACATGTCCCCTGGGGCAGGACCCGGGTCCCCAAACACTTTTTAGGACAATAACTTGCATATTAGCCTTTAAAATTCGCACTTTTGATTTCTGACGTTCGAGTCCCATAGACTTTAACGGTGTTCGAATGTTCGCAAATACCCGCAATTACCTTTTGTATATAGTTTTTTTCTATCTGTGTTTCCGGGTATCAAAATCGCCATTATGACTCCTGTTCTCTGATTCCCTTTCTGACGTCACTTCCACCCTTACCAGGTCCCTGTTATAAATCTTGCGCATGCGCCGTAGAGCTGTAACCAAGCCTCGATCTGGATAGCGGTTACCGCGGCAACCAATACCAATTTCCTTTGATTGGTTGATGTGTCTCTGCGGCTTCTGTTTGTTTTCACACCCCTTTTGTGGTGTCTTCTATAGTCACTAGGGGGAGTACAAGGAAGCGTTGATGGTTGCAAACAGCGCAAGACTTCTCCTCTGTGCCTGACAGAGGGGAAGACATCGCATACTGATTTCCGGAAATACAGTGAATGAAAAACCGGCAAGCATTACTTGCCAGATTTGACACGGTAATCTGCGCATGCGCGGTGACGTCATTGAAATCGAAAAATTTCATTTTTACAGGAAATAAAGCGGTGAGTACAGTTACACAGGCAGCGATCAGCTGCCTGTGTTATGGGTAATATATTTAGACAATCTTGTGAAAGAGGGTTTACAACCACTTTAACCCCTTCCCTCCCCCTACTGGTTAACCCCTTCACTGCCATTCACATTTACACAGTAATCAGTGCATTTTTATAGCACTGATCGCTGTATAAATATGAATGGTCCCAAAAATGTGTCAAAACTGTCCCATGAGTCCGCCATAATGTCGCAGTGACGATAAAAATTGCTGATCACTGCCATAACAAGTAAAAAAAAAAATATTAATAAAAATGAAATAAAACTATCCCCTATTTTGTAGACGCTTTAACTTTTACGCAAAGCAATCAATAAACGCTTATTGGGATTTTTTTTTTTCAAAAATATGTAGAAGAATACGTATCGGCCTAAACTGAGGGAAAAAAATTGTATATATTTTTGGGGGATATTTATTATAGCAAAAAGTAAAAAATATTGCTTTTTTTTTCAAAATTTTCGCTCTATTTTTGTTTATAGCGCAAAAAATAAAAAGGTGATTAAATACCACCAAAAGAAAGCTCTATTAGTGGGAAAAAAAGGACATGAATTTTGTGTGGGTGCCACGTCGCACGACCGCGCAATTGTCAGTTAAAGTGACGCAGTGCCGAATCACAAAAAGTGGCCCGGTCATTTGGCAGCCAAATGGTCCGGGGCTGAAGTGGTTAAAGTGACACTAGATAATAGATAAGTATTCCAGCCTAGACTAGATAAACAATCCATGTACATCCACTACTAAATACCTCTGTAATTTTTTTTTCATAAACTGTGTTTTTCTGCCTCTTTGTAACATCCTCTGTGAGTTTCTGAACCTCTAATTTTCCCCCTCTTCCATATGCATGGAACAAGCAGTGCACATCAGTTGCAATCATATGCACTGCCCTATGAACACTACACATCTCATAGTCCAAATCCCATCTTAAGTGCAAGAGGGGGGTTGGCTATGTAGCCAGGTGGCTAAGAATAAAGAGTGAGAGAAACACTGGCTGCAGGTGCTCTCTGTAACTGCTATCCTGTGGTGCTGAACAGCTATAACAGCAAAATGAGGGGGTTGCTAAGTAGGAAGAGTTCAATAGACTGAGTCAGGCGGAACTGCACTGTGGGAACTGTAGTCTAGATGAGAGAGACTCTACTGTACTCAAGAGTTTTTGTGTTTCCCAGAGGGAGATTGCCAGGAGGAGGGCAAAAAGCTGCATTTTCACAGGTGGTATAGGGCAGAGCTTGCCCTTGCCATGAGGAAGCCCAGAGAGTGCACATCACTGTACAGTGTGCACCATCATTGCTGCATAGCAGCGGCCTGAGTGGGATTCGGAGTGCTGAGTTCAGGTGTGCCAACAGCCAAAGTCACCTGGGTGCAGAGCAGAGACTGGACTAAATGCTTTGTGTGACTGGATGGCGAGCTGCAATATCACTGGGACTGGTGAACTGCTGCTGTGGGGCATTACTATGTGCTGCTAGAGAGACCAAGCCCTTTAGGAACTGACCATACAGCCATCTAGTAGCCTTATTGCTAGGCTTGACTGGGACTATTGTCATGTGCACCAATGGTACAATTGGGCTCCAACACTAGCCAGCTTAATATTTAGGACTAATATCTGTCGCTTTACAGCTGCAATAGAAAGACCCTCACCTATTGCATTGAACCATATCCTAGCCATTCTCCTAGAGTGCACTCTAGACTAGTTATAGTATTATCATTTACATTGCCGGTAATGCTTCTAGCCACTGTTTATTGCTGACTTTGCTTTTTCATGAGTTAATCACAGTCTAGTGGTACAGACCTCTATTCTAAGTTACCTTGGCATAGTGATTGACTGTCTACCAGGCTGTGTCTGAACCTATCTTCTATGTGTTCATTTATGCTCAAACCACCATTTGTTCTAACCCATACCAATATATTTAGTTAATTTACCACTAAACGGTTTTGTGTCTATTATCTGGCACTAATTCACAGACAAGTTCATGGTTCCTTTACTCGCATTCTTAAAAGTGCATGCAATAACTTTTATTCGGCCTGGTGTGTCAGAGGGACTGAGGTTGTGCTTCATACAATATTAAATATGTGGAGGAGCAAACATGTAAATTGTAAAGATCACATAAAATATATTTTAAACTAAACTCTTGTAAAATTTACAAATTTGTGCTTGATAGAAATAAATGGTTAATTTATTTAAAGTGGAACTTCACTTTTTCAATCAACACAGACTATTTTTAATCCTTATGTTGCTAGCATTAGTATATAGGAAAGTATTTTCTATTTACTTGATTTGAACATATTTTTTACATTAATTCAGTTACTTCCTCGTTACCAGGCCTAAGCAAATGTCCTCAGGAGGGGTTTTCTTAGCTATGCCCGCCCTCCTGCTTGCATGCCTAAGCTAAGGACAGATGGATTCTGCTTTGCTTTGATTGAGAAAGTAAAAAGCATTCTTTAAATGGCACCCGTGCCAAATGTCTGACCTGTGTTCACAATGCAGCAGGGCAGTCACTTATCATGGAACCCAGAAATAAGTGAAGATCTCTTTATCAGTGTTATCTACTTCAGTGATTCAGTGAGTTCCAGCTTCTAGAGATACTCCACAGGTATGGTATATACAGAGCTACATGTAACTATGTAAAAATAAAAAATACCTGGAATTCTTCTTTACGTTAGGCTGAAGTAGGGAGTCTTTAAATCCCTGTCATTTGTTTTATTTATTAATTTTTTTACAATTATTATCTTATTGGGGAGATTTATCACAAACTTTGCTTTTTTTTCACCTGGTGATCCTGAAAGTAAATCACTTCCTGTCTTTGGGTGACAATACTCATTATCTGTACTGTATCTATGGAGGAACATTGTTGTCAACCAATGACAGGAATACAGAACACACCCGCCTCTCCTCTTCTTCATAACATAAGGAGGGTATTTTTGCGGTCTATTGAGATAGCTGGGGACAAAGGTAACTGATAACAGTCAGTACAGACAGAGAACACAGGATGTTATCAGCGCCTAATATTTCTTGCAGGATCAACTGGTATTGTTTGCACTCACTGAACAGATGTAACAAAAGGTTTAACTGGTCAAAAGAAGGCAAACCAGAGAAGTTCATATGTAAGGTTCACATACACTTAAAGGTGATGTTAATCTGAGGATCTAATACTTCTTTACTAGAAGAGTACAACATTGAGCTGTATCAGAAAATAAATTAATGGTAATTGCTCTCTCTACTGTCAAATGAGCAGGGGTGAGAGAAGAGCACATTTAATTATGCAGTATGTAGCCTATTATCAGGTAGTCATGCAGCTTAGTGGGCTTACATAAGATCCATAATATTGTTAAAATTTGGATGAGGTTGCAGTGGCATCGCTAGGGGATGGCTATTGAGGCTATAGCCCTGAATCTGGGGTCCATAGCCCAGAGTGTCTTGCCGCAGGGGTCCCTGCCTAACCAGCGGCCTCTCTGCAGCACGCCCCACATCACCACTCTTCCACCCTCACAGCGCCAGCCTCTTCAATGTCGGAGGTGCAGCGGGGAGCAGCGAGATTACATCATCTCTCACTGCCTGCCCCGCATCACTGCTCTCCTGCCCTCACTCAGAACTAAATGAACCAGTGCTGCCACCAATGCAAGGACAAAGCACATTTGGTGGCACTGGCTGGCATAGCAAGTGACAATCTGCAAATAGTGGCAGGCGATCATACACATCTGGTGGCAGGTGACGTGGCAAGTGACAATCCACATCTGGTACTAGACAACAGTGGCAAGTGACAATCCACATCTGGTGCCAGGCGACAATGGCAAGTGACAATCCACATCTGGTGGCAGGTGACGGTGGCAAGTAACAAGCTGCACCTGGTGACAGGTGACGGTGGCAAGTGACAAGCTGTTCCTGGTGACAGGCAACAGTGGCAAGTGACAAGCTGCATCTGGTGGCAAGAGATGTGGCAAGTGACACACTCGGGGCTCCCACTGATTCTGCATTATGGTGAGTTGAACCACTTAATTATATATTACAATGCGCATATCAACCATGGTGCCGTGATGATTGAAGCACCAGCACCAGCCGCTGCCTGCAAAAAATTGCTTACCACCTGTGTAATCCACCCCCCCCCCCCCCCCATTGCTGCTAAGGACTCTAGCCCCAGATCTTTTGCAGACCTAGCAATGCCCCTGTGAAGTTGTATAAGACAGTATTATGAGTTGAATTATTATTTTTTTTGATCTGTGATTTTGTAGCCACATACCTGACAATGTATTCTTTCTTCTTTTCTAATGTTTTGATATTTGACTCAGTTTAAACTTAGTATATTGTACAATCAGACTGTAACCCAAGGGGTCTGCTTAAAGAAAGATTTTCAAAAATAACTTTCTTGGGGTTTTCGATTCAATTTACAATTAAACTGCATTTGAATAGGGGAAAAAAAGAAAACAAATATGTCTACAAAAAAAAAAAAAAAAAAAAGAAAACAACAATCTCCTATATGCTGAAAATTACCTGTGGAACACATAAAAAAAAAAAAAAGTCTAGCTGCAAACCTTATACCCATCCACAAGACTGAGTTTTGTGGATTTCCTTTCACAGTGGATGTTAAGTAATGAGAGTCATAAAACATAAGCATGGTGCTGAGATCCAGGGCTCCGTGCTTCAATTTATTTTTTGCAAAAGCTAATGTACGCCCTCTAGTGGTCAATTTGCAAGCACTTGTTCGTACATGAATGGCAACTTATTATGCTAAATTAAAACAAAAGTCCAGAATAGAAGAAAGTCCAAACATGTCAGTTCGAAAAAATACAAACTGAATATATAAAAAAGGTAATAATAATTAAACCACATGAAATAATAAAAAGTAAATATTAAACCACATACATTAAATATAAAATGATAACAGGGAAGTGAACGGAGTTAAATGCTTTTCCTTGAGCAATGTTATACAAATAAGAGATTCATTAATTTTAAATTGCCTTTGTTATTTTTAATTATTTTTTTAATTGCATAAATATTGTTGTACTCCACAGCGGGTACAACGCTATATCAAACCAAAGGAACTCGTACTAACGAGCTTCCTCCTAATGCTAGCAGTGTCTAAGGAAATCTACCTATCATTTGCATTTTTTATTTAAAACAAACCTGTGCCAGTAAAGTATGGAATTTACTATTGCTCCCTCTCTCCTTCTGGAAATGCTAGTTGCCTGACTATTATGTTGCTTCACTAACCTCAATATTTCAGTCACTGGCCCAAAATAGGCAAATCGGGTGTTCTAAATTCTGGCATAGTATCCATAGGTGTGCGCAGCCTATTGCATTAGGGTGTGGACCCCAAAAGCGCAAACACACCGAAGCATAGTAAACCGTGTTTACTATGCTTCAGTTTGTGAATGAACACAGTGAGTGAGTGTTTTCATTTAGAAAAGAAAGGGGTTGCTAAATTACATATTGACTAGCCCTTTCCCCCGCTCTCCATCCTGTAACATCCCCCACAGCAGCTGAGAGGAGAGAAGAGAAAGGAAGCCAGCAGCACTGCGGAGGGGGGCAACACGGGGGGATGCCCAGGCAGTAGGGGGGAGTCGACATCGCACAGAGTGATTAGGGTGTGCCCAGGCACACCTGCCACACCCCCTGCGCACGCCTATGATAGTATCTCTTAGCCCAGGTTCACACTGGTGCGGGTTTGAAATCGTGCAAGTTCAGCTGAACTCGCACCATTTCACACCAGCAATGCAGTCTGACTTTTTTTTTTTCTGTTTCAATATTTTTATTATTATAATTTGAATTATTATTAATGCAAAAGAATATATACAGAAAATGAGAAATGGATCATGAAATAAAATTCATATAATACAATGTACATGTTACCGGGTTGCACAATCATGAATTAGTAAATATGAAATTACATATACAAATTCTAAATAATATTGTATAGATAATCATAACCAAGATGGTATGCAACTTAAAATAGATTAATTCACTTAAATGGTTATGTTGAAAGGAAAAAGGAAAAAGGAGAAAAAAAAAAGAAAGAAAAAAGACAAACAAACATTAAAAAAAAAAAAAAACACTACGATAAACTTGTTAAAGGTCTCGGATCATCAGATAGATATTTGATCCACGGGTCCCAAATCTTATCAAATAATGTTAATTTATCATTTAAAATAGCTGACATATGTTCGTTGACCAATATCCAAGAAAGTTTCTGTTTGACTTGTCCGAATGGCAGTGAGGCCGATTTCCACGATTTTGCTATTATAATCCTTGCTGATATGAATATAAAGGTTATCAAATGATCCTGAAATGTATTTAATTTTTCTAATTTATAACCCAACAGAGCTTGTTTTGGTGATTTGAGTAGGTTAATTTGGGTTAGAGAATATATAAAATTGTAAATTCTTATCCAAAATGTTTTAACTTTAGGGCATTGCCACCATATATGAAATAGTGTTCCCTCCTTCCCACATCCACGGAAACACAGAGGTGATGATTCAGGTATAAAAGATGCCAATCTAGGAGGGGACCATATACCATCTCATGAGAATTTTGTAATTCGCCTCTACGATGGAGGTGTTTATGAGAGAACGAGACGATTTCAGAGCCATAATTTGCCATTCCGTCAAGTCAAAATTTTCTTGAAGGTCTCCCTCCCATTTTATCATATAGTTCAGTTTAGTATGAGAAGTATTTAGGATGGAATACATTTCTGAGATATGCCCTCGATATAAGTCAAACTTCAGACATAGATATTCCATTTTAGACAAAGACGATATATCGTAATTTTCAGATATTTTAGTAATAAAATCTTTTATCTGTGTATAATGCATAACTCCTCCCACAGCTTTTACACTACATAGACAAGTAATATACTGAAACTTGCGGATTGTTCCCGATTGATGTGCTAATACTTTGTGGAACGTTTCGCCAAATGGTTCACGAAATATCATTGTTTGTACGGTGAAATTTGTCCCATAGGAATGAATAGGGAAACTAGAGTGGGAGCTGACAAAATCTGAAAAATCAGGACATGATTTCTAAACTGCCACCACTCCCTCATTTTCAAGCCCACCTACACAAATCTTATATCAAAACGCTCAGCTATCCCTGCTGCCACTACACATGTCCACGACTAAGCCATAGTCCTGATCGTTTTCACAATATGACCATTTGTTTGCAACTCACGCCATCCATTGACATTCATTGAAACTCCCCTCTAGCCACTTCAAAATTGAAGGGCAATTTCTAAACTGCGACTGTGCCTTTAATTTTAATATTTCAGAGACATACTATATATATAAATGTCGGTCTGGGTCTTGTGATTCTCACAATATAAAGCTATTCGCTGTAGGATTTATAGTTTTTAAAATACGACCATTTGAAGAATGCAAAGTTTTCAGGAGAGGCAAAATACTCTGACCTGTGCTTAGAGCCTGCATAAAAAAAACATTGGTTTCCTGGCAACGCTGAGGGGAATTATAGCTCCTCCCACACAGCTCTGAGGGGAATTTTAGCTCCTCCCACACAGCTCTGAGGGGAATTATAGCTCCTCCCACACAACGCTGAGGGGAATTATATCTCCTCGCACACAACGCTGAGGGTAATTGTAGCTCCTCCCACAAAGCTCTGAGGATGGGGCAATTTTGATGGTGCAGTTTTGATGGTGCAGTTTTAATGGGAGCAGTTTTTGATGGGGCAGTTTTTGATGGGGCAGTTTTTGATGGATGCAATTTGATGGGGCAGTTTTGATGGGGGAAATGTTGATGGGGGCAGTTTTTGATGGGGCAATTTGATGGGGCTGTTTTGATGGGGGCAATTTGATGGCACAGTTTTTGATGGGACAATTTTTGATGGGGGCATTTTTTGATGCGGGCAGTTTTTGAGGGGGCAGTTTTTGAGGGGGCAGTTTTTGATGGGGCAGTTTTGATGGGGCAGTTTTGATGGGGCAGTTTTGATGGGACAGTTTTTGATGTGGCAGTTTTTGATGGGGAAATGGATCGACACACTGTTGGATCACATTTACATCTCCAGGGGCACTGTCTCCAGTCAGGAGTATTGGTGGAGGCAAGAACACTTCACACAATTTTCCCAGAAATTTTAGCTTTTCTAGTTTTACATGCAGGTCAGTACATTCTAATATCTAAACCCAGTCACTAAATAAAATACTTAACATGCCAATTGTGCTCCTGAAGGGTAACCTTGTCACATTCACCCCGATGTAGACTACAAGCTACCATGCCCACGCAGATTTTGCAGGTATGGCTCACCAATGTCACTATGAAGAAGGTTCAGAGCAAAATATGAAGCTGATTCTGGAGTGTATGTAGACAGAAAGAGGCTGAAGAAGATTAGCATCAAAGAGATGCAAAAAAGATGAAAAAAAGTAAAAACGGTAATAAGAAACATAACAATAAAAAAATCACATAATACATAGTGTTGCATTGAATTGCATCGGGTTATTATTGTTCTGTGGTATGCTGACATCTAGTGGAAGCTTAGAGTCACTACAACTTTTTAACTTAAAGCGGAGTTCCACCCCTATAAAAGTCAGCAGCTGCAAAAAGTGTAGCTGCTGACTTTTAATAATCGGACACTCACCTGTCCCACAGTCCAGCGATGTGATTGAACGAAGCCCCGCTCCTCTCCCCCTTCTCTCCTCGGCACCGTGACTGTGGGCGCCTGGCTGTGGCTTCACAGCCGGGCACGCACTGCACATGCGTGAGCGGCGTTGCGCGCTGTGATTGGCTGGGCAATCTTCTGGGACCTGTGATGTGTCCCAGAAGATTGCACAGAGGGAGGGGGAGAGGTGAACTTCCTTTAGGGCACCGCAGAGCCCCGGGAGAAAGTGGGAGCTGGGTGCCCATAAAAAGAGGGTATCCGCTCCCCCCCCAAAAAAAATGACATGCCAAATGTGGCATGTCAGGGGGTCACCTTCATTAAAAGTGGATGTAAACCCAAATTATTATTTTTTGCTGTCACAATGTAGAGTATAAGATTTCCTATCATTTTGTGCCAGGTCTTGCCACAAAGAGTTAATCCAGCTCTGGGCAATCCTCTTTTTTTGTTCAGTGAGATAAAACGGACAAACAGAGTTACCTTGGTCCATTCCGCCCCCTTGCTTTGAGTGACAGGTTATTTACATATCTCGTACACTAGCTTCAGACAGGCATTATTTTTTAATTCCCACCCCCACTCCTTTTCTGAAGTCATGTGGTTACTTTTCTGGATTTTGACTGGATGTTAGTGATCATAGCAGAAGGAATCCACAGGAGAAAATGCATGTTGACAAGGGGAGTGTAGAGGTGGGCGGGGAGTCTACTGACATCACGACTCCACCCACCGAGCTCCAGACAACAGATCCACCCACAGAATCTGCAGTTTTTCAGTTCTTATAACAGACAGAGGGGAGACATTTGACAGATAAGGATACATGCAGGAGGCATCTATATCCTTATAGATCAGCACTATGGCAGTAGATGAGAGTGGGTTTACATCCACTTTAAAGCAGTTCCATTTTTGGGTGGAACTCCACTTTAATATGTGATTGCTGTCTAGTGCTAGTTAATTCAGTCCTAGCTAGATCTTTCTGCTTTCTTTAACCACTTCAATACCGGGCACTTTCACCCCCTTCCTGCCCAAGCCATTTTTCAGCTTTCAGCGCTGTCACACTTTGAATGACAATTGCGCGGTCATGCAACACTGTACCCAAATGAAATGTTTATAATTTTTTTCCCACAAATAGAGCTTTCTTTTGGAGGTATTTGATCACCTCTGCGGTTTTTATTTATTGCGCTATAAACAAAAGAAGAGTGACAAGTTTGAAAATAAACACAATATTTTTTACTTTTTGCTATAATAAATATCCAATTTTTTTATTTATTTTTTTAAACTAATTTTTTCCTCAGTTTAGGCTGATACGTATTCTTCTACATATTTTTGGTAAAAAAAAAACGCAATAAGCGTTTATTGATTGGTTTGCGCAAAAGTTATAGCAGCTACAAAATAGGGGATAGATTTATAGCATTTTTATTATTTATTTATTTTTTACTAGTAATGGTGGCGATCTGAGATTTTTATCGTGACTGCGATATTGCGGCGGACACATTGGGCACTTTTGACAAATTTTTGGGACCATTCACATTTATACAGCGATCCATGCTATAAAAATGCATCGATTGCTGTATAAATATGACTGTCAGGGAAGGGATTAACACTAGGGGGCGATCAAGGGGTTAATGTGTTCTCTAGGGAGTGATTCTTACTGTGGGGGAGGGGACTGACTGGGGGAGGTGACCGTTCGGTGTCTCTATGTACAAAGGGACACACCATCGGTCTCCTCTCCCTGATAGGACGTGGATCTGTGTGTTTACACACACAGATCCACAGTCCTGCTCAGTTACTGGGCAATCACGGGTGCCTGGCAGACATCGCGGCCGCCTGGCACGCGCATCGGGTTCCCAGTGACGTGGCGGGTGCGCGCGCGCCCCTAGTGGCTCAGGAAGGTGCAACGTCATATGACGTCCACCCAGAACGAGAGGCTCATCGTCCCGCCATCATTTGATGGCGGGCGGTGGACTAGTGGTTAATGTTACTTCATTCACTGTTAGTACTTTACAAATACAGGACTTAGGATAGCCATTGTTGTCATACACTTCAAAAGACTTGAAAAACATCTTCTTTACTGCAATTGTCTGAAGTAAAATTGTGTTGGATTCAATGTCTGTATTTATTGAAGAGTTAAGCTGCCTGTGGATGGTGCCAAGTTAGGAGGTGAAAATACCTACAGGTAAGTAAGTATGTCAAAGCATAAGGGGCATCTAAAACAGAACACACCTTATATTCCCATTCAGACAAACATCATGCACACTGTTCTAATCTGACATGGATGGGCAAACAAGTTCAAACCAAAGAAATATTATAACGATTTCAACATTTTATGCCATTAATCAACCATGTAAATTGAAGGACAATGGTGGTTATAATAGTCTGATCATACTTCAAATGAAAAACTGACAGGGGCCTAATTTGATGAGTTGAAAAAAAATTCATGGGGTGGACACCACCACCAATTTTTACATTTATCAGTTGTAAGTGCATTTTCTGTTTTTTAATGAATAAATCAAACGGTTTTAAGCTATGGAACCTTTTCTCTGAGTTCATGATTGACTTTATCTGTGAGGTGGATACAAATTGGTGTGTACATGTGGATAACCATTTGCCAGGAGGAGTGATCTGGAGAACAGTTTTATTATTTTTATAATGATATTACTCCTCCTGTGGCCAGGGCTGGACTGAGACAAAAATTTGGCCCTGGACTTCATCCAGACCGGCCCATTTTAATTTTGCAAATGAGCACAAAAACAGTATATATACTAAACGCAATTGTGCAAAAAAACATAAGTAGCATAACATAAGGAGTCCTCACTCACCTCCTTTTTATTATTTCACTTATTCTCCTCTGTATTTTTCTCATCCTTCCCACATCACTGCATGAAGTGGAGGACGAGCCGCGCAGCCATTACTTTGACAGGCTGTCACTGAAACCGGCCCACTGAGCCATCGGCCCACCGAGAAACTCCCTGTAGCCCCAATGGCCAGTCCATGCCTGCCTGTGGCCGCCTGGCCGGGCCAGCACACCTGAAGGGATGCTGGGGAAGCCAGTGTAATGAGAGCTCAGCCAAGTTAACAAAAAGTGGCAGCAAAGGAAGACTTCAACCACTGGCTTCCTCTTTTGGGCTCTGCAATAGATGAGTCATCAGTCAGAGCCTGGCAGAGAAGTGAGTAGAGGAAGTTTTCTTTTGCTTTGGCTTTTTTCTGAGATTGTCTGAGCTATCACTGCACTGGTATCCCCGGCATCCCTTCAGACAAGAAAAAGCAGCCAAGAAGAAAATTGATGATTCTTCTACACAGGATTCCATATGGATCAAGCAGCCAGATAAGGAGCACCGGTGCCCCTCCCCCACTAACTGGCAGTGCCCCCCTATCTATCTCCCCCCACTAAGCACCAAGACCCCCCATCTCTCCCTACTAAGCATCAAAGCCCCTATCTCTCCCCACTAAGCACCAGAACTCCCTATCTCCCCCCACTAAGCACCAAGACCCCCATCTCTCCCTACTAAGCACCAATACCCCTCCATATTCCCCCACTAAGCACCAATACCCCTCCATATTCCCCCACTAAGCACCAGGACCCCCCATCTCCCCCACTAAGCACCAGGACCCCTATCTCTCCCCACTAAGCACCAGAACTTTCTACCTCCCCCACTAAGTGCTAAGACCCCCCATCTCTCCCTACTAAGCACCAGGACCCCCTATCTCCCCCAATAAGCACCAAGACCCCATCACCCCCACTAAGCACAAGGACCCTCCATCTCCCCCCACTAAGCACCAAGACCCCCATCACCCCCACTAAGCACCACAACCCCCCATCTCTCCCCACTAAGCTCCAATACCCCATCTCCCCCTGACTAGGCACCAGGACCCCCCTTCTCCCCCCACTAAGCACCAACAACACCCATCTCTCCCCACTAAGCACCAGGACCCCTATCTCTCTCCACTAAGCAACAGGACCCCCATCACTCAACATTAAGCTCCAGGACCCCATCTCTCCCCACTAAGCTCCAAATCCCCCATTTCCCCCACTAAGCACCAAGACCCCATCCAATCCCACTAAGCACCAGGACCCCATCTTCCCCCTCACTAAGCACCAAGCCCCTCAATCTCTCCCCACTAAGCATTAGGACCCCCCATCTCCCCATCTCTCTTTTGTCCCCCTTGAAGACAAAGATGCATTCTTTTAGGCAGGTATGCAGTGGCGGTGTTGCTAACAGAATCCCTGCTGTAACGGCCCCCCACCACTGTACCGATCACCCCTGACTGTCCCTGTCTCCTCCTCCAGCCCCTCTGTGTCCTCCTCCAGCCCCCTGCATCATTCTCTAATGATACTGTGCATTGCTCTACTGACACAGTCCACTGTCAGTCAAAAAGCATTTTGAAAAAATAAAAAAAAATAATGAGAACAAATTTAATTATAAAAAATAAATAAATAATAATAATAATAGAGAACCACTGACACCATCCTGCACATACTACCCACCACTGTACACTCCTCACCTGCGCATACTACCCACCGCCATACACTCAGCACTCCTCTCCTGCACATAATACCCACTGCCGTACACTCCATGCCCCTCTCATGCACATAATACCCACGGCCATACACACCACACCCCTCACTCTGTGCATACTACCCACCGCCATACAATTCACACTCCTCTCCTGCACATACTACCTACCGCTGTACACTCTACAACCCTCTCCTGCACATAATACCCGCCGCCGTACACTCTACATCCCCTCTTTCTGCACATACTACCCACCGCCATACAATTCACACTACTTTCCTGCTCAAACTACCCTGTCATGGAAACCCTGTCAGGAACAGACACCCTGGACTTCCTGGTTCCCGCCCCCGCAGGTGACGCCCGAAGGGCTATTTAAACTCCTCACTTGCAGACAGTCCCTGCTGTCTGCTCTACAGCGTTTATCCCAAGTGACCTGATCTGCCTTGTTTACCTGTATCTGACCCGGCTTCCTGTGACCCTCCTGCTATCTGCCTGTACCTGACCATCGGCCTGTTTTCTGACTTCGGTATCGCCTGATCCTTTTGTGCCTTGCTGCCTGCCAGTTTACCCGACCCGGCTTGTCTGATGATCCTGCCTGACCTTGGCTCTTGTTCACCTGCTGCTGCCTAGTGGTTCCAGTTTACCTGCTGTGCCTCCCGGTCCGGGTCATCTGCTGAGTTCCTGGTTCCTGTCTGCTCATCTGCTGGTTCCTGTCTGCTCATCTGCTGGTTCCTGTTCACCTGCTGCTGTCTAGTGGTTCCAGTTTACCTGCTGTGCCTCCCGGTCCGGGTCATCTGCTGAGTTCCTGGTTCCTGTCTGCTCATCTGCTGGTTCCTGTCTGCTCATCTGCTGGTTCCTGTCTGCTCATCTGCTGGTTCCTGTTCACCTGCTGCTGCCCAGTGGTTCCAGTCTACCTGCTGTGCCTCCCGGTCCGGGTCATCTGCTGAGTTCCTGGTTCCTGTCTACTCACCTGCTGCAGTTCCTGGTTCCTGTCTGCTCATCTGCTGGTTCCTGTCTGCTCATCTGCTGGTTCCTGTTCATCTGCTGCTGCCCAGTGGTTCCAGTCTACCTGCTGTGCCTCCCGGTCCGGGTCATCTTCTGAGTTCCTGGTTCCTGTCTACTCACCTGCTGTAGTTCCTGGTTCCTGTCCACTCACCTGCTGTAGTTCCTGGTTCCTGCCTCCTCACCTGCTGGTTCCTGATCACCTGTGGTAGTTCTTGATCCTGCCAGGCACTCGTACCCCTTCCACCTCCGTGCTTCCTGTTATACCACCAGGGGCCGCCGGTGGGAGCAGTAAGGGAGGCCTCCCTCTGCTAACCGGGCTCATCACCGTCAGGTACGTGACAGTAGCAGACAGCCATGTCTGAGCCCGAGCAGGGAGCCTCACCTATGGAGGAACTATGCCGACACCTGGCGGGACTGACCGAGGCCGTTAAGAGCCTCCAGCAAGGCTACACTCACCTGGAAGGACAAGTGCGGGCCCTCACCAACCCCGATGGAGCTCAAGGGGGTCCACGTGCCTCCACTTCTTCCGCCGGGGCAGGAGCTGCGCCCACGGTGGTCATGCTTCCCCCTGAACCCAGGGTCCCTACACCCGAAAGATTCTCCGGGGACCGGAGCAAGTTCAGGGCTTTCCGGAACTCTTGTGAGTTGTACTTTGCCTTACAGCCCCGCACCTTTTCCTTAGAAGCTACCAAGGTGGGCTTTGTAATTTCGCTGCTTTCCGGAGACCCACAGAACTGGGCCCATCGCCTGCTAGAACGCAAAGATGCAACCTTGGACAGCCTTACACTTTTTTTTGACGCCATTGCCCAATTGTACGAGGACCCTCAGCTCTCGGTCACTGCAGAGAACGCCCTGCGGACCCTTCAGCAGGGACGCAGAGCAGCGGAAGACTATGTAGCTGAATTCAGGCGCTGGAGCGCAGACACCAGCTGGAATGACGCTGCCCTCCGTCACCAGTTTCGTATAGGCCTTTCTGACCCCCTGAAGGACGAACTGGCTAGGGTAGGAATACCAGAAAATTTGAACCTACTGATCGATCTGACAATTCAGATCGACCGACGCCTGAGGGAACGGAGGGTTGAGAGGGCCACGGGCTTCACCCGGCCGACCTGGATGCTTCCCCGGGTCCCCAGTCATCCGCACCCAGCTTCTGCAGCACCCTTGACCCCCTCGTACGATGCTCCTGAACCCATGCAGCTTGGGGTCCTCCGCCCTTCCCTTACTCCGGAGGAACGCCAACGCCGACGCGCGCACAACCTGTGCCTGTACTGCGGGGAGCCCGGTCACTTCGTTAGGAACTGTCCCCTGAAGTTCCGTAAGTGCTTGTCAGTATTCCCTGCTGTGATCAACCCTCAGACTAAATCCTCCTCTCACTTCGCTCTTTCTATCTCCCTGCAGCTCCCAGGAAGGACCCTGCAAGTCGTCGCAATTATTGACTCTGGGGCTTGTAGTTGCTTCATGGACTCAACTTTTGCCCGTACTCAACTTATTCCTCTACTTCCCAAGACCCATGGACTACGGGTTCACCTGGCTGATGGGTCCCTTATCAAGTCGGGGCCCGTGGTCGAAGAGACGGCTCCCCTACCTGTCACTGTCTTCTCCTCTACCGGGGTGCACCGAGAATATCTACGGCTGGATATTATCTCCTCTCCACTGTTCCCCATAATTCTCGGTATGCCCTGGCTACAAGCCCATAATCCTACCATTAACTGGGTCACGGGGGTGATCACGTTTCCTTCCTCCTACTGCCAACGGTCCTGTGGCTCACACAAACCCCCTGGGCCTGCCACCTTAATGTGTACCGACACTGAGGCCGGAATATTTCAGGCCATCCCTGACGCTTACCTGGACTTTCTCAATGTGTTTAGTAAACAGGGGGCAGAGACACTACCACCCCACCGAGCCTACGACTGCCCCATTGATCTACTTCCCGGAGCAGCTATTCCTTTCGGTAGGATTTTCCCTTTAACGGAGGTGGAACAGGGGGCCCTGAAGGACTACATCGATGAGAACCTTTTAAAGGGGTTCATTCGCCCCTCTACGTCGCCAGCAGGCGCAGGCATTTTCTTTGTAGAAAAGAAGGACCATACCCTCAGGCCATGTGTGGACTACCGTGAACTAAATAAGGTCACCATTAAAAATCGTTATCCTCTTCCTCTGGTACCAGAGTTGTTCTAAAGATTGGGAGCTGCCGTTATTTTTACTAAGCTTGACCTCCGGGGAGCCTATAACCTGGTCCGAATCAAGGAGGGCGATGAGTGGAAAACCGCCTTCCGCTCCCGGTTCGGACATTTCGAATATTTAGTGATGCCCTTCGGGCTGTGCAATGCCCCTGCCACCTTCCAGTATTTAATTAATGATGTTCTTCGGGACTTTTTAGATCTCTTTGTGATTGCTTATTTAGATGACATACTAATCTTCTCTTCCTCCCTTGACTCTCATCGCAGGCATGTCAGAAGTGTGTTAGACCGGCTTCGGCAGCATAAACTATATGCGAAGGCTGAGAAATGCGAGTTTGAGCGGGAGAGCATAGCATTTCTGGGATTAATCATCTCTGGCGAAGGCATCAGGATGGACCCACAGAAGATCACCGCAATCTTGGACTGGCCAGCGCCAGTGGATAAGAAGGGAATCCAACGGTTCGTTGGATTCGCCAACTTTTATCGTAAATTCATCCGGGGGTTCTCTGCCATCATTGCACCCATTACTCAGCTAACCAAGCAAGGTACCCGCTTCCACTGGTCCCCTGAGGCCCAAAAGGCCTTTGAGGATCTCAAAGGGCTCTTCACCTCTGCATCCATCTTAAAACACCCAGATTCCTCCCTACCATTTGTACTTGAGGTAGATGCTTCTGAGGTTGCAGTAGGGGCAATATTGTCACAGAGGCAAGGAACCAAGGCTTTGCTTCATCCGGTGGCTTTCTTTTCTCGCAAATTATCTGCGGCAGAAAAGAACTATGACGTGGGAGACCGGGAACTCTTGGCGATTAAGTCCGCCCTGGAAGAATGGAGGTACTTACTTGAAGGTGCTGCTCACCCGATCTTAGTATTCACCGACCATAAGAACTTAGAGTACCTGAAAACTGCAAAAAGACTAAAACCACGACAAGCCAGATGGGCCCTGTTTTTTTCCCGGTTCTCCTTCCATGTGACATACCGCCCCGGTGCCAAGAACACTAAACCTGACGCCTTGTCCCGAATGTTTCATGGATCCAAAGAACTCTCCTCACCCGATACAATCCTCGCTCCTGGGAATTTTCTCCTACTTCAGGAGGACCTACTCTCCCGGATCAGACAAGCCACCACTAGACAGGAACCCTCTCCTGAACTGGATCTGCAAACCAAGGATGGATTACTCTGGCACCAAGACAGGATATTCATACCAGAAGAACTAAAGATAACCGTGCTAGAGCTCTGCCACGATCATGCCCTTGCTGGGCACTTTGGCGTGGCTAAGACCACTGAGTTGGTACAACGTACCTTCTGGTGGCCTCGACTACGCGAGGATTGCAGGAGGTTTGTGGAGTCCTGTACTACATGTACCCGGAATAAAGGGTCCAGATCCAAAGCCTGGGGACTACTGAAGCCCTTACCCGTTCCAGAGAGACTGTGGAAAATGCTTTCTATCGACTTCATAGTTGAACTCCCCCCGGCTGAGAATCACACCACCATCTTTGTGATTGTGGACCGTCTGTCCAAGATGGCACATTTTGTTCCTATGAGAGGGACCCCCTCGGCCCCGGAAACTGCACAAATGTTCATTAAAGAAGTCGTCAGGCTCCACGGGGTACCTGCTAATATAGTCTCCGATCGGGGGGTACAATTTACCTCCCGGTTCTGGAGGTCCCTCTGCAAGACTCTGGGAATAGAGCTATCATTCTCTTCGGCTTACCACCCTCAAACCAATGGACAGACTGAGAGAACAAATCAGACCCTCGAGCAATATTTGCGTTGTTTCTCCTCCTTTGCTCAGAATGACTGGCTCTCCCTGCTTCCGCTAGCGGAGTTCTCCTACAATAACTCCATCCACTCCGCAACTAACCAGACCCCATTTTTTGCGAACTTCGGGTTTCACCCCACATTTCTGCCCAACTCTCTCCCTGAGTGCTCAGTGCCCGCAGTTCTGGAAAAAGTGAATTTCTTCTCCTCTAACAACCAGCTTCTACGCGAAGCCATGGCAAGAACTCAGGAGTATAACAAGACGGTCTACGAAAGGAGGAGACGGGGTGAATTAGCGCTGGCACCGGGCGACCAAGTATGGCTTTCCACCATCAATCTAAGATTGGCTTGCCCGTCCAAGAAATTGGGCCCCAAGTTTCTAGGGCCTTTTCCTATCAAAAGGAAAATCAACGAGGTGGCCTACGAGCTGGAGCTCCCCGACTCCCTGAGGGTCCACCCTGTTTTTCATGTTTCTCTATTGAAACCGTCAGTCTCCAACCCATTCCCAGGTCGGACCCCGACTCGCCCTGATCCCGTCATCATAGACGGGGAACAGGAATTCGAGGTAGAAGCTATTTTAGACGCACAAAGAAGAAATAGCCAGAGTCAATTTTTAATAACATGGAAGGGTTACGGACCAGAGGAGAACTCCTGGGAACCCGAAGAGAACATTCACGCCAAAGACCTGATACAAGCCTTCAGGAGGTCTCACCCCGAGAAGTTTGCTCCTAGGGGCATCCGGAGGCTGCCCCTTGGGGGGGGGGGCAATGTCATGGAAACCCTGTCAGGAACAGACGCCCTGGACTTCCTGGTTCCCGCCCCCGCAGGTGACGCCCGAAGGGCTATTTAAACTCCTCACTTGCAGACAGTCCCTGCTGTCTGCTCTACAGCGTTTATCCCAAGTGACCTGATCTGCCTTGTTTACCTGTATCTGACCCGGCTTCCTGTGACCCTCCTGCTATCTGCCTGTACCTGACCATCGGCCTGTTTTCTGACTTCGGTATTGCCTGATCCTTTTGTGCCTCGCTGCCTGCCAGTTTACCCGACCCCGGCTTGTCTGACGATCCTGCCTGACCTTGGCTCTTGTTCACCTGCTGCTGCCTAGTGGTTCCAGTTTACCTGCTGTGCCTCCCGGTCCGGGTCATCTGCTGAGTTCCTGGTTCCTGTCTGCTCATCTGCTGGTTCCTGTCTGCTCATCTGCTGGTTCCTGTCTGCTCATCTGCTGGTTCCTGTTCACCTGCTGCTGCCTAGTGGTTCCAGTTTACCTGCTGTGCCTCCCGGTCCGGGTCATCTGCTGAGTTCCTGGTTCCTGTCTGCTCATCTGCTGGTTCCTGTCTGCTCATCTGCTGGTTCCTGTCTGCTCATCTGCTGGTTCCTGTTCACCTGCTGCTGCCCAGTGGTTCCAGTCTACCTGCTGTGCCTCCCGGTCCGGGTCATCTGCTGAGTTCCTGGTTCCTGTCTACTCACCTGCTGCAGTTCCTGGTTTCTGTCTGCTCATCTGCTGGTTCCTGTCTGCTCATCTGCTGGTTCCTGTTCATCTGCTGCTGCCCAGTGGTTCCAGTCTACCTGCTGTGCCTCCCGGTCCGGGTCATCTTCTGAGTTCCTGGTTCCTGTCTACTCACCTGCTGTAGTTCCTGGTTCCTGTCCACTCACCTGCTGTAGTTCCTGGTTCCTGCCTCCTCACCTGCTGGTTCCTGATCACCTGCGGTAGTTCTTGATCCTGCCAGGCACTCGTACCCCTTCCACCTCCGTGCTTCCTGTTATACCACCAGGGGCCGCCGGTGGGAGCCGTAAGGGAGGCCTCCCTCTGCTAACCGGGCTCGTCACCGTCAGGTACGTGACATACCCGCTGCCGTACACTCCATGCCCTTCTCCAGCACATAATACCCACAGCCTTACACTCCACGCCCCTCTCCTGCACATAATACACACTGCCGTACACTCCACACCCCTCTCCTGCACATAATACCCACTGCCATATACTCCACACCCCTCTCCCTGAACATACTACCCACTGCCATACACTTTGCACTCCTCTCCCTGCACATACTACTCACCTTTGTACACTTCGCATGCCTCTCCTGCACATACTACCCGCCACCATACACTCCACACCCCTCTCCTGCACATACTACCCACTGCCGTACACGCTGCACTGTACAATTTCTATTTAACATCTACCACATTCTGCACTATGTAAGTAATCTTAGACTCTATTTAACCACACCCACTTTAAGCCAGGCCCAATATGTGGCGCAAATCAAACCACCCCTACTATTCACCGCGGCGTGTTATATGTGCCACATTTTGTTATTTATCGGTGCCTGGGGTCCACTTTTGATCTTGCACACCGGCCCACTGATTTCATGATATGTGTGCAGGATTTCGATCATCACTTAAAATCACTCTAAAAATCTTCAGCTGACTAAAGCCTCATACACACGGCCGAGTTTCTCGTCAAAAAACGACAAGAAAACTGCAGAGAGAGCTTTCTTGCCGAGAAAACCGTTCGTGTGTATGGTTTCTCGTCGAGAAAACTGCCGGGAATCTCAACGAGATAAATAGAGAACCTGCTCTCTATTTTCTCGTAAGGATTCTCATTTTTCTCGTCGGGTTTCTCGTCGGCCTGTTTTGCGACGAGAAAACCGGTCGTGTGTATGCTTTTCCGAGTCTTAAAAAATCGCGCATGCTCAGAATCAAGTATGAGACGGGAGCGCTTCTTCTGGTAAAACTAGCGTTCGTAATGGAGATAGCACATTCGTCACGCTGTAAATTATTGCATCGTTTAAATGTTGCGCATTTAAATCTTCTTTAGAATGGTACAATAATGAAAAATAATGAACTTGTTTTGCTGCTGATATTCACACAGAGTTCTGACTAACTTTTTTAAACATTTTTCATGCTGATCTCATGATTATTTTGCTGTATTATATAGAGCAAGATCTCCTTAATATTTTTATATTTTAAATTTGGAATACAGATCTTCATTTTAAATGATTATTTAATTTCTAGTGATTAGGGATGAGCTCGGTGTTCGAGTCGAACATACGTTCGACTCGAACAACGGCTGTTCGATCGTTCGACGAAGATCGAACTATTTGGGCCGTTCGCGCCAAATTCGAGTGACGCGAATGGCCCACAATACACTGCGCCATCGCAGTGCAATCCCGGCGCTGTGATTGGCCAAGCATGCACTGTGACCCCGCATGCTTGGCCAACCACAGCGCCGGCAGCTAGGAGAGCCATAATTGGCCACAGGCAGGTTGCCTGTGGCCAATTATAGCTCAGGGGATTTAGCACACGCCCCACACTATAAAAGGCCGCCAGCGCGGCGGCCTTCTGTAGTGTGTTCCGGCGCAGGGAAAGAGAAGGATAGGCAGGGACAGTGTCAGTGTCATATTCTTTGTGCTATTCTTGTGTGTAGGGAGAGAGAAGGATAGGCAGGGAGAGTGTCAGTGTCATATTCTTTGCTAAACCTTGTGTGCAGGGAGAGAGAAGGATAGGCAGGGGACAGTGTCAGTGTCATATTCTTTGCTAAACCTTGTGTGCAGGGAGAGAGAAGGATAGGCAGGGAGAGTGTCAGTGTCATATTCTTGGCTAAACCTTGTGTGCAGGGAGAGAGAAGGATAGGCAGGGAGAGTGTCAGTGTCATATTCTTTGATAAACCTTGTGTGCAGCGAGAGAGAAGGATAGGCAGGGGACAGTGTCAGTGTCATTGTTGCTAAGCCTCCTGCACAGTATACACCTGAAGCTAGCCCGTATTGCTGTGTTTTCCTGGTGTGTTACACTAACAGGCATTTGCAGCACTTACAGCGGGCGGAGTGTGCTTCCTGCTAAATATACACCTGAAGCTAGCCCGTATTGCTGTGTTTTCCTGGTGTGTTACACTAACAGGCATTTTCAGCACTTACAGTGGGCGGAGTGTGCTTCCTGCTAAATATACACCTGAAGCTAGCCCGTATTACTGTGTTTTCCTGGTGTGTTACACTAACAGGCATTTGCAGCACTTACAGAGGGCGGAGTGTGCTTCCTGCTAAATATACACATGAAGCTAGCCCGTATTTCTGTGTTTTCCTGGTGTGTTACACTAACAGGCATTTGCAGCACTTACAGCGGGCGTAGTGTGCTTCCTGCTAAATATACACCTGAAGCTAGCCCGTATTGCTGTGTTTTCCTGGTGTGTTACACTAACAGGCATTTGCAGCACTTACAGCGGGCGGAGTGTGCTTCCTGCTAAATATACACCTGAAGCTAGCCCGTATTGCTGTGTTTTCCTGGTGTGTTACACTAACAGGCATTTGCAGCACTTACAGTGGGCAGAGTGTGCTTCCTGCTAAATATACACCTGAAGCTAGCCCGTATTGCTGTGTTTTCCTGGTGTGTTACACTAACATGCATTTGCAGCACTTACAGCGGGCGGAGTGTGCTTATTGCTAAATATACACCTGAAGCTAGCCCGTATTGCTGTGTTTTCCTGGTGTGTTACACTAACAGGCATTTGCAACACTTACAGCGGGCGGAGTGTGCTTCCTGCTAAATATACACCTGAAGCTAGCCCGTATTGCTGTGTTTTCCTGGTATGTTACACTAATAGGCATTTGCAGCACTTACAGCGGGCGGAGTGTGCCTCCTGCACATTATACACCTGAAGCTAGCCCGTATTGCTGTGTTTTCCTGGTGTGTTACACTAACAGGCATTTGCAGCACTTACAGCGGGCGGAGTGTGCTTCCTGCTAAATATACACCTGAAGCTAGCACGTATTGCTGTGTTTTCCTGGTGTGTTACACTAATAGACATTTGCAGCACTTACAGCGGGCGGAGTGTGCCTCCTGCACATTATACACCTGAAGCTAACCCGTATTGCTGTGTTTTCCTGGTTTGTTACACTAACAGGCATTTGCAGCACTTACAGCGGGCGGAGTGTGCTTATTGCTAAATATACACCTGAAGCTAGCCCGTATTGCTGTGTTTTCCTGGTGTGTTACACGAACAGGCATTTGCAGCACTTACAGCGGGCGGAGTGTGCTTCCTGCTAAATATACACCTGAAGCTAGTCTGTATTGCTGTGTTTTCCTGGTGTGTTACACTAATAGGCATTTGCAGCACTTACAGCGGGCGGAGTGTGCCTCCTGCACATTATACACCTGAAGGTAGCCCGTATTGCTGTATTTTCCTGGTTTGTTACACTAACAGGCATTTGCAGCACTTACAGCGGGCGGAGTGTGCTTCCTGCAAAATAAACACCTGAAGCTAGCCCTTATTGCTGTTTTTTCCTGTTGTGTAACACAGGCAGTCACCTGCAGCACTTACAGCGGATGTTGTGTGCTTCCTGCAAAATATACACCTGAAGCTACCCCTTATTGCTGGTTTTCCCATCTCCCTGCAGGCCATTGCTATGTCTGGAAGGCCAACAAAGAGAGGCAGACAGTCACGAGCCAATAAAAGAGGGCAAGCAGGCTCTGTGTCTGGGGGCAACAGTGCTGGTCGTGGACGCGGTGCATTATCATCAGCACATGGCCATGGGACACGCTTGTCCTTCTTTTCGGCAGCTGGACGTGTTGAGCCGCATCATGCCAAAGACTTGGTAGAGTGGATGACCAAGCCTTCCTCATCCTCCTCATCCTCTCTCACCCAGGCTCAGGGTACTGGCAAAGCAGCTGCCAAAGCGTCCTCTTCCCTGGTATCAATGTCATCATCAGTCACTCCTTCCCTAGACCCACCATGTCCTCCTGAGGAGTCCCCCGAACTGTTTGAACACAGTGTTGGGTACATGCTCCAGGAGGATGCCCAGCGTTTCAAAGGGTCTGATGATGATACCCAGCTAGAGAAGGGCAGTAGCGTGAGAGCAGAGAGAGGGGATGCTCAAGAAGGACACCAATCTGGCAGTCATGTTCATGCAGCTGCAGCAAACTTCCAGATTGGCTCCAGTGATGAGGAGGGAGGGGATGATGAGGTCACTGACTCCACGTGGGTGCCTAATAGGAGAGAGGAGGAGGAGGATGAGGAGGAGGCACATCTCCAACGAGGCAGGATGCCCTCGGGGGGCCAGCGTAAGGGCAGCACACCGACTGAATCACACCGCAGAGCTCCGCCTGTGCAGGGCGCTGCCTCTGCCCGTTATTCAAAAAGTTCTTTGGTGTGGGCCTTTTTTGAGTCGAGTGCATCAGATCGCACAGCTGCTGTTTGCAACATATGTCTCAAGCGTATATCGCATGGCCAAAACATCACCCGCTTGGGCACCACATGCTTGACCAGACATATGTTGACCTGCCATGCAGCTCATTGGCAAGCCTACTTTAAAGACCCACACCAAAGAACAAAGTGGACCTCTCCTTGCACCGCATCAGCTGGGATCTCCAACCCCACTATACCTTCAGTCCTCTCTGAAACCTGCTCTGAGAGGAATGAAGGTGTAGAATTAGGTGTGTCACAGCCAAGTACTTGCGGGCACTCTGCTAGCAGTACACCGACGTCCGATTCTAGCAGGCAAATTTCCCTGCCCCAGCTGCTGGACCATCGAAAAAAGTTCACTCCCAGCCACCCACATGCCCAGCGGTTGAATGCTAGCTTGGCTAAATTGCTAGCGCTTCAACTGCTGCCTTTTCAGTTGGTAGACTCGGCCCCCTTCCGTGAGTTTGTGCAATGTGCGGTTCCTCAGTGGCAGGTTCCCAAATGCCACTTTTTCTCACGGAAGGCGATTCCGGCTCTCTACCGGCATGTGGAAGGCAATGTCTTGGCCTCGCTGGACAGGGCGGTCAGCGGTAAGGTGCATATTAGCGCTGACTCATGGTCCAGCAGGCATGGACAGGGACGTTACCTTTCTTTCACGGCCCATTGGGTCACTCTTTTGGCAGCTGGGAAGGATGCAGGACAAGGTGCAGTAGTGTTGGAGGTTGTTCCGCCGCCACGCCTCCAAAATGCTACTACTGGTTGTGACACACCTCTCTCCTCCACCCCCTCCTCTTCTTCTTCCTCCATGGCCTCTTCCTGTGCTTTGTCCTCGGAACCAGCGGTGCTCCGTAGGCGTTTAAGGGGCTACGCAAGTACGCAGGCAAAAAGATGCCATGCCGTGCTTGCGCTGGTGTGTTTGGGGGACAGGAGCCACACTGGGGCAGAGGTTCTGTCAGCTCTGCAGGGACAGGCCGAGAGGTGGTTGACGCCATGCCAGCTTAAGCCAGGAATGGTGTTTTGCGACAATGGCACCAACCTCCTCTCCGCCCTCCGACAGGGACAACTGACCCATGTGCCCTGTGTGGCTCACGTCCTTAACCTGGTGGTACAGCGATTCTTGGGCAGGTACCCGGGCTTACAGGATGTCCTGAGGCAGGCCAGGAAAGTCTGTGTGCATTTCCGCAGATCTTATAATGCCAGTGCTCGCCTGGCTGAGCTGCAAAAGGAGTTGAACCTGCCCAAGAACTGCCTTATATGTGACATGCCCACCAGGTGGAACTCAACGTTGGCCATGCTGCAGCGGCTGCACACGCAGCAGAGGGCCATCAATGAGTACCTGTGCGACTACGGCACCAGGACAGGGTCAGGGGAGCTCAAGTTTTTTTCACCACGCCAGTGGGGCATGATCAGGGATGCATGCACTGTCCTGGCACCATATGAGGAGGCCACGAGGATGGTGAGCAGTGACAGTGCATGCATCAGTGACACTGTACCTCTTGTCCACCTGTTGGAACATACGCTGTGTGGAATAATGGACAGGGCACTTGAGGCAGAACAGAGGCAGGAAGAGGAGGACTTCCTTGCCTCTCAAGGCCCTCTTTACCCAGACAGTGTTCCTTCTGTCCCACCCATCGCACAGGAAGAGGAGGAGGAGGAGGATTGTGTCAGCATGGCGGTGGAGCCTGGCATCATCAGCAGCAGTCTTTTAGGGATGATTTACAGTCCCAAGAAACCCGTGGACTTGTACGTGGCTGGGAGGAGGTGGCTGCGGATCATGTCGTCCTTAGTGACCCAGAGGACTCCGGACCGAATGCCTCAGCTAACGTACGCTGCATGGCTTCCCTGATCCTGCAAAGTCTGCGGAAGGATCCTCGTATTCTTCGGATCAAGGAGAGGGACCATTACTGGCTGGCCACTCTCCTTGATCCACGGTACAAGGGTAAGGTTGCGGACCTTATCTTACCGTCGCAGAGGGAGCAGAGGATGAGACAACTCCGGGAGGCCTTGCAGAAATGTCTGTGCAACGCGTTCCCAGAGACTGGGAGGTTACAAACTCCTGGTCCTGGACAACGAGTTTCTGAGGCTTCGGTCAGTCAAAGAAGGAGCGGTGGGGAAGGTGGCCGTCTGACCGATGCGTTCAGACAATTCTTTAGTCCGCAGCCAAGGTATGATCGGTTCCAGCAACCATCGCCAGCGTCTGATATACATGGTGCAGGAATACCTAGGGGCAAGGTCAGACTTGGACACCTTCCCCACCGAAAATCCTCTGGCTTACTGGGTCTTGAGGATGGATCACTGGCCAGAGCTTGTACAGTATGCAATTGAGCTACTGGCCTGTCCTGCATCCAGCGTTCTTTCAGAACGCACATTCAGTGCTGCTGGAGGGTTTGTCACAGATCACAGGGTGCGCCTGTCCACCGACTCGGTTGATCGACTGACCTTCATAAAGATGAACCAGTCTTGGATCACCACCAGCTACCAAACACCTGAAGCTGATATAACAGACTAATTTATTTTCAAATGTCACATCCCCTCAAGACTGATGCTGAGTGACTGTCCTGTTATGTTGACTGACTATCCTCCTCAATGATCCGATTGATGATGATAGCTTGGAAGAACATTTTTGTTTCTGGGTGCCGCCACCAGTGGCTAAGGCCCAATTTTTCAGCCCCTGTTTAACAGGGGCATGTAATTACAATTTTTTACGCAATGCTTTGCAGCAGGGCTTATTCCTGCACTCCAACTAGAGTATCTGGGAGAGGTTGCAGTGTCGTGGCACCAGCACCAGTGCCTAAGGCCCAATTTTTCAGCCCCTGTTTAGCAGGTGCATGTAATTACAATTTTTTATGCAATGCTTTGCAGCAGGGCTCATTCCTGCACTCCAACTAGAGTATCTGGGAGAGGTTGCAGTGTCGTGGCACCAGCACCAGTGCCTAAGGCCCAATTTTTCAGCCCCTGTTTAACAGGGGCGTGTAATTACAATTTTTGATGCAATACTTTGCAACAGGGCTCATTGCTGTGCTCCAAGTACAGTATCTGTGAGGGGTTGCAGTGTTGTGGCACCAGTGCCTAAGGCCCAATTTTTCTGCCCCTGTTTAACAGGGGCATGTAATTACAATTCTTGATCTAATAATTCACAGCAGGGCCCATTCCTGCGCCCACCAAAAGTAACTGTGAGGCCTTACAGTGTTGTGTCAACACCACCACCACCAAAGGCCCAATTTTTCTGCCCCTGTTCAACAGGGGCATGCAATTACAACTCTTGATCTAATAATTCACAGCAGGGCCCATTCATGCGCCCACCAAAAGTAACTGTGAGGGCTTACAGTGTTGTGGCAACACCAACATGTAAGGGGCAAATTTCAGCAGAGTATATACGGTAGGCCCCTACTTTCAAACATCCAACTTACAAACGACTCCTACTTGCAAACGAAAGGAGACAACAGGAAGTGAGAGGAAATCTACCCCTAGGAAGGGAAATTCTCTCCTGTAAGAGTTAATATGGGAAAAAGGTGTCTCCTCTCTACTGATGCTTTATCACCAATCCTTGTTTCAATAAAAACCCCACTTTTCAAAAACATTTGTCATTGGGACGGAAAGTGAGGTGAAATGTTCTGAACAGGGGCACAGACAGCAAAACAAATGTTACAGGGGTGATAACCCTTCCCTATGTTTTCCAAAAAGCTTAAAAATCGATTTTTTGGGCTGGAGCTACACTTAAACAATGTACCTGTTCAAAATTACAAACAGATTCTACATAAGAACAAACCTACAGTCCCTGTCTTGTATGCACTGCCTGTATACGGCTGTTCAGAGTATATAGGGCCTTTTTTATTTTGTGTGCCCCTTAATATCCATACAAGACCCAAAGGGGCTGGTAATGGGCTGGGGTAGGGGGGGGGGGGGGGGTGATGGGGTAGCTATGCCATTTTTCTCTAAGATTTTCATCCATATTACCGGGACCAGACATTACATTAAAGCCGTAAGCAGTTTTAAATGGCTTTTTTTTTCCTTTAGAAATGTCATTTTCTGCAGGGACAGTTCTAAACACGGGAAACACGTGGCACTTCACAGGCATACTTTAGACACCCCCCAGGTACGATATTTAAAGGAATATTTGACTTTTTTTTTTCACTTTATGCATCATTAAAATGACTGCTCCCGAAAAACGGCCGTTTTTAAAACTTCTTTTTGCATTGATACATGTCCCCTGGTGCAGAACCCGGGTTCCCAAACCCTTTTTAGGACAATAACATGCATAATAGTCGTTATAATTAGCACTTTAGAATTCGAACGTTCGCATCCATTGTATTTAATAGGGTTCTAACGTTCATCCCTACTAGTGATCTCCATAATTTAATTTTTTTTTTTTTTGTTGTGTCAAGTTTACCAAATTAATTTTATTATCTTGTATTTTTTGACCTTCAAGGAGATTGTTTTGTGTTATCTGTCCCCTTTAAAAAAAAAAATGAAATGTATCTGCCTACTCCAAAGCTAATTTTTTTATTCTTATAAAAACACATAGTCAAGTATTAACTGTAAAAAAAAAACATTTATTCTGGTATATAACCAAATAAATATAAGGCAGCGCTGGAGAACCTGCTGCCATTTGTGCATCCATGGGACCCCAGAGCACACATCAACCCTGTGTGGACAATAAAACTGGGAGCTTGACAAGCACATCAGTTGTGAGCACAATCTGATGCTGGACTCCCAGAGGTCAGGAACAGCAGCAGGTGATATATATGTCCAAAGTCTGTGGTACTACAACAGGCTGCCTTCTGTCAGACCACATTGAAGCAAGGCCATCCCTTCCTGGTCTTCTTGGCAGCCTTCCCTGCAGCCTTCCTTTTGCGTGTGGCTGGAGGCTGTGCCACTGGAGGTGTACTTGTGTCAGGAGGAGGAGAAGGAGGTGGAGGAGAAGAAGAAGGTGGAGGAGGAGGAGGAGGTTGAGGTTGCGTAAGCTGGGCGACCTCACATATGGCCGTATTGGGGGTAATTCTCCCCATCACCCCATTGTTCATTAAGGTGATCAGCAGGGGCTCGCATAGGAGGCATTGTTCCATGCTCATACTATTGAATTTGGCCTCTTCTGTTGATGTTGACTCCTGAAGTGTGGCATGTGCCTCTCTAATAGGGATGAGCTTCGAGTTCGAGTCGAACTCATGTTCGACTCGAACATTGCCTGTTCGCCCGTTCGCCGAACAGCGAACAAATTGGGGTGTTCGCGGCAAATTCGAAAAATCTATGGGAGAAATCTAAAGTGCTAATTATAAAGGCTTATATGCAAGTTATTGTCCTAAAAAGTGTTTGGGGACCCGGGTCCTGCCCCAGGGGACATGTATCAATGCAAAAAGAAGTTTTAAAAACGGCCGTTTTTTCGGGAGCAGTGATTTTAATAATGCTTAAAATGAAAAAATAAAAGTGAAATATTCCTTTAAATTTCGTACCTGGGGGGTGTGTATGATATGCATGTGAAGTGGCGCATGTTTCCCGTGCTTAGAACTGTCCCTGCAAAAAATGTAATTTTTGAAAGAAAAAAATGCATTTAAAACTGACTCGCGGCTATTAATGAATTGTCGGCTCCCGGCAATACATACAAAAGTCATTGATAAAAAAAAAAAAAAAAAGCGTGGGTGTTCCCCAGAATTCAATTACCAGGCCCTTCAGGTCTGGAATGGATATTAAGGGGAACCCCGCCGCAAATTTAAAAAAAAATTGACGTGGGGTTCCCCCAAATATCCATTCCAGGCCCTTCAGATCTGGCATGGATTTTAAGGGGAACTCCACCCCAAATTTAAAAAAAAAATGGCGTGGAGTCCCCCTAAAAATCCATACCAGACCCCTTATCCGAGCACGCAACCTGGCCGGCCGCAGGGAAAAAGGGGGGGACGAGAGAGCGGCCCCCCCTCCCTCCTGAACCGTACCAAGCCACATGCCCTCAACATTGGGGAGGATGTCCCCATGTTGATGGGGACAAGGGCCTCATCCCCACAACCCTTGCCCGGTGGTTGTGGGGGTCTGCGGGCGGGGGGCTTATCGGAATCTGGAAGACCCCTTTAACAAAGGGGACCCCCAGATCCCGCCCCCCCCCTATGTGAATTGGTAAGGGGTACATTGTACCCCTACCATTTCACGAAGAAAGCGTAAAAAAATGTTTAAAAAAACACACAAACACCTTGAAAAAGTCCTTTATTAAAAAAAAAAAACATTCCAGCGGTGAAATCCAGTGTCCCGCGGCGATCCCGATGTCCAACGCTGTCCTTCATTGGTTGTGCCTGAGCGGACCTGATGGGGAACTCCCTCTCAGTATTTTAAATGTATAGACCCGCCCCTTCTAAAGTTCCCCATCAGGTCCGCTCAGCGGACCAGATGCGGAACATGAGAAGGGGCGGGTCTATACATGTATTACCAAAGTGAGAGCAGTTCCCCATCAGGTCCGCCCCCTCGGTATGTCGGACCCGCCTACGTCATTGGCTTGAGCGGGGAACTTCCTTCACTGTGTAATTTAAATTTACATAGTGAAGGAAGTTCCCCGCTCAAGCCAATGACGTAGGCGGGTCCGACATACCGAGGGGGCGGACCTGATGGGGGACTGCTCTCACTTTGGTAATACATGTATAGACCCGCCCCTTCTCATGTTCCGCATCTCGTCCGCTGAGCGGACCTGATGGGGAACTTTAGAAGGGGCGGGTCTATACATTTAAAATACTGAGAGGGAGTTCCCCATCAGGTCCGCTCAGGCACAACCAATGAAGGACAGCGCTGGACATCGGGATCGCTGCGGGACACTGGATTTCATCGCTGGAATGTTTTTTTGTTTTTTTTTTTAAATAAAGGACTTTTTCAAGGTGATTGTGTGTTTTTTTTAAAAAAATTTACGCTTTCTTCGTGAAATGGTAGGGGTACAATGTACCCCTTACCAATTCACATAGGGGGGGCGGGATCTGGGGGTCCCCTTTGTTAAAGGGGTCTTCCAGATTCCGATAGGCCCCCCGCCCGCAGACCCCCACAACCACCGGGCAAGGGTTCTGGGGATGAGGCCCTTGTCCCCATCAACATGGGGACATCCTCCCCAATGTTGAGGGCATGTGGCTTGGTACGGTTCAGGAGGGAGGGGGGCCGCTCTCTCGTCCCCCCCTTTTCCCCTGCGGCTGGCCAGGTTGCGTGCTCGGATAAGGGGTCTGGTATGGATTTTTAGGGGAACTCCACGCCATTTTTTTTAAAATTTGGGCTGGAGTTCCCCTTAAAATCCATGCCAGATCTGAAGGGCCTGGAATGGATATTTGGGGGAACCCCACGTCAATTTTTTTTTTAAATTTGCGGCGGGGTTCCCCTTAATATCCATTCCAGACCTGAAGGGCCTGGTAATTGAATTCTGGGGAACCCCCACGCTTTTTTTTTTTTTTTTTTATCAATGACTTTTGTATGTATTGCCGGGAGCCGACAATTCATTAATAGCCGCGAGTCAGTTTTAAATGCATTTTTTTCTTTCAAAAATGACATTTTTTGCAGGGACAGTTCTAAGCACGGGAAACATGCGCCACTTCACATGCATATCATACACACCCCCCAGGTACGAAATTTAAAGGAATATTTCACTTTTATTTTTTCATTTTAAGCATTATTAAAATCACTGCTCCCGAAAAAACTGCCGTTTTTAAAACTTATTTTTGCATTGATACATGTCCCCTGGAGCAGGACCCAGGTCCCCAAACACTTTTTAGGACAATAACTTGCATATTAGCCTTTATAATTAACACTTTAGATTTTGAACGTTCGAGTCCATTGTATTTAATAGGGTTCTAAAGTTTACACAAACATTTTGTCTGTTCGCAGGTTCTGGTGCGAACCGAACAGGGGGGTGTTCGGCTCATCCCTGCTCTCTAATCAGGGCCATTGCTGCCTCACTTGTGCTCCTGTCCCTCCTGGTTCTTTTTGTAAGGCGGATGGGAGGCACCTGAGATCTGGTCCTGCTACTTGGCCCGGCCACCTCCTGTCTGCCACTGGGCACGGCCACCTCCTGGCTCACACTGGGCCCTGCCTCCTCCTGGCTCACAGTGGGCCCTGCCTCCTCCTGCCTGACACTTTCCAGACCCTCATCCTGGCTGATGTCATCCTGTGTATGAAAAAGGGACATAGTTTGAGTTTTTGGTTCATCATTGACACAAAATTTTTAGCTCATGACTGTTGCTAACTGAATGTAAATCAATAGAAAAGACTATCATTATGACCCCAGCGGTTTTCATTCTTCTCCCCAAATTTTTGGGCCACTACTGTCTATTGATATTTATAACACTTTTTGATCAAACATTTTTTTTTGCTTTCCATATTAACCACTTGACAACTGGGCACATAACCCCCTTCCTGCCCAGGCGAAATTTCAGGTTTCAGCGCCGTCACGCTTTGAATGACAATTGCGCGGTCGTGCGACGTGGCTCCCAAACAAAATTGACGTCCTTTTTTTCCCACAAATAGAGCTTTCTTTTGGTGGTCTTTGATCATTTCTGCGGTTTTTATTTTTTGCGCTATAAACAAAAATAGAGCGACAATTTTGAAAAAAACACAATATTTTTTAATTTTTGCTATAATTAATATCCCATTTTTTTTTAAAAAAAACTATTTTTTTCCTCAGTTTAGGCCGATACGTATTCTACATATTTTAGGTAAAAAAAAAATCGCAATAGGCGTATAGTGATTGGTTTGCGCAAAAGTTTTAGCGCCTACAAAATAGGGAATAGAATTATGATTTTTTTTTTATTATTTTTTCATTTATTTTTTTACTAGTAATGGCATTGATCTGCGATTTTTTTTTTTTTGTGACTGTGACATTATGGCGGACACATCGGACACTTTTGACACATTTTTTGGACCATTCACATTTATACAGCGAACAGTGCTAAAAATATGCACTGATTACTGTATAAATGTGACTGGCAGGGAAGGGGTTAACCACTAGGGGGCGATCAAGGGGTTAATATGTTCCCTGCTAGATGTTCTTACTGTGGGGGGGAGGGGACTGACTGGGGGAGGTGACTGATGGTTGTCCCTATGTACAAGGGACACACCATCCGTCTCCTCTCCCCGACAGGACGTGGATCTCTGTGTTTACACACAGAGATCCACGTCCCTGGCTCTGTGACAGCCGATCGCTCGTACCTGGCGGACATCGCGGCCGCCAGGCACGCGCATCGGCACTCGCCTGACACGGCGGGCACAGTTTTTCCCCGACGCGCGCCCGCGGTGGCGCGCATCGCGGAAATAAACAAGAGGACGTCCATGGACGTCCTATCAGCAATTGACGACCGCTTTGCGGACGTCTTTTGCTTATAGCCCGGGCGCGAAGTGGTTAAATGTATTTTTGATGCATTCATTTTATTACAATAAATGTTAATAAAATACTATACATGGCTCCAGATGTCCAAATCGGGTTCTTCCATGATGGCTGCCTCCTCTTGCTCCAGAGAAGGCTCAGGTTGGCTGCAGGGAAGCCTGGGGGGAAGACTGGACAGTGATGCCTTGGCTCAATGTGGTCATCCAGAAAGGACATCCTGCTGTAGTACCACAAAATCGGGACATAGACATCTTTTGCTGCTGCTCCTGACCTCTGAGAAGGCAGGACCCTAAAGCGCTCAGTCCTGTATGTGCCTCTCAAGCTCCCAATTTTACTGTCCACCTGTTGGATGGTTGCTGTGGGTATCTTGGTCTGCACAAATGGGAGCAGGCTCTCCAGCGCTGCTTTCCTCACCTTTTTTTCTGTGAATGGGGTTTTTGGTCTCCCACAGAGCGGGCAGCTCCCTTACCCGGTCAATAAATTCCCCCAGAAATTCTTTATCTAAGAAAACATTCATTTTTTGTCTGCAAGACAAAACACAAGACAAAAAAAGTAATGTCAGTCACACAGTCTAAACTCAGGAAAATCTTAATCCCCATATATATCCTCAAACAATCTCTAGGCAGTATAGGCCACCGATTTCACAAAGTATAAAAATCACTTCTCTCCTCTCTCTGCACACAGAACGTAGTAAAGTCACATGTGTGTTTGCTTTATATACACTACGCATGCGTGAAACTCCACACACGTCGCTCCGCACACGCCGCCCGCCCACGACGTTCACATTATCAACTTTTCCCCGCCCCTTCTCTTTCGGCGCGCAGACAGATATGGCGGAGTCACAGTAGGTGTCTGGTAATTCATCAAATAACGATGATGAGACCAGCCCGGACCGTGAAACGTCACGATCAAGGAGGAGATTCAAGGCATCTAATATGTCTTACGCGGATATGGCGGAGATGGTGTTCATATTGCTAAAGTCGGATTATGATGCAAAGCATGGGCTGTATACACAACCTAATCTAAGGAAGGACAAAATTATGAATAAAGTAGTGAAAAGTCTGAAGAAGAATTTTGGGGTACGACAATCAAAGGAGCAGCTTAGAAAGAGGTGGTCTGACCTCAAACTGAGGGAGTCGGAGCAGTTAAGGAGTATTAAGAGAATGCTAGAAAAAAGTATGTACTTCTCCTGTGTCCCTATTATTGTATTTCAGAACTTGCATGTTGCTCCATGTTGTTGCTTTTTACTATTGTACCTTAGAAAATGGCATCTCGCTAAATTTAGTGGGCCCAGTAATCGGTCGTTACAGACACATCGTTCGCCCACTACATACGATGTTTGGAGAAGATACAGGGTTCCAATAATTTATAGACATGCCTGTTTTTATTCCATAAATGTTATTACATTGTTGTCTAGATGATGTGTTTGGAATTAGAATGAAATGCAAACTTGAATCAGTGTAAAGGAGAGGACACTCAGCAGCTATTTACACATCTGCACTCTGGAGGACCAGTGTGGGCCACCAGAACAATCTTTTTAGGGTGCCCCACACAGGTGCATCAGTGTATTTTTGGGGTGCCTCCATGTGTAAAACTTGTCATAAAAAGGTGAATAGTCAAAATTTGTTTATTTTTAAATAATGTCTTCAGCTTGTAACTCGGCCCAAACAGACACTTGTACCCCAATTCAAAGCAATGTATCATGTTCCTATTTTTTCCATAAAATATCTGTGTGCTAAGTATACCTTTTGTTTCATTCTCATAGGGGAGAGAAGACTGGGAGGACACCACTCCAGGGAGCACAGGAACCCCACACCACAGAGAGAACCCCAACCTCACCAAGAACCCCAACCTGAGGAAGTGGAGGAAGAAGTGGAGGAAGGAGAAGTGGATGACGTGGTGGAACTTGTCACCACAACAGGTCAGTATCTGTCACCACAGCTTCAGGTAAGAGATGTAGGCATGCAGAGTTATAATACCTTTTTGAATTTTTTTTAGGGGATGAAAATGTTGTTGAGAAAGAAAGTCCTAATTTCTGTAGTGATAGTGCCCAAAGAATCATCCAGCAAGTTATGGAGTGTAGTAGTGAACTGGACAGAATGAAGCAAAGAATGAATGTTATGGAGCAAACATTTAAGGACATCATTGATGTTTTGGGGCGAATTGAATGAAGCACAAAACCCCCCTTTTTCTATTTTTCTTTAACAGATCTTTCACTTTTATACAATCAAGCCAAAATTTGAAGATGCACACAGTGTGTCAACATGTGCCATCTGCCATCAGGGGATATCCATGTACGGGTTTTGTGGATGCAACCCCTTCCTCGCATCTCAAGTAGGTGAAAGGAAGAAAGGGTTGCACCCCCAAAACACGTCCATTGATCACCCATGATGGCAGATAGCAGATGTTGACAATAGGGATCAGGAGGGAGATACCCCTTTTTAAAAACACTCTAAATTGTGTGCATCTTCAAATTTTGGCTTGTTCAGGGGTGACAACACCCCATATTATGAAGGGCAGATAGAGACATTTTTCCTAAAATAGAATGTCTGATATTGCCGAGAGGTTTACAATGTTGTATTTTGTTGTATGGTAATGAGAGTTTGTATTTTCTTAACAAAAAAAAAAGGCCTGTTTATGGCCAAACCCCCCAAAAAATAACCTTTTCTAACACCAAAATTTTTATATTTACCATGTGTGAATGTGCACAGAGTAAAATGTTTGAACAACAACAAAGTGTAGCTTCTTTATCAAATCCGCGATAACCTTTTTTGTGTATATTTTTGGTGTTACCAGTGAAATGGTTGGTATTTACTAAAGGAAAATACACTTGTCACTAAAATGCACTAGGAAAAACTAGGAGACAGCTAAAAAAAAACACAAGCAATACAATAAAAATCAGATTAAACAATATATTTATTTTTTGATTATCCAATAAATTTCATGCATGGCCTGGCATAAAGATTGCCCCCCTACCCGTGAAATATTCGACATATTTCTGCCGAACCTCCCGGGCCCCGGCATTTTGGGGGGGAAAGCCAGGACGGCCAGATTCTAGACCCAGCAGTGTATTGACATTTGAAAGTCCTGCCTCAGGCCCAATTGAGGCCATATAATTTGGTGATTTGATTCAAAGATAATTGTGTAGCACACAGCAACAGAAAACAATGTAGTTCAGTTTGTACTCCGTCAAGTTAATTGGTGTCATGAAAAGGTGGAATCGGCCGGTAGTTGAACATCCTCTTCTCCGGGGTCAGGGTCCTTAGGGGAAATGGCCTCATGAGATGCCGTCCAAGTCCAAAGGCTTCATCAGCCAAAAACACAAAGGGGAGTCCTTCAACATTCCCTGCATCCGGTGGCAATGCAAGGTCGTCACTCTGGAGACGAAGAGCAAACTCTGTCTGGCTGAAGGCTCCCCCCATCGGACATCCGGCCATTCTTCCCCACATCCACATAGAGGAATTCATACTGTGCTGACACCACCGCCATCAGCACGATACTATGAAACCCCTTATAATTGAAGAAGTAGGACCCAGAACGGGGTGGTGGCACGATGCGGACGTGCTTCCTGTCAATGGCTCCACAGCAGTTGGGGAAGTCCCACCACGTGGCAAGCTCTGATGCCACAGTCTGCCATTCCTGTGGCGTGGAAGGAAGCTGTGGAGTCAAACAAGATAAACAAATATTAGTACTTTTGCACATAACATTGCAAGCAGATTATACACAAATACATTCTTGCCCAACATCAGTAGAAGTTTCAGTTTAATGTGTTTTTAAATACTAAAATAGAAGGCTCAAGTATCATATTCATCACCCCCTCTGATGGCCCATTGTAAAAATATTTGGAGGGAGGGCTAGATGAGTTTGTGAATCCCAAAAAAGAAGGAAAATTAACATTTGTAATCATTTTAGGGGGTGATTAGGGGGGGGGGGGTAAAGCACTACAATGGAGCTGACAAAATACATTGGGAAGTGACTAGGCTAGGTGTGTTTGGGCCCAGGATAGCATGCTGGAGACAGTGGTGGTGCGTCCATAGTGGGCGCAGGAGCGCTGCCCCCTCTCTCTCCTGCGCCCGTCACTCAGAACAATACATAGGTTCATGCCTTGCATGAACCTATGTATTGTCGCTGCCACTCACTATTCAGATGGCCAGCCCCCTGTTGAGCGACGGACATCTAAATAACAGCGGCTGGTTGGTTTTTGGAAGTGCCTATCAGATCCAGCGGCTATGATAGGCTTGAGGGCTGTAATCAGCTTCCAAATACTTAACCAGAGGACGCACGGGGGGTGCGTTCCTTGGTTAACACTGACATGCGCCTCAGCCAATAAGGTTCACCGAGTCTGGTTACCGGTAACCTGATTGGCTGAAGCGACATCGAGGGCGGGAGAAGACATCGAGGACAGAAGAAGGACGGCGCTGACCAGAGGAAGGTAAGTGCAGGGCTGGGGGGAACTGGCTGTATTTGGGGACAAACTGGCTGTATATGGGGGAAACTGGCTGGATATGGGGACAAACTGGCTGTATATGGGGACAAACTGGCTGAATATGGGGACAAACTGGCTGGATATGGGGACAAACTGGCTGTATTTGGTGGGAAACTGGCTGCATTTGAGGGGGCAAACTGGTGGCGTTTGATGGGCACAGTGGCTGCGTTTAATGGGCACAGTGGCGGCAATTGATGTTTTTTTTTGTTTTCAGTTTGTTTGCGCCACCCCAAACATTTTGAGCACCAGCCGCCCCTGCTGGAGAGGTTAGTGAAGGGAAATATGCATGGAGGACAAAAAAGGGGCATTAAAAGCTTACAGAATGCATGAGGACAAAGGGGACATTCCCAGCATATTACAATCATGGTAATTAGGGAAGGATGAAAGAAATACAATACATTAGCATACATGAAATACATAGAATGTGATGTTAAAGTAGAAAACTTACCCTAATATAGTCCTCCTGCAGGACTTGGATGATGGCAGAACAGGTCTCTGGGATTATGACGCCCAGAGCCTGGGGGGAGATGCCTGTCATGAACTTCAGGTCCTGCAGACTTCTCCCTGTCGCCAGGTAGCGTAACGTGGTGATGAGCCTCTGCTCAGCACTGATGGCTTCCCGCATAACGGTGTCCTGCCTGGTAATATAGGGGGACACCAAAGCCAACAGATAATGAAAAACGGGGTCAGACATGCTAAGAAAATTCCTGTAGTCATCAGGATTATTCTCCTGGATCTCCCGCAGCAGAGACATATGACAGAATTGGTCCCGCTGGAGCAACCAATTCTTGGTCCATGAACTCCTTCTCACCCTGTTCATGGACTTGTCTTGGTCCAAGACAAGCAGACCAACACCAAGCGCCTGCACAGCACGAACTCTATGATGAGAACGTACCCGCGACATGGCTAGAAGACGTCGTCTGATCAGAACGTACTAAACAGAACGCACTTAAGAACAGCCTTTGAAGAACGACCTGAAAATCAGAAACAAGCAGGCAAGAACGCACTGTAAAACAGATACGACCTGCCTACACGCCCTGAAAGACAAGATACGAACCCACAAGCACAAACTGAACCGCAGAAAACGAACTGCAAGCACGAAGACTGAAAAGCGCGAATCGTCTCTTCCCAAACTTTTACTTCTCACGCGGTAACACGAGATCAGCAAAAGCAGCCCAAGGGGTGGCGCCTTTGAAATCGAACTTGCTCTTTATACTGCCGTCGTATGTGCTGGACGTGACCGCGCAGAACAATGATGAGATTTGGAATTGACAGTGTGTATGCAAGGAAAGCTGGACAAGAAGCTCGTCAAGCTTGACAAGAATCTCATTGAGAAAATCGACGGGTTTTTTACGACGAGAAACTCAGTCGTGTGTACGAGGCTTCACAGTTACCCAACAGCTAGCTAAAAAAACTGACAGAGGTTGTGTTTCATTCCGAAACTGAATTTAATTCTGTAAATAGTTCTGTAAAAACTGCAAAACAATCACACAAGCTGAGGTTATAATATTCTTTTACAAATACATACATTGAACACATGTCTTGCAAACAGCTACCTACGTATCACATTAAATACATTGAAATGCAATCTGGATATATCAGTGTGCCACTCTGTACTATGGTGGTCAGTGTGCCACCCTGTACACTGGTGGTCAGTATGCCTCCATGTACAGTGGAGATCACTGTGCCCCCCTGTGCCCCTGTATACTAGTGGTCAGTGTGCTCAGAGACACCCCTAGAAATCATGGGAACCCATACAGCCTACCTGACAGGGCCCCCCTCCCCCACTCAGTGTGATTATCTGTACTAGTGTGTGCAATGTGCAGCTGCAATATGTAGTATTAGTGCAGAGCATTATGTACAGAAAGTGCAGCGAGCAGTATTGAGTGTGGGGCAGTGAGCAGTAAGAAATGGCAAAGCAGAGTTGTGAAGTGTATGGTATATAGCAGGAGGAAAGTGTAGGGTAGAGATCAGCATGCAATGAGCAGCATGCAGTAGTTAAAGCGGAGGTGCCGCGGGAAAAAAAAATATTAAAAGCCAGCAGCTGCAAATACAGCAGCTGCTGACTTTTAATATCAGGACACTTACCTGTCCTGGAGTCCAGCGACGTCCGCAGCAGAGGATGAGCAATCGCTCGTCACTCTGCTACCCCCACCGCCATCCTCGGTAAGGGAACCAGGAAATAAAGCCTTGCGGCTTCATGCCCGGTTCCCTACGGCGCATGCGCGAGTCGCGCTGCGCCGTTCTGAATGGTCCCCTGTGTTCTGGGAGCCGAGTGTCTCCCATAACACTACGGGGAATCTGCGGGAGGTGACGTGCTTCCCGCAGATTTCCCACAGAGAGGACTCCCGGAAGTGAGTGCAAATACCTGTCTTAGACAGGTATCTGCACCCCCCCTCCCCCTGAAAGGTGTCAATTGTGACACCGGAGGGGGGGAGGGTTCCGATCAGCGGAAGTTCCACTTTAGGGTGGAGCTCCGCTTTAAGAAGTAGGGTCATGTAAGTACCCGGTGGCAGTGCAGAGTAGGGTGTGAGCTGTATGTGCTGGCAGTGGCAGGGCAGTAAGTAAACAGCATGCAGCAGCAGGGCAATCAGTGAGCAGTATGTAGTGGCAAGGAAGTCAGTGAGCTGTATGTACTGGTAGGGCAGTCAGTGAGAAGTATACAGTGTTGGGGCAGTCACTAAGCAGTACAATATGGAAGGGCAGTCAGCATGCAGTATGTAGTGGCAGGGCAGTCAGTGAGCAATATATAGTGGTGGGGCAGTCAGCGAGCAGTACATAGTGATAGGGCAGTCAGTGAGCAATATATAGTGGTGGGGCAGTCAGCGAGCAGTACATAGTGATAGGGCAGTCAGCGAGCAGTATAAACTGATGGGGCAGTCAGTGACCAGTATAAAGTGGTGGGGCAGTCAGTGACCACTATTTAGTGACAGAGAAGTCAGTGAGCAGTACATAGTGGTGCAGTCAGTAAGCAGTACGTAGTGATAGGGCAGTCAGGTAAGCAGTATGTAGTAATGGGGCATTTAGTGAGCAGTACAGTACATAGTAGTGGGGCAGTCAGTGAGCAGCACATAGTGACAGGGCAGTCAGTGAGCAGTATGTAGTGGCAGGGAAGTCAGTGAGCAGTATGTAGTGGCGGGGCAGTCTTTAGCGTCAAACAGCTCTTGGGTTGAATTTCCTGGGTCAAGCAGTCCTGGACAAATAAGCATTTGTTTAAATGTACTCAACGTGCAGATTATTTTCCTTACAGTGGAACGACTAATTTTGAATCATTTTGGTGATTTCTTTTTCATTTTTTTTTTATAATAAAGTTTTATTGAAATTTACAAAATTGGTGTAACAAATACAGAAAGGTACAGATAGTAAGGTAGTAACAGAACAAAATCAGCCACAAATGTGTAGAAGAGTACATACGGTATCTAGGAAACATGCTGAAGACAGCAACAATAAATGCAATTCAAAAAATTATTAGCAGGAGAAATGAATACAGAGCATCCAGTGAAGGAGGTTGGCGGAGACGGTGTCCCCGCCGTCCCCACACCATCGTCAACACGGGTGCACCAAGGCTGATGCGGGTCCACCAAGGCATCCCACAGGAAGTAGGCTTAAAAATATATCTGCACCTGCCTGAGGTATAGAAAATGTGAACTCTGTACTGGCTGTGCTTAATTAAGCCTACATGAATGAGAAAAAAAAATTAAAAATTGTAAAAAAAAAAGGGGGGGGGACCCTAACTGAGGAGAACGTAAAAGACAGTGAGGATCACCAGGATCCAATTAAAGAGTAGCAGGTGCATCTGCGGAAGGTATATGCAGCAGTTCCAGCATTACTTGGGGACTGTACAGTAATCGTATTTACTCTATATCTATATCTAAATATCTGAGGAATAGTACATCCAACCTGACCATATAGCTTAAAACTTACAGTATCTTGCTGGTCTTTGACCGTATGAACCCATCGTTCAGCCTCCATAGTTACATCGACTTCCCTTTGCCAATCCAACAGAGTAGGACATGTGGACTGTTTCCAAAATCTAGGGATTAATGATTTGGCTACATTCAATAGATGAGGAGTAACGCTTTTTTTATTAAGTTTGATGGAGTAGGGGACCCCATGAAGAAGAAAGTGCATAGGAGAGAATTCTATAGGTCTTAAGCCCTGTACACACGATCAGATTTCCGATGGATTTTTAACCGATGGATTTTTCCATCGGAAATCCGATGAAGCTGACTTCCATCAGTCTTGCCTACACACCATCAGTCAAAAAACTGACCGTTCCAAACGCTGTGACGTAAAACACTCCGACAAGCCGAGGAACATGAAGTTCAATGCTTCTGAGCATGCGTCGACTTGATTCTGAGCATGCGTGGGTTTTTTATCCGATGGAGTTCCCCACAGACGATAGTAATTTGCAATCGTTTTTTTTCCCATCGGATAAAGTTAAAACATGTTCTATTTTTTTACACCGATGGAAAAAAAAACGATGGGGCCCATACACGATCGGTTTGTCCGATGAAAAAAGTCCATCGGACTGTTTTCATCGGTAAAACCGATCGTGTGTACAGGGCTTAAGAGTTAATTGCTTAACCCATGGGGCAATGGCCTCCCAGAATGGTTGAATTTTGGGACACGAAGAAACATACCCTGTTGGGCATCAGCTGTCGGGAACATCTGTGCTAGTCAAGCGGGGGTCTGGTACCACCTGGTGAGAAATTTGTATGACATTTCTTGTGTACGGGCGCTTATGGAAATGGAGTGAGTCAATTTAATCAGTCTCTGAATCTGAGAAGGATCGAAATTGTGACCTAGCTCTCTCCCATTCTCAAATGAAATAGGGGACTGAGGTGGATTGAGAGCACTAAGGACAAGTTTATTCATTTGTAATAGCAGGTGATTATATTCTGGGAGATCAACGCATAAGGTTTCAAAGGTGGTAAGCGTATTATGAGGTCTCATTCGAGGCTGCAATTTGTTAAAGAAGTCCGTCAGTTGGCAATACCTCCAGTTTGCCATGGGTATATTCCCAAAGGACATTACTAACTCCAAAAAGGAAGACAGGGTGCCCCGTGGGCCAAGCTTGGCACAGGCTGTATTCTTATCAGAACCCCAGGAGCTAAAGAACCCAGATTCTTCCCTGGGGGGGAGGGGTAACCAAGGGTATCCCCCTAATGGGCCCAAGGGGGAGGTTTGAGGAGCATAATGGCCTGATACATTCAGTCTGTTCCACACAGACAGGGAAGCCCGGGTTAACAGAGATGTCCAGTCCGAGAAACCCCTAAAAGCTGCTGGGATCCATGGAGCCCCCATCAGATTCCTGCCTTCCATTGTTTTCTCTAAGGGGACCCACAGTTTGCTTGAGGAGTCATGGCTCCAATTCAATATACGCACTAAAGACATGGCTTTATAGTATAAAGCGTTATCAGGTAGCCCAACTCCACCGTCTAAATTATGTCTACGGAGAATATCATAAGCCAGCTTGGGTGTTTGTCTTTCCATACAAAGGTCATGAATGTCCGACATAAGCGTCTAAAAATGATCTGAGGGAGGGCGATGGCCAGGGTATATAGAGTATAAATTATCCAGGGCAATATGGTCATTTTCAAGACATTCATTAAGGGACTCAGCTATTAGCCAAGGAATGCCATCTCTACGAAGAATAAAAGGACGGATCCAAAGAAGCAAAAGCCTGGATAGTGTGGATCTCTGCAAGTTCAATCCCAAGATTCAACTCAGTGGTGAGAAGTTGTGGTATACTGTGGTGACGGATCTCCAGTAGTGATGAGCCGAACACCCCCGGGTTCGGTTCGCACCAGAACCCGCGAACGGACCGAAAGTTCGTACGAACATTAGAACCCTATTAAATACAATGGATGCGAACGTTCGAATTCTAAAGTGCTAATTATAACAACTATTATGCATGTTATTGTCCTAAAAAGGGTTTGGGAACCCGGGTTGTGCACCAGGGGACATGTATCAATGCAAAAAGAAGTTTTAAAAACGGTCGTTTTTCGGGAGCAGTCATTTTAATGATGCATAAAGTGAAAAAAAAAAAGTCAAATATTCCTTTAAAAATCGTACCTGGGGGGTGTCTAAAGTATGCCTGTGAAGTGCCACGTGTTTCCCGTGTTTAGAACTGTCCCTGCACAAAATGACACTTCTAAAGGAAAAAAAAGCCATTTAAAACTGCTTGCGGCTTTAATGTAATGTCTGGTCCCGGTAATATGGATGAAAATCTTTAAGAAAAATGGCATAGCTACCCCATGACCCCCCCCCCCTACCCCAGCCCATTACCAGCCCCTTTGGGTCTTGTATGGATATTAAGGGGAACCCCGCACATAAAATAAAAAAGGCCCTATATACTCTGAACAGCCGTATACAGGCGGTGCATACAAGACAGGGACTGTAGGTTTGTTCTTATGTAGAATCTGTTTGTAATTTTGAACAGGTACATTGTTGAAGTGTAGCTCCAGCCCAAAAATCTATTTTTAAACTTTTTGGAAAACATAGGTAAGGGTTATCACCCCTGTAACATTTGTTTTGCTGTCTGTGCCCCTGTTCAGAACATTTCACCTCACTTTCCGTCCCAATGACAACTGTTTTTGAAATGTGGTGTTTTTCTTGAAACAAGGATTGCTGATAAAGCATCAGTACAGAGGAGACACCTTTCTCCCATATTTATTCTTACAGGAGAGAATTTTCCTTCCTAGTGGTAGATTTCCTCTCACTTCCTGTTGTCTTCTTGCGTTTGCAAGTAGGAGTCGTTTGTAAGTTGGATGTTTGAAAGTAGGGACCTGCCGTATATACTCTGCAGAAATAGGCCCCTTAGTTGTTGGTGTTGGCACAACACTGTAAGCACTCAGTTACTCTTGGTTGGTGCTGGAACGCCCTGCTGTCAACTATTATATCAGGAATTTTAATTACATATAATTGTTGAACAGTGGTAGTAAAAATTGGGCCTTTGATGGTGGTGCTGGTGCCACAACACTGTAAGCCCTGACAGTTACTCTTGGTGGGTGCAGCAATGGGCCCTGCTGTGAATTATTAGATCAAGAATTGTAATTGCATGCCCCTGTTGAACAGGGGCTGAAAAATTGGGCCTTTCGTGGTGGTGGTGGTGGTGGTGGTGTTGCCACAACACTGTAAGCCCTCAGAGTTACTCTTGGTGGGTGCAGGAATGGGCCCTGCTGTGAATTATTAGATCAAGAATTGTAATTGCATGCCCCTGTTGAACAGGGGCTGAAAAATTGGGCCTTTCGTGGTGGTGGTGGTGTTGCCACAACACTGTAAGCCCTCAGAGTTACTCTTGGTGGGTGCAGCAATGGGCCCTGCTGTGAATTATTAGATCAAGAATTGTAATTGCATGCCCCTGTTGAACAGGGGCTGAAAAATTGGGCCTTAGGCACTGGTGGCACAACACTACAACCCCTCACAGATACTGTACTTGGAGCACAGCAATGAGCCCTGTTGCAAAGTATTGCTTCAAAAATTGTAATGACACGCCCCTGTTAAACAGGGGCTGAAAAATTGGGCCTTAGGCACTGGTGCCACAACACTCCAACCCCTCACAGATACTGTACTTGGAGCACAGCAATGAGCCCTATGGCAAATTATTGCTAAAAAAACTGTAATTACACGCCCCTGTAAAACAGGGGCTGAAAAATTGGGCCTTAGCCACTGGTGGCGGCACCCATAAACAAAAATGATCTTCCAAGCTATCATCATCAATCGTATCATTGAGGACTCGGAGGAGGAGGATAGCCAGTCAACATAACAGCACAGGCACTCAGCATCAGCATCAGTCTTGAAGGGATGTGACATGTTAAAATCAATTAGTCTGTTATATCAGCATCAGGTGTGTGGTAGCTGGTGGTGATCCAAGACTGGTTCATCTTGATGAAAGTCAGTCGATCAACCGAGTCGGTGGACAGGCGCACCCTGTGATCCGTGACAAATCCTCCAGCAGCACTGAATGTGCGTTCCGAAAGAACGCTGGATGCAGGACAGGCCAGTAGCTCAATTGCATACTGTGCAAGCTCTGGCCAGTGATCCATCCTCAAGACCCAGTAAGCCAGAGGATTTTCGGTGGGGAAGGTGTCCAAGTCTGACCTTGCCCCTAGATATTCCTGCACCATGTTTATCAGACGCTGGCGATGGTTGCTGGAACCGATCATACTTTGGGGCTGCGGACTAAAGAATTGTCTGAACGCATCGGTCAGACGGCCACCTTCCCCACCGCTCCTTCTTTGACTGGCCGAAGCCTCAGCAACTCGTTGTCCAGGACCAGGAGTTTGTAACCTCCCAGTCTCTGGGAACGCGTTGCACAGACCTTTCTGCAAGGCCTCCCGGAGTTGTCTCATCCTCTGCTCCCTCTGCAACGGTAACATAAGGTCCGCAACCTTACCCTTGTACCGTGGATCAAGGAGAGTGGCCAGCCAGTAATGGTCCCTCTCCTTGATCCGAAGAATACGAGGATCCTTCCGCAGACTTTGCAGGATCAGGGAGGCCATGCAGCGTAGGTTTGCTGAGGCATTCGCTCCGGAGTCCTCTGGGTCACTAAGGACGACATGATCCGCAGCCACCTCCTCCCAGCCACGTACAAGTCCACTGGTTTCTTGGGACTGTAAATCATCCCTAAAAGACTGCTGCTGATGATGCTGAGTGCCAGCCTCCACCTCCATGCTGACACAATCCTCCTCCTCCTCCTCCTCCTCCTCCTCTTCCTGTGCGATGGGTGGGACAGAAGGAACACTGTCTGGGTAAAGGGGGCCTTGAGAGGCAAGGAAGTCCTCCTCTTCCTGCCTCTGTTCTGCCTCAAGTGCCCTGTCCATTATTCCACGCAGCGTGTGCTCCAACAGGTGGACAAGAGGTACAGTGTCACTGATGCATGCACTGTCACTGCTCACCATCCTCGTGGCCTCCTCAAATGGTGCCAGGACAGTGCATGCATCCCTGATCATGCCCCACTGGCGTGGAGAAAAAAAACCAAGCTCCCCTGACCCTGTCCTGGTGCCGTAGTCGCACAGGTACTCATTGATGGCCCTCTGCTGCGTGTGCAGCCGCTGCAGCATGGCCAACGTTGAGTTCCACCTGGTGGGCATGTCACATATAAGGCGGTTCTTGGGCAGGTTCAACTCCTTTTGCAGCTCAGCCAGGCGAGCACTGGCATTATAAGATCTGCGGAAATGCACACAGACTTTCCTGGCCTGCCTCAGGACATCCTGTAAGCCCGGGTACCTGCCCAAGAACCGCTGCACCACCAGGTTAAGGACGTGAGCCACACAGGGCACATGGGTCAGTTGTCCCTGTCGGAGGGCGGAGAGGAGGTTGGTGCCATTGTCGCAAACCACCATTCCTGGCTTAAGCTGGCATGGCGTCAACCACCTCTCGGCCTGGCCCTGCAGAGCAGACAGGACCTCTGCCCCAGTGTGGCTTCTGTCCCCCAAACACACCAGCGCAAGCACGGCATGGCATCTTTTTGCCTGCGTACTTGCGTAGCCCCTTGAACGCCTACGGAGCACCGCTGGTTCCGAGGACAAACCACAGGAAGAGGCCATGGAGGAAGAAGAAGAGGAGGGGGTGGAGGAGAGAGGTGTGTCACAACCAGTAGTAGCATTTTGGAGGCGTGGCGGTGGAACAACCTCCAACACTACTGCACCTTGTCCTGCATCCTTCCCAGCTGCCAAAAGAGTGACCCAATGGGCCGTGAAAGAAAGGTAACGTCCCTGTCCATGCCTGCTGGACCATGAGTCAGCGGTAATATGCACCTTACCGCTGACCGCCCTGTCCAGCGAGGCCAAGACATTGCCTTCCACATGCCGGTAGAGAGCCGGAATAGCCTTCCGTGAGAAAAAGTGGCGTTTGGGAACCTGCCACTGAGGAACCGCACATTGCACAAACTCACGGAAGGGGGCCGAGTCTACCAACTGAAAAGGCAGCAGTTGAAGCGCTAGCAATTTAGCCAAGCTAGCATTCAACCGCTGGGCATGTGGATGGCTGGGAGTGAACTTCTTTCGACGGTCCAGCAGCTGGGGCAGGGAAATTTGCCTGCTAGAATCGGACGTCGGTGTACTGCTAGCAGAGTGGCCGCAAGTACTTGGCTGTGACACACCTAATTCTACACCTTCATTCCTCTCAGTGCATGTTTCAGAGAGGACTGAAGTTATAGTGGGGTTGGAGATCCCAGCTGATGCGGTGCAAGGAGAGGTCTGCTTTGTTCTTTGGTGTGGGTCTTTGAGGTAGGCTTGCCAATGAGCTGCATGGCAGGTCAACATATGTCTGGTCAGGCATGTGGTACCCAAGCGGCTGATGTTTTGGCCACGCGATATACGCTTGAGACATATGTTGCAAACAGCAGCTGTGCGATCTGATGCACTAGCCTCAAAAAAGGCCCACACCAAAGAACTTTTTGAATGACGGGCAGAGGCAGCGCCCTGCACAGGCGGAGCTCTGCGGTGTGATTCCGTCGGTGTACTGCCCTTACGCTGGCCACCAAAGGGCATCCTGCCTCGTTGGAGATGTGCCTCCTCCTCATCCTCCTCCTCCTCCTCTCTCCTATTAGGCACCCACGTGGAGTCAGTGACCTCATCATCCCCTCCCTCCTCATCACTGGAGCCAATCTGGCAGTATGCTGCAGCTGCTGGAACATGACTGCCAGATTGGTGTCCTTCTTGAGCATCCCCTCTGTCTGCTCTCACGCTACTGCCTTCCTCTAGCTGGGTTTCATCATCAGACCCTTCGAAACGCTGGGCATCCTCCTGGAGCATGTACCCAACACTGTGCTCAAACAGTTCGGGGGACTCCTCAGGAGGAGGACATGGTGGGTCTAGGGAAGGAGTGACTGATGATGAGTCTGACATTGATACCAGGGAAGAGGACGCTTTGGCAGCTGCTTTTCCAGTACCCTGAGCCTGGGTGAGAGAGGATGAGGAGGAGGAGGAGGGCTTGGTCATCCACTCTACCAAGTCTTCGGCATGATGTGGCTCAACATGTCCAGCTGCCGAAAAGAAGGACAAGCATGTCCCATGGCCATGTGCTGAAGACAATGCACCGCGTCCACGACCAGCACTGTTGCCCCCAGACACAGAGCCTGCTTGCCCTCTTTTATTGCCTCCTGACTGTCTGCCTCTCCTTGTTTGCCTTCCAGACATTCTAATAGATGGCCTGCAGGGAGATGGGAAAAAAGCAATAAGGGCTACCTTCAGGTGTCCTTCTCTGTCCCTTTACTTAAGGATTTCTAAATATGGTTGAGGATGATTGCTTTTGCACAGAATAGCACAACGACAATTTCCCTGACTGTCCAAAAAAACAAGGATTTCAAAGATGGTTGATGAGGAATGCTTTAGCACACTATAGCACAAGGAGAATTTCCCTCACTGTCCTTCCCTGTCCCTAGAAACAAGGATTATCACAGTGAAAGAAACTGACACTCTTCCTACCTATAGTTTTCTGTCCCTAGAAAAAATGTTTTTTTAAAGCACACTATAGCACAAGGAGAATTCCCTCACTGTCCTTCCCTGTCCCTAGAAACAAGGATTCGCACAGTAAAACACACTGACACTCTCCCTACCTATAGTTTTCTGTCCCTAGAAAAAATGTTTTTTTAAAGCACACTATAGCACAAGGAGAATTTCCCTCACTTTCCTTCTTTGTCCCTAGAAACAAGGATTATAACAGTGAAAGAAACTGACACTCTTCCTACCTATAGTTTTCTGTCCCTAGAAAAAATGTTTTTTTAAAGCACACTATAGCACAAGGAGAATTTCCTCACTGTCCTTCCCTGTCCCTAGAAACAAGGATTCGCACAGTAAAACACACTGACACTCTCCCTACCTATAGTTTTCTGTCCCTAGAAAAAATGTTTTTTTAAAGCACACTATAGCACAAGGAGAATTTCCCTCACTTTCCTTCTTTGTCCCTAGAAACAAGGATTATAACAGTGAAAGAAACTGACACTCTCCCTACCTATAGTTTTCTGTCCCTAGAAAAAATGTTTTTTTAAAGCACACTATAGCACAAGGAGAATTCCCTCACTGTCCTTCCCTGTCCCTAGAAACAAGGATTCGCACAGTAAAACACACTGACACTCTCCCTACCTATAGTTTTCTGTCCCTAGAAAAAATGTTTTTTTAAAGCACACTATAGCACAAGGAGAATTCCCTCACTGTCCTTCCCTGTCCCTAGAAACAAGGATTCGCACAGTAAAAGACACTGACACTCTCCCTACCTATAGTTTTCTGTCCCTAGAAAAAATGTTTTTTTTAAAGCACACTATAGCACAAGGAGAATTTCCCTCACTTTCCTTCTTTGTCCCTAGAAACAAGGATTATCACAGTGAAAGAAACTGACACTCTTCCTTCCTATAGTTTTCTGTCCCTAGAAAAAATGTTTTTTTAAAGCACACTATAGCACAAGGAGAATTCCCTCACTGTCCTTCCCTGTCCCTAGAAACAAGGATTCGCACAGTAAAAGACACTGACACTCTCCCTACCTATAGTTTTCTGTCCCTAGAAAAAATGTTTTTTTAAAGCACACTATAGCACAAGGAGAATTTCCCTCACTTTCCTTCTTTGTCCCTAGAAACAAGGATTATCACAGTGAAAGAAACTGACACTCTCCCTACCTATAGTTTTCTGTCCCTAGAAAAAATGTTTTTTTAAAGCACACTATAGCACAAGGAGAATTCCCTCACTGTCCTTCCCTGTCCCTAGAAACAAGGATTCGCACAGTAAAACACACTGACACTCTCCCTACCTATAGTTTTCTATCCCTAGAAAAAATGTTTTTTTAAAGCACACTATAGCACAAGGAGAATTTCCCTCACTTTCCTTCTTTGTCCCTAGAAACAAGGATTATCACAGTGAAAGAAACTGACACTCTTCCTACCTATAGTTTTCTGTCCCTAGAAAAAATGTTTTTTTAAAGCACACTATAGCACAAGGAGAATTCCCTCACTGTCCTTCCCTGTCCCTAGAAACAAGGATTCGCACAGTAAAACACACTGACACTCTCCCTACCTATAGTTTTCTGTCCCTAGAAAAAATGTTTTTTTAAAGCACACTATAGCACAAGGAGAATTCCCTCACTGTCCTTCCCTGTCCCTAGAAACAAGGATTCACACAGTAAAACACACTGACACTCTCCCTACCTATAGTTTTCTGTCCCTAGAAAAAATGTTTTTTTAAAGCACACTATAGCACAAGGAGAATTTCCCTCACTTTCCTTCTTTGTCCCTAGAAACAAGGATTATCACAGTGAAAGAAACTGACACTCTTCCTACCTATAGTTTTCTGTCCCTAGAAAAAATGTTTTTTTAAAGCACACTATAGCACAAGGAGAATTCCCTCACTGTCCTTCCCTGTCCCTAGAAACAAGGATTTGCACAGTAAAACACACTGACACTCTCCCTACCTATAGTTTTCTGTCCCTAGAAAAAATGTTTTTTTAAAGCACACTATAGCACAAGGAGAATTCCCTCACTGTCCTTCCCTGTCCCTAGAAACAAGGATTATCACAGTGAAAGAAACTGACACTCTCCCTACCTATAGTTTTCTGTCCCTAGAAAAAATGTTTTTTTAAAGCACACTATAGCACAAGGAGAATTCCCTCACTGTCCTTCCCTGTCCCTAGAAACAAGGATTTGCACAGTAAAACACACTGACACTCTCCCTACCTATAGTTTTCTGTCCCTAGAAAAAATGTTTTTTTAAAGCACACTATAGCACAAGGAGAATTTCCCTCACTTTCCTTCTTTGTCCCTAGAAACAAGGATTATCACAGTGAAAGAAACTGACACTCTTCCTACCTATAGTTTTCTGTCCCTAGAAAAATTTTTTTTTAAAGCACACTATAGCACAAGGAGAATTTCCTCACTGTCCTTCCCTGTCCCTAGAAACAAGGATTCGCACAGTAAAACACACTGACACTCTCCCTACCTATAGTTTTCTGTCCCTAGAAAAAATGTTTTTTTAAAGCACACTATAGCACAAGGAGAATTCCCTCACTGTCCTTCCCTGTCCCTAGAAACAAGGATTCGCACAGTAAAACACACTGACACTCTCCCTACCTATAGTTTTCTGTCCCTAGAAAAAATGTTTTTTTAAAGCACACTATAGCACAAGGAGAATTTCCCTCAATTTCCTTTGTCCCTAGAAACAAGGATTATCACAGTGAAAGAAACTGACACTCTTCCTACCTATAGTTTTCTGTCCCTAGAAAAAATGTTTTTTTAAAGCACACTATAGCACAAGGAGAATTCCCTCACTGTCCTTCCCTGTCCCTAGAAACAAGGATTCGCACAGTAAAACACACTGACACTCTCCCTACCTATAGTTTTCTGTCCCAAAAAAAAATGTTTTTTTAAAGCACACTATAGCACAAGGAGAATTCCCTCACTGTCCTTCCCTGTCCCTAGAAACAAGGATTCGCACAGTAAAACACACTGACACTCTCCCTACCTATAGTTTTCTGTCCCTAGAAAAAATGTTTTTTTAAAGCACACTATAGCACAAGGAGAATTTCCCTCACTTTCCTTCTTTGTCCCTAGAAACAAGGATTATCACAGTGAAAGAAACTGACACTCTTCCTACCTATAGTTTTCTGTCCCTAGAAAAAATGTTTTTTTAAAGCACACTATAGCACAAGGAGAATTCCCTCACTGTCCTTCCCTGTCCCTAGAAACAAGGATTCGCACAGTAAAACACACTGACACTCTCCCTACCTATAGTTTTCTGTCCCTAGAAAAAATGCTTTTTTAAAGCACACTATAGCACAAGGAGAATTCCCTCACTGTCCTTCCCTGTCCCTAGAAACAAGGATTATCACAGTGAAAGAAACTGACACTCTCCCTACCTATAGTTTTCTGTCCCTAGAAAAAATGTTTTTTTAAAGCACACTATAGCACAAGGAGAATTTCCCTCACTTTCCTTCTTTGTCCCTAGAAACAAGGATTATCACAGTGAAAGAAACTGACACTCTCCCTACTGTGACAGCAGGAAGGTAAAGTCACCTGGTTGCATCCAGGGGGGTAGATATATTTCGCCCAGATTCAGGCTTTACGCCGACTTATACAACTAGGTGGAGAGTTGTATAAGGCTAGTGGGCTCATGGATGACTCATACCTCTAGGGAGAGTGTGGGGCGTCGTGCAGACAGAGATGAGGAGACCAGCTGAACCTTGTCAGCTCATTTAGGCCTCTATAAGAACTCCCAGCTTCATTAGATGTTAGCTCATGCCTGGAACCAGACCTGTGTGGACTGTCTAGGGAGAGTGAACCCCTGTGCGGTGAGACAAAGCCTGTGTGGCTATTTGCTTGGACATTTAAAACCAGGGACTTAGGGACTAGGACAGCACTAGGCTGATCCCAGTTGTTAGTTAGGAAACCTGTATGTTTAGTCAGAGGTCAAGTTGACCAGGATTTATTTTGTTTATGTTTCTTTTGCTTTGCTGTGTTTTGTCACTGTAAATAGAAAATAAACCGCACCTTTTTGATTTTGAAAACCACAACCTCCGTTTGCTGGGCCTGTTTTTGTGTGGGGAGCCCATCTCGGGGGTCACACACACCCGCTGCCGAGCTAACCCCCTCACAGTTGGTGGAGAACCAGTGGCAGTTTTTTTTTTTAAGCCAGCATGGAGGAGATACTGAAGCAGCTGGCTCTAGCAAATGCCAATCAACAGCAGACAAATGCAGGTTTGCAAAAGAACTTCGCAGCCCAGCAGCAAGCTCATCAACAGAGCCTTGCAGCCCAGCAGCAGACAAACGCAACTTTGCAACAGAGTCTGGAGGCTCAGCAACAAGCCCAGCAGCAATCTGAGGCCCGCTTCATAGACCTGTTGCAGAAGCAAGAGCAGAGACTACAACAACAGATGGAAGCAGTAATGCAGCAACGTCCGCAGACCAGTGAGGAAAGCCGTCCCACTAATACCGCGTCCTTTGGGGTGAGTCGTTTATTGACAAAAATGACTGGAGAGGATGATCCAGAGGTATTTTTGACCACATTTGAAAGGACCGCTGAAAGAGAAAAGTGGCCTGAGGAGCAGTGGGCTGGACTGGTGGCTCCTCTGTTAACTGGTGAATCGCAGAAAGCTTACTATGACCTAGAGCCTAACCAAGCAAAAGACTATGTGATGCTAAAAGCTGAAATATTGGCAAGGCTGGGTGTCACCCAGGCTGTCCGGGCTCAGCGTGTGCATAACTGGACTTTCCAGCTTGGAAAACCCCCCAGGTCTCAAATGTATGATCTCATTCACCTGAGCAGAAAGTGGCTACAGCCAGAGACTTTGTCCGCACCAAAGATTGTGGAACGTGTTGTAATGGATCGGTTTTTGAGAGCTCTTCCTACTGCCATCCAAAAGTGGGTAAGCCATGGAGACCCAGAGACGGCCGATGGTCTTGTGGATCGTGTGGAGAAATACTTGGCTACAGAGAACCTGACGGCCTCTTCCAGAGACACTCGGACTTTCCACCCTAAGACCAGACCATCCCCAGGGGCGGATAAGAGGATTCCAAGGGGTGAGGGTGGAGAGAGTGAGAGGGTGGGAGCTCTACCCCAAGTTTGGCGAGAACAGCCTGGGAAATCAGCGGCTCAAGAGGCCGCAAGAAGGATCGTTTGCTACCGCTGCCGGCAAGCGGGACATATTGCAGCCAATTGCCCGGTTGTGGAGGAACCCATGCAGTGTGACTTTCTGACGGGCAGACGTCAGTCGCTGTGTGCGACAGTCGCATGCACTGCCATTCGAGGAACTGAGAAACATTTATGCAAAATGTGTGTTAATGGTAGAAATGTTGTGGTATTGTTGGATTCAGGTAGCCTTGTGACCCTGATAAAGGCTGAGTTAGTTAAAACAGAGGTCTCTGGGAATAGCAAGGTAGCTGTTATTTGTGTGCATGGGGACACCCGAGAGTATCCAGTGACTACAGTGTGTTTCGAGACCCCCAAAGGTACCCTCTCTCATCCAGTGGGCTTAGTATCTCAGTTACCGCATGACGCCATTGTGGGAAGGGATTTTCCGAAGTTCTGGGAACTGTGGGATGATCCTGAGCCCCCCACTGGTGCCCCTATGTACCAGGAATGTGATAGCCAGAACTCCCCTGAGAGTGGTGAGGACTCTCCGGAATTTCCCTTATCAGTATTGGCAGGGGAGACTCAAGAAACTGGAGAGGAGCCCACCTCCTCAGACGAAAACCTACCGTCTGTGGAGTTTTCTGATCTTGAGGTTCACAGGGAAAACTTTGCCACAGAACAGTTGAAAGACCCCGCCCTAATAAAGGCACGGGAAAACGTAGTGAAAATAGATGGCGAGTTAGTGAACCCAGATAATACCTGCACTTACCCATACTTCAGCGTAGAGAAGGACCTACTGTATCGGGTGGCAAAAAGGGCAGAAGAAACCGTTGAGCAGCTTGTGGTGCCCAAACCTTACAGGAAGTTGGTGTTGGAGTTGGCCCATGGGCACATTCTTGGAGGTCATCTGGGGACAGAGAAAACCCGAGAGAGGGTATTACAGAGATTCTATTGGCCGGGGGTGATGAAGGACATAGAAAATTATTGTTCCTCCTGCCCTGTGTGTCAGAGGTCGGCCCCGATGCCACATTTCCGTAGCCCGCTGGTCCCTCTACCAATCATTGAGGTCCCGTTTGAGAGGATCGCCATGGATTTGGTAGGTCCTATAATCAAGTCCGCTAGGGGGCACCAGTACATATTAGTTATAATGGACTATGCCACCCGTTATCCAGAAGCGATCCCTCTCCGAAATACCTCGGCCAAAACCATAGCCAAAGAGCTATCTCTTGTGTTTAGCCGGGTGGGTATTTGTAAAGAACTGCTTACGGACCAAGGTACACCCTTTATGTCCCGGGTTATGAAGGAGCTGTGTAAATTGTTCAAAGTGACGCAATTACGTACATCTGTGTATCACCCCCAAACCGATGGGCTGGTTGAAAGGTTCAACAAAACCCTAAAACAAATGTTGAAGAAAGTGGTGGATAGAGATGGAAAGGATTGGGACTGTCTACTTCCTTATCTGATGTTTGCTATTAGGGAGGTGCCCCAATCCTCTACGGGATTCTCCCCCTTTGAGTTACTGTATGGGAGACACCCAAGAGGGCTGTTGGATATTGCCAAGGAAACTTGGGAAAGTGAGAGTTCTCCCCACAGGAGTGTGATTGAGCATGTCGCCCTGATGCAAGACCGAATTGCACAGGTAATGCCCATCGTGAAGGAACATTTGGCCCAAGCGCAGTTAGCACAGCAGAGAGTGTACAACCGTGGAGCCAAGACCCGTACCTTTTCCCCGGGGGATAGGATACTGGTACTTGTCCCTACGGTTGAAAGTAAATTCCTTGCCAAATGGCAAGGCCCCTACGAGATAATGGAAAAAGTGAGCGAAGTGAATTACAAGGTCAGACAACCAGGAAGGCGAAAGCCCGAACAGATCTATCACGTTAATCTGTTGAAAGCCTGGAGGGATAGCGAGTCCCTAGTCGCAGACACTTGGTCACCAGCTCAAACTGGTTGCGTGATTCCTGAGGTTGGAATAGCAGCCACCTTGTCACAACCCCAACAACAGGAGGTTAAGGAGTTTGTGCTTCGCAACAAGGAGGTATTCTCTGAGCTGCCGGGACAAACATCTGGGGTAGAGCATGACATCATTACCCCGCCCGGTGAAAGGGTGAAGTTAAAACCCTATCGGATCCCAGAGGCCCGACGGGAGGCAATACGGGAGGAAGTACAGAAAATGCTGAACTTAGGGGTGATAGAGGAGTCCCAAAGTGATTGGTCTAGTCCCATTGTGTTGGTGCCTAAACCGGATGGGAGCTGGCGATTTTGTAACGATTTTCGTCAGTTGAACAAAGTTACAAAATTTGACACCTACCCCATGCCACGTATAGATGAGTTGATCGACCGGCTGGGAACAGCCCGATACATGACGACTCTTGACCTCACAAAAGGGTATTGGCAAATCCCCCTGGCCAAGTCGGCCAAAGAGAAAACCGCATTTGTAACCCCAGACGGGGCGTTCCAATATAAAAGAATGCCGTTCGGGTTACAGAATGCGCCGGCCACATTCCAGCGGAAAATGGACCAGATGCTGAGGCCCCATCGGAAGTATGCTGCGGCTTACCTGGATGACATAATTGTCCATAGCACAGATTGGGCCTCACATCTGCCAAAAGTGCAAGCAGTCCTGGACTCTGTTCGGGAAGCGGGGTTTACGGCTAACCCCAAGAAGTGTACCATTGGGCAGGAGGAGGCCAAATATCTTGGGTACACCATTGGGAGGGGAGTAATAAAACCCCAACTCAACAAAGTCGAGGCCATCCAGAGTTGGCCACGTCCCAACAGCAAGAAGCAGGTACGAGCCTTTCTGGGAATCGCTGGGTATTATCGGCGATTCATTCCCCACTTTGCTTCTAAGGCTGTGCCCCTAACCAACCTGACGAAGGGGAAAGGGTCGGTCATGATTAAATGGACCCCCGAGGCTGAGGCAGCATTCCAATTCTTGAAACAAGCCTTATGTAGCCAGCCAGTGTTGTACTCACCCGACTTCTCTAAAGACTTTGTCGTACAAAGTGATGCGTCAGATGTGGGGTTAGGAGCAGTATTGTCCCAGGTCTGGAACGGGGAAGAGCACCCAGTCATTTACCTCAGCAGGAAGTTGAAGTCCCATGAGGTAAATTACGCCACCGTTGAAAAGGAGTGTTTAGCGGTGAAGTGGGCTCTAGATTCCCTTCGGTACTACCTGCTAGGTAGGCACTTTGACATGGTTACGGATCACGCTCCGTTAAAGTGGATGGCTCAAAACAAGGAAACAAATAGAAGAGTGAATAGGTGGTTCCTGGCCCTCCAGGAATTCAACTTCACAGTAAAGCATCGCCCTGGCGTTCAAATGGGGAATGTGGATGCTTTGTCTCGAGTACATGAATGCCTGATTGCTGGTGTTCCAACCCCGAGGTTAAAACAAGAGGGGTGGGTATGTGACAGCAGGAAGGTAAAGTCACCTGGTTGCATCCAGGGGGGTAGATATATTTCGCCCAGATTCAGGCTTTACGCCGACTTATACAACTAGGTGGAGAGTTGTATAAGGCTAGTGGGCTCATGGATGACTCATACCTCTAGGGAGAGTGTGGGGCGTCGTGCAGACAGAGATGAGGAGACCAGCTGAACCTTGTCAGCTCATTTAGGCCTCTATAAGAACTCCCAGCTTCATTAGATGTTAGCTCATGCCTGGAACCAGACCTGTGTGGACTGTCTAGGGAGAGTGAACCCCTGTGCGGTGAGACAAAGCCTGTGTGGCTATTTGCTTGGACATTTAAAACCAGGGACTTAGGGACTAGGACAGCACTAGGCTGATCCCAGTTGTTAGTTAGGAAACCTGTATGTTTAGTCAGAGGTCAAGTTGACCAGGATTTATTTTGTTTATGTTTCTTTTGCTTTGCTGTGTTTTGTCACTGTAAATAGAAAATAAACCGCACCTTTTTGATTTTGAAAACCACAACCTCCGTTTGCTGGGCCTGTTTTTGTGTGGGGAGCCCATCTCGGGGGTCACACACACCCGCTGCCGAGCTAACCCCCTCACACTACCTATAGTTTTCTGTCCCTAGAAAAAATGTTTTTTTAAAGCACACTATAGCACAAGGAGAATTCCCTCACTGTCCTTCCCTGTCCCTAGAAACAAGGATTCGCACAGTAAAACACACTGACACTCTCCCTACCTATAGTTTTCTGTCCCTAGAAAAAATGTTTTTTTAAAGCACACTATAGCACAAGGAGAATTCCCTCACTGTCCTTCCCTGTCCCTAGAAACAAGGATTCGCACAGTAAAACACACTGACACTCTCCCTACCTATAGTTTTCTGTCCCTAGAAAAAAATGTTTTTTTAAAGCACACTATAGCACAAGGAGAATTCCCTCACTGTCCTTCCCTGTCCCTAGAAACAAGGATTCGCACAGTAAAACACACTGACACTCTCCCTACCTATCCTTCTCTTTCCCTAAACTAAAGGAATCCAGGTTAAGCAAGAAAAAAATAAATGTCACTGTCCCTGCCTATGCTTCTCTTTCCCTGCTCCGGAACACACTACACTAGGCCGCCGTGCTGGCGGCCTTTTATAGTGTGGGGCGTGTACTAAACACCCTCAGCAATAATTGGCCACAGGCATCCTGCCTGTGGCCAATCATTGCTCTCCTCGCTGCCGGCGCTGTGATTGGCCAAGCATGCGGGGTCACAGTGCATGCTTGGCCAATCACAGCGCCTGGATGACACTGCGATGGCGTAGTGCATTGTGGGCCGTTCGCGTCACTCGAATTTGGCGCGAACGGCCCAAATCGTTCGATCTTCGTCGAACGATCGAACAGCCGATGTTCGAGTCGAACGTATGTTCGACTCGAACACGAAGCTCATCCCTAATCTCCAGTGACTGTTCCTCAGAGCATCAATACACAGTTCCATCTTTAAGCTTGTTTGACTCTTTGCCGCTGGCAATAGAGTCCACGCATGCCGGTAAAAGTATTTACTCTCTCCTCTGGGTGGTGGATGCACAATCCCAAATGATTCCTTCAGCAGACATTGGTTAACCTTTATCCATACTGAGTGGATTTCTACTTTCAACTGTTTGCCTGCATAGTTGCTGCCTTGCATTCTCAGTTCCAGTTTTCATACGTGGACTTTTCAATATTTATTTTTAATGGTTGTTTGTAGCACTATGCACTTTATTATTATTATTGGTATATGGTAACATTACCTCATAAATTGAAGCTCACATCAATTTGTATACTTGCACATTGTATTTTCATGCTTGTTTTGCACATTTAATATGGTTTATGTTCATATTTGCATATTGCTATTGTTTTTGCTTGTTTTGCACATGCAAAATGGTTTATGTTCAGCGTTGCACTTTTTACATTTATTAACTGTGGGCAGTAAGGGTTTAGGCTCAATTGTCGTACTCTCACCACCCCTGTCGATCCAGTATCATACCCTTGGGGGTCATTTGTCCCAGCAGTCTCAGTCCTCTGGATCAGATCCTTACTGATGTAGGTACACATGGCAGCGAGTCTTCCCCAGCTCTGGTCCCAAGACACAGCGACTCTTTGTGGCTCAGTCTCTCAGCTCTCTGGGTGCTCAAGAGACAGCAGCAGGTCTGTACACTCTGGTTCCCTTACTACTCTGTCTTCTGTGTAGTGGTCACTCTGAGGGGCACTAACAAGTCCAAATGGCTTCCCCTTGGCAAAAAGACCCTGCTCTCCTGTAATTTGCCCAGGAAAACTCCATGTCTCCCCCTCCTCAGGTGAGGATTTGTAGTACACAGCCCCTTCACATGTATTGCCTTCTAGGGATATTGGGTGCTGTAGTTCCACAAATGTCTACTAGAGATGCAGTATCTAGTGCACTGTTTCAGGTTCATAAACATATTCTGACAGTCCTGACTCCAGAGGAGTGGTTATGTAATATAGGTATTATTTTGAGATTATTATTTATAAAAAAATATTTATTATTTTATGAGCGTTTGATTTTTTAGCACTGTGGTTGTTTTATTAAATTTGAAAGAATATGGGGGAATGGCTTGACAGCCTGTGCTTGGCACCATTTGATATAATGCTAAATAGACAATTATAAGGTCTATAATGATCTATATGTAAAGGCTGGTAAGATTATCTTTGATAGGGTAATATACAGTATACATACTGGTGTTGTGAGTAAGAGATTTATTTATGAATATTATATATGATGATATTGTTTGGATAAACATATGCTCTGCACTGTTGATAAATCTGGAAAGGAGGAATGTTTGTAAACATTTTGCCATTTCTTTAATGAAATTTGTCTAATTAAAACAAAAGAAATGATGAAAATGATTACACCATATCTATTTAGGCACAGATGGGTGTACTGGGTGTACTTACATTTTCACACAACTGAATGAATGAATGAATGACTTGTATAGTGCTACACATGCGAACTGAATCGCCTCTAGGCGCTTTTGCAGCCAGTGTCTGCTTGACTGGTGCGGTCATTTTACCCCATAGGATCTCGACACACTTGGGACACACATCGTACGTCGTACACACATATACTGTATACTGGGCCAATTTGGACAAGATCCAATTAACCTACCAGCATGTCTTTGGAGTGTGTACACATATAGCCCATATACTGTATATGCCTTGTAGGACTGCTGTTAATATAGAACCATTATTTCGCCTATACAGTGGGGAGAACAAGTATTTGATACACTACCGATTTTGTAGGTTTTCCTACTTACAAAGCATGTAGATGTCTGTAATTTTTTCTCATAGGTGCTCTTCAACTGTGAGAGACGGAATCTAAAACAAAAATCCAGAAAATCACATTGTATGATTTTTAAATAATTAATTTGCATTTTATTGCATGACATAAGTATTTGATCACCTACCAACCAGTAAGAATTCCGGCTCTCACAGACCTGTTATTTTTTCTTTAAGAAGCCCTCCTGTTCTCCAATCATTACCTGTATTAACTGCACCTGTTTGAACTTGTTACCTGTATAAAAGACACCTGTCCACACACTCAATCAAACAGACTTCAACCTCTCCACAATGGCCAAGACCAGAGAGCTGTGTAAGGACATCAGGGATAAAATTGTAGACCTGCACAAGGCTGGGATGGGCTACAGGACAATAGGCAAACAGCTTGGTGAGAAGGCAAGAACTGTTGGCGCAATTATTAGAAAATGGAAGAAGTTCAAGATGACGGTCAATTTCCCTCGGTCTGGGGATCCATGCAAGATCTCACCTCGTGGGGCATCAATGATCATGAGGAAGGTGAGGGATCAGCCCAGAACTACACGGCAGGACCTGGTCAATGACCTGAAGAGATCTGGGACCACAGTCTCAAAGAAAACCATTAGTAACACACTACACCGTCATGGATTAAAATCCTGCAGCGCACGCAAGGTCCCCCTGCTCAAGCCAGCGTATGTCCAGGCCCATCTGAAGTTTGCCAATGACCATCTGGATGATCCAGAGGAGGAATGGGAGAAGGTCATTTGTTCTGATGAGACAAAAATAGAGCTTTTTGGTCTAAATTCCACTCGCCGTGTTTGGAGGAAGAAGAAGGATAAGTACAACCCCAAGAACACCATCCCAACCGTGAAGCATGGAGGTGGAAACATCATTCTTTGGGAAGGCTTTTCTGCAAAGGGGACAGGATGACTGCACCGTATTGAGGGGAGGATGGATGGGGCCATGTATCGCGAGATCTTGGCCAACAACCTCCTTCCTTCAGTAAGAGCATTGAAGATGGGTCGTGGCTGGGTCTTCCAGCATGACAATGCCCCAAAACACACAGCTAGGGCAACTAAGGAGTGGCTCCGTAAGAAGCATCTCAAGGTCCTGGAGTGGCCTAGCCAGTCTCCAGACCTGAACCCAATAGAAAATCTTTGGAGGGAGCTGAAAGTCTGTATTGCCCAGCGACAGCCGCCTAAACCTGAAGGATCTGGAGAAGCTCTGTATGGAGGAGTGGCCCAAATCCCTGCTGCAGTGTGTGCAGAACTACAGGAAACGTATGATCTCTGTAAGTGCAAACAAAGGTTTCTGTACCAAATATTAAGTTCTGCTATTCTGATGTATCAAATACTTATGTCATGCAATAAAATGCAAATTAATTACTTAAAAATCATACAATGTGATTTTCTGGATTTTTGTTTAAATTTCGTTTCTCACAGTTGAAGAGAACCTATGATAAAAATGACAGACCTCTACATGCTTTGTAAGGAAAACCTGCAAAATCGGCAGTGTATCAAATACTTGTTCTCCCCACTGTATAAGACTAAAGCCTGGTACACACGATCAGATTGTTGGCCAACCGAGCGTCAGACTTTTGTCAAAAGGGCGTGTGCCTGGATTTTGTCTTGCATACTAACGGCACACAAATGTTGGCCAACAAACACAAACATAGTGACGTACTACGTGGAATTTCAGATCTTGAACTCCACCCTTTGGGCACCTCCTGCTAATGTCATGTTTGGTGAGCATTGATTCCGAGCATGCATGTTTGTACTTTCAACTTTTATATGACGGACTTGTGTACAGACGATACGAAAATCTGACAGACCGCTGTCCGCCGAAAATTTACTAGCCTGCCATCCAACATTTGTTGGCCGATTGGTGGACAACAGTTGTCTGAAGGAGCGTACCAACGGTCAGATTTTAGGCCAACAGTCTGTCATCAGACAATCCCCTGCCAACAATCGGATCGTGTGTACGAGGGCTTTAGAGATTCTTTGATACAGGATGACTAAAATATGTTTATTTAATGTCCCTTGCTATGTACGTGGCCCTTTAACTGCCGACATCGGGGTCGCGCTCGCGACCCCCCAGCCTTCCCCGTGAGTGGGACCGCGGGTCCCGCGGACTCGATCGCCGCAGGGATCCCTGCGATCGTCTCACGGAGGCTCGGAGCGGGGAGAAGTGTGTGTAAACACAACATCTCCCCGCTCCTCTACTGACAATGTCAGCGATCACCGCTCTGTGTAATCAGAGCAGAGATCGGTGACATGTCAGTCATAGCCACGCCCTCCCTCAGTTAGTAACACGCCCCTAGGCACACTTAACCCCTCCAGCTCCCCTAGTGGTTAACCCCTTCACTGTCAGTGTCATTTTCACAGTAACCAATGCATTTTTATTGCACTGTTCGCTGCGAAAATGACAATGGTCCCAAAAATGTGTCAAAAGTGTCCGATGTGTCCGCCATAATGTCGCAGTCACGAAAAAAATCGCTGATCGCCGCCATTACTAGTAAAAAAAATAAAATAATAAAAATGCCTTAAAACTATACCCTATTTTGTAAACGCTATAATTTTTGCGCAAACCAATCAATAAACGCCGATTACGATTTACCAAAAATATGTAGAAGAATACGTATCCGCCTAAACTGAGGAAAACTAATTTTTTTTTATATATTTTTGGGGCATATTTATTATAGCAAAAAGTAAAAAATATGTCATTTTTTTCAAAATTCTCACTCTATTTTTGTTTATAGCGCAAAAAATAAAAACCGCAGAGGTGATCAAATACCACCAAAAGAAAGCTCTATTTGCACGACCGCGTAATTGTCAGTTAAAGCGACGCAGTGCCGAAATGCAAAAAGGGGCCTGGTCATAATGGCCCGTATTGGTCCGGGGCTTAAGTGGTTAATATGAAGGCAGCTTGTTTTATTTACTGTATATTCTCACATAACCTATAGTTGATGATAGTGAAGAATGAATACTTAGTTCTTTAAAGTGGTTGTAAACCCGGAAAAAAGACAAAGCCATAATGAGCTAGTATGACTAGCATACTAGCTCATTATGCATCACTCACCTTAGATCGGGGCCCCCGAAGCCATCCTCGTCTCCCCCTCCAACCGCAGCCATCGCTCCACAGATACCCGGAAGGTTACTTCCGGGTATCGCCGCTCCGGCGCTGTGATTGGCCGAAACGGCGAAGACGTCATTCCGCGCTTGCGTGCTGGAGCCATCAAATCCGGCAAAGACGGATTTGTAAATGGGGATTAACCCTGTGAATTCACCGTTGTCTACGGCGCGCATGCGCCGTAGACATCGTGTATGTCTTTTTTTGCAAATATCTCCTAAACCGTGTAGGTTTAGGAGATATTTCTTGCACCTACAGGTAAGCCTTAATCTAGGCTTACCTGTACGTGCAAGTTGCATAAGTGGGTTTACAACCACTTTAAGATCCTTGTAAAAAACACTTTGTCTTAAATTGCATCAGCACTGTGTAAGATATAGCAATACCAAGGTTATTTTTGAAGTAGACATTATGTTTTCAGTTTAAATTAAGCTCCAATTTACAACATAAAGGTAAGCAATATTTTGGATATGCTTTTATATTGATATTGAACAATAAAATCGATGTTTTAGGCAAATGTAGAACAATTTAGTGGTATGACCAATGACACTCTAAAAGTTCAGTTGTAAAAAAGCTTTTGCGTATAGCGCTAACATATGGGGATGTGGTGTCGTGACTCATTTTAGGTGCAGGTTGCAGTACTATTTTTTCTATACAGTGCATGATGCAGATAAATCAGTTTCCCAGATTAAACAAGTACTTGGCTGATTGTGTGCTCTTAAAAAGTTTATGGCTTATATGCGGTCTGGTTACCAGGACAAAATTACAACACAAATCAACAAAAGTGTGTTATTAAGAGGGGGGAATTATAACTTACTGGTAATCACCATGTTTAAATAATCATAGATATCATTCAAACACCTGGATGGTAGATTGCCCAACTCAAGAAAGGCACTTAAACTTAGACAAATTTAGAAAAGGAAGTTGCAGAATAATAAGTGGGCAGAAGTGTGAAAAGGTTATTGTTCTGATCAAGCATTCGTCTTAAAGAGTTTGGCAAAATGTATATGATTTCTATTTATAGAAAAGATAAAGAATGTGCTAGTTAGAACAAATATGTAAAATGTAGAAACTAATGGCAGATAAGAACCACTTATCCATTTTTTTATTCTAATTTTCCACTGACTTATTAAAAGCTCAGAGTCGAACAAGGCACTTCATTCTGGACTGAACACTTACAGAATACTTGTGATGTGTAAATTCCGGGGGAAAATACACTGTATGAAAATTGATTTTTTTTTAAAATCTGCAACTAATTGGAGGTTTGTTTTAGAGTGAATCATTAAATTTAAATAAATATACACAACATGGTCTAGGTAATCAGCTTATGTCCAGCTGCTAATCAATTGTTCTATGAAAATTACAATTTCAAAGCCATACAAGCTATTTGTCCACTTCAAGAACAACACTACCATCTAAAACCACCATTTTGAAGCTGACATTCCAAACTAACAACTCCTTTGCCGCCCACCCTCCTCTATGACATCTCTTGCTTTGTTCACACTGCTGTGTTATTAACATCATACCTCAGCCCTCTCCTCTCTGGACTAGTATCCTACGTTTGACCCAATATCAGAACACATTGATTTGGCTGGGTAGCTGTAGATGCATGTATTTACACCTGACAATTAGGGATGAGCTTCGTGTTCGAGTCAAACTCATGTTCAACTTGAACATTGTCTGTTTGGCCGTTCGCCAAATTGAATTGCGAACATTATGGGCCGTTCGCGCCAAAGTCGAGTGGCGAGTCACGGTCCATAATTCACTGCGGCATGACCCGTATGCTTTGGCCAATCACAGCGTGGTAAGAACGGAGAGCCGTAATTGGCCAAAGCCAGGGTGGCTTTGGCCAATCATGGCTCAGAGGAGTAGGTACACGCCCCACACTATATAAGGCCGCCGGCTTGGCAGCCTTGTGTAGTGTGTTGGCGTTGGTTAAAGAGAGAGATTACAGAGAGAGAGAGACAGTGTAATTTAAATTGAGTTAGATAGAGCAGGCAGGCGAGTCAGTTAGCTGCAGTTACAGTGTGTAGAGGATATAAATGCATCCTAGGTGTTGTGTATATATATTTATACACTGTATTCAGTTTAGCTAGATCCGTTCCTGTTATTCTCTATACTGTGACAGGCAGGAAGGTGATTGTGCTAGCTGCAGTCAGTGTTTCATTTAGTGTACTTTGCATAGCGTTCACCTAAAGCTTACCTGAATACAGTTAGTGGTGTTCTCATAATAAAACCACAGGCAGGGAGCTGCATTAATTTAATGTAGTGTACTTCTGTCCTTTGCACAGCATTCACTTAAAGGAACCTGAATACAATTTGTGGTGTTCTCATAATAAAACCACAGGCAGAGAGCTGCAAGTATTTTCAGTTAGTGTACTGTGTCCTCTGCACAGTGTTCACCTAAAACTGACTGAAGACAATGGCTGTTTTTCTCATACTAATATCACAGCAGGCAATTGATTTTGATAGCTGCATTATCAGTACAGATATATATATATATATTGTGAGGGGGTTAGCTCGGCAGCGGGTATGTGTGACCCCCGGGATGGGCTCCCCACCCAAAAACAGGCCCAGCAGACGGAGGTTGTGGTTTTCAAAATCAAAAAGGTGCGGTTTATTTTCTATTTACAGTGACAAAAACACAGCAAGGCAAAAAAAACATAAACAAAATAAATCCTGGTCAACTTGACCTCTGACTAAACTTACAGGTTTCCTAACTAACGACTGGGATCAGCCTAGTGCTGTCCTAGTCCCTGGTTTTAAATGTCCAAGCAAAATATAGCCACACAGGCTTTCTCTCACCGCACAGGGGTTCACTCTCCCTAGACAGTCCACACAGGTCTGCTTCCAGGCATGAGCTAACATCTAATGAAGCTGGGATTTCTTATAGAGGCCTAAATGAGCTGACAAGGTTCAGCTGGTCTCATCAACTCCCTGTCTGCACGACGCCCAGCCCTCTCCCTAGAGGTATGAGTCATCCATGAGCCCACTAGCCTTATACAACTCTCCACCTAGTTGTATAAATCGGCGTAAAGCCTGAATCTGGGCGAAATATATCTACCCCCCTGGATGCAACCAGGTGACTTTACCTTCCTGCTGTCACATACCCCCCCCTCTTGTTTTAACCTCGGGGTTGGAACACCAGCAATCAGGCATTCATGTACTCGAGACAAAGCATCCACATTCCCCATTTGAACGCCAGGGCGATGCTTTACTGTGAAGTTGAATTCCTGGAGGGCCAGGAACCACCTATTCACTCTTCTATTTGTTTCCTTGTTTTGAGCCATCCACTTTAACGGAGCGTGATCCGTAACCATGTCAAAGTGCCTACCTAGCAGGTAGTACCGAAGGGAATCTAGAGCCCACTTCACCGCTAAACACTCCTTTTCAACGGTGGCGTAATTTACCTCATGGGATTTCAACTTCCTGCTGAGGTAAATGACTGGGTGCTCTTCCCCGTTCCAGACCTGGGACAATACTGCTCCTAACCCCACATCTGACGCATCACTTTGTACGACAAAGTCTCTAGAGAAGTCGGGTGAGTACAACACTGGCTGGCTACATAAGGCTTGTTTCAAGAACTGGAATGCTGCCTCAGCCTCGGGGGTCCATTTAATCATGACCGACCCTTTCCCCTTCGTCAGGTTGGTTAGGGGCACAGCCTTAGAAGCAAAGTGGGGAATGAATCGCCGATAATACCCAGCGATTCCCAGAAAGGCTCGTACCTGCTTCTTGCTGTTGGGACGTGGCCAACTCTGGATGGCCTCGACTTTGTTGAGTTGGGGTTTTATTACTCCCCTCCCAATGGTGTACCCAAGATATTTGGCCTCCTCCTGCCCAATGGTACACTTCTTGGGGTTAGCCGTAAACCCTGCTTCCCGAACAGAGTCCAGGACTGCTTGCACTTTTGGCAGATGTGAGGCCCAATCTGTGCTATGGACAATTATGTCATCCAGGTAAGCCGCAGCATACTTCCGATGGGGCCTCAGCATCTGGTCCATTTTCCGCTGGAATGTGGCCGGCGCATTCTGTAACCCGAACGGCATTCTTTTATATTGGAACGCCCCATCTGGGGTTACAAATGCGGTTTTCTCTTTGGCCGACTTGGCCAGGGGGATTTGCCAATACCCTTTTGTGAGGTCAAGAGTCGTCATGTATCGGGCTGTTCCCAGCCGGTCGATCAACTCATCTATACGTGGCATGGGGTAGGTGTCAAATTTTGTAACTTTGTTCAACTGACGAAAATCGTTACAAAATCGCCAGCTCCCATCCGGTTTAGGCACCAACACAATGGGACTAGACCAATCACTTTGGGACTCCTCTATCACCCCTAAGTTCAGCATTTTCTGTACTTCCTCCCGTATTGCCTCCCGTCGGGCCTCTGGGATCCGATAGGGTTTTAACTTCACCCTTTCACCGGGTGGGGTAATAATGTCATGCTCTACCCCAGATGTTTGTCCCGGCAGCTCAGAGAATACCTCCTTGTTGCGAAGCACAAACTCCTTAACCTCCTGTTGTTGGGGTTGTGACAAGGTGGCTGCGATTCCAACCTCAGGAATCACGCAACCAGTTTGAGCTGGTGACCAAGTGTCTGCGACTAGGGACTCTCTATCCCTCCAGGCTTTCAACAGATTAACGTGATAGATCTGTTCGGGCTTTCGCCTTCCTGGTTGTCTGACCTTGTAATTCACTTCGCTCACTTTTTCCATTATCTCGTAGGGGCCTTGCCATTTGGCAAGGAATTTACTTTCAACCGTAGGGACAAGTACCAATATCCTATCCCCCGGGGAAAAGGTACGGGTCTTGGCTCCACGGTTGTACACTCTCTGCTGTGCCAACTGCGCTTGGGCCAAATGTTCCTTCACGATGGGCATTACCTGTGCAATTCGATCTTGCATCAGGGCGACATGCTCAATCACACTCCTGTGGGGAGAACTCTCACTTTCCCAAGTTTCCTTGGCAATATCCAACAGCCCTCTTGGGTGTCTCCCATACAGTAACTCAAAGGGGGAGAATCCCGTAGAGGATTGGGGCACCTCCCTAATAGCAAACATCAAATAAGGAAGTAGACAGTCCCAATCCCTTCCATCTCTATCCACCACTTTCTTCAACATTTGTTTTAGGGTTTTGTTGAATCTTTCAACCAGCCCATCGGTTTGGGGGTGATACACAGATGTACGCAATTGCGTCACTTTGAACAATTTACACAGCTCTTTCATAACCCGGGACATAAAGGGTGTACCTTGGTCCGTAAGCAGTTCTTTACAAATACCCACCCGGCTAAAAACAAGAGATAGCTCTTTGGCTATGGTTTTGGCCGAGGTATTTCTGAGAGGGATCGCTTCTGGATAACGGGTGGCATAGTCCATTATAACCAATATGTACTGGTGCCCCCTAGCGGACTTGATTATAGGACCTACCAAATCCATTGCGATTCTCTCAAACGGGACCTCAATGATGGGTAGAGGGACCAGCGGGCTACGGAAATGTGGCATCGGGGCCGACCTCTGACACACAGGGCAGGAGGAACAATAATTTTCTATGTCCTTCATCACCCCAGGCCAATAGAATCTCTGTAATACCCTCTCTCGGGTTTTCTCTGTCCCCAGATGACCTCCAAGAATGTGCCCATGGGCCAACTCCAACACCAACTTCCTGTAAGGTTTGGGCACCACAAGCTGCTCAACGGTTTCTTCTGCCCTTTTTGCCACCCGATACAGTAGGTCCTTCTCTACGCTGAAGTATGGGTAAGTGCCGGTATTATCTGGGTTCACTAACTCGCCATCTATTTTCACTACGTTTTCCCGTGCCTTTATTAGGGCGGGGTCTTTCAACTGTTCTGTGGCAAAGTTTTCCCTGTGAACCTCAAGATCAGAAAACTCCACAGACGGTAGGTTTTCGTCTGAGGAGGTGGGCTCCTCTCCAGTTTCTTGAGTCTCCCCTGCCAATACTGACAAGGGAAATTCCGGAGAGTCCTCACCACTCTCAGGGGAGTTCTGGCTATCACATTCCTGGTACATAGGGGCACCAGTGGGGGGCTCAGGATCATCCCACAGTTCCCAGAACTTCGGAAAATCCCTTCCCACAATGGCGTCATGCGGTAACTGAGATACTAAGCCCACTGGATGAGAGAGGGTACCTTTGGGGGTCTCGAAACACACTGTAGTCACTGGATACTCTCGGGTGTCCCCATGCACACAAATAACGGCTACCTTGCTATTCCCAGAGACCTCTGTTTTAACTAACTCAGCCTTTATCAGGGTCACAAGGCTACCTGAATCCAGCAATACCACAACATTTCTACCATTAATACACATTTTGCATAAATGTTTCTCAGTTCCCCGAATGGCAGTGCATGCGACTGTCGCACACAGCGACTGACGTCTGCCCGTCAGAAAGTCACACTGCATGGGTTCCTCCACAACCGGGCAATTGGCTGCAATATGTCCCGCTTGCCGGCAGCGGTAGCAAACGATCCTTCTTGCCGCCTCTTGAGCCGCTGATTTCCCAGGCTGTTCTCGCCAAACTTGGGGTAGAGCTCCCACCCTCTCACTCTCTCCACCCTCACCCCTTGGAATCCTCTTATCCGCCCCTGGGGATGGTCTGGTCTTAGGGTGGAAAGTCCGAGTATCTCTGGAAGAGGCCGTCAGGTTCTCTGTAGCCAAGTATTTCTCCACACGATCCACAAGACCATCGGCCGTCTCTGGGTCTCCATGGCTTACCCACTTTTGGATGGCAGTAGGAAGAGCTCTCAAAAACCGATCCATTACAACACGTTCCACAATCTTTGGTGCGGACAAAGTCTCTGGCTGTAGCCACTTTCTGCTCAGGTGAATGAGATCATACATTTGAGACCTGGGGGGTTTTCCAAGCTGGAAAGTCCAGTTATGCACACGCTGAGCCCGGACAGCCAGGGTGACACCCAGCCTTGCCAATATTTCAGCTTTTAGCATCACATAGTCTTTTGCTTGGTTAGGCTCTAGGTCATAGTAAGCTTTCTGCGATTCACCAGTTAACAGAGGAGCCACTAGTCCAGCCCACTGCTCCTCAGGCCACTTTTCTCTTTCAGCGGTCCTTTCAAATGTGGTCAAAAATACCTCTGGATCATCCTCTCCAGTCATTTTTGTCAATAAACGACTCACCCCAAAGGACGCGGTATTAGTGGGACGGCTTTCCTCACTGGTCTGCGGACGTTGCTGCATTACTGCTTCCATCTGTTGTTGTAGTCTCTGCTCTTGCTTCTGCAACAGGTCTATGAAGCGGGCCTCAGATTGCTGTTGGGCTTGTTGCTGAGCCTCCAGACTCTGTTGTAAAGTTGCAAGGCTCTGTTGATGAGCTTGCTGCTGGGCTGCAAGGCTCCTTTGCAAACCTGCATTTGTCTGCTGTTGATTGGCATTTGCTAGAGCCAGCTGTTTCAGTATCTCCTCCATGCTGGCTTAAAAAAAAACTGCCACTGGTTCTCCACCAACTGTGAGGGGGTTAGCTCGGCAGCGGGTATGTGTGACCCCCGGGATGGGCTCCCCACCCAAAAACAGGCCCAGCAGACGGAGGTTGTGGTTTTCAAAATCAAAAAGGTGCGGTTTATTTTCTATTTACAGTGACAAAAACACAGCAAGGCAAAAAAAACATAAACAAAATAAATCCTGGTCAACTTGACCTCTGACTAAACTTACAGGTTTCCTAACTAACGACTGGGATCAGCCTAGTGCTGTCCTAGTCCCTGGTTTTAAATGTCCAAGCAAAATATAGCCACACAGGCTTTCTCTCACCGCACAGGGGTTCACTCTCCCTAGACAGTCCACACAGGTCTGCTTCCAGGCATGAGCTAACATCTAATGAAGCTGGGATTTCTTATAGAGGCCTAAATGAGCTGACAAGGTTCAGCTGGTCTCATCAACTCCCTGTCTGCACGACGCCCAGCCCTCTCCCTAGAGGTATGAGTCATCCATGAGCCCACTAGCCTTATACAACTCTCCACCTAGTTGTATAAATCGGCGTAAAGCCTGAATCTGGGCGAAATATATCTACCCCCCTGGATGCAACCAGGTGACTTTACCTTCCTGCTGTCACAATATATACATCCCACCTTTGTGCAGCTACATCTCACTGCAGGCCATTAGTATGTCTGGAAGGCAAACAAGGAGAGGCAGACAGTCACGAGGCAATAAAAGAGGGCAAGCAGGCTCTGTGTCTAGAGGCAACAGTGCTGGTCGTGGACACAGTGCATCCTCATCAGCACGTGGCCGTGGGACATGCCAAAGACTTGGTAGAGTGGAAGACCAAGCCGTCTTCATCCTCCTCATCCTCTCTCACCCAGGCTCAGGGTACTTTGTCTGGCAAAGCAGCTGCCAAAGCGGCCTTTTCCTTCGGCTCAATGGCATCAGTCACTCCTTCCCTAGCCCCACCATGTCCTCCTGAGGAGTCCCCCAAACTGTTTGACCACAGGGTTGGGTACATGCTCCAGGAGGATGCCCAGCGTTTTGAAGGCTCCAATGATGGAACCCAGCTAGAGGAAGGCAGTAACGTGAGCCCAGAGAGAGGGGGTAGTAACGTGAGCCCAGAGAGAGGGGTGCCCAACAAGGACAGCTATCTGGCAGTCATGTTCCCCCAGCTGCAGCATACTGCCAGATTTGCTACAGTGATGAGGAGGGAGGGGATGATGAGGACACTGACTCCACGTTGGTGCCTGATAGGAGAGAGGAGGAGGAGGCACATCTCCAACAAGGCAGGATGCCCTCCAGGGGCCAGCTTAAGGGCAGCACACCGACAGCATCACACCGCAGAGCTCTGCATGTGCAGGGCGCTGCTGTCTCTGTGCGTTATTCCAAAAGTTCTTTGGTGTGGGCCTTTTTTCAGACGTGTGCAGCAGATCGCACCGTTGCCATTTGCAACATATGTCTAAAGTGTATCTCGCGTGGCCAAAACATCAGCCGCTTGGGCACCACGTGCTTGACCAGACATATGTCGACCTGCCATGCAATTCGTAGGCAAGCCTACCTTTAAGACCCACACCAAAGTATAAAGCGGACCTCTCCTTGCTCCTCATCAGCTGGGATCTCCAACCCCACTATACCTTCAGTCCTCTCAGAAACCTGCACTGAGAGGAATGACAGTGTAGAATTAGGTGTGCCACTGCCAAGTACTTGCGGGCAATCTGCTATCGCTACACCAATGTCCGATTGTAGCAGGCAAATTTCCCTGCCCCAGTTGCTACACCGGCGAAAGAAATTCGCTCCCAGCCATCCACATGCCCAGCGGTTGAATGCTAGCTTGGCTAAATTGCTAGCACTGCTGCCTTTTCAGTTGGTAGACTCTGCCCCTTTCCGTGAGTTTGTGGAATGTGCGGTTCCTCAGTGGCAGGTTCCCAAACGCCACTTTTTCTCACGGAAGGCGATTCTGGCTCTCTACCGGCATGTGGAAGGCAATGTCTTGGCCTCGCTGGACAGGGTGGTCAGTGGTAAGGTGCATATTACCGCTGACTCATGGTCCAGCAGGCATGGACAGGGACATTACCTATCTTTCCCGGTGCATTGGGTGACAGCTGGGAAGGATGCAGGACAAGGTGCAGTAGTGTTGGAGGTTGTTCCGCCACCATGCCTCCAAAATGTTACTACTGGTGAATCTGACACAGCACTCTCCTCCACCCCCTCCTCTTCTTCTTCCTCCATGGCCTGTACCTGTGCTTTGTCCTTGAAACCAGTGGTGCTCCATAGGCGTTCAAGGGGCTACGCAAGTACGCGGGCAAAAAGATGCCATGCGGTGCTTGAGCTGGTGTGCTTGGCGGACAGGAGCCACACTGGGGCAGAGATTCTGTCAGCTCTGCAGGGGCAGGCTCAGAGGTGGTTGAGGCCATGCCAACTTAAGCCAGGAAAGGTGGTTTGCGACAATGGCACCAACCTCCTCTCTGCCCTCCGACAGGGACAACTGACCCATGTGCCCTGTTTGGCTCACGTCCTTAACTTGGTGGTGCAGCGGGTCTTGGGCAGGTACCCGGGCTTACAGGAGGTCCTGAAGCAGGCAAGGAAACTCTGTGGGCATTTCCGCCAGTCATATAATGCCAGTGCTTGGCTGGCTGACCTGCAAAAGGATTACAACCTGCCCAAGAACCGCCTAATCTGTGACATGCCCACCAGGTGGAACTCTATGTTGGCCATGCTGCAGCGGCTGCACACGCAGCAGAGGGCCCATCAATGAGTATCTGTTGCAATATGGCACCAGGACAGGGTCAGGGGAGCTTGGATTTTTTTCCCCACGCCAGTGGGCCATGATCAGGGATGCATGCACTGTCCTGGCACCATTTGAGGAGGCCACGGGGATGGTGAGCAGTGACAGTGCATGCATCAGTGACAATGTCCCTCTTGTCCACCTGTTGGAGCACACGCTGCGTGGAATATTGGACAGGGCACTTGAGGCAGAACAGAGGCAGGAAGAGATGGACTTCCTTACCTCTCAAGGCCCCCTTTATCCATACAGTGTTCCTGCTGGCCTGGTTATCACACAGGAAGAGGACGAGGAGGAGGGGGAGGAGGAGGATTGCATGTCAGCATGGAGGTGGAGACTAGCACTCAGCATCAGCAGCAGTCTTCAAGGGATCAATTACAGTCCCAAGACACCCGTGGACTTGTACGTGGCTGGGAGGAGGAGGCTGCGGATCATGTCATCCTCAGTGACCCAGAGGACTCCGCACCAAATGCCTCAGCAAACCTACGCTGCATGGCCTCCCTGATCCTGCAAAGCCTGCGGAAGGATCCTCGCATTTGTGCGATCAAGGAGAGGGATCATTACTGGCTGGCAACCCTCCTTGATCCACGTTACAAGGGTAAGGTTGCGGACCTTATCTTGCCGTCGCAGAGGGAGCAGAGGGTGAAGCATCTTCGGGAGGCCTTGCAGAAAGGTCTGTGCAACGCGTTCCTAGAGACTGGGAGGTTACAAGTTCCTGGTCCTGGACAAAGTGTTGCTGAGGCTTCGGTCAGTCAAAGAAGGAGCGGTGGAGAAGGTGGCCATCTTCTGGTTTACATGGTGCAGGAATACCTAGGGGCAAGATCAGACTTGGACACCTTTCCCATCGAAAATCCTCTGGGTTACTGGGTCTTGAGGATGGATCACTGGCCAGAGCTTGCACAGTATGCAATTGAGCTACTGGCCTGTCCTGCATCCAGCGTTATTTTGGAACGCACATTCAGTGCTGCTGAAGGCTTTGTAACCGATCACAGGGTGCGCCTGTCCACGACTCGGTCAATCGACTGACCTTCATAAAAATGAATCAGTCTTGGATCACCACTAGCTACCAAGCACCTGATGCTGATGCCGAATATTTTTTTTTGAAATGTCAGATCCCTTCAAGACTGCCTATGCTGATGCTTAGTGACTATTCTGTTATGCTATCCTCTTCCTCCTCAATGATCATGCTGATAGCTTGTAAGAACATTTTTGGTTCTGGGCACCGCCACCAGTGGCTAAGGCCCAATTTTTCCGCCCCTGTTTAACAGGGGCGCGTATTTACAATTTTTGATGCAATACTTTGCAGCAGGGCTCATTGCTGCTCTCCAACTACAGTATCTGTGAGGAGTTGCAGTGTTGTGGCGCCAGCACCAGTGCCTAAGGCCCAATTTTTCAGCCCCTGTTTAACAGGGGCGTGTAAATACAATTTTTGATGCAATACTTTGCAGCAGGGCTCATTCCTGCACTCCTAATAGAATATCTGTGAGGGGTTGCAGTTTTGTGGCACCAGCACCAGTGCCTAAGGCCCAATTTTTCTGCCCCTGTTTAACAGGGGTTTGTAATTACAATTTTTGATGCAATACTTTGCAGCAAGGCTCATTGCTGCGCTCCAAGTATAGTATCTGTGAGGGGATGCAGTGTTGTGGCACCAGTGCCTAAGGCCCAATTTTTCTGCCCCTGTTCAACAGGGACATGTAATTACAATTCTTGATCTAATAATTCACAGCAGGGCCCATTCCTGCGCCCACCAAGAGTAACTGAGGGCTTACAGTGTTGTGGCAACACCACCACCACCAAAGGCCCAATTTTTCTGTCCCTGTTCAACAGGGACATGTAATTACAATTCTTGATCTAATAATTCACAGCAGGGCCCATTCCTGTGCCCACCAAGAGTAACTGTGAGGGCTGGTGTTGTGGCACCAGCACCAGTGCCTAAGGCCCAATTTTTCAGCCCCTGTTTAACAGGGGCGTGTATTTACAATTTTTGATGCAATGCTTTGCAGCAGGGCTCATTGCTGCGCTCCAAGTACAGTATCTGTGAGGGGTTGCAATGTTGTGGCACCAGTGCCTAAGGCCTAATTTTTATGCCTCTGTTTAACAGGGGCGTGTAATTACAATTTTTGATGCAATACTTTTCAGCAGGGCTCATTGCTGTGCTCCAAGTACAGTATCTGTGAGGGGTTGCAGTGCTGTGGCACCAGTGCCTAAGGCCCAATTTTTATGCCCCTGTTCAACAGGGGCATGTAATTACAATTCTTGATATAATAATTCACAGCAGGGCCCATTCCTGTGCCCACCAAGAGAAATTGTGAGGACTTGTTGTGTTGTGGCACCAGCACCACCACCAAAGGCCCAATTTTTCCTACCACTCTTCAACAATGGCATGTAATTACAATTCTTGATATAATAGTTCACAGCAGGGCGTTCCAGCGCCCACCAAGAGTAACTGTGAGTATATACGGCAGGCCCCTACTTTCAAACATCCAACTTACAAACAACTCCTACTTGCAAATGGAAGGAGACAACAGGAAGTGAGAGGAAATCTACCCCTAGGAAGGGAAATTCTCTCCTGTAAGAGTTAATATGGGAAAAAGGTGTCTCCTCTCCACTGATGCTTTATCACCAATCCTTGTTTCAATAAAAAAAACACATTTTCAAAAAACATTTGTCATTGGGACGGAAAGTGAGGTGAAATGTTCTGAACAGGTGCACAGACAGCGAAACAAATGTTACAGGGTTGATAACCCTTCCCTATGTTTTCCAAAAAGCTTAAAAATTGATTTTTTTGCTGGAGCTTCACTTTAAAAATGTACCTGTTTCAAATTACAAACAGATTCTACTTAAGAACAATATTTAAAAAGGCCCAAAGAAAAAGGGGAATACTGCGCTAGATAGAAACGTGAATTGGTTGATGAAAATTACACAGTGATAGTGTAAAAAGCTGCCGGTACTGAAAAAATGGATACCAAATTCACATAAAATATATAGAAAAAAAGTACAGCGCTAATTCGATAATGAAAAAGTATCCAAAAAATACTAGTGAAAAATATGAAGTGTATACAAAAGAAATTTTCATTTTATACAAAATATATAATATATTCAAAAACCATCGGTAATATACCTTTAAAGTGAATAAAGTGAATATACCTCTAAGTGAATTATCAATTAAAATAACAGTGAAAAACAATCCATAAATAAAGTGAAAAGAGCTGAGGAATAACTGAAATCCCGCAGCATAAAAAATCTTTAAAAAGTGGTCAAACAGAAAAGTGCCACAAAATGAAAGTGATCAATCCTGAAATGAATGTGAAAGGAAAGAGTATTCTTCATCCACCAGAATGGAGAGACACCAGAAGAATAGTAATATATTCTCCTTACCGCATCAGTATGATCACTCATGCAGTGATCTCTTCAAGCGCAGGGGTTTAGGGTCTCCCTCTAGACCAAAGAAAATAAATGTATCTCCGAAGTAGTATCTGTTCAACTCCCAAAGAAAAAAGGAACCATAGCGTAATACTGCAAGCAAACGTTTATTATCCACACAGTATTGCACTTACAGTTAAGATGAACTTTTCAAGCGTGTCTTATCGTAGGGAACGCAGCGTCTCCTCGAGGCTTCTCCTGCTGATCTTGCTCCGTATCTCAGTAAGTCAGAGCGTGATGACGTAGGACTGCAAGCCATACCTACGCGTTTCGTCATAAAAAGACGTCGTCTGGGATTGGCTGCCTTTTTCACTGTTATTTTAATTGATAATTCACTTAGAGGTATATTCACTTTATTCACTTTAAAGGTATATTACCGATGGTTTTTGAATATATTATATATTTTATATAAAATTTAAATTTCTTTTGTATACACTTCATATTTTTCACTAGTATTTTTTTGGATACTTTTTCATTATCAAATTAGCGCTGTACTTTTTTCTATCTACTTAAGAACAAACCTACAGTCCCTGTCTTGTTTGCACCGCCTGTATACTGCTGTTCAGAGTATATAGGGCCTTTTTTTTAATTTGGGTGCGGGGTTCCCCTTAATATCCATACAAGACCCAAAGGGGCTGGTAGTGTGCTGGGGGGGGTGGGGGGGGTACCCATGCCATTTTTCTCAATGATTTTGATCCACATTGCCGGGACCAGACATTACATTAAAGCCGCAAGCAGTTTTAAATTACTTTTTTTCCTTTAGAATGTAATATTGTGCAGGGACATTTCTAAGCATGGGAAACACGTGCCACTTCACAGGCATACTGTAGACACCCCCAGGTACGATATTTAAAAGGAATATTTCACTTTTTTTTCACTTTAGGCATCATTAAAATCACTGCTCCCGAAAAAACTTCAGTTTTTAAAACTTTTTTTTGCATTGATACATGTCCCCTGGGGCAGGACCCGGGTCCCCAAACCCTTTTTAAGACAATAACTTGCATATTAGCCTTTATAATTAGCACTTTTGATTTCGAAAGTTCGAGTCCATTGTATTTAATAGGGTTCTAAAGTTTGCGTGAACTTTCGGTCCGTTCGCAGGTTCTGGTGCGAACCGAAGTGTGTTCAGCTCATCCCTACTGACAATACTGCAAATATACAGAGTACTAATCCCTACCGCAGAATCTGTCAAGGACTTAGGAGTAAAATACTTTTCTGTACAGAGTACCAATTCTTATGGCAGAATTCATCAAAGACTTGGGAGTAAAATACAGTAAAAAAACAGACAATAAATGCTGTGCTTATGCAAGAGGTTTCTAATGTGTTGTTGTTGCACAGGTATATGGAGAGTTCTACAATCAGAAAAAGCCCATCACAGAAATTAGAAAAAGGATTCTTACCAAAAAGATAGTGTAGGGATGTGATACTTCCTGCACAGCATAGTTAATGGGCAGCATGGAAGTGTTTTTTCCAAAATTTCTCACTGGGAAGGTTAAGCATGATGTTTGTTAAGGTAAGTTAATAGCAAGTATATGTAAGGTTTGTCCACTGCTCAGATTTGATGACAGCTGCAGAAAAGTTCACCTTTAGGCTGGATTCTCACCTATGCAGTTTTAGTGCTTTTTGCATTTTGCAGATTTGCACTACAGTCCATTTAACATGGTTTTCTATGGAACACGTTCTGTAGTGCAAATCTGCAAAATGCAAAAAGCATAAAAAATGCATAGGTGTCAACCCAGCCTTACTAACCACTTTAGAGTATATCTTTATGTGTGGTGCTCCAAAGTTCCTATGTACCAAATTATTAGACTTCAACAATGGGGCCCTTTCCAAATATAGGCTAAGCAAGGACAGTCTGTAAGGGATGCTTACACAGTCCATTTCTACCAATGTAGAAAAGGGTAAAGTAACACTTTACCTGGTGTTCTGAGAGACACCCAGGTCTGTGGCCTCACTCAATGTTTCCCCCCTGTCTTCTGGATTCTCTGTATCATGGGAAGTTTATAGCTTATATGAAACTTCTGTGGAAAAGGATTGCTACACAGCATAAAATGTATCAATTGTTGTTCATTACTGTTGCTGTTGTTCAAGTGAGTACCTGATCTACTAATCAAAACTGTACTCTGCAATAGGTTACCCTACATTGGCTCTGCTTTCTATTTAAATGTAGTGGATGGCCAAAAAGTGAAGACCCTAGTATACATTGTTTGTATCAAAGATTTAAAAAAAAGAGGCATTGGGGTTGATATACTAAAGGCAAACAGTCTGTTCACTTTTCAAGGGACTTTGCCCCAGAGCTTACTAAATATGGTGAGGTTTTACTTCGCAAAAAATACTCTATCAGGCGCAAGGAAAATAAAATAAAAAAACAGCATTCTTGTTTGCCCATGATTGGATGATGGAAGTCAGCAGAGCTTGACCTTTTTCACTGAGCTCTGGGAAAAATGTATATGCAAAATGCAAGTTCCTTGCAATGTGAACAGTCTATTTGATTTTAGTAAATCAACCCCACAATGTCATACAGAGAAAAATAAATGTGCACATACTGCATATACATATACAGGTGGTCCCCTACTTACAAACATCTGACTTACAAACAACTGTTACTTACAAATGGAGTGAGACAACAGAAAGTGAGAGGAAATCTACCCATAGGAAGGGAAATTCTCTCCTGTTATGCCGTGTGCACATGATTGGTTTTACCGATGAAAACAGTCCGATGGACTTTCCTCATCGGACGAACCGATCGTGTATGGGCCCCATCCGTCTTTTTTCCATCGGTGAGAAAAAATAAAACATATTTTAAATTTATCCGATGGGTAAAAAAACAATAGCAAATTCCGATCGTCTGTGTGGTACTCCATCGGACAAAAAACCCACGCATGCTCAGAATCAAGTCAATGCATGCTCAGAAGCATTGAACTTAATTTTTCTCGGCTTGTCGGAGTGTTTTACGTCACGGCGTTTGGGACGGTCGGATTTTTGTCTGATGGTGTGTAGGCAAGACTGATGGAAGTCAGCTTCATCGGATTTCCGATGGAAAAATCCATTGGATTAGAATCCATAGGAAATCCGATTGTGTGTACAGGGCTTAAGAGTTAATATGGGAAAAAGGTGTCTCCTCTCCACTGAAGCTTTATCACCAATCCTTGTTTCCCTAATAACCCCAAATTTTCAAAATCGAATTGTCATTGGGACAAAAAGTGAGGTGAAATGTTCTGAACAGGGGCACAGACAGCAAAACAAATGTTACAGGGGTGATAACCCTTCCCTATGCTATCCAAAAAGCTTAAAAATTGATTTTTTGGGCTGGAGCTACACTTAAAAAATGTACCTGTTCCAAATTACATTAAGAACAAACCTACAGATCCTGTCTTGTGTGTAACCCAGGGACCGCCTGTAACTGTATTCATCACTGAAGACCCACTTAGTACCTTAGTACACAGGATGAAACAGAACGTCTAGGCACTATGCATAAAACGAAACACATTCTCAGAGTCTTTATAAAGAAGAAAAAAGGGTGCATAAAAAATAAACCAAAGCCACTTTGGTTACAATAGTAAATGGTAAGTCTTACTTCTCGTCCAAAAATTGTCCATCACTGTTGGAATAAAGTGCATAACACGGAGCAATCTAAGCCTAGGTAACTGCTGCTGTTGAGTAAGATTCCTCATCCTCAATTCCTTCCAGCTCATATTTTGGGGAATAATACGGGGAGTGTCCAAAGTAGGTAGCCAATCAAATAAAGAAACTTACAGAAAACCCAACCTGTCAAAGTACTAATAATGCTTCATACTGCATAAACTTTTAGTCTTCAGCTTCTCTAGTTACAGTTGGAAGAGTTCTATCTTGATAGCTCTCCTGAGTGACATTTTGCAGCCTAATAAATCTATTAACTACTGAAGTTTACCCCAGAAAAACTTATTGTAGAGTTAACTTGTCTTTCACTGAGATCATTTTAGAAAATGCAGATGAATGATAAACATGGAACCTTGGGGCTTACTGGGATCTTATTTACATGGCCTAAAAGCTCAATAGGCTAGATCGGTTTTGGTTTCAAAACCAGAGTCATTCAAAAACTTTTCAAATATCCCTTAAAGGCTTCAGATCATTGATTGGCATTGTGGCATCAGACTGACCATTAAGCTCACATTCTACTACAGTTTTTGTGTTGTCTAATTTCATGACGTGAGCCTGGACTTTTCCTCCTGTGCATCCAGATATTTAGTAATGATCGAAAAAGTATTTTCTAGAATTTGCCGGTTTTATATCACATCTGTGTCACCATTCTCACAGATTTCTTGACATTTTGAGTTATTTTTTGTAAGCTTTTTCTACTCATTGTATAAAGGATTTGAAATCCCCATTTTTTAGCAGCAACTTTAGATAAGTGTTGAATTATATTCTAGGTCTGCGCCCATGCCTGGTTCAGAAAACTCTGAGGTGTTTTGTTCTCCACAAAAGAAATATAGCTGATTGCAAGGGAGTATGTGAGTTACATACTGTATCTTCTTATTTCACCTGTCACTTTTTTTTTTTTCCATCTGTGTGCCAGCTAAAAAAATGACATTCACTTTCTGTCCTGTGAACACAACAAGGAGTACAATGAAATCTATCCAAAGTGAGTGTTCCCATTGGAAGACATCTCCCCTATTTCTGTTCTGGGTAAAACTCAAAATTTAGCATTTTTTGAGACATTTAGTCCGATTGACAGTGGTCACCAGGAAAAATAGAAAGAATCTCCCTCTTGGGAACACAAACAAAACAAAAAAATTGGCTTTAACCATTTCAGCCCCGGACCATTTGGCTGCCCAAAGACCAGAGCACTTTTCGCGATTCGGCACTCCGTCGCTTTAACTAACAATTGCGCCGTCGTGCGACGTGGCTTCAAAACAAAATTGATGTCCTTTTTTCCCCATAAATAGAGCTTTATTTTGGTGGTATTTGATCAACTCTGCGGTTTTTATTTTTTGCGTTATAAACAAAAAAAGAGTGACAATTTTGAACAAAAAGCTAAATTTTTTAATTTTGCTATAATAAATATCCCTAAAAAATATATAAAAATATTTTTTTTCCCTCAGTTTAGGCCGATACGTATTCTTCTACAGATTTTTGGTAAAAAAAAAAAAAAATCGCAATAAGTGTTTATTGATTGGTTTGCGCAAAAGTTATAGCGTTTACAAAAAAGGGGATAGTTTTATGGCATTTTTATTATTATTTTTTTACTAGTAATGACGGTGATCAGCAATTTTTATCGTGACTGCGACATTATGTCGGACACTTTTGACGGCATTTTGGGACCATTGTCATTTATACAGCGATCAGTGCTATAAAAATGCACTGATTACTGTAAAAATGACACTGGCAGTGAAGGGGTGCTTAAGGGGTTAAGTGTGTCCTAGAGATGTGTTCTAACTGTGGGGGGGGGGGGGTGGGCTACGTGTGACACGACACTGATTACTGCTCCCGATCACAGTAATCAGTGCCCTGTCACTAGGCAGAATGGGGAAATGCTTGTTTACATGGAAAATGAGAAAACCTCTGTTGTTGGGATTTTGGAGGCAATGCAAAAAAAGGGGGGGAGGAAAAACCTCAATTTAAAAATATCTGAATATTTATTTGTAACAAAACCGTATAAAACGGACACATATATAAAATTACAAAATTGTACAAAAAGGCACATATAAACATGGATATTGTACAATAACTACATAAATCTAACATATTACAAATCTTTCAAGAAGCAATACAGTAGCCTGATTGACCGCACCCGCCGGAAGCAGATCAAGAGAGGCTTATCCAACGCGTTTCAAACTGTAATTGTCCTTCATCAGGGATTTCAAATGCATTTGCTTCTAAGAGATCAAATTTCTGTTAAATACAGAAACAATAAGATAAGTTTTCACTTTAATTTCAACCATTATATAAAATGCAATACAAAGGAAACAAACTTACACAAAAAATCATATATAAATTATTCCATCAATGTTCCCATACATGCATCCCAGGTTCCAGAAACTCCAGGGGTAGATTCCCCGATGCCTTCAAAATGCCAGGAAAACCCTCTGTCAGAACACATGTCCATATAAGAAGTACGGACATCTAAATAAATTGGTCCAAAATAGGTGCCTTAAACAAAAAATAATAAATAACATACATAAGTATGGATGTAATTCTGTTGGGGAATAAAATAATTATCCCTAGAGAGAATGTGGTACCTGTAGATGGAAAAATGGAAATCTAGGATTCAGATTCATCAGGCAAGTATAACTCATGTACAGAGACAGGACCAAAGGATGCTTGAGTCCAAAGATATATGTCCTAAAAATAATTAAAGAAAACAATAAAAATTGTATCAATCAAAAGAGAAGAAAAGTTCTTCCCTCTTCTAAATAAAACGTCTCCAAAAGTTTTTGAGTATTACCTGTCAAAAGGATCAGAAATCCCGATAATTATCCAAAAAAGTTTCCATGCAGTAGAGGTCCATACAGAAACATCCTCTGCCTGCCAGCAGAGGGAAAGAATGACACCATATAACTCCTTTGGCGTCCTTTATATCCCTCTGCTATGTCTGATTGGTCCAGACCAGGTCACATGACGCACCTGCTCATAGAGCAGAGCCTCATGTAGCCATGGAAATGCCACGCTTCCCAGGTCAAGCCACGTCAGGCGCCGATCAGATGACGCAACCAAACCAATCAGCGGTGCGTCTGCCATCATTGCATATCAGCAGCAAAACACCAAGGGAGCGCGGCATGAAAAAGCCCACGGCCGCATCATTGAACCGCTATAGCGTCACCCATCATACCCCGCTATGGAAGCAAGGGTATGATAAACGACCCCTCTGCTAAATCAGTCCCCATTCCGATCCGTCCCGCACCGCAGGAAGTGCATAGACGGCCATCTTGAATGTGGGCAAAGTAAAGGGATGCCAGATGGAAAAAATGGTTTAGATGGAAAAGATGGAACTAAATTGCCGTGGGGCAATCAGACATTGAATATTGGCACCAGTTTACCATTGTAAACTCGTGCCCAGGATATAGATCCTTATCCCAGAACAATTGTATATGGACGGGGAGCGGACCAGGGACTAACACCACCGGTGCCGTTTTAAGCCTATGGGAGGAACAAAAAAGTTTCTCCTGCCCAGGAAAAAATGGTGGGGGATAAATTCCATTGGAAAACCCCCTCCCCGGCACCGGATATGCACATGTGAAATTGAAAAAGAAGGAATCCTAGATAGAGAGAAAGAAAACGGCCACCCCAAAACGGAACTCTGGCTTGATCACAAACCAATATGGGACGCATGCATGGGAGCACGTCAAAAAATCAGCCGAAGCATCAAAAAAGATGCCTCCGCAGAAAAAATGATATGGAACATTGAGCACACAGAATATATATGATATAAAAGTCTATATATCTCAAAACCCCACATGTGTGTCAGTGTGTTTTTAGAAAAAATTAGAAAAGTTCTCCTCTATCCATAGACATGGAGAAAAGCTGGAATGTCAGGGCTCATAACTGGGGGTGGGTGGAACATCACGGCAGAATATATCAACCAGGCTAATCAGTCTTCCCCGAACTAAAGCCCTCCAGGAATGGACGAAAGCTTTCAACTTCATTTAAACCTGGGGGCGTAGTTGCCCTAAGGTACCAGATCCAGCGCATTTCCCGCTGGAGCAGGACCTTGTTCCAGTCACCCCCCCTACATGGAATATGAATCCTTTCAACAACTGAAAAAATTACTTTGGGCATTCTATACCTGTGTTTTTTGGCCACATGTCTCCCAAGAGGCAAGTAGAGGTTCCCTATCCTCATGCTATGTATATGTTTTTCCACTCTCTTCCCAAATTCCTGTCTTGTTTTTCCGACGTAAAAACATCCACACTGACAGACCATTAAATAAACCACACCTTGTGTCTTGCAATTGGCAAAGTGCCTAAGTGTGAAGGTCTCCCCATTGGGTAAAGTGAGTGTGGATCCCCCGCCAATGACAGTACATTGAGAGCATGCCCCACAGGGATAGGTCCCAAAGATTTTACATGGGTCCTTTCTTGCCTCTCCCTTGTATTCACTTTTGACTAGCATTCCACCGATAGATTCTGCCTTTTTGAAAGTGATTACTGGTTTTGATGGTACTAGTGTCTTCAGGACTGGGTCCTCAGTAAGGATCGGCCAATATTTGGTTAGAATCTGTCTGATTTTCTTGTGCTCATTAGAGAATTTGAAAATTATTCTTGAAATATTATCTTCTTGAGTTTTTTTCTTTTTCTTTGAAATCTTAAAGACCAGAGTATGTCTTTCCATTCCCTTTACTCTATTGAAAGCTTTCTTTAGTGTGGATCTACTGTAACCTCTCGCTAGTAAACGGTTACTTAATTCATTAGATTCAAGTTGAAAGTCATCATCTGATGTACAATTCCTCCTAATCCGGAGGAACTGGCTGAAAGGTATGGATTCTTTGAGTGTTGTTGGATGGAAACTGGCTGCATGCAACATCGTGTTGCCAGCCGTTTCCTTCCTAAACAGTCTACTTTGGACTTTCCCCTGTATATCTTTCGATATAAGGATATCAAGAAAACTGACTTTCTCAGAGTCATAAGACATGGTAAAAAATAAATTTTGGTTGTTAGTATTCATAAGTTCCAAAAATCTCTTGAGCATGTCTTCAGGCCCATCCCAGATGATGAAGATGTCGTCTATGCAGCGCTGCCACATGAGAATGTGGCAGGCATACATAGACGCATCATCTCCCAGGAGGAAATCCTTCTCCCACTCCCCCAGGTACAGGTTGGCATATGAGGGTGCACAGCACGTCCCCATAGCCACCCCCTGTACCTGGAGGTAGTGGGAGCCCTGAAACAAAAAAATTTTATGCTGTAAAATAAAATCAAGCATCTGTATGATGAATTGATTAAACTTCCAGTCCGTGGTTGGGCGTTGTCGTAGCACTCTTTGGACAGCTAAAATGCCAAGATCGTGTGGTATGCTGTTGTAGAGAGACTCTACATCTACAGTAACCAAGAGCGCTGATGGTGGTATGACAAGACCTTCCAATATTTGCAGAAGATGGATTGTGTCTTTGGTGTACGAAGGGAGATCCATCACATGAGGTCTGAGGTGCTGGTCAATAACTCGGCTAGCACCTTCAGAGATGGAACCATTACCTGATATGATGGGCCTGCCAGGTGGCCTCAACAGGTTTTTGTGCACTTTAGGAAGTGCATACATCGTAGGGGTACGTGGGTGTCTGGTTCGAATAAAGTCCCAGATATCTTGGTTTATGGCACCATCTCTAAAGGATTCATCAACCAATTGATAGAATTCGCTATTCATTCTATCCACCGTGGATGAAGAGATTTTGCGATAACACTTAGGATCCCTAAGTATTTTCATGCACATCTCCTCATAATCTGGGTTGTCCATAAGGACGATGTTACCCCCTTTATCTGAGCCTTTGATCGTAATGTTAACATTGTTCTTAAGAGTTTTTAGGGCATGTTTTTGTTCTGGGTTGAGATTAGAATGTGAAGTGTCTTTTTTTAGGACCTCAATCTCTTTAGATGTTTGTCTTACAAATAGAGCTAAAGCCGGGTTCTGGTTAATTGGTGGGAAATTATGAGATTTCCTTTTAAATTTTTCGGGGGTAAAAGGTGTCTGATTATTTTCCCCATCATCACCCTCCTCTTCCTCCAAATTCTCCCCCCATATCTGACTCAAGGGGGCGTTTTCCTGAAGTAGGAGATTTAGGTCCCTCAAGGCCTTAAAGTCGGCAGCTTTAAGATTAGGTGCTACCTCACTTTCTTGATTCTCTTGTTTAGCATATAAGCTCTTATAAAAAAGCTTACGAGCAAACAGATGAATGTCCTTAACTGTTTCAAAATTATCCGTATTGCTGGTTGGGCAAAAAGAAAGGCCCAATGACAATACTTCATGTTCTAAATCAGATAGCTTGTAAGAGGATAAATTTATGATGTTGAGTTTTCCCCCGGAATTACCTTGGTCACAAAAGGTTCCATGACTAGTTGTGTCATGGGCGAGGGTGGGATTGGATATATTTTGCCCTTCTCTAAAAAATCCTCCACTGAAAGTGATTGGACTCTAGAGATGGCCCCAGATTTGGGTATTGCCCCCAATTCCCTCTGAGAGGCCGTTTTACTTCGAGTGGTAGATCCCTTGGGGTTGTTCTTGTATGAACCCCGACTATGTCCACTCCCTCTTCCATTTTGTGTGGAAAATACCTTAGAATCCGTTGTTGCCTTTTTGTTACATTGTGAGACCTCTCCATCAATTTCATTGGATCTGGGTGAGGGGCCTTTCCTTTTTGTCCCAAACATACGACCTGTATTTGAGGAGACTGAAGAGGAAGAGTTGGATGGGGTATCAGACAAATAATCATTTTGTACATTAGTATCTCCCCCTCGATTTTTATTTTTATTAAATTGATTGTTTTTATATTTTTTCTCTTGATTCCATCTATATGCTCGGCCCTCACTAAACGCATTTTTATCCCTCCAATACTTTTTCTCTTTTTTAATAAGTATTGTTTTACCAAAATTTTCCAAATGTTCTTTAAGGTTTTTTTCCAAATTACTATATTCTTTATGCGTTTTTAAAAGTGAGAGGCGAGCATATAGTGACTCAATTTCTATATCCAAAACAACCAGCTGCTGCTTATATTCCTCCTGTAGTAACATCATCAAATTCATTGAACATTCATTTAACTTGGTTTCCCAGTTGGTCTTAAGGTTTTTACTGATATTTTCCAAAATAGGAAATATCTGAATCCTCAGACCGATAGGATTAATATGTTCTCTAATATACCTATCGAATGAGTTAATATGCCAATATAGGGCAGATTTTTTCTCTAGTGTTTTCCTAAGATTGAAAAATAGGGATGATAAATCTGAGATTGGTTGTTCAGTCCCTTGATAGTTCTTCTGAATCCCAGACATGAGCTCCTCCCATCCATCTCCCTGAAGGTCCCCCATGTTCAATGGTCAGTGATAAAACAAATTTTCAAAACACAAAAGACTTATACTATTATAGCTGTATTTCAAAAATAAATATCAGCTCTCAAAATATGTGCACCACACTCCTGCCAATATTGGATTTCTCCAAGATGGCAGATATATGGGAAAAATAGTGCACCGAGTTAATTATAATTTTAACACAAAAATGGGGTCCATGTATGGGTGCATGGGTATGAAAACGAGGTTTGTGGGTGTATTATCCACCCTGTGAATACGTGAAAAGTGTAACACCTCATGCAACCCAACATGTAATTGCCATCATCCCGAATATATGTGGAAAATGAGAAAACCTCTGTTGTTGGGATTTTGGAGGCAATGCAAAAAAAGGGGGGGGGGGAGGAAAAACCTCAATTTAAAAATATCTGAATATTTATTTGTAACAAAACCGTATAAAACGGACACATATATAAAATTACAAAATTGTACAAAAAGGCACATATAAACATGGATATTGTACAATAACTACATAAATCTAACATATTACAAATCTTTCAAGAAGCAATACAGTAGCCTGATTGACCGCTCCCGCCGGAAGCAGATCAAGAGAGGCTTATCCAACGCGTTTCAAACTGTAATTGTCCTTCATCAGGGACTTCAAATGCATTTGCTTCTAAGAGATCAAATTTCGGTTAAATACAGAAACAATAAGAAATTTGATCTCTTAGAAGCAAATGCATTTGAAATCCCTGATGAAGGACAATTACAGTTTGAAACGCGTTGGATAAGCCTCTCTTGATCTGCTTCCGGCGGGAGCGGTCAATCAGGCTACTGTATTGCTTCTTGAAAGATTTGTAATATGTTAGATTTATGTAGTTATTGTACAATATCCATGTTTATATGTGCCTTTTTGTACAATTTTGTAATTTTATATATGTGTCCGTTTTATACGGTTTTGTTACAAATAAATATTCAGATATTTTTAAATTTAGGTTTTTCCTCCCCCCCCTTTTTTTGCATTGCCTCCAAAATCCCAACAACAGAGGTTTTCTCATTTTCCACATATATTCGGGATGATGGCAATTACATGTTGGGTTGCATGAGGTGTTACACTTTTCACGTATTCATAGGGTGGATAATACACCCACAAACCTCGTTTTCATACCCATGCACCCATACATGGACCCCATTTTTGTGTTAAAATTATAATTAACTCGGTGCACTATTTTTCCCATATATCTGCCATCTTGGAGAAATCCAATATTGGCAGGAGTGTGGTGCACATATTTTGAGAGCTGATATTTATTTTTGAAATACAGCTATAATAGTATAAGTCTTTTGTGTTTTGAAAATTTGTTTTATCACTGACCATTGAACATGGGGGACCTTCAGGGAGATGGATGGGAGGAGCTCATGTCTGGGATTCAGAAGAACTATCAAGGGACTGAACAACCAATCTCAGATTTATCATCCCTATTTTTCAATCTTAGGAAAACACTAGAGAAAAAATCTGCCCTATATTGGCATATTAACTCATTCGATAGGATTAATATGTTCTCTAATATACCTATCGGTCTGAGGATTCAGATATTTCCTATTTTGGAAAATATCAGTAAAAACCTTAAGACCAACTGGGAAACCAAGTTAAATGAATGTTCAATGAATTTGATGATGTTACTACAGGAGGAATATAAGCAGCAGCTGGTTGTTTTGGATATAGAAATTGAGTCACTATATGCTCGCCTCTCACTTTTAAAAACGCATAAAGAATATAGTAATTTGGAAAAAAACCTTAAAGAACATTTGGAAAATTTTGGTAAAACAATACTTATTAAAAAAGAGAAAAAGTATTGGAGGGATAAAAATGCGTTTAGTGAGGGCCGAGCATATAGATGGAATCAAGAGAAAAAATATAAAAACAATCAATTTAATAAAAATAAAAATCGAGGGGGAGATACTAATGTACAAAATGATTATTTGTCTGATACCCCATCCAACTCTTCCTCTTCAGTCTCCTCAAATACAGGTCGTATGTTTGGGACAAAAAGGAAAGGCCCCTCACCCAGATCCAATGAAATTGATGGAGAGGTCTCACAATGTAACAAAAAGGCAACAACGGATTCTAAGGTATTTTCCACACAAAATGGAAGAGGGAGTGGACATAGTCGGGGTTCATACAAGAACAACCCCAAGGGATCTACCACTCGAAGTAAAACGGCCTCTCAGAGGGAATTGGGGGCAATACCCAAATCTGGGGCCATCTCTAGAGTCCAATCACTTTCAGTGGAGGATTTTTTAGAGAAGGGCAAAATATATCCAATCCCACCCTCGCCCATGACACAACTAGTCATGGAACCGTTTGTGACCAAGGTAATTCCGGGGGAAAACGCAACATCATAAATTTATCCTCTTACAAGCTATCTGATTTAGAACATGAAGTATTGTCATTGGGCCTTTCTTTTTGCCCAACCAGCAATACGGATAATTTTGAAACAGTTAAGGACATTCATCTGTTTGCTCGTAAGCTTTTTTATAAGAGCTTATATGCTAAACAAGAGAATCAAGAAAGTGAGGTAGCACCTAATCTTAAAGCTGCCGACTTTAAGGCCTTGAGGGACCTAAATCTCCTACTTCAGGAAAACGCCCCCTTGAGTAAGATATGGGGGGAGAATTTGGAGGAAGAGGAGGGTGATGATGGGGAAAATAATCAGACACCTTTTACCCCCGAAAAATTTAAAAGGAAATCTCATAATTTCCCACCAATTAACCAGAACCCGGCTTTAGCTCTATTTGTAAGACAAACATCTAAAGAGATTGAGGTCCTAAAAAAAGACACTTCACATTCTAATCTCAACCCAGAACAAAAACATGCCCTAAAAACTCTTAAGAACAATGTTAACATTACGATCAAAGGCTCAGATAAAGGGGGTAACATCGTCCTTATGGACAACCCAGATTATGAGGAGATGTGCATGAAAATACTTAGGGATCCTAAGTGTTATCGCAAAATCTCTTCATCCACGGTGGATAGAATGAATAGCGAATTCTATCAATTGGTTGATGAATCCTTTAGAGATGGTGCCATAAACCAAGATATCTGGGACTTTATTCGAACCAGACACCCACGTACCCCTACAATGTATGCACTTCCTAAAGTGCACAAAAACCTGTTGAGGCCACCTGGCAGGCCCATCATATCAGGTAATGGTTCCATCTCTGAAGGTGCTAGCCGAGTTATTGACCAGCACCTCAGACCTCATGTGATGGATCTCCCTTCGTACACCAAAGACACAATCCATCTTCTGCAAATATTGGAAGGTCTTGTCATACCACCATCAGCGCTCTTGGTTACTGTAGATGTAGAGTCTCTCTACAACAGCATACCACACGATCTTGGCATTTTAGCTGTCCAAAGAGTGCTACGACAACGCCCAACCACGGACTGGAAGTTTAATCAATTCATCATACAGATGCTTGATTTTATTTTACAGCATAACATTTTTTTGTTTCAGGGCTCCCACTACCTCCAGGTACAGGGGGTGGCTATGGGGACGTGCTGTGCACCCTCATATGCCAACCTGTACCTGGGGGAGTGGGAGAAGGATTTCCTCCTGGGAGATGATGCGTCTATGTATGCCTGCCACATTCTCATGTGGCAGCGCTGCATAGACGACATCTTCATCATCTGGGATGGGCCTGAAGACATGCTCAAGAGAGTTTTGGAACTTATGAATACTAACAACCAAAATGTATTTTTTACCATGTCTTATGACTCTGAGAAAGTCAGTTTTCTTGATATCCTTATATCGAAAGATATACAGGGGAAAGTCCAAAGTAGACTGTTTAGGAAGGAAACGGCTGGCAACACGATGTTGCATGCAGCCAGTTTCCATCCAACAACACTCAAAGAATCCATACCTTTCAGCCAGTTCCTCCGGATTAGGAGGAATTGTACATCAGATGATGACTTTCAACTAGAATCTAATGAATTAAGTAACCGTTTACTAGCGAGAGGTTACAGTAGATCCACACTAAAGAAAGCTTTCAATAGAGTAAAGGGAATGGAAAGACATACTCTGGTCTTTAAGACTTCAAAGAAAAAGAAAAAAACTCAAGAAGATAATATTTCAAGAATAATTTTCAAATTCTCTAATGAGCACAAGAAAATCAGACAGATTCTAACCAAATATTGGCCGATCCTTACTGAGGACCCAGTCCTGAAGACACTAGTACCATCAAAACCAGTAATCACTTTCAAAAGAAAGGCAAGAAAGGACCCATGTAAAATCTTTGGGACCTATCCCTGTGGGGCATGCTCTCAATGTACTGTCATTGGCGGGGGATCCACACTCACTTTACCCAATGGGGAGACCTTCACACTTAGGCACTTTGCCAATTGCAAGACACAAGGTGTGGTTTATTTAATGGTCTGTCAGTGTGGATGTTTTTACGTCGGAAAAACAAGACAGGAATTTGGGAAGAGAGTGAAAAAACATATACATAGCATGAGGATAGGGAACCTCTACTTGCCTCTTGGGAGACATGTGGCCAAAAAACACAGGTATAGAATGCCCAAAGTAATTTTTTCAGTTGTTGAAAGGATTCATATTCCATGTAGGGGGGGTGACTGGAACAAGGTCCTGCTCCAGCGGGAAATGCGCTGGATCAGGTACCTTAGGGCAACTACGCCCCCAGGTTTAAATGAAGTTGAAAGCTTTCGTCCATTCCTGGAGGGCTTTAGTTCGGGGAAGACTGATTAGCCTGGTTGATATATTCTGGCGTGATGTTCCACCCACCCCCAGTTATGAGCCCTGACATTCCAGCTTTTCTCCATGTCTATGGATAGAGGAGAACTTTTCTAATTTTTTCTAAAAACACACTGACACACATGTGGGGTTTTGAGATATATAGACTTTTATATCATATATATTCTGTGTGCTCAATGTTCCATAACATTTTTTCTGCGGAGGCATCTTTTTTGATGCTTCGGCTGATTTTTTGACGTGCTCCCATGCATGCGTCCCATATTGGTTTGTGATCAAGCCAGAGTTCCGTTTTGGGGTGGCCGTTTTCTTTCTCTCTATCTAGGATTCCTTCTTTTTCAATTTCACATGTGCATATCCGGTGCCGGGGAGGGGGTTTTCCAATGGAATTTATCCCCCACCATTTTTTCCTGGGCAGGAGAAACTTTTTTGTTCCTCCCATAGGCTTAAAACGGCACCGGTGGTGTTAGTCCCTGGTCCGCTCCCCGTCCATATACAATTGTTCTGGGATAAGGATCTATATCCTGGGCACGAGTTTACAATGGTAAACTGGTGCCAATATTCAATGTCTGATTGCCCCACGGCAATTTAGTTCCATCTTTTCCATCTAAATCATTTTTTCCATCTGGCATCCCTTTACTTTGCCCACATTCAAGATGGCCGTCTATGCACTTCCTGCGGTGCGGGACGGATCGGAATGGGGACTGATTTAGCAGAGGGGTCGTTTATCATACCCTTGCTTCCATAGCGGGGTATGATGGGTGACGCTATAGCGGTTCAATGATGCGGCCGTGGGCTTTTTCATGCCGCGCTCCCTTGGTGTTTTGCTGCTGATATGCAATGATGGCAGACGCACCGCTGATTGGTTTGGTTGCGTCATGTGATCGGCGCCTGACGTGGCTTGACCTGGGAAGCGTGGCATTTCCATGGCTACATGAGGCTCTGCTCTATGAGCAGGTGCGTCATGTGACCTGGTCTGGACCAATCAGACATAGCAGAGGGATATAAAGGACGCCAAAGGAGTTATATTGTGTTATTCTTTCCCTCTGCTGGCAGGCAGAGGATGTTTCTGTATGGACCTCTACTGCATGGAAACTTTTTTGGATAATTATCGGGATTTCTGATCCTTTTGACAGGTAATACTCAAAAACTTTTGGAGACGTTTTATTTAGAAGAGGGAAGAACTTTTCTTCTCTTTTGATTGATACAATTTTTATTGTTTTCTTTAATTATTTTTAGGACATATATCTTTGGACTCAAGCATCCTTTGGTCCTGTCTCTGTACATGAGTTATACTTGCCTGATGAATCTGAATCCTAGATTTCCATTTTTCCATCTACAGGTACCACATTCTCTCTCTAGGGATAATTATTTTGTTTCCCCAACAGAATTACATCCATACTTATGTATGTTATTTATTATTTTTTGTTTAAGGCACCTATTTTGGACCAATTTATTTAGATGTCCGTACTTCTTATATGGACATGTGTTCTGACAGAGGGTTTTCCTGGCATTTTGAGGGCATCGGGGAATCTACCCCTGGAGTTTCTGGAACCTGGGATGCATGTATGGGAACATTGATGGAATAATTTATATATGATTTTTTGTGTAAGTTTGTTTCCTTTGTATTGCATTTTATATAATGGTTGAAATTAAAGTGAAAACTTATCTTATTGTTTCTGTATTTAACAGAAATTTGATCTCTTAGAAGCAAATGCATTTGAAATCCCTGATGAAGGACAATTACAGTTTGAAACGCGTTGGATAAGCCTCTCTTGATCTGCTTTCCGGCGGGAGCGGTCAATCAGGCTACTGTATTGCTTCTTGAAAGATTTGTAATATGTTAGATTTATGTAGTTATTGTACAATATCCATGTTTATATGTGCCTTTTTGTACAATTTTGTAATTTTATATATGTGTCCGTTTTATACGGTTTTGTTACAAATAAATATTCAGATATTTTTAAATTGAGGTTTTTCCTCCCCCCCTTTTTTTGCATTGCCTCCAAAATCCCAACAACAGAGGTTTTCTCATTTTCCACATATATTCGGGATGATGGCAATTACATGTTGGGTTGCATGAGGTGTTACACTTTTCATGCTTGTTTACATTAGCATTTCCCCCGTTCTTCCACTCCGTGAGATGATCGCGGGACTCCCAGCGGACATCGAGTCCGCGGGACCCGTGGTCACACTCACGGAGCTCGCGGCGGGCATGCGCCCACAATGCCGCATCTTAAAAGCAACGTATATATACGTTGATATGCCCAGCCGTGCCATTCTGCCGACGTATATCGGCGTGACACGGTCCTTAATGGTTAAATACATGTTAAATGCTGCTCATAAAAGTAACTCTCAGGAATTACTAGTCCTGATCAGTGTTCACTGAATTTAAACATCACAAAATTCTAACATAAGCTGTCAACCAGCGTTCATAAGCATGCTTTCTAAAATGCTGCACATGAGCAAGTAAATACTTTTGCAGGCAGCTCTGTAAGTATAGCAATACTTGTAGAATTAGAAAAAATAAATAAAATAAAAGTTAACTGATTTTCTGATTATTATTTTTCTGATTACGTCTATAAATAAGAATTGAAGAACAAATATAACAGATTTAAGAAAGCTAATAATAATACGGTATGTTCTGGTGTTCTTTTTTTCAGTATAAGCACTCATCATTGTTTTGGTTTTTTCAGTGTGTAATGTACTTTTTCTTAGAAATCTGTCTGGTACCCTTTAAAATGTACAATTTCAAGAGAGTTTTCAAAATCACTACACCCATGTGTTTGTATTTTTCTATCTCCTGCATAGTTATAGGTATTTGTCTAGGCATAGTCCTGTGATCTCAAGACAATCACCAATCTCTATTTTTAATGACATTTCTAGGGGAAAGGATGTAGGCTGTTAGGCAACATGTTTCAAGGATATTACCTCTTTTTCAAGCCTGGGCTTGCTTTGAGGTCGCTGGAGTGGGTCATGTCTGGGCCCTTGTTGCCAGCCACAAGAACTGTATCTCAGGCTTGCCACTGGCCATGCTGTGTGGCTACAGCTGACTGTACTCCACTGGCCTGAGATGCTCTGTTTCTCTGTGAACCTTGTGAACTGCCAATCTGTTTTTAAACAAAATAAATATACATTTATATACATTTTTTATTGCATGAGAGCCATGCATTCTTGTCCTTTTTTTAGAACAGATAGGTCAGTCTATTATCAGGCTAAAAAAAAGTTCTACGCAACTTGACTTGTCAGTGAACATATCCTTAATTTTCTGTTATGTAATCCTGACAGCCCCTTTCTTATAAGACATTTCTTTGAGTATCTATTATCATAAATGAGCCTAGGCAAATAGTCTTACAACCTGACACTTCAGCTCTCATATGGAGAGAATAAAAAAAAAAAATGATGTAATTCATTGCATTCTTATAACAGTTCAGGATTTGAGATTCATTTTATTACAAATTCCCTTTGGTGACTGGTTCCATTTGAATTGAAACTGGCTGTATTAAAATACTAATATAGCATTCTTTTTTTAGAATTAGCTAGTTGTGATATTGTCATTAGTGATGTCGCGAACATAAAATTTTCCGTTCGCGAACGCGAATTTCCGCAAATGTTCGCGAACGGGCTAACCGCCATAGACTTCAATAGGGAGGAGAATTTTAAAACCCACAGGGACTCTTTCTGGCAACAATAGTGATGGAAAAGTTGTTTCAAGGGGACTAACACCTGGACTGTGGCATGCCGGAGGGGGATCCATGGCAAAACTCCCATGGAAAATTACGTAGTTGACGCAGAGTCGGGTTTTAATCCATAAAGGGCATAAATCACCTAACATTCCTAAATTGTTTGGAATAAAGTGCTTTAAAACATCAGGTATGATGTTGTATCGATCAGGTAGTGTAAGGGTTACGCCCGCTTCACAGTGACAGACCAAACTCTGACAGACCAAACTCCCTGTTTAACGTACCGCAAACAACCACAAACAGTCCATTTGCACAACCGCAAGGCTTTAATGATCACCTTAGATGATCACAAAGAAAATTTAATGTTTTTTCTATGCAAAATTATCCAGCCGATCGCTTTTGGTCTGTTCACAATGAAGCAACGACCTTATCATCTGGGGTATGCCAACATTGCCATTGCCAACACACTCATGGAGGTGGTCGCTTCATTGTCATACGCAAGCCCCTTCACCACAACAAGGTAACGATCACGGAGGGGAATTGACACATATATGTGCTTTTTTTGTTGTTTTGTTTTTGCAGCCACAGTGCAGCACCAGAGGCCAGAAAAATTAGGCATGTACACATGCCTGAAAAATTAGGTATTGTTGCAGCCGCTGCTGTAGCAGCGGCCAGAAAAAATTATGTTTTCCAGGCAGAAAGTGCCCTAAAACATTGCGGCTTGAACCCTAGTTGGTGGCGGATAAGTCACGCAAGTCATCCGGCATGCAGAGATAAAATACAGCAGCGTGTGGACCATTTTTAGCCCAAGGCAGCTCATCTCATCAGGCCATTTTTAGTCAAATGTATCGCCCACTGTCAGTCCCTTCGGGATCCATGCCTCATTCATCTTAATAAAGGTGAGGTAATCTAGACTTTTTTGACCTAGGCGACTTCTCTTCTCAGTGACAATACCTCCTGCTGCACTGAAGGTCCTTTCTGAAAGGACACTTGAAGCGGGGCAGGCCAGAAGTTCTATCGCAAATTGGGATAGCTCAGGCCACAGGTCAAGCCTGCACACCCAGTAGTCAAGGGGTTCATCGCTCCTCAGATATCTGCAGTTAAGGCGAGGTAGTCTGCTACCTGTCGGTCGAGTCATTCTCTGAGGGTGGACCCAGAAGGGCTGTGGCGATGCATAGGACTTAAAAAGCTCTGCATGTCCTCCATCAACAACACGTCTGTAAAGCGTCCTGTCCTTGCCAGGGTGTTCGTGGTAGGAGGAGGATTACTTTCACCTCTTCCCCTGTTAGATTCCCGTTGTGCTGTGACATCACCCTTTTACGCTGTGTAAAGCATACTTTAATTTATTTTGGAAATGCGGCATCCTTTCCGACTTCCGGTAATTTGGTAAAATTTCAGGCACTTTCTGCTTATACCGGGGGTCTAGTAGCGTGACCACCCAGTACAGGTCGTTCTCCTTCAGCCTTTTTATACGAGGGTCCCTCAACAGGCACGACAGCATGAAAGACCCCATTTGCACAAGGTTGGATGCCGAGCTACTCATGGCCCGTTCCTCGTCCTCACTGATCTCACTGAAGGTCTGTTCTCCCCCCCAGCCACGTACAACACCACGGGTACCAGATAGGTGACAACGAGCACCCTGGGATGCTGTGGTTGGTCTTCCTCCTCCTCCTCAAAGCCACATTCCTCCTCTGACTCCTCTTCCTCAGACTCCTCTTCCAGCATTGCCGCAGGTCCAGCAGGCGATGCTGATAAGGCTGTTTCTGGTGGTGATGGTAACCACAACTCTTCCTCTTCCTCTTCACGCTCATCTATGGCCTGATCCAGCACTCTTCGCAGGGCACGCTCCAGGAAGAAAACAAATGGGATGATGTCGCTGATGGTGCCTTCAGTGCGACTGACTAGGTTTGTCACCTCCTCAAAAGGACGCATGAGCCTACAGGCATTGCGCATGAGCGTCCAGTAACGTGGCAAATAAATTCCCAGCTGCGCAGAGGCTGTCCTAGCACCCCGGTCATACAAATACTCGTTGGTGGCTTTTTCTTGTTGGAGCAGGCGGTCAAACATTAGGAGTGTTGAATTCCAACGTGTCGGGCTGTCGCAAATCAAGCGCCTCACTGGCATGTTGTTTCGCCGCTGGATATCTGAAAAGTGCGCCATGGCCGTGTAGGAACGCCTGAAATGGCCACACACCTTCCTGGCCTGCTTGAGGACATCCTGTAAGTCTGGGTACCTATGCACAAAGCGTTGTACAATCAGATTCAACACATGTGCCATGCACGGCTCATTGTGTCAACTTGCCCAAATTCAATGCCGCCAACAAATTGCTTCCGTTGTCACACACCACTTTGCTGATCTCCAGTTGGTGCGGAGTCAGCCACTGATCCACCTGTGCATTCAGGGCGGACAGGAGTGCTGGTCCGGTGTGACTCTCTGCTTTCAGGCAAGTCAACCCCAAGACGGCGTGACACTGTCGTATCCGGAATGTGGAATAGCCCCTGGGGAGCTGGGGGGGGGTGCAGTTGATGTGGAGCAAGACGCAGCAGCAGAAGAGGACTCAGCCGAGGAGGTTATCGAAGAGGATGGAGTAGGAGGAGTAGAGGAGGTGGCAGCAGGCCTGCCTGCAGTTGTGGCGGTGTCACCACCAACTCCTCTGCAGAGCCACGCATTACATGCTTGGCAGCCGTCAGCAGATTTACCCAATGCGCTGTGTAGGTGATATACCTGCCCTGACCATGCTTTGCAGACCAGGTATCAGTGGTCAGATGGACCCTTGCCCCAACACTGTGTGTCAGACATGCCATGACTTCCTTTTGCACAATAGAGTACAGGTTGGGGATTGCCTTTTGTGAAAATAAATTTCGGCCGGGTACCTTCCACTGCGGTGTCCCAATAGCTACAAATTTTTTGAAGGCCTCAGACTCCACCAGCTTGTATGGTAAAAGCTGGCGGGCTAAGAGTTCCGATAAGCCAGCTGTCAGACGCCGGGCAAGGGGGTGACTCTGTGACATTGGCTTCTTACGTTAAACATGTCCTTGACAGACACCTGACTGTGGGCAGATGAGCAGGAACTGCTCAAGGCGCGAGACGGAGTGGTGGATGGTTGAGAGGGGGTAAGGAGGACAGCAGTGGTTGATGTGGCTGAAGATGCTGGACCAGGAGGAGGATGGTGGCTTGTGTGCTGCTTGTACTCGTCATCATGTGTTGATCCCATAGGCGTTTGTGATGTGCGATCATGTGCCTTCGCAAAGCAGTTGTACCTAGGTGGGTGTTAGATTTCCCACGACTCAGTTTCTTTTGGCACAGGTTGCAAATGGCATCGCTGTTATCAGAGGCAGACACACAAAAAAAAATGCCACACTGCTGAGCTTTGCAATGACGGCATTCTGGTGGTGGCAACAGCATGCGTTGATTGGCGTGCTGTCTGGCTGACCCCGGGTGCCGATACATGCTGTCTGACTGTGCCACTAGCTCCTTGCGACGACCTCCCCCTGCTTCCAACTTGTCTCCTCCTCCTCTCTGTCTCCCCATCTGAACTTTCCCCCTGTTCTTCTTCTCTTCGAGCGGGCACCCACGTGACATCCACGGACACATCGTCATCATCAAACGCTTCACTTGTATCTGACAACTCAGCAAAGGAAGCAGCAGCGGGTACAACATCATCACACCGTACGTCCATGTGTGTAATGCTGCCTGACTGAGACATATTCCTTTTATCTACATCCTCTGGCAATAATGGTTGCGCATCACTCATTTCTTCCAACTCATGTGTAAATAACTCCTCTGACAAATAAAGTGAAGCAGCTGTAATGCTAGTGTTGGTGGTTGCGGCAGGCGGGCGAGTGGTAACTTGAGAGGTGCCCGAAGCTGAGCTGGAGGAGGATGGTGCGCCAAGGTTCCAAGCGGAAGCTGTAGAAGATTGGGTGTCCTGTGTTAGCCAGTCAACTATGTCCTCAGAACTTTTCGAGTTCAGGGTACGTGGCCTCTGAACACTGGGCATTATTCTAGGGCCAAAGGGAATCACAGAACCACGACCACGACGGCCCCTGCGGGGTGGCCTGCCTCTGCCTGTAATTTTTTTTTAGATTAGTTTAGTTGTACTATGCGTGCAAGCTACTGTGACACCAGATATGAGTGGCACTGTGCACTGGCAGAAGTTGGCAGAGTAGACGCTGTAGGCCTGACACACACGCTGGCAGGCAACTGACTGCTATTCTATTGCAGTCAAAATTGTTGTTTTTTTTTAAATGTAATCTACTGTGCCACCAGATATATGAGTGGTGCCACTGGGCAAGTGGGCACAGTATATGCTGTGAGCCTGTCACACACACGCTGGCAGGCAACTGCAATTAGATTACAGAGAGAAAAAAAAAGCAGACTGATGTATGTACTAGCCCTAAAAAGGGCTTTTTGGGGTGCTGTCAGGACGCTGTCCTTACAGCAGAGATCAGATGAGTCTTTCAGGACTGGAGTTGACACTGAATACACTGGCCTAGCTATAGATTTCCCTATTAAATAAGCAGCAGCTACACTGTCCCTCCTCTCACTAGTAATCTACTGTGCCACCAGATATATGAGTGGTGCCACTGGGCAAGTGGGCACAGTATACGCTGTGAGCCTGTCACACACACGCTGGCAGGCAACTGCAATTAGATTACAGAGAAAGAAAAAAAAAAGGCAGACTGATGTATGTACTAGCCCTAAAAAGGGCTTTTTGGGGTGCTGTCAGGACGCTGTCCTTACAGCAGAGATCAGATGAGTCTTTCAGGACTGGAGTGGACACTGAATACACTGGCCTAGCTATAGATTTCCCTATTAAATCAGCAGCAGCTACACTGTCCCTCCTCTCACTAAGACTGCAGCTTCAGAATGAATCTAAAATGGATGCTGTCCAGGAGGTGGGAGGGTCTGGGAGGGAGGGTGGGTATGCTGCTGATTGGCTGGAATGTGTCTGCTGACTGTGAGGTACAGGGTCAAAGTTTGCTCAATGATGACGAACCAAACATCGCATATGATCGCCCGCCGCGGCGAATGCGAACAAGCTATGTTTGCCGGGAACTATTCGCCGGCGAATAGTTCGGGACATCTCTAATTGTCATATTCAGCCTCTGACTTCACACAATACATATGTAGCGGGGTCTCTAAATTTAGGTGGGGTACACCTGGGTGGTAGTGTGGTCCAGGTGTGTAAAGTATGGGAGTAATTGGACCATTTGTAGTCGTGGAGGATTGGGCGGTGTAATAATCTCCTTGGCCTGTGGGTGGCAGGTGCCCGCAGGCTCGAGGTAGATTTGCCGCCAACAGTGCTGTCCTTTTTGTCCCTTCTTGGAGATGGTACGGCGAGGGCGGGGAACCTGCCGTGGCGTCATTGGAGGGGATTAAATGGGGAGACGCCCTAGTCACGAGGTCTTGCTCTTCTGGAGGTCTTTCATCACGCGCCCAGGCACCTTAGGCCTGGGTGTGGGCGGTTCTGGATTCTGGCTCAGGCACCCTAGGCCTGACCGGAATGGAGTTGGAGTCCATCCCAGGCACCTTCAGCCTGGGGTGAGGTACTGAACCAGGAGGCCTGGGGCCCAGTGACTTTGACTGGGTCCCGCGAGGGTGGAGAAGTCCGAGGGTCCCTGAAGTGGATGGGGCTCGTGTCTGAGGTGAGGAGGCCGGGGAGGTTACCCATTCGGAGAGTCTGGAGCAGCATCAACCCAGTGACGGATGGGCCTCTGGTAACTCTCTTGAAGGGACATCTTCCCCTGACAGGGGCCACAACGCAGCGAAGGTACTCCTATCTACGTTCTCTTGAGTCACTGGTAGAGACTCTAAAGTTCTAAGTTCTCTCTAGCCAAAGCTATAGTAACCGCTGGTGAGATCAGTGGTTTAGCTGACAATCTGGATAGTTAGTGCCTCGACCTGCTCATCCCCCTGTATCAAACTGTTATCGAGTCTAAACCAGTTGGCTACTGAAGCACTGTTTATTGTGAGTTATGCAATAAAACAAGAGTTGGACTGTGATCGGTGTGTGGAACTCTGGTTAATGGGAGCAAAGGGAAGTGTTGGCACAGCAGGACTTAATCCTTTACAGAAACACACAGGCCCGAGGAAATATCTGGTACTGGCCTTCACCTCACCCACAGCTATGGGGAGGACATGGGCCGTGGCGCATCTCACCCTGTCGTGTGTGATACCCCTAGACAAAAGAGATGGGGTGAGGCCGCTACACGTGGGGGCTCGTGAGTCCGGGATGATGTGTGTTTTGACTTTGGAAGTAAGAATGGCTGTGTCTGGACTTTGCTGCCCTGGAGGAGTTCCGAGCAGGTCGGCCATGTGATCGGCCAAAGTGCATCCCTGCTCAATGTCGTGGAAATGACCCTAAAACGGGAAAGGCCCATGCGGAGGAGCGAGAAGAGGGAGAGGTCCAGCCATGTGACGTACTACATGTGGGGGCTTTTACTGCACTGCGCCATGAGGCACCCCGTGACTATACAGTTCGTGGGCGGAGTTTGATGGAAGCCCGCGAAAACGTGCAGGTCGTGGGAGGAGTCTGGCCATGTGGAGGAACTCACCTGGAGACTTTGGCACGTGGTCAGTGCGTGATGGAGCAGCAGACAGTCGGGATGGCCTCAAGCTCCCCATGGATTCCGGTTCCCTACCCCACGAAGATGACTACCTTTGCTGCTCCCCTTACAGACACGGGGAAAAGACTCAGGCCCCGAGGACAGTTGGCTCTGTACACCTGCAGAGACACGGAGGCCCTCGGCGTGATCTGTCCTGGATGTTCGGGACTGGTGGTCCACCTGAAGCCATTCGGGCGTTGCGAGGCATGCAAAGAGTTCTTGTTCGAGGTGGAGCCCTCCACAGTAAGGCCCCGGGCCCTTCGCCTCAACAGCCTCCCAGGTACCGCTACTCCGAAAGGGGAGATCCAGGCCTTTGCGGAGGTTCCCGTACGCACTGACCGGGGCAATGTGACTGCCCAATCAGAGACTGAGAAAGAAAAATCCGAGGATGCTGCTTCGGTCACCACAGATTCTCTGCTCCCACCTCCGAAGAGGAAAGTCGGCCTGGTGCAGGCCTCCTATGGTCGTGGAAGAGCTTCACCCCATCGCTTGCCTGGCCTGGATGGATCCGGTTGGAAGAGTCCTGGACATCCCAGTTCTACAAAAGGTCAAGGTGAGCCAGGGGCTGGGACTGTGGTGGTGGTTGGAGGTGTTGGGGGTCCACAGTCGGTGGAGCCCGCTAGGGAGGGTAGTTCCACGTCTACTAGAGACTACCTTCCCGTGGAGATGTATGACACCTCCGACCTAGAGTCACTGTCGGACTGTGGAGATGACGGTGAGATCGATGAACTGTTTCACCAGAAGGGCTGGGACAAACGCCCATTACCTATGCTACGTGCACCCCAAGATTCGCCTATGTCCATAGGAGATAACACGCCCCGGGCGGAAGCTCCGGAGTCTACGAGGAAGCCTAGTCCTCCAGTTGCTCTTCCACAGTCCACAGCATCACCCGTTTTGTTGGCGGGGAAACAGCGAGCATCACTACGGGCACCGAGAGAAAAGCCATCAGAAGTAGTGAAAGTACCTCGGCACCCGGAGGCCATTGTTCAACCAGGAGAAGGTGAGCGGGCCACAATGCCTCCCTTGGTCCGATTGCAACGACTTTTTTCTCAGAGGGTCGCTCACGAGTACGGATGGGAATATCCTTATTTGCCCAGGGACTTACTGTTTGAAGTTGAAGTTCTGCGACAGCGGTGGTACGATGAGTTCGTTTGGGAGAAACTTAAAGTGCCTCATGCCCGGCGATACTTGTCTTGTTCGCCACCTGTATCGAAAAAGTTTAGAGACTGCAGAGCAGACTGGATGTGGGGCTGCCATATCCACGCAGACAAGGTGCGCATCTGCAGGAAAGATGGAGAGGACGCTGACTATTCGATTGAGGTTTTCGATAAACATCTGAAGCCCTTGTTTATGCCTGACCAGAAGTTTTACTTGTGAGAAGAGACTCACTTGTTTTTTTTTCTCTGTAGCAACTTTCTGGAAGTGTTCTTGCCGGAGCATCGAACTGTACCCTAGTTTTTTTATTTGGTTTTTTTTTTGTTTTTACTCTTTGGAGGAATGAGAGCTGTTTGTTTGTTCTCTCTTCTTTCACAAATTAAAGACAGAGACTCTGGGGGTAGAATCAGAGTAAGGACGCAGGAAGACTGAAGATTTCACCAAGTGTCATCACCGTGGCATCGTCACCAGGTGGTGGTGTTGCGCAACGGCTGTTGTTTGTACATTTGCATCACTTTACTTATTGGGGCGAATGGGTCTCTCGACTGATAGACCCATTCATTCCAAATTAACACAGAATGTCAGGATGTGGCTTTTCTTGTGTGTTGTTTTTTTTCCCTTCTGCAGGAGATTCACCTGTCAAGACTACTGAGTATGGGGTGGTTCTTAGACAGTAAAGGGAGGGATTGTATATGTGTGCATGCTTAGAGGGTTTTATAAAAAAAAGTTTGTTGTTTTATGTACCCCTTCCCTTTGAGCAGGTCTTGGCATGGTTAAGGTTCAAATTTTTAGGGATAGCCTCTGGGGTCAGGCTTATGTCACCACTCCATGGGAGGCATGGGTTTGCACCAGACGCTGGGGACCAGCGTCAAATCACAGGGGGAGTATGTAGCGGGGTCTCTAAATTTAGGTGGGGTACACCTGGGTGGTAGTGTGGTCCAGGTGTGTAAAGTATGGGAGTAATTGGACCATTTGTAGTCGTGGAGGATTGGGCGGTGTAATAATCTCCTTGGCCTGTGGGTGGCAGGTGTCCGCAGGCTCGAGGTAGATTTGCCGCCAACAGTGCTGTCCTTTTTGTCCCTTCTCGGAGATGGTACGGCGAGGGCGGGGAACCTGCCGTGGCGTCATTGGAGGGGATAAAAGGGGGAGACGCCCTAGTCACAAGGTCTTGCTCTTCTGGAGGTCTTTCATCACGCGCCCAGGCACCTTAGGCCTGGGTGTGGGCGGTTCTGGATTCCGGCTCAGGCGCCCTAGGCCTGACCGGAATGGAGTTGGAGTCCATCCCAGGCACCTTCAGCCTGGGGTGAGGTACTGAACCAGGAGGCCTGGGGCCCAGTGACTTCGACTGGGTCCCGCGAGGGTGGAGAAGTCCGAGGGTCCCTGAAGTGGATGGGGCCCGTGTCTGAGGTGAGGAGGCCGGGGAGGTTACCCATTCGGAGAGTCTGGAGCAGCATCAACCCAGTGATGGATGGGCCTCTGGTAACTCTCTTGGAGGGACATCTTCCCCTGACAGGGGCCACAACGCAGCAAAGGTACTTCTATCTACGTTCTCTTGAGTCGCTGGTAGAGACTCTAAAGTTCTAAGTTCTCTCTAGCCAAAGCTATAGTAACCGCTGGTGGTTTAGCTGACAATCTGGATAGTGCCTCGACCTGCTCATCCCCCTGTATCAAACTGTTATCGAGTCTCAAGCAGTTGGCTACTGAAGCACTGTTTATTGTGAGTTATGCAATAAAACAAGAGTTGGACTGTGATCGGTGTGTGGAACTCTGGTTAATGGGAGCAAAGGGAAGTGTTGGCACAGCAGGACTTAATCCTTTACAGAAACACACAGGCCCGAGGAAATATCTGGTACTGGCCTTCACCTCACCCACAGCTATGGGGAGGACATGGGCCGTGGCGCATCTCACCCTGTCGTGTGTGATACCCCTAGACAAAAGAGATGGGGTGAGGCCGCTACACATAATTACCAACTTGAAACAAGAATGCAAATAGGAAGTAATGACTACCATCTGTACTGGAATAGGAATATAACAGCAGTGGAACTAGTCACCTTTCAAACAAGTTGGCAGTGGCAGCATGTGTATTTCTATCATGGAAGGTCCATTTTTAAATTACATTTGCAATATTTATTTTATCCGACTACTGTCTACTTTACAGGGAGCACCGAGTCTCTAAAGTACAGATGTGCTTAATCTAAACTTGGTAAAAATCAAGTAGACACATAAAAGTGCATGTATCTACTGTATGGGCAGCACAGTGGTTGTAGTTAGCATTTCTGTAAGGAGTACTAGAGTCGTCGGTTTGGATCCCAACCACGGCCCTACCTTCATAGAGTGTGCATGTACTCCCTGTGCCGGCATGGGTTTCCTCGGGGTACTCCGGTTTTCTTCTACACTCCAAAAACATGCTGGTAGGTTAATTGGATCCTGTCTAAATTGCCCGTAGTATGTTTATGTATGACTGTAAGCTAGGGACCTTAGATTGTAAGCGCCTTGAGGGAACAGACTGATGTACAGTGGAACCTCGGATTGCAAGTAACGCGGTTAAAGAGCGTTTCGCAATACGAGCACTGTTTTTTAAAAAAAATCATGACTCGGATTCAGTGTGCCATTGAAGTCAATGCGGAACTAATTTTTTTCGTTTCCATTGATTTCTATGGGGAAACTTGCTTTGATATGCGAGTGCTTTGCATTACGAGCATTCTCCTGGAACGGATTATGCTCATAATCCAAGGTTCCACTGTAAATGTAGGATATATATGTAAAAGTGCTGTGTAAATTGACAGCACTAAGTACCTGTAATAAAATAAATAAATAAATAACAATATATTCAGCTTCCAGAGTTCCCTAGGAGGGCCAAAATCTGGGAAGCTCAAGTAGTATAATCTCAACTTCAGCTACCAAAGTGACCAATAGTGAGAAAGGAAGAGGGTCAGTCATAGGTTGAATTTCTGAGCTTAAGTCAAGATTAGCATAGCTCAGGGCGCAGGTTTTGGAGATTCCAGGAATTGCGAAAGCTATGTAATGGTACATGCAAGCATTTCAGGAGTCTGCATGTCATTGTTGCTAGGGCATCACCATCTATAGGTTACAGCTGTAATAAACCCAAAACCCAAAATGTAATATAGTGCAGCTTATCAGTCATTAGATGTGGTGGCTGTATTCGTTTTATTTTTTATTTTTTTTATCTGTGTTTTCACCTGGTGATCTGGCCAGTAACACGCCTACTGTATTAGAGTGCCCCCACTTTGGATGAAGATGCAACAGAGACACCTTTGGACAGCGGCATTGTCAATATGGGGAGGTAGTGTTGAATGTACTAGCAGATTTAGATATACTAACAATTTGAAGCATAAATGAATATAAGCTGATCATTGCACATCTGCATCTACATCTGCAGGACAGCTTGTTCTGTTGAAAAACAACAGACTTACTGGCTAGATCACCGTGTGAAAATGAAGGAAAGAAAGCATAAAAAGAAAACTGATGCATCCATCACATCTAAGCACTGGTAAGCTGCAATACAATAAATGTTTGCTTTTGGGTGTATTACCATTTTAGGTACATCTGTACTTTAGATCATAGTTTAGTCATGTCATCTGAAGGGGACATGCTAATAGAACTTCAAAATTACGGCTATCGGATAAATGAAATTAGGTGGCAGGGTTCCTTTTGTTAAAACATGAGTCTGAATCATTTTGTGGTAGAAGTGGCAACATCAGGTATAGAAAATCTTTAGCAGTAATTAAACTGTAAATTAATTTACATTTAATTTTGTCTGTGTGATACACTACATATCAGCATGTTATCTTTACCACTGTGTATAAAAGAAGTGATTCCTACCAGGATGCTTTAAGTATACAAATGAACACTATGAATGGCTACTGTTGTGTGTTAGAAACAACCACTAGGTGGAGGCAGAACACTGCTAGACTCATCCTACCAATAATCAGTAATGAAATGAGTACTGACATTAAGCACATTTAAAGTATTTCAAGTTCTAAATGTGAAAAATTATGTTTACAGAGGAAAGAACTAATATAGTTAGGAAAAAGATTAAACATATAATAAAGTAATAACTATTTGTATCTAATCTTACCACATAGCATTGCCCTAATGTAATTGCAGAAAAGCAGTAACCATTTCTGTGACAAAAATCAACTGTTTTGGAGTTCCTCACGAGTCTAGGGCTAGGTTCACATATCACATTGTACATGTGCGGCAGGTGTAGGGCAGCCCATTCATTTTAATGGGATGCCCTACACGCGAGATACACATAAAAGTTGTCCCTGACCTTTTTCGAAATCGTGTCGCACCTAACTGCATGGTGCTGCAGCACTATACAAGTTGGCACGTGTGAAAATGTGGTCGTTAGCAGATGTGGGGGATTCCATGAAAAATTAATGGCATCGCTGCTTGTCTACTAAAGGGCAGTACATTTCTGTGCGTGTCAGGAAATCAAATGTTCCTGATTCGCACAAGGTGTGAACCAGTGGCTGCTGGTGGGTTTTTTTGGGGGGGGGGCGGGAAACAACCCCCCCAGATCGGTCGGCACCCCACTGTTAGTCAGTCGGTTGGGTCACCCACACTACCCCCCCCCCCCGGCAGGCATTGTCGGTTGGTCATCCAGCCCCGCCCTTACCCCATCTAGGTTGCGGACGGGTGACAATAGCTTGCGACTTCCATTGGGTCTTCTCCTCCTCTGCATCACTGGTTCCGAAGTGTGTCTCCTCCCTCCTCTTTCTAGGCATCCAGTCTGATCACCTGTTCTTTCAGCCAATCGGGTGATGGGTCTCAGGACCCGCTTCCTGCTTGACTATTATTACACACCTAGGTAGAACCAAATTCACAGTGCTCTCCACCCCGAGTCCACCCTATTTTGAATAGGCCAACCCTATTTTGAGTAGGCTATTTTGAAGCCTATTACAGCCTTTGGTTCTAATCACATGCTTAAAAAATTCACCCCCCCCCCTATTGGAATCCATGCATCCTGCATGGGGGCCAGATGCATGAATAGGGGGGCGGTGCCCAATGCGCCCTTAGTGGACGGGCCAACCCTGGTGTGAACCTAGCCTTTGAGCTCATTTAAAAACACAGTGGGCACCATAACGTGTATTACAAAGACACACTGGGGTTGATTTACTAAAGGCAAATCCACTTTGCACTACAAGTTGGAAGTGCAGTTGCTGTAGATCTGAGGGGAAGAGCTGAAATGAGAGAAGCTCTGCTGGTTTTATCATCCAATCATGTACAAACAAAAATGCTGTTTTTTATTTTCCTTGCATGTCCCCCTCAGATCTACAGCGACTGCACTTTAAAGTGCACTCGCAGTGCACTTGTAGTACAATGTGGATTTGCCTTTAGTAAATTACCCCCCACTGTGGGAGATTTACTAAAACTGGTGCACCCAGAATCTGGTACAGCTGTGCATAGTAACCGATCAGCTTCCAGGTTTGTCAAATCACTGGCTATTGCCGTCAACGGCACCGTCCGAATCGGTGCAACACTGACTTTGCGACACCGCACCGATTCCCAAAAGTAGTTCCTGTACTACTTTTTTCAACTTTGTGGAGATTTAAATAGACATCTGTGCATGCACCCGCACAGATGTCTGTCAAATCGCCCCCGAAGTCCAACTGCTTTGCCGGTTTGAAATTGTGCGGGTTCAGCTGAATGTGAACCTGAGCTTATTGTCAAAGCTTAAGTGAACAAGCTGAACTTAGAAGCGGATTGGTTACTATGCACAGCTGCATCAGATTCTGGGTGGTCCCGTTTTATTAAATCTCCCCTACTGTATATGTTTGTTTTGCTACTTTGCCATTCATTGTCAATGGCATCCCAAAGCACATCTACAGTGTGTTGCAACCCACCTGCATTATAGCGGGCCACAACACAATGCTAATGTTTTATGTTGCATTGTGGTGTGCTACATTTTGAAAAATTGTGCATTGAAGTGTGTTAACCGCCCATTCAAAATATCACAGGTGAGGTTTATGAGGTCATCTTATGCCAGTTTTAGAAGCTTTAATAAAAGTTTTCTTAGGTTATATTTATAAACTGCACCAAATTGTTTCACTAGAAACTACAGTAACGTTTTTGTGGAACCAAGCTTTTATTTTAAAGACGTTACAACCCTAAAAAAAAAAAAAAAAAGAAGAGGAAAAGAGAGATCCTGTTCCTTTAAAGCAGGTTAAACAGCAAAGTGCTTGTGCTGTCTAATCTGTCACTTTCTATGCTGTAAAAAAAACCTGGTTGATCCTGCCTGTTCTAGGCTTCAGTACCACCTTTTTCCTAGACAAAACCAGAAAGAGTTCCTTGCAAGAGAAGGCCACAAGCTCAGACACCCACTCACTCACAGGCTTACTTTTTGTTTATACATTTTTATTTATTTATATTTATCATTTTTATTATTTCCTCAAAAGGCTGTCCCTACCCTGGTCAGCTATAATTAAACAAATTACAGGTGATCATATCTATGGATTACTGGGTGTCAGGGATGTTCCATAGCTTGCAAGTGGTCCAATATGCGCTTGAGGTACTAGCCTACCCTGCTACACATGGTCTGCACGTGTCAAATCAGATAGGACCTTCAGAATGGTGGGGGGAGGGGGGGATATTTGTGACTGAGAAGCTGACTTTTAATTAAATTATTCAGACCTGGATGATAGAGGACTGCCAAACATTTATTTTATATACATTTGACTAAAAAAAGACCAAACACTTTTTGGGTACATGGGGATACGAAAGGGGGCTAGGGTGCACCTGGAGTGAGGGTGTTCAGTGCTTTGGATGTATCAAAAGATCCAGTAAAAAAGATGCTGGGGAAAAAAGGCAGCTCTTAAATGGACTGTCAGCTACAATATGTTGTAGAAAGAAGTTGGCGCTTGCACCAGTCACAGTGTAGGTCCACCGATCTAATAGGTACTTAACAGTTTCCCGACCGCCGCATGCCTATATACGTCAGCAGAGTGGCACAGGCAGGCAAATGGGCTTACCTGTACGTTCCTTTAAATTTGCCGCCTATCGGGCACGCGTGCGCCCGCCGCGCGCCTCAGGAATGTGCCCGCTGGTCTCGTGAACTCGATGTTCACTTAGAGTGGCACCTGTGTGCTTTTTTCTCAGCTACAATATGTTGTGATATGCTGTAATGACAAAACGTTAAAGTTTTAATCTGGAAAAAGGGGAAAAGACCCAAGTAATAGAAAACTATTTTGCAATTGACAATTGAGGAACTTCTATCACTCAATTGTTACGGACAGATTTTTGTCCTTAAAGGGTTTTAGGGAGTACAAACTGTTCACACAGGCATGGTACATAAGAACATGCACTGCAGTTCAAAGCATGCATAGTTTGTTAAAGTGGATGTAAACTCAGCCCCTAAAATCTCATATGAGTTTTAACATAATATTATCACTTAGTAATCCTATTTTTATTTTGGCTGTTTGCTTTCATGAATATAGCAGCTAGTGATTTTTATATGAAGATCTTTGTTTGGGTACTTTGTGTTTTGGGGTGACAACACCCTCCCCTGTCTCCCACAATCTCCTGCTTGTAAATCTGGTCTTCCAAACAAAACTATAACCTAAAGCTGCTGTGCAAACCCTGCTAGAAGGAACTCCATCCCATTGCAGGGGAATATTCTTATAGGATTTTGAGTGCCCCACTATCACAGAAGGGAGTGGTGAGGCACCAAAATATCATCAATGCCTCTTGAAAGCATTGGAAACTGGGGTTGCGGTAGGCATTTTTCCTTTTTTTTTGTTTACCAAAAGATACATTTTTTTATTGCTTTTGCAGGTACTATGACTTTAAGAGGTGGGGACATTTTTATCAAAGTGGACCTTCCATTTTCATGGAAGGTCCATTTAAATAAAAGGCCTGTGAAAAAACAATTGTAACCAGCAACAATGCAACAATTAGGAAAACAGCCCCGTGGAAAAACACATGTAGCCTGTTATCACTGGGGTGCATGTGGACAGGAACAGGCAATAAAGAGGCTTTAGGACATCAGCAATAAGATGTAAAAAAGGATTAAAGAAGGTAAAAACCCTTCCTTTACCTAACCCCAAATTCCCCAAGGGTTTACATTTACTTTAAGGCTTTCAAGTCCTACACTAATCTTTCCCTAGGCACTCAATCTGCAAAAGTCCCTATGCTTTCCCTAGGACAGTTAAAGCACACTGTCAATATAGCTGCTAGGAACATACCCTTTTATAGTGAGGGGAATAGCTTATTCTAATGGTCCCCCTTCAAAGCCAGCTGACTTAAAGTGATACTAAAGTTGCAACACCCAGGGAGTCCGTGCGTGTCCACGTTTAGGGGTAAGAGTATCCATTTCTTTCCCCTTTTCCCGGTGTTGGAGTCACGTCCCTGAGTGTTGCAGCTTTCTGAACAAATGCTTACATTTATATGAACTTGAAGCTTTTGGATTTTGGAAAATGGGGACAATGCACTGAATTGATTTTTATATATTATCTCTCCTTGCTTCCATTTCATACATTGGGCACCTTCATTGGACTTTGTTATTATTTTATTTATATATATTGTTTTATATACATGGGTCATTATGCACATGTGATGATATTTTTGAATTTGGACTAGTGTGTTCATACCTAGGTCTATTCATTTAGGCCTTCCGTGGCCGTACACCTTCACATATTACTATATGCCCAGATTCATATACCGGTATGTTTTTGGGCCTTTTCAATTTATTTTGTGTTTTTTTAGGCGCTGCATTTTTTGTACGTTTCACCATATAATATTTTTGTACTGTATATTCAAATAAATAAAAAACTGCTATATTCTGAACCTCATTTTGTCTGGTTTACAACAGTGAGGTCTTCTGGTCAATCTTAACCAAAATGTGTCACAGACCTGGGCAATTCGAGCATATGATGAAAACATGCATTGGTTTGCAAAATTCGATAGTGTGACTTGAGATTATGCATGGTGCCAACATCCCAATATTAATAGAGAAAGAAAATAAAACAATGGGTGGAGGGTAACGGCACCATATATTATATCCAACTGACCTCAGCATCAAAAAGAAGGGGAACACTCCAGTGGCATGGCCAGCCACACAAGGAAGGACAGCAGAAGTGGCCATGCCCCAGGTGAGGCCCCTTAAATATGAGAAAGCCCCTTAGAGAAGGTCCAGCAGGAGCCAAGCAACAATAAAGTTGCAGCCTGCCAGTGTACATATCCCCAGTGCACAAATTATCTCCTGAAACACAGGATGAATGCCTGCTAGAGGATTCTATGCCGTGCATGCATGCCATGAAGCCCCAGACGAAATTGCCATGGTGATGTCACATGAGTGCGCAGCAGCATGGGTCAGCCATCTTGGAACATAAATGATCCGGAACTGGTCAGAATTGCAAAGGGTGGGGTCCTAGGTCCAAAACCCACATTATCCCAAATTATTAATTACCTCAATTGATAGCATTGGAAAAGTTGACAAACAACTTGAATATCACAGTGAATCTGGCTGATAAGGGAGGAGGGGGGTGGTGGGGGTACAGTTATGATGGATAATTTACAAATTTGAATTGATGTGCAAGAGAATCTTGAGCAAAATTCAAATTGTTCTGCTTTAAAAACAAGTTTTATAAATGACTGGGCTTTTGAGCAGAGGACTATTTCTAAAAATGTTTGGAAATTTGTCTGTACCAAATTTCCATAAATTACAGGTCTGTATGCCCTACCAAAGTTGCACAAGAAATTGTTAGATCCCCCTGGTAGGCCTATCATAAAGGGTCAGGGATCGACTTCTGAGAACTTAAGTCAATTGACCTATTCCATTGTATGACCATATGTAATCGACCTTACCTCTTATTAAGGGTACAATCAATTTTCTCAGGTTTATTGATGAATTGATTATTCCACAAGGAGTTTTGTAATGCCGCGTACACACGATCGGATTTTCCGTCGGAAAAACCTTGCATGGCCGAAAACTAGGGGGGGCACATGCCCCGGGTGCCAACTTGAGGGGGTGCCAAATTGTGTGCAGTGCTGACACTAGCTGGGATTTGTAAGGTTGGATCTGGCTCGACTGAACATGCTGAGCCACTGAGCTACATTCACAGCTACATTCACACCATTGTCTGCTCTGTGAGCCCGCACTGCCTGCTACCTTGCTGCCTTGAGGTCAGACCTGGACAGGAGGAAAGGGGGGGGTGGCATTTGCTAGAACCAATTGGCTGTACTTTCTTCCTGCAGCCGGCTTTCAGGGGCTGCAGGAGAAAAATACAGCTGATGGCGATCAGTTCTAGCAAATGCCACCCCCTCCTCTCCTCTCTTTCTGCTGCCTAGGCCCCCCATGTCTTTTCCCCCTGTCATTGTAGCAAAGTGTCATTTCTTCAGTGTTGTCACATGAAAAGATTATAATAAAATATTTACAAAAATGTGAGGGGCGTACTCACTTTTGTGAGATACTGTATACTGATTAGTAATAACTGAAGCATAGTAAACTGTGTTGTTTACTATGGTTCAGTTTGTGAATGAACGTGAAGGTTCTCAGCACAGAACACTTCCAATTTATTTAGCTGAGGCTTCAGAGAAAATAATTGAAGAACCTGTGTCCTTAATCCATTTCTCTGTCTTAAAAGTGAGACAACAGGGGTTTAGACCCTTGATGTTTCACAAAATCCTCCCAATGGGCTCCAAAAAATAGTAAAAAAATAAAAACTACTGACACCATCCACTGCTCTACTAACACCGTCCTCTGCCCTACTGACCAAATCCACTGCTCTAGTGACTGACACAATCCACTGCCTTACTGACAGCAACCTCTGCCCTACTGACACCATCCACTGCTCTGCTGGCACCATCCACTGCCCTACTGACACCATCCACTGCCCTACTGACACCATCCACTGCTCTACTGACACCATCCACTGATCTACTAACACCATCCACTGCCCTGCTGACACCAAATTCTCCCCTATTGACCTCTTCAACTGCTATACTGATACAGTCCACTGCCCTACCGACACCAACCTCTCCCCTACTGACACCAACCTCTGTCAAATTGACACTGTCCACAAACACCATCCACTACCCAATGGACACTGTCCACACTATCCACTACCATGCTGACACTGTCAACACACTGTCCACTGATCTAATAAATTACACTGTCAATTTATAAGGTAGACCAAGTTCATATTTTTACAGTGACATTTGTTTTAGTAATCATAGTATATTTTATGGGCCCCTTCAACTTTTAACACAATTTTGTACGCTATGCATGCCACATTGCTGCTCTCGTTGGGGCACCCAAAGGTGTCTCAGATATTTTACAATCCTATAGTGTATGCTACTAAAAAAATAAAAATTGGTATGTGCCATTAAAGTGTTCAGAATTGGCTTGAAGAAAAGGTGGTAACCCTAGCCACCACACCAGAAGAAAACAGCAGCGCTTTATGTGGAGATTTCAAGCCTCACCCCCACAGTTGATTGAGAGGGGCGCTGCGGAGAAGGAAGAAGAGCACACAGAAGCAGGCCATAATAAAAACTAGCTTCTTGGTTCACTTCTTATTTACTGGTGGCCCCTGTCCTAATCTTCTACAGAAGTGACTCTTGAAATCTCTATTACCAAAACTGTTATTATTATTACCATCCTATGGCTTATCTACATATTTATTGCGCTTCCCTCGCTGGGCAGAGGGTTGGGAGTATATGGATGGAGAACTTCTCCAGGGGGTGGGTGGGCACCAAACTGAGTCTTTGCCCCAAGTGAAAGAATGCCTAGTTGAATGGCACTGGGCATGGGTAGCCCCCCCCTCTTGACCACTCTCTGGTATTTTGGGGGTGGGGGATCTTGGTGCAGTATCTGTGGCGGATGGTGGCCGGGGCTTTTTCCCGCTGGCCTGGGTATAGATAGTGGATTTCGACCCTGTCCCCTTCCCTCTGCAGGTCTGGCTAGTTATGGCTGTCTGAAATGCAACTTTGTAATCCAAGATTGCTGCCCCATGCAGGCGCTGTGCATGTGCATGGCGTCACTGTGGCCATTTTGTCTGGGGTTTCATAGCATGTATGCATGGTGGGGGATCTGCTAGTGGGCACTCTTTCCATGTTCTGGGAGATTATTTGTGCACTAGGGACAGGTGCACCGATCAAGGTTCTGTCATATTTAAGGGAGCTCTCTTGTGGAATGGCTGCTGCAGTCGTCCATAGAAACACACAGCTTGGCTCGACCCCACCCCTGCTACCCCCTCATAGGATTTTATTGACAGCAGCAGGAGCCAATGGCTCCCACTACTGCTTCTGTGCCCTGTGAGAAGAGGAAGAATGGAGAGAGACAATGCAGATGAAAACAGTGCTGGATTGAGAGAGGACTTGGGTAAGTGTTTAGGGAGGTTGAGGGGAGATACAACTACTGGGACATGTTTTTACCTTTATGCAGGGAATGCATTAAGGCAAAACATGTATTGACTTTAGTACCACTTTTTTATTATTACCCTGTATACTCTAAATCACCTAGAACTTGTATGTTATTCTTATTGTTGCCTTCTGCTTTTATTCATTATCCTATTTTTCTCTCACTCTTGAATTATTTAATGGTAAATACTCAAACTATGCAAGTGAACTCACTATATTGACTAGAGATCCTGTTTGCATTTGTTTTTTGTCACATTCTTCCATGCATTGTCAAGAAATACCAATAACGGTTCTTCATTTTAAAACACCACAATACTTTAATGTCTGTAATTAAATATACAGTACATATCAGATGGCATAAATAAACGTAGAAAAGAATCCAAGCAATTTTCATGATGTCTCTCGTGACATTTTACATTAGCTTGTGTGCTGTATTTTATTTTTGTCTGGAAGGACAAAAAGCCACAAATCAATAGAACAATAGAGAGAAATAATTGTTCCGCAGGAGGCTTCGGTTACCACACGTAGAAAATGACTGTTTAGCAGTTATCTTGGCAAAGTTGGCTGCTATAAATAAAACATGAGTAGCAAAGTTCTAACTGAAAGAGAGATAAAATATTTATCTCGTGCAACACTAAATGGGTTTAAATGGGTTCAATTGGCATAAGGCAAAGGCGAACCAAATGGTTCAAAACATTGCAATGGCAAAACTACATCAACAAACCCATCTAATAGAATGGTATACAACTACTTACTTTATACATGTAGCCACCTTGTATTTCAGGGGTGTCTAGTATATTTACCTTTCCTGGGTAGCAGTTTTCCTGGCACAATTTGTAGTTTCTCATTTGGCTTCTCCCCTGTGTTTGAGTTTGCTGCAGTACCACCCTGCCACCACTAGATGTCACTGGCACTTAGGGCGCCATAGTTATGGCATGATAGGAAATATTATGCTATTGAGCCTTTATGTCCCCTCTGAAAAATATAGAAAAACCCGCGCCAAAAACTACTAATAAAACATTTAAATAAGAATAATATAAAAAAAGCTGCTCCTCCAAAAATCAGTGATGTGCTGAGAATGAGTGAAAATATATAACAAGTGAGGGCGCTAAATAAGAATCTCAATATGTGAAATCCTAGATAAATACACTAGAAAATTATTAATACACCCGCCTATAGAATATTTGAATATATAATGTGTACCAAACCATATAAATGTGAGATTAAGGAACTCAATCCTACCAATCAAATCAGTTCAAATAATTATCCACACTCAGGGTGCCAAAAACTGTGACCAAAATAAAATTAATTCAATAAAAGTAATTTCTACAATAAAGAAAATGTGCCAACAGTCCAAATGTAAACACAAATATCCCAAAGCAATGATGAATAGTCTATTTCAAAAAAACTTTGCATTGATTGTAAATCCTCCAAGTGCTTGATATTTGTGTAAGATGGGAAGCAGCTCTCATTGTCTGAACACTGTTTGTTTACAATTAAATATTTAACTGTCATTCTGCTGTTTGGCCACAAGATGCCGTTGGTTTTTCCTGACACAGATAACGGGCTGTAGCCATGGAGACGCTGTACACAAATCAGTGCTGTGACACACAGGAAAGAAAGTGAGAGGAGAACTGTAGTATAACGGGCTGTTTTGGACAGAGATTCAAGAAAGAGAGAGAAAGTGTGTAGCGAGCAGGCAGCCATTTTGATAAGGAGTTTGTTCTGAGGACTGTGTGCAGAGAATCCTACAACATCCAGGTGTGGAAACAGAACTGCAGCTGAGTGAAGTTACTTGTGTCTAAGATCCTGATCCTGTCCAGAGGAACGAGGAATTGCTTGCAGGAAGATGGATGAGACCTGAGGAACAAAACAATATACACTGCAGGACCATATACTTGTTAGAGAGACATTTTGTTCCGGTCAGAGTCACCAGCGGATGCAGAGCAGACCCGGGTCGATAAGATCGTGCATGCACCCCATTACTTTGTTGGCGCCTAGAGACCGAGACCAGGCCTGTAGATAGTTAGTAGGGTCTCTGTTTGTGTCAGGCCACAAGTGTTGCTACTGTTCACTACAGGGACTCCATAACCTAAAGTGATACTTCACAATTGGAGAGCTGATGAACTTTCTACAAACTCAAGATAGACTGGCGTTGTGCTCAGGAGGAACACGCAGACGCATGATACAACACCAGTTAAGGGGGGGGGGGAAATACGGTAGAGCTTTGTAAGTTTGTAAACTGTTGTGCTGCACCGCAGGCTAGCCCGCACCACACACCCATACAGTTATTCTTGTGTTGTTTTTAGGGTATTAACAGGTAAGGTGTGGCGGTTTGGTTGTGCCCACCAGTAGGCAAATTACTCCTGCATCCTACGTAGGGCGCCGCACTGTGCACCATAAGGGTCTCAGCCTTCGGGCTGGGTGTCTGTAAATATATTGTATGTTCCCAGAATTGGCGGTTGGGTTCAATACCCCGTCTAAGTAAAATTCAGTTTTAACAAGAAATGGTGGCGGAGTGGTTTTCCTTGTTCGTGACTTCGCTGTATCCTGGGGAGCCCACCCCGGTACACATTCTACATTTGCTCATGTGATAAATCAAAATCAAATCTTGTGATTAAAAGATCCACTTTCACCGCATTGGATATCACCCGATAGTGCTATGGATAAAGATGGCAGCTTACCCCAAAGCGTTGACCCTTTTAACTAAAAAAGAGGTCAAATGCGCTTTCTGCAAGTATAAACTTGCTAAGTAGTATAGGAGATGATGTCAGCTGAACAGCGATGCTGGACTCTTAGGTATGGATAACTCCGGTGGTGTATTATGCAAAATTAGAAGAGAGAAGCCAAAAATTGTGTAATCCTATTTATTACATGTATCTGTATAAAAAGCCAAAAACTCGCTTACTGTAAAAGTGCCCCGAACCCGGCACTGAGGCTGAAAAGGTGTGAATCAATGGATGGATGTCCCAGACACATAGGGACTGGCGTGTGTTCCACCTCCGAGAACAGACAACCAGCGGGACAGGAAGTGACGTCAGTTGCGTGACCTGTAATGCGCCTCTACAGGTCACGCAACTGACGTCACTTCCTGTCCCTTTTCAGCCTCAGTGCCGGGTTCGGGACATCTAGGATTTCACATATTGAGATTCTTATTTAGCGCCCTCACTTGTTATATATTTATGTCCCCTCTGACTATCACTAGTACTTCCTGCCAGTGGCCCATACTTGGGGAGGCAATAATGGCTTGGGGAGTGGCCTGGTGAGCTCTCTTTCCCCCGAGATTCGGCGTGGGGCAGAATGTGTGCAGGTGTTTGCGCTGTGTAGACTCCTATACCATCTAGCACAGGATTCTTCAAGCTGCCTTGCCTGGTCAAGGAGGACATGCTTTCCAAGGTAGAAGAGCCTGATAGATGTCTGCTGGAGGGGGATTGATGTCCTCCCTCAAAGGATCCTGGTGCTCCCTTTGAGTCTGGAAGCCCTGGTTGCTATTGGAGACCTAACCCTATCCCTCTCTCACCCTGATGTAAATGAGAGTCTGCTCCTCTACCCCATACAGGAGGGATGCTACATACACTGTTGGTTCCTGTCATCAATTTTTGTAAAGAAAAAAAGTTGGAGTGAATTTGCATCAATGAGACAGATGTATGAAAGTGTCGGGTCTTAGGACAATTATTTTCACTATAATGTAGACATTTCTTATATGAACATAAATCATCATGTCCATTTTGGCACCCAGGAATTATAGCAATTGAACTACTCTTCTTGGCCCATTTGAAATACCAGTCAAGCATGCCTTTTCCTCTATTTCAGCCATGTTATGCAGATTGCATAGTACTGCCTAAAACAACATACTTAAATAGCCGTTGTACCTGTGCCTTGTTTAGAGGCATGTTTTACATTGATTTAGTTGCTACCCATGACCCACCTGTATTCTTGTCTCTCTAGATTCTGCAACTGTCACAAAGTAACAGGTCAACAGCAGTAAGTGTATAAATCAACGGAAAAGAATTTGCTTTGCAAAGGGGAGATTTCTTGGGAGTTTGTAAAAATATATAGATTCCCAGATTCTCATGAATATAGACCAAACAGGGAAAGGGGTTTATAGCAGGTAGTGGTACTATGACATATGCTGCAGTGAAACCATTATTATATTTCTTCTTTTATGTACATCCTAGACTTTGTTGACTACTCTAGGATTGGATTCATGTAAGCAGAGACAAAGGCAAAACTTTACACTTACTGTAACAAAATGTCATTACTGTGAACAGCAGTGGGGCTCTTTTACCAAAGAGAAACTGAAAAATTAATAGTCCAGTCAGGTATTACCTTGACCGAGTGTACAAAAATCACCACAGACTCCACTTCTGCTAGTTTAAATTCCATTTTTTATTTCACATGAAATATTGAACCTAAAAAATGTAAATCTGATCCCTTGCCCATTGCAGGATAAGATGCAGATATGAGACATTGGTACTGAGGAAATAACAGTTGTTGATCTATAAAATTCAGCCATGGTTGATGTGTGCTGGCATGAAATGCTTGACTTTAAAGAAGGCTGCATAAAATTAGTTTTCTTCAGCTACAATGTCTGTGCATTATTGCTGCCCAGTGTGACTGTCGTGTACATTGCTCTTTAGAGTCTGGATTTAAATTGGTCTATTTAGTCCACTGCTCCATATCACATACATATTTGTCTCTCATCTCTGCAGGGACTCCCATTTGAGATTTACAGCCCAGCATGTCTATATTTCAGACACACTGTAAATGGAAAAGATACCAGCAAAACAATTACCCAGTCTACTGACCTTATTGAATGTTGTCTGCCCCAGTTTGCAGCAGGTCTGATTTATGACATGTCAGCTTGCACAACTGTCTCTGCCCCTTCATCGGAGATATAGGAAGAGTCCCAGGATGCTGTCAAATGTTCTCTAAGCATTATTATATTTTACAGATCCTCACCCACAGGATATGCAGTGGTATACGAAAAATGAAGGAGCATGAAATATGGGGTGCCCAAGAAGCATGGATCAATGTGATTGTTTGGAAAGTGCAATTTCACTATGTAGCCTGTGCTGTGTTGACTTGACAGTATAGGATGCAACAAATGCTTTGAAATATCCAATACATTTTCTGCACTGTACAGAACACATTTGATTTTTACTGAAATCTCTTAACACAGGCTTAAAACAGACCTATAATCTATTAAAGGGAATATGTACAGATAGAGATAAGAGTGAGCATAACAGAAACAGCCTGCTTTAAGGCATAATTTGTCTGGCTAAAACCTTGGATTCAGCCCTCTGATAAGTCCTTGTGATAAGTCATTCACCTATACTTGTTAGGGGTGCGCATCTTCACTGGCCTCACGATTCGATTCGATTACGATTATCATGTCAACGATTCGATTCGATTCCACGATGCATCACGATTACAGCGCAAGTGCGCATGGTTTACATAAAAAAAAAATGAAGTACTCCATTTTTTTTATTCTGTTTGAAATTTTGCCCGAAAAGGTAAACTTAGCCTTTAATTTTGCATATAAAATATTTTCCTTTTGTAGATTTGGTTTATATTGCTGTTAATTTAAAATCTACTAAACATGCTTCACTGTGCCCGTGCCTCACTGTACCCAATGCCTCACTGTTCCCAATGCCTCTCACTGTGCCCAATGTCTCACTGTGCCCAATGCCTCACTGTGCCCAATGTCTCACTGTGCCCTCACTGTACCCAATGCCTCTCACTGTGCCCAATGCCTCTCACTGTGCCCAATGTCTCACTGTGCCCAATGCCTCACTGTGCCCAATGCCTCACTGTGCCCTCACTGTGCCCAATGCCTCACTGTGCCCTCACTGTGCCCAATGCCTCTCACTGTGCCCAATGCCTCACTGTGCCTAATGCCTCACTGTGCCCTCACTGTGCCCAATGCCTCTCACTGTGCCCAACGCCTCTAACTGTGCCCCGTGTCTCACTGTGCCCAATGCCTCACTGTGCCCGTGCTTTAATGCCCCTACCTGATCGGCGGTGTCCCGGCGGCCATTCCACAGTATTCAAAAGCCGCGCCTCCCGAGTCCTCATTGTCTGTGATAGGCAGAACACTGAATTTCCCAGAATTTAGTGTTCTGCCTATCACGGACATTCTCTCATCCTTATTAGAATATATTACGAGTGCTGAGGATAAAGGATATAAAGAAATGGTGCCTTCGTCCCATTAGACGTTGTATAGAGAACAGGATGAGGCTGGGGTGGACTATGTTGGCACCTTATGCTAACTGACGACCAGTTGAGAGTAAGTAGTAAAAAAGGGGATTTTTATTACAAAAGTATATAAAGAAACAATTATTTTGACATTTCATAGAAATAATAGTAATTCCGTGACATTTCCATGTATCATACCATTACAATCAATGGACCAGAATACAACTGTACATACATAAATTGTGCTCTACATGCTTCACGTTGTGATTCAAAAACAGAATCCGCTTCTTCAGGAGCTATATATATATATATGTATGGATTTTCAATGGACATAGAATGAAAAATTGAGTTGTCACATAACTATGAAATAAAAGAAAACATTATAAACAAAATTGTAGTGGATATAAATAGTATATCTCAATATAGAACCACCAGGTTAAACCTAGGCCATAGACACGCGCGATATCACACAGTCTTACCAAAAGTGCTGGACCAGAGGGGCTCAGGAAGATGATAGGGATAAGGTAAGCATACTGTATACATTTTTTCCCTCGTAATATATGGCTATGTTTACAGGGGGAGGGGGCCCTGATCCAATCCATTTTACTTCATTTGTATGTACTCGCTGCATGAGAGATTACATGCAAGTAGCCACAATTAGATTTAGGAGCCAGCAGCCTCTTATTGCTTTCAATGTGGCTGCCTCCCACAGCTAATCACAGGAACCCCCACTGGGGTTCTCGCATCTAATCGAAGTGTGGGTATATTCGCATTTGTGAAGGCACCCTAAAGTAGAAAAAAAAAAAACAAGACATACCTGTGCTCAAATCCCAATAGCTTGTACATATATAGTATCTACCAGGTGCTAAAGGGTTGTGACCACATGTTAACACTACAAATTCTAGATTAGGCCTCTGTACACTGCTATACACCCTTTCCCGCAAACTATGCAATGAAAAACAGGGATTTTTAGTTCACACATATTGCAATACAAGTTTAAGCTGGCCAAATACGTCAAAGTAACACCCCTTTAGCACCTGATAGATTATATACATGTACACGCTATTGGGATTTAAGCACAAGAATGTCTTGTTTTTGTTGCAATGCAGGTCAGTGACCAAGACCTGAACCTAATAGCTCTCCCCCACCTTGTGTCTGTTTGCCCCATGTTGGTATTGTGTCCCTGTAGCATTTTCAGTAGCAGAGCAGAGTAGGACTAGCCATAAAAGGGATTAATTTGACGCAGTTTGCAAGCTTAAACATGTATTGCAATATGTGCGAACTTAAGATCCCCGTTTTTCATTGCATAGTTTGCTGGAAAGGGTGTAGTAGTGTGCAGAGGGTTCATCCAGAATCTAAAGTAGAAAGTGGTCTGACTCCAAGCTCTTCTCAAAAAGTAGCTGTAGCCACGCATCAGTGTCAGTGTTTGGTAATTCATGTATTAAATTAAACCAAATGAAGACAGCACACTCCTGCCTAGGTCCATAAACGCTGACTTGTTTCATCCATAATAGATCTTTATGATTAAGCCATTTAATGGTGAAATGCTTGGGACTTAGTCAGGGATGTCCTGATTTAAGATCCTTTGGTTTGATCTTGTAAGATGTCAGGATTGCACCCTGTACCAGTGGTGGTGCGTCCATAGTGGGCGCAGGAGCACCGCCCCCTCTCTCTCCTGCACCCATCAATCAATACATACATTCATGCATTGCATGAATGTATGTATGTATTGTCACCGGCGCCGCTGCCGCCCGCTATTCAGATGGCAGACCCCCTGGCAAGCGCCGGCTATCTGAATTACAGAGGTGGCCGGCGGTGGGTGTGTTTTGGAAGTGCCTATCAGAGCCAGTGGCTCTGATAGGCTTCCCGATTACAGCCTGTGGGCTGTAATCGGCTTCCAAATAGTTAACCATAGGGCGCACAGCCACACGCCTCTCAGCCAATCAGGTTCACCGGGTCTGCTTACCTGATTGGCTGAAGCGACATCGAGGGCGGGAGAAAACATCGAGGGAGCGTGGAGGTCTGGAGGAGGATGGCTGACCCGAGAAAGGTAAGTGCTGGGCAGGGGGGGGCAAACTGGCGGTTTTTGTGAGGGCAAACTGGTGGTTTTTGTGGGGGCAAACTGGCGGCAATTGATGGGCACAGTGGCGACAATTGATGGCATGGCACAGTGGTGACAATTGATGGCATGGCACAGTGGTGACAATTGATAGCATGGCACAGTGGTGACAATTGATGGCATGGCACAGTAGCGACAATTGATGGCATGGCACAGTAGCGACAATTGATGGCATGGCACAGTGGTAACAATTGATGCCACAGTGGCTGCGTTTGATGGCACAGTGGCGACAATTGATGGCACAGTGGCGACAATTGATGGGCACAGTAGCTGCGTTTGATGGGCACAGTGAGGCTGCAATTGATGGGGTTTTTTTTTTCGTTTGTTTGCGCCCCCAAAAATATTGAGCACCAGCTGCCACTGCCCTGCACTGCTCCTGCACTCAAGTAAGTGTACAGTTAGAGAAAACTTTATAGCAAGAAGGGAAATACTCTGCATGTCTGCCATTAAACTCTACCTGCTATAATTTTACCTTTAGTATTGCTTAAAGTGACAGAAAACTATGATTTAAAAAGTACCTTTTATTGCCCACAGCCTCCTCCAAATCTCCAAATTCCTTCTTTTTTTTTTCAATGCCGTGATCAGACTTTGTTACGTTTATTCTCCATGGTCCCACTATATGTTATTATGTAGCTACCCTCTTTTGCTCACTCCCAAGATGGACTAGGGACTATAGAGTATGGGACTGGTAGGCTACTTTCACACTGGGGCGGGGGGGCTTCGGCAGTGGTGCCCATTGATTCCAACGGGCAGCGGCGGTGGAGGAGCGGTGTCAAATTGCTTATAGGGCCATATTGGATGTGTATGGAGTATTTTTGGTGAATAAGGATTTTGTTTAGTGTCACTTTAAACTGACCTTAAAACCCCATGCAAACAAGCCTTTATTTGAAAAAATGTGTGCTGAATACTTCTCGGCATTTTCCCTTATACATTTTACCAGCAAACAGAAGACGACCAGTACACTAATATTTGTCCTGTTCCAGAATCCATTTCTGCTGAAGAATTTGTGTGCAGTTTTATTTTATATACTGTAAATAATTAAATCACTGGCAACTTCAAATAGTATTAGACTGAAAGTTCTCAAGCTCTTCTAATAATAATAGTAATATATATATATATATTGTGAGGGAGTTAGCTCGGCAGCGGGTGTGGGTGACCCCCGGGATGGGCTCCCCACACAAAAACAGGCCCAGCAAACGGAGGTTGTGGTTTTCAAAATCAAAAAGGTGCGGTTTATTTTCTATTTACAGTGACAAAACACAGCAAAGCAAAAGAAACATAAACAAAATAAATCCTGGTCAACTTGACCTCTGACTAAACATACAGGTTTCCTAACTAACAACTGGGATCAGCCTAGTGCTGTCCTAGTCCCTAAGTCCCTGGTTTTAAATGTCCAAGCAAATAGCCACACAGGCTTTGTCTTACCGCACAGGGGTTCACTCTCCCTAGACAGTCCACACAGGTCTGGGTCCAGGCATGAGCAAACACATAATGAATCTGGGAGTTTTTATAGAGGCCTTAAACGAACTGACAGGCTTCAGCTGGTCTCATCAACTCCCTGCCTGCACGACGCCCAGCCCTCTCCCTAGAGGTATGAGTCATCCATGAGCCCACTAGCCCCAGCTGGGCTTATACAACTCTCCACCTAGTTGTATAAGTCGGCGTAAAGCCTGAATCTGGGCGAAATATATCTACCCCCCTGGATGCAACCAGGTGACTTTACCTTCCTGCTGTCACATACCCCCCCCCCTCTTGTTTTAACCTCGGGGTTGGAACACCAGCAATCAGGCATTCATGTACTCGAGACAAAGCATCCACATTCCCCATTTGAACGCCAGGGCGATGCTTTACTGTGAAGTTGAATTCCTGGAGGGCCAGGAACCACCTATTCACTCTTCTATTTGTTTCCTTGTTTTGAGCCATCCACTTTAACGGAGCGTGATCCGTAACCAAGTCAAAGTGCCTACCTAGCAGGTAGTACCGAAGGGAATCTAGAGCCCACTTCACCGCTAAACACTCCTTTTCAACGGTGGCGTAATTTACCTCATGGGACTTCAACTTCCTGCTGAGGTAAATGACTGGGTGCTCTTCCCCGTTCCAGACCTGGGACAATACTGCTCCTAACCCCACATCTGACGCATCACTTTGTACGACAAAGTCTTTAGAGAAGTCGGGTGAGTACAACACTGGCTGGCTACATAAGGCTTGTTTCAAGAATTGGAATGCTGCCTCAGCCTCGGGGGTCCATTTAATCATGACCGACCCTTTCCCCTTCGTCAGGTTGGTTAGGGGCACAGCCTTAGAAGCAAAGTGGGGAATGAATCGCCTATAATACCCAGCGATTCCCAGAAAGGCTCGTACCTGCTTCTTGCTGTTGGGACGTGGCCAACTCTGGATGGCCTCGACTTTGTTGAGTTGGGGTTTTATTACTCCCCTCCCAATGGTGTACCCAAGATATTTGGCCTCTTCCTGCCCAATGGTACACTTCTTGGGGTTAGCCGTAAACCCCGCTTCCCGAACAGAGTCCAGGACTGCTTGCACTTTTGGCAGATGTGAGGCCCAATCTGTGCTATGGACAATTACGTCATCCAGGTAAGCCGCAGCATACTTCCGATGGGGCCTCAGCATCTGGTCCATTTTCCGCTGGAATGTGGCCGGCGCATTCTGTAACCCGAACGGCATTCTTTTATATTGGAACGCCCCGTCTGGGGTTACAAATGCGGTTTTCTCTTTGGCCGACTTGGCCAGGGGGATTTGCCAATACCCTTTTGTGAGGTCAAGAGTCGTCATGTATCGGGCTGTTCCCAGCCGGTCGATCAACTCATCTATACGTGGCATGGGGTAGGTGTCAAATTTTGTAACTTTGTTCAACTGACGAAAATCGTTACAAAATCGCCAGCTCCCATCCGGTTTAGGCACCAACACAATGGGACTAGACCAATCACTTTGGGACTCCTCTATCACCCCTAAGTTCAGCATTTTCTGTACTTCCTCCCGTATTGCCTCCCGTCGGGCCTCTGGGATCCGATAGGGTTTTTACTTCACCCTTTCACCGGGCGGGGTAATGATGTCATGCTCTACCCCAGATGTTTGTCCCGGCAGCTCAGAGAATACCTCCTTGTTGCGAAGCACAAACTCCTTAACCTCCTGTTGTTGGGGTTGTGACAAGGTGGCTGCTATTCCAACCTCAGGAATCACGCAACCAGTTTGAGCTGGTGACCAAGTGTCTGCGACTAGGGACTCTCTATCCCTCCAGGCTTTCAACAGATTAACGTGATAGATCTGTTCGGGCTTTCGCCTTCCTGGTTGTCTGACCTTGTAATTCACTTCGCTCACTTTTTCCATTATCTCGTAGGGGCCTTGCCATTTGGCAAGGAATTTACTTTCAACCGTAGGGACAAGTACCAGTATCCTATCCCCCGGGGAAAAGGTACGGGTCTTGGCTCCACGGTTGTACACTCTCTGCTGTGCTAACTGCGCTTGGGCCAAATGTTCCTTCACGATGGGCATTACCTGTGCAATTCGGTCTTGCATCAGGGCGACATGCTCAATCACACTCCTGTGGGGAGAACTCTCACTTTCCCAAGTTTCCTTGGCAATATCCAACAGCCCTCTTGGGTGTCTCCCATACAGTAACTCAAAGGGGGAGAATCCCGTAGAGGATTGGGGCACCTCCCTAATAGCAAACATCAGATAAGGAAGTAGACAGTCCCAATCCTTTCCATCTCTATCCACCACTTTCTTCAACATTTGTTTTAGGGTTTTGTTGAATCTTTCAACCAGCCCATCGGTTTGGGGGTGATACACAGATGTACGTAATTGCGTCACTTTGAACAATTTACACAGCTCCTTCATAACCCGGGACATAAAGGGTGTACCTTGGTCCGTAAGCAGTTCTTTACAAATACCCACCCGGCTAAACACAAGAGATAGCTCTTTGGCTATGGTTTTGGCCGAGGTATTTCGGAGAGGGATCGCTTCTGGATAACGGGTGGCATAGTCCATTATAACTAATATGTACTGGTGCCCCCTAGCGGACTTGATTATAGGACCTACCAAATCCATGGCGATCCTCTCAAACGGGACCTCAATGATGGGTAGAGGGACCAGCGGGCTACGGAAATGTGGCATCGGGGCCGACCTCTGACACACAGGGCAGGAGGAACAATAATTTTCTATGTCCTTCATCACCCCCGGCCAATAGAATCTCTGTAATACCCTCTCTCGGGTTTTCTCTGTCCCCAGATGACCTCCAAGAATGTGCCCATGGGCCAACTCCAACACCAACTTCCTGTAAGGTTTGGGCACCACAAGCTGCTCAACGGTTTCTTCTGCCCTTTTTGCCACCCGATACAGTAGGTCCTTCTCTACGCTGAAGTATGGGTAAGTGCAGGTATTATCTGGGTTCACTAACTCGCCATCTATTTTCACTACGTTTTCCCGTGCCTTTATTAGGGCGGGGTCTTTCAACTGTTCTGTGGCAAAGTTTTCCCTGTGAACCTCAAGATCAGAAAACTCCACAGACGGTAGGTTTTCGTCTGAGGAGGTGGGCTCCTCTCCAGTTTCTTGAGTCTCCCCTGCCAATACTGATAAGGGAAATTCCGGAGAGTCCTCACCACTCTCAGGGGAGTTCTGGCTATCACATTCCTGGTACATAGGGGCACCAGTGGGGGGCTCAGGATCATCCCACAGTTCCCAGAACTTCGGAAAATCCCTTCCCACAATGGCGTCATGCGGTAACTGAGATACTAAGCCCACTGGATGAAAGAGGGTACCTTTGGGGGTCTCGAAACACACTGTAGTCACTGGATACTCTCGGGTGTCCCCATGCACACAAATAACAGCTACCTTGCTATTCCCAGAGACCTCTGTTTTAACTAACTCAGCCTTTATCAGGGTCACAAGGCTACCTGAATCCAGCAATACCACAACATTTCTACCATTAACACACATTTTGCATAAATGTTTCTCAGTTCCTCGAATGGCAGTGCATGCGACTGTCGCACACAGCGACTGACGTCTGCCCATCAGAAAGTCACACTGCATGGGTTCCTCCACAACCGGGCAATTGGCTGCAATATGTCCCGCTTGCCGGCAGCGGTAGCAAACGATCCTTCTTGCCGCCTCTTGAGCCGCTGATTTCCCAGGCTGTTCTCGCCAAACTTGGGGTAGAGCTCCCACCCTCTCACTCTCTCCACCCTCACCCCTTGGAATCCTCTTATCCGCCCCTGGGGATGGTCTGGTCTTAGGGTGGAAAGTCCGAGTGTCTCTGGAAGAGGCCGTCAGGTTCTCTGTAGCCAAGTATTTCTCCACACGATCCACAAGACCATCGGCCGTCTCTGGGTCTCCATGGCTTACCCACTTTTGGATGGCAGTAGGAAGAGCTCTCAAAAACCGATCCATTACAACACGTTCCACAATCTTTGGTGCGGACAAAGTCTCTGGCTGTAGCCACTTTCTGCTCAGGTGAATGAGATCATACATTTGAGACCTGGGGGGTTTTCCAAGCTGGAAAGTCCAGTTATGCACACGCTGAGCCCGGACAGCCAGGGTGACACCCAGCCTTGCCAATATTTCAGCTTTTAGCATCACATAGTCTTTTGCTTGGTTAGGCTCTAGGTCATAGTAAGCTTTCTGCGATTCACCAGTTAACAGAGGAGCCACCAGTCCAGCCCACTGCTCCTCAGGCCACTTTTCTCTTTCAGCGGTCCTTTCAAATGTGGTCAAAAATACCTCTGGATCATCCTCTCCAGTCATTTTTGTCAATAAACGACTCACCCCAAAGGACGCGGTATTAGTGGGACGGCTTTCCTCACTGGTCTGCGGACGTTGCTGCATTACTGCTTCCATCTGTTGTTGTAGTCTCTGCTCTTGCTTCTGCAACAGGTCTATGAAGCGGGCCTCAGATTGCTGCTGGGCTTGTTGCTGAGCCTCCAGACTCTGTTGCAAAGTTGCGTTTGTCTGCTGCTGGGCTGCAAGGCTCTGTTGATGAGCTTGCTGCTGGGCTGCAAGGCTCTGTTGATGAGCTTGCTGCTGGGCTGCGAAGTTCTGTTGTTGAGCTGCAAGGCTCTGTTGATGAGCTGCAAGGCTCTTTTGCAAACCTGCATTTGTCTGCTGTTGATTGGCATTTGCTAGAGCCAGCTGTTTCAGTATCTCCTCCATGCTGGCTTAAAAAAAACTGCCCGCATTCTCCACCAACTGTGAGGGAGTTAGCTCGGCAGCGGGTGTGGGTGACCCCCGGGATGGGCTCCCCACACAAAAACAGGCCCAGCAAACGGAGGTTGTGGTTTTCAAAATCAAAAAGGTGCGGTTTATTTTCTATTTACAGTGACAAAACACAGCAAAGCAAAAGAAACATAAACAAAATAAATCCTGGTCAACTTGACCTCTGACTAAACATACAGGTTTCCTAACTAACAACTGGGATCAGCCTAGTGCTGTCCTAGTCCCTAAGTCCCTGGTTTTAAATGTCCAAGCAAATAGCCACACAGGCTTTGTCTTACCGCACAGGGGTTCACTCTCCCTAGACAGTCCACACAGGTCTGGGTCCAGGCATGAGCAAACACCTAATGAATCTGGGAGTTTTTATAGAGGCCTTAAACGAACTGACAGGCTTCAGCTGGTCTCATCAACTCCCTGCCTGCACGACGCCCAGCCCTCTCCCTAGAGGTATGAGTCATCCATGAGCCCACTAGCCCCAGCTGGGCTTATACAACTCTCCACCTAGTTGTATAAGTCGGCGTAAAGCCTGAATCTGGGCGAAATATATCTACCCCCCTGGATGCAACCAGGTGACTTTACCTTCCTGCTGTCACAATATATATATATTGTGAGGGGGTTAACTCGGCAGCGGGTGTGTGTGACCCCCTGGATGGGTTCACCACACAAAAATAGGCACAGCAGACAGAGTTTGTAGTTGCAAAAAACAAAAGGTGCGGTTTATTTAAACTATTAACAGGGGAGAAACAGCAAAACAAAAAGAAACATACAAAAAGAAATCCTGGTCAGCTTGACCGCTTACTACACACATAGGTTCCCTGTCTGACAACTAGGTGCAGCCTTGTACTGCCCCAGCCCCTATCTCCCTGTTTTTGAAGGTTTTAGCCACACAGGCTTTGTCTCACCGCACAGGACAGAAACACACTCCCCAGTCTTGCACAACACAGAACTGGTTCCAGGATGGAGCATCTCCCTTAGCATCCTGGGAGTTCTTGTAGAGGCCTTAATGAGCCACTTGATTCAGCTGGGCTCATTAACTCATCCCCCGCAAGACTCTCAGCACTCCCCCTAGTGGTATGAATTTGCATAAAGCCTGAATCTAGGGCATACATACCTACCATCCTGGATGCAACCTGGTGATTTTACCTGCCTGCTGTCACAATATATATATATACTGTGAGGGAGTTAGCTCGGCAGCGGGTGTGTGTGACCCCCTGGATGGGCTCCCCACACAAAAACAGGCCCAGCAGACGGAGGTTGTGGTTTTCAAGATCAAAAAAGTGCGGTTTATTTCTCTATTTACAGTGACAAAAACACAGCAAAGCAAAAAGAAACATAAACAAAATAAACCCTGGTCAGCTTGACCTCTGACTAAACATGCAGGTTTCCTAACTAACAACTGGGATCAGCCTGGTGCTGTCCTAGTCCCTAAGTCCCTGGTTTAGTAAATGTCCAAACAAATAGCCACACAGGCTTTGTCTCACCGCACAGGGGTTCACTCTACCTAGACAGTCCACACAGGTCTGGTTCCAGGCATGAGCAAACACCTAATGAAGCTGGGAGTTTTTATAGAGGCCTTAAACGAGCTGACAAGCTTCAGCTGGTCTCATCAACTCCCTGCCTGCACGACACCCAGCACTCTCCCTAGAGGTATGAATCATCCATGAGCCCACTAGCCTCAGCTGGGCTTCATCAACTCTCTCCCTAGTTGTATAAGTCGGCATAAAGCCTGAATCTGGGAGAAATATACCTACCCCCCTGGATGCAACCAGGTGACTTTACCTTCCTGCTGTCACATACCCCCCCCCCCTCTTGTTTTAACCTTGGGGTTGGAACACCAGCAATCAGGCATTCATGTACTCGAGACAAAGCATCCACATTCCCCATTTGAACACCAGGGCGATGCTTTACTGTGAAGTTGAATTCCTGTAGGGCCAGGAACCACCTATTCACTCTTCTATTTGTCTCCTTGTTTTGAGCCATCCACTTTAACGGAGCGTGATCCGTAACCATGTCAAAGTGCCTACCTAGCAGATAGTACCGAAGGGAATCTAGAGCCCACTTCACCGCTAAACACTCCTTTTCAACCGTGGCGTAATTTACCTCATGGGACTTCAACTTCCTGCTGAGGTAAATGACTGGGTGCTCTTCCCCGTTCCAGACCTGGGACAATACTGCTCCTAACCCCACATCTGACGCATCACTTTGTACGACAAAGTCTTTAGAGAAGTCGGGTGAGTACAACACTGGCTGGCTACATAAGGCTTGTTTCAAGAATTGGAATGCTGCCTCAGCCTCGGGGGTCCATTTAATCATGACCGACCCTTTCCCTTTCGTCAGGTTGGTTAGGGGCACAGCCTTAGAAGCAAAGTGGGGAATGAAGCGCCGATAATACCCCGCGATTCCCAGAAAGGCTCGTACCTGCTTCTTGCTGTTGGGACGTGGCCAACTCTGGATGGCCTCGACTTTGTTGAGTTGGGGTTTTATTACTCCCCTCCCAATGGTGTACCCAAGATATTTGGCCTCCTCCTGCCCAATGGTACACTTCTTGGGGTTAGCCGTAAACCCCGCTTCCCGGATAGAGTCTAGGACTGCTTGCACTTTTGGCAGATGTGAGGCCCAATCTGTGCTATGGACAATTACGTCATCCAGGTAAGCCGCAGCATACTTCCGATGGGGCCTCAGTATCTGGTCCATTTTCCGCTGGAATGTGGCCGGCGCATTCTGTAACCCGAACGGCATTCTCTTATATTGGAACGCCCCGTCTGGGGTTACAAATGCGGTTTTCTCTTTGGCCGACTTGGCCAGGGGAATTTGCCAATACCCTTTTGTGAGGTCAAGAGTCGTCATGTATCGGGCTGTTCCCAGCCGGTCGATCAACTCATCTATACGTGGCATGGGGTAGGTGTCAAATTTTGTAACTTTGTTCAACTGACGAAAATCGTTACAAAATCGCCAGCTCCCATCCGGTTAAGGCACCAACACAATGGGACTAGACCAATCACTTTGGGACTCCTCTATCACCCCTAAGTTCAGCATTTTCTGTACTTCCTCCCGTATTGCCTCCCGTCGGGCCTCTGGGATCCGATAGGGTTTTAACTTCACCCTTTCACCGGGCGGGGTAATAATATCATGCTCTACCCCAGATGTTTGTCCCGGCAGCTCAGAGAACACCTCCTTGTTGCGAAGCACAAACTCCTTAACCTCCTGTTGTTGGGGTTGTGACAAGGTGGCTGCTATTCCAACCTCCGGAATCACGCAACCAGTTTGAGCTGGTGACCAAGTTTCTGCGACTAGGGACTCTCTATCCCTCCAGGCTTTCAACAGATTAACGTGATAGATCTGTTCGGGCTTTCGCCTTCCTGGTTGTCTGACCTTGTAATTCACTTCGCTCACTTTTTCCATTATCTCGTAGGGGCCTTGCCATTTGGCAAGGAATTTACTTTCAACCGTAGGGACAAGTACCAATATCCTATCCCCCGGGGAAAAGGTACGGGTCTTGGCTCCACGGTTGTACACTCTCTGCTGTGCCAACTGCGCTTGGGCCAAATGTTCCTTCACGATGGGCATTACCTGTGCAATTCGATCTTGCATCAGGGCGACATGCTCAATCACACTCCTGTGGGGAGAACTCTCACTTTCCCAAGTTTCCTTGGCAATATCCAACAGCCCTCTTGGGTGTCTCCCATACAGTAACTCAAAGGGGGAGAATCCCGTAGAGGATTGGGGCACCTCCCTAATAGCAAACATCAAATAAGGAAGTAGACAGTCCCAATCCTTTCCATCTCTATCCACCACTTTCTTCAACATTTGTTTTAGGGTTTTGTTGAATCTTTCAACCAGCCCATCGGTTTGGGGGTGATACACAGATGTACGCAATTGCGTCACTTTGAACAATTTACACAGCTCTTTCATAACCCGGGACATAAAGGGTGTACCTTGGTCCGTAAGCAGTTCTTTACAAATACCCACCCGGCTAAAAACAAGAGATAGCTCTTTGGCTATGGTTTTGGCCGAGGTATTTCTGAGAGGGATCGCTTCTGGATAACGGGTGGCATAGTCCATTATAACCAATATGTACTGGTGCCCCCTAGCGGACTTGATTATAGGACCTACCAAATCCATTGCGATTCTCTCAAACGGGACCTCAATGATGGGTAGAGGGACCAGCGGGCTACGGAAATGTGGCATCGGGGCCGACCTCTGACACACAGGGCAGGAGGAACAATAATTTTCTATGTCCTTCATCACCCCAGGCCAATAGAATCTCTGTAATACCCTCTCTCGGGTTTTCTCTGTCCCCAGATGACCTCCAAGAATGTGCCCATGGGCCAACTCCAACACCAACTTCCTGTAAGGTTTGGGCACCACAAGCTGCTCAACGGTTTCTTCTGCCCTTTTTGCCACCCGATACAGTAGGTCCTTCTCTACGCTGAAGTATGGGTAAGTGCAGGTATTATCTGGGTTCACTAACTCGCCATCTATTTCCACTACTTTTCCCGTGCCTTTATTAGGGCGGGGTCTTTTAACTGTTCTGTGGCAAAATTTTCCCTGTGAACCTCCAGATCAGAAAACTCCACAGACGGTAGGTTTTCGTCTGAGGAGGTGGGCTCCTCTCCAGTTTCTTGAGTCTCCCCTGCCAATACTGACAAGGGAAATTCTGGAGAGTCCTCACCACTCTCAGAGGAGTTCTGGCTATCACATTCCTGGTACATAGGGGCACCAGTGGGGGGCTCAGGATCATCCCACAGTTCCCAGAACTTCGGAAAATCCCTTCCCACAATGGCATCATGCGGTAATTGAGATACTAACCCCACTGGATGAGAGAGGGTACCTTTGGGGGTCTCGAAACACACTGTAGTCACTGGATACTCTCGGGTGTCCCCATGCACACAAATAACAGCTACCTTGCTATTCCCAGAGACCTCTGTTTTAACTAATTCAGCCTTTATCAGGGTCACAAGGCTACCTGAATCCAGCAATACCACAACATTTCTACCATTAATACACATTTTGCATAAATGTTTCTCAGTTCCCCGAATGGCCGTGCATGCGACTGTCGCACACAGCGACTGACGTCGGTCCATCAGAAAGTCACATTGCATGGGTTCCTCCACAACCGGGCAATTTGCTGCAATATGTCCCACTTGCCGGCAGCGGTAGCAAACAATCCTTTTGGCTGCCTCTTGAGCCCCTGACTTCCCAGGCTGTTCTCGCCAAACTTTGGGTAGAGCTCCCACCCTCTCACTCTCTCCACCCTCACCCCTTGGAATCATCTTATCCGCCCCTGGGGATGGTCTGGTCTTAGGGTGGAAAGTCCGAGAGTCTCTGGAAGAGGCCGTCAGGTTCTCTGTAGCCAAGTATTTCTCTACACGATCCACAAGACCATCGGCCGTCTCTGGGTCTCCATGGCTTACCCACTTTTGGATGGCAGTAGGAAGAGCTCTCAAAAACCGATCCATTACAACACGTTCCACAATCTCTGGTGCGGACAAAGTCTCTGGCTGTAGCCACTTCCTGCTCAGGTGAATGAGATCATACATTTGAGACCTGGGGGGTTTTCCAAGCCGGAAAGTCCAGTTATGCACACGCTGAGCCCGGACAGCCAGGGTGACACCCAGCCTTGCCAATATTTCAGCTTTTAGCATCACATAGTCTTTTGCTTGGTCAGGCTCTAGGTCATAGTAAGTTTCTGCGATTCACCAGTTAACAGAGGAGCCACCAGTCCAGCCCACTGCTCCTTAGGCCACTTTTCTCTTTCAGCAGTCCTTTCAAATGTGGTCAAAAATACCTCTGGATCATCCTCTCCAGTCATTTTTGTCAATAAACGACTCACCCCAAAGGACGCGGTATTAGTGGGACGGCTTTCCTCACTGGTCTGCGGACGTTGCTGCATTACTGCTTCCATCTGTTGTTGTAGTCTCTGCTCTTGCTTCTGCAACAGGTCTATGAAGCGGGCCTCAGATTGCTGCTGGGCTTGTTGCTGAGCCTCCAGACTCTGTTGCAAAGTTGCAAGGCTCTGTTGATGAGCTTGCTGCTGGGCTGCAAGGCTCTGTTGATGAGCTTGCTGCTGGGCTGCGAAGCTCTGTTGTTGAGCTTGCTGCTGGGCTGCGAAGCTCTGTTGTTGAGCTGCAAGGCTCTTTTGAAAACCTGCATTTGTCTGCTGTTGATTGGCATTTGCTAGAGCCAGCTGTTTCAGTATCTCCTCCATGCTGGCCTAAAAAAAAACTGCCACTGGTTCTCCACCAACTGTGAGGGAGTTAGCTCGGCAGCGGGTGTGTGTGACCCCCTGGATGGGCTCCCCACACAAAAACAGGCCCAGCAGACGGAGGTTGTGGTTTTCAAGATCAAAAAGGTGCGGTTTATTTCTCTATTTACAGTGACAAAAACACAGCAAAGCAAAAAGAAACATAAACAAAATAAACCCTGGTCAGCTTGACCTCTGACTAAACATGCAGGTTTCCTAACTAACAACTGGGATCAGCCTGGTGCTGTCCTAGTCCCTAAGTCCCTGGTTTAGTAAATGTCCAAACAAATAGCCACACAGGCTTTGTCTCACCGCACAGGGGTTCACTCTCCCTAGACAGTCCACACAGGTCTGGTTCCAGGCATGAGCAAACACCTAATGAAGCTGGGAGTTTTTATAGAGGCCTTAAACGAGCTGACAAGCTTCAGCTGGTCTCATCAACTCCCTGCCTGCACGACGCCCAGCACTCTCCCTAGAGGTATGAATCATCCATGAGCCCACTAGCCTCAGCTGGGCTTCATCAACTCTCTCCCTAGTTGTATAAGTCGGCATAAAGCCTGAATCTGGGAGAAATATACCTACCCCCCTGGATGCAACCAGGTGACTTTACCTTCCTGCTGTCACAATACACACACACACACATCACCTTCATTCTTGAATTTTGTTAAAGCGGTAGTAAACCCTCCGATACTATCATGATAATTAACATATTCATATAGACCATTGTGACAGCAGGAAGGTAAAGTCACCTGGTTGCATCCAGGGGGGTAGATATATTTCGCCCAGATTCAGGCTTTACGCCGACTTATACAACTAGGTGGAGAGTTGTATAAGGCTAGTGGGCTCATGGATGACTCATACCTCTAGGGAGAGGGCTGGGCGTCGTACAGACAGGGAGTTGATGAGGCCAGCTGAAGCTTGTCAGCTCATTTAGGCCTCTATAAGAACTCCCAGCTTCATTAGATGTTAGCTCATGCCTGGAACCAGACCTGTGTGGACTGTCTAGGGAGAGTGAACCCCTGTGCGGTGAGGCAAAGCCTGTGTGGCTATTTGTTTGGACTTTTACTAAACCAGGGACTTAGGGACTAGGACAGCACTAGGCTGATCCCAGTTGTTAGTTAGGAAACCTGTATGTTTAGTCAGAGGTCAACTTGACCAGGATTTATTTTGGTTATGTTTCTTTTGCTTTGCTGTGTTTTGTCACTGTAAATAGAAAATAAACCGCACCTTTTTTTTGATTTTGAAAACCACAACCTCCGTTTGCTGGGCCTGTTTTTGTGTGGGGAGCCCATCCCGGGGGTCACACACACCCGCTGCCAAGCTAACCCCCTCACAGTTGGTGGAGAACCAGTGGCAGTTTTTTTTTAAGCCAGCATGGAGGAGATACTGAAGCAGCTGGCTCTAGCAAATGCCAATCAACAGCAGACAAATGCAGGTTTGCAAAAGAGCCTTGCAGCTCAACAACAGAACTTCGCAGCCCAGCAGCAAGCTCACCAACAGAGTCTGGAAGCTCAGCAACAAGCCCAGCAGCAATCTGAGGCCCGCTTCATAGACCTGTTACAGAAGCAAGAGCAGAGACTACAACAAATGGAAGCAGTAATGCAGCAACGTCCGCAGACCAGTGAGGAAAGCCGTCCCACTAATACCGCGTCCTTTGGGGTGAGTCGTTTATTGACAAAAATGACTGGAGAGGATGATCCAGAGGTATTTTTGACCACATTTGAAAGGACTGCTGAAAGAGAAAAGTGGCCTGAGGAGCAGTGGGCTGGACTGGTGGCTCCTCTGTTAACTGGTGAATCGCAGAAGGCTTACTATGACCTAGAGCCTGACCAAGCAAAAGACTATGTGATGCTAAAAGCTGAGATATTGGCAAGGCTGGGTGTCACCCAGGCTGTCCGGGCTCAGCGTGTGCATAACTGGACTTTCCAGCTTGGAAAACCCCCCAGGTCTCAAATGTATGATCTCATTCACCTGAGCAGAAAGTGGCTACAGCCAGAGACTTTGTCCGCACCAAAGATTGTGGAACGTGTTGTAATGGATCGGTTTTTGAGAGCTCTTCCTACTGCCATCCAAAAGTGGGTAAGCCATGGAGACCCAGAGACGGCCGATGGTCTTGTGGATCGTGTGGAGAAATACTTGGCTACAGAGAACCTGACGGCCTCTTCCAGAGACACTCGGACTTTCCACCCTAAGACCAGACCATCCCCAGGGGCGGATAAGAGGATTCCAAGGGGTGAGGGTGGAGAGAGTGAGAGGGTGGGAGCTCTACCCCAAGTTTGGCGAGAACAGCCTGGGAAATCAGCGGCTCAAGAGGCGGCAAGAAGGATCGTTTGCTACCGCTGCCGGCAAGCGGGACATATTGCAGCCAATTGCCCGGTTGTGGAGGAACCCATGCAGTGTGACTTTCTGATGGGCAGACGTCAGTCGCTGTGTGCGACAGTCGCATGCACTGCCATTCGAGGAACTGAGAAACATTTATGCAAAATGTGTGTTAATGGTAGAAATGTTGTGGTATTGCTGGATTCAGGTAGCCTTGTGACCCTGATAAAGGCTGAGTTAGTTAAAACAGAGGTCTCTGGGAATAGCAAGGTAGCTGTTATTTGTGTGCATGGGGACACCCGAGAGTATCCAGTGACTACAGTGTGTTTCGAGACCCCCAAAGGTACCCTCTCTCATCCAGTGGGCTTAGTATCTCAGTTACCGCATGACGCCATTGTGGGAAGGGATTTTCCGAAGTTCTGGGAACTGTGGGATGACCCTGAGCCCCCCACTGGTGCCCCTATGTACCAGGAATGGGATAGCCAGAACTCCCCTGAGAGTGGTGAGGACTCTCCGGAATTTCCCTTATCAGTATTGGCAGGGGAGACTCAAGAAACTGGAGAGGAGCCCACCTCCTCAGACAAAAACCTACCGTCTGTGGAGTTTTCTGATCTTGAGGTTCACAGGGAAAACTTTGCCACAGAACAGTTGAAAGACCCCGCCCTAATAAAGGCACGGGAAAACGTAGTGAAAATAGATGGCGAGTTAGTGAACCCAGATAATACCTGCACTTACCCATACTTCAGCGTAGAGAAGGACCTACTGTATCGGGTGGCAAAAAGGGCAGAAGAAACCGTTGAGCAGCTTGTGGTGCCCAAACCTTACAGGAAGTTGGTGTTGGAGTTGGCCCATGGGCACATTCTTGGAGGTCATCTGGGGACAGAGAAAACCCGAGAGAGGGTATTACAGAGATTCTATTGGCCGGGGGTGATAAAGGACATAGAAAATTATTGTTCCTCCTGCCCTGTGTGTCAGAGGTCGGCCCCGATGCCACATTTCCGTAGCCCGCTGGTCCCTCTACCCATCATTGAGGTCCCGTTTGAGAGGATCGCCATGGATTTGGTAGGTCCTATAATCAAGTCCGCTAGGGGGCACCAGTACATATTGGTTATAATGGACTATGCCACCCGTTATCCAGAAGCGATCCCTCTCAGAAATACCTCGGCCAAAACCATAGCCAAAGAGCTATCTCTTGTTTTTAGCCGGGTGGGTATTTGTAAAGAACTGCTTACGGACCAAGGTACACCCTTTATGTCCCGGGTTATGAAGGAGCTGTGTAAATTGTTCAAAGTGACGCAATTACGTACATCTGTGTATCACCCCCAAACCGATGGGCTGGTTGAAAGATTCAACAAAACCCTAAAGCAAATGTTGAAGAAAGTGGTGGATAGAGATGGAAAGGATTGGGACTGTCTACTTCCTTATCTGATGTTTGCTATTAGGGAGGTGCCCCAATCCTCTACGGGATTCTCCCCCTTTGAGTTACTGTATGGGAGACACCCAAGAGGGCTGTTGGATATTGCCAAGGAAACTTGGGAAAGTGAGAGTTCTCCCCACAGGAGTGTGATTGAGCATGTCGCCCTGATGCAAGACCGAATTGCACAGGTAATGCCCATCGTGAAGGAACATTTGGCCCAAGCGCAGTTAGCACAGCAGAGAGTGTACAACCGTGGAGCCAAGACCCGTACCTTTTCCCCGGGGGATAGGATACTGGTACTTGTCCCTACGGTTGAAAGTAAATTCCTTGCCAAATGGCAAGGCCCCTACGAGATAATGGAAAAAGTGAGCGAAGTGAATTACAAGGTCAGACAACCAGGAAGGCGAAAGCCCGAACAGATCTATCACGTTAATCTGTTGAAAGCCTGGAGGGATAGAGAGTCCCTAGTCGCAGACACTTGGTCACCAGCTCAAACTGGTTGCGTGATTCCTGAGGTTGGAATAGCAGCCACCTTGTCACAACCCCAACAACAGGAGGTTAAGGAGTTTGTGCTTCGCAACAAGGAGGTATTCTCTGAGCTGCCGGGACAAACATCTGGGGTAGAGCATGACATCATTACCCCGCCCGGTGAAAGGGTGAAGTTAAAACCCTATCGGATCCCAGAGGCCCGACGGGAGGCAATACGGGAGGAAGTACAGAAAATGCTGAACTTAGGGGTGATAGAGGAGTCCCAAAGTGATTGGTCTAGTCCCATTGTGTTGGTGCCTAAACCGGATGGGAGCTGGCGATTTTGTAACGATTTTCGTCAGTTGAACAAAGTTACAAAATTTGACACCTACCCCATGCCACGTATAGATGAGTTGATCGACCGGCTGGGAACAGCCCGATACATGACGACTCTTGACCTCACAAAAGGGTATTGGCAAATCCCCCTGGCCAAATTGGCCAAAGAGAAAACCGCATTTGTAACCCCAGACGGGGCGTTCCAATATAAAAGAATGCCGTTCGGGTTACAGAATGCGCCGGCCACATTCCAGCGGAAAATGGACCAGATGCTGAGGCCCCATCGGAAGTATGCTGCGGCTTACCTGGATGACGTAATTGTCCATAGCACAGATTGGGCCTCACATCTGCCAAAAGTGCAAGCAGTCCTGGACTCTGTTCGGGAAGCGGGGTTTACGGCTAACCCCAAGAAGTGTACCATTGGGCAGGAGGAGGCCAAATATCTTGGGTACACCATTGGGAGGGGAGTAATAAAACCCCAACTCAACAAAGTCGAGGCCATCCAGAGTTGGCCACGTCCCAACAGCAAGAAGCAGGTACGAGCCTTTCTGGGAATCGCTGGGTATTATCGGCGATTCATTCCCCACTTTGCCTCTAAGGCTGTGCCCCTAACCAACCTAACGAAGGGGAAAGGGTCGGTCATGATTAAATGGACCCCCGAGGCTGAGGCAGCATTCCAATTCTTGAAACAAGCCTTATGTAGCCAGCCAGTGTTGTACTCACCCGACTTCTCTAAAGACTTTGTCGTACAAAGTGATGCGTCAGATGTGGGGTTAGGAGCAGTATTGTCCCAGGTCTGGAACGGGGAAGAGCACCCAGTCATTTACCTCAGCAGGAAGTTGAAGTCCCATGAGGTAAATTACGCCACCGTTGAAAAGGAGTGTTTAGCGGTGAAGTGGGCTCTAGATTCCCTTCGGTACTACCTGCTAGGTAGGCACTTTGACATGGTTACGGATCACGCTCCGTTAAAGTGGATGGCTCAAAACAAGGAAACAAATAGAAGAGTGAATAGGTGGTTCCTGGCCCTCCAGGAATTCAACTTCACAGTAAAGCATCGCCCTGGCGTTCAAATGGGGAATGTGGATGCTTTGTCTCGAGTACATGAATGCCTGATTGCTGGTGTTCCAACCCCGAGGTTAAAACAAGAGGGGGGGTATGTGACAGCAGGAAGGTAAAGTCACCTGGTTGCATCCAGGGGGGTAGATATATTTCGCCCAGATTCAGGCTTTACGCCGACTTATACAACTAGGTGGAGAGTTGTATAAGGCTAGTGGGCTCATGGATGACTCATACCTCTAGGGAGAGGGCTGGGCGTCGTACAGACAGGGAGTTGATGAGGCCAGCTGAAGCTTGTCAGCTCATTTAGGCCTCTATAAGAACTCCCAGCTTCATTAGATGTTAGCTCATGCCTGGAACCAGACCTGTGTGGACTGTCTAGGGAGAGTGAACCCCTGTGCGGTGAGGCAAAGCCTGTGTGGCTATTTGTTTGGACTTTTACTAAACCAGGGACTTAGGGACTAGGACAGCACTAGGCTGATCCCAGTTGTTAGTTAGGAAACCTGTATGTTTAGTCAGAGGTCAACTTGACCAGGATTTATTTTGGTTATGTTTCTTTTGCTTTGCTGTGTTTTGTCACTGTAAATAGAAAATAAACCGCACCTTTTTTTTGATTTTGAAAACCACAACCTCCGTTTGCTGGGCCTGTTTTTGTGTGGGGAGCCCATCCCGGGGGTCACACACACCCGCTGCCAAGCTAACCCCCTCACACCATGTATTTTTAAATCGATTGATCGCTATATGTTTATCTAAATTATTTGTCTTACTGTATACTGTTCATCTTGTAAAGCGTTTTTCCTCATGTAAGCCCGCACCATCTCCATTGTGGTCTTCCGCGTCTGATTCTATTTGGATTTCCGCCCACAGTTCATTCTTGTCTCTGTATTCCCATGCGTGCGCACTACGGTCAAAATATTCAAGCCTCTTCTGCCTTAGGGAGAGATGTGGACGAAGCATCGCAGGATGTCGGGGCTGACGTCTACAACAGGAAATGGCGCAGTCCCGACATAAACAATTTTTCCGGCGGAGTCTCTGCTTGCCGGAATGAACGGGGATACGGCGCATGCGCGGTACACGTCTCCACTCTTAAATATAGCTGTAACTTGAAAAGGAAACAGGTAAAAAAAAAATGACTACTAGCAATTGGTTTATAATAATTTTATAAAACAAGAAATGGAAAGTGAAAATTTTGAGTATACAACCGCTTTAATTCAATAAAGAAAACCGCAATTCGTGAAATGTATAATTTGCTGTCATTTGAGAAATAAGGGTTAATTGTTTGGCTCCAAACCTAGCAGATTATTTCAGTTGAACACAGGTATTTAATGCATACATTTTCTGTTTCAGTGGAAGCAGAATTTAGCTCAAAGGTATAAAATCTCTTTAGTTTGGGATCTGTGAGACAAATACATGATGAATCTGGCTTTGTAGTGACTTTTGTGTGACTACTTACCTCTGTTGCTGTATGGCTTTCTTTGTGATCCTCTTTAAACATATTTACAATCAATCACCCAGAGCAAGTATGTAATAAATGAATAGATCGTAATCTGCTTTTTCAAATCAGATTGAAGTTTTAACAAAAAGATATTTGTACTGCTCAAGGTGATTGGCTCATCACAGGAACCATTGAGAAATTCTGGGGTGCTGGTTCTTTGCAGCAAATAAACCTGAAAATAAATTACAATATAACTAAAGGCAATTTTTTTTTAGAATGGAGAGAGATTAGAACGCCTATCAGGAAGTTATTGTCATCTCTGTTCTCATTAGGGAGATTTAACCTCTCGGTATGTCGTCACCAAAATTTAAAGTACAAGAAAATCCCTAATTTTGGGGTGCCCCCAGGAAAGTAATACAAGGGACATTTTTCAATAGAAAAACTAGTTCAGGTGATCCTGGTGAAAACAAGGGATTCCCTAGCATTGGTGGAATTTCCTCTCACTTCCTGATTTGGCTATAAAACAGGAAGTGAATGGAAATCTCCCCTTTAGATAGCAGAAGCCTGACAGGAGTTATAACCTTCTCTTACGCTATTCACAAATTTATAAAAATCCCAGAACAAGCTACATCCCCCTACTCACATACAGCCCACATTGAGGCAGGTGCTTCAAAAGGGTTCTGAAGGGGTAACGGTTTTCTTTTGCTGTATTTATGCATGGTTAACTAGGTTAACCATTTGCAAATTGTTACAATGTATAAATGTTGCACTGTGTCCCCAGATTGACCTGTTGAGCTGGTGGCGTCGGAGAAGGAAGGGTTAACGCTGCTGTCCAGTTTTTCCCACTCTGTTCAGAAGGTCACCACCTCCCTGCAGGTCCTACTCTATAAATAGGGACTTATTAGTGCTCTGTGAGTTTGGTTCAGTGAAACTCTGCCATAATGTGGCTGTTACTCTGCCAAAGAGGATCATCCCTTTGTGGTGGGAGGCCAGTCGGGGTTCCCAGTAAGGTCTGAAGCCCATAGATATCTAAAAACATATAGCTGCCAGTCATGGACTTATTGCCTTGTGAGGGTATTTATCAAATCATAGATTTTAAAGGGATTGCTTGCTACCTCTTGTGGATTACTGCCTATTATGGTCTCTTGCCTTGAGATGGACTATTTATGACTATAGCCATCTGCCCAAGGTATAGTCACTTCATGGGACACTGGAGAACTTTGTATAGGAAAAAGTGTGGAATATTTTGAGAACTGTTACTTGTTTCTTGCAATTGCAGCAGTAAAATATCTTTATTTGTTCATATATCCTGCCTGGTCTGAAGTTTCTAAGGGGATGCATGCATGGGGTATCAAAAGAACAGGCTTACAACAATGGGACTGAAGTTAGAGAAGATGCAGTACAGAGGTCTAACGAGCAGAATGATGTTGTTAATGACTACCATATTTTTGTCACTTGCTTATGAAGCCAATCAGCCAGGAAATGAGTGACATGGCAAAGGTGACAGTTACTCTAGTAGTGAAGGGGTGTTATGCTTGGCCCCTTCACTAGGGACCGGTTTCCCACTTACTGACACCAACCCAGCACCAAAAAGTACCTAGGGACTTAGTCAGGAGTAAAGGGAGAAAGAAAGGTATAGGGGGGGACGGTAAGGAGAATAAGCATGCAGTTATAGAGAAGTGTGTTTCCTGTATCCAATAGTAACATATGGAACATGAAGATGAGCGTGAGGTGACAGGACTGCTGAGCTGCTGAAGATTTATATTACAATCTCCGTGGTACCAGCTTGGAAATGCTCTATACTGGAAGGGAGAGGTGTTCTCTAACAGAAAGTGTTATCAGTGTGAGAAGTATGGACATGGATTGCAAAGAGTAACTGTGCAAGTGTACCCCTCGCTTTTAAGTTTGGAGTGCTGCCTTAATGTTGATTTCACATGACTACAGCTCCTGCCTTAGATTTAGGCATTAGCGAGTGAAGTTCCACAGTGTCCACGTTAGGGCGCCTTAAGCCCCACCCACATGCAACCTTTTTTTCTGCCCTCGAGGGCTTTCACCTCTAAAAATAAATAGCCAGCCTGGCGATCACTCTTTACCTTCCTACAGTCAGCCCTACTGTCCTTCTGCCCATCCTCATTGCTGTGGATTCTAACAGGCCACTAGGATGAGAAGCCCATAGATGATAATATTTTCAGCTCACATAAAAGATTCTAAAATCAGCAGTCATCCTGTACATATTCATATCCATGTAATGACCTTTTTCCTGCAGTTGACCTACCAATGATAACTAAACACAGAGAGGATGATTTACTTAAAAAGTGGAAAATCCTCACTGAAAAAAATGTGTAAATATTCACTTCAATTATCCAATTATGTAAAAAGCAAAATTGTGTTCACTTTGAATACCCAGTTATCTGCAGATGCTTTTCATGTGATTGGTAAAGTTACGTGAATATTTACTGTATGTGTGACCATACTAACTCCTTTAGTAAATCAGCCTGCCACCCAAAGCTTCTATCAGAACTTGCAAACACATGTAGTCTCGACCCTGCACTGATGGATGCATCTCAAACTGACATCCTGGACTGGCAGACACCACCAGAAATTACATAGTATTTGACAGTATATGACCCTTACTGTGAATGCATGTGATCAGTCTAGCTGCATACAATTCAGAAAGCAGTCCAAGGAATACATTTATTTTCAACTTTTTCTATTTAAAACACAAATTAAATTACATAAATGTCAACTTTTTCTAAATAACCATCACATGAATCCATAACTTCAGTCACAAATCAGGGGCATCCTTATTATGATAGCAGTGCAGGAGTAATAAAGGGTACTCTTCCAACCGCATCTTATAAGTTTCAACGCTTGCCAGCAATTTAGTTACTAAAAGTGTTATTTATGCATGAGAGTGCAATCATGGAACCGCAATGACATTTCCATGTTTAATCATGAATATTTTATTTAGAGCTGTCCATGTTTGGGTGACCGATTTTCTACCCAATAGTGAACAAGTTACAACTTTCTAATTTATCACCTGCCAATGAGTAAAACCTCGAATTTGGCAAGATGTCCACCTCCCAGACCATAAATAATGATAATGTTGACTGCTGAGTGGCTTCCCTTGTGTATGCTTCCTGATAAATTGAGAGCAGATTTAATAACACATGCTAGTTTGTTCATTTATCATAAGAACAAGATTTACAGGGTGTAACGCACAAAATTAATTAAATGGCTGCAGACAATAGGTGCTTGTGGAACAATATTCCTGCACATTCAGGAAAGGCCATGGCATGGGATAAAAATACTAAAGATAGAAGCAGCTAAAACAAGCAAGTGAAAATGTGTTTGAAAAGGAGAACATTTTGTTGCCTTAAATATTCAGCAAGCAAGTTGGCATATATTGGTGCTGTTTTAGTAATAAAGAGCCTGTTTATTACATTGTATATTACAGTGACACTTTCAGGGTGACTTACAAAGGAGCTTGCTAAGTGTGTACAGTCTCTTTAATCTCCCATACTGGAGCTCACTGTCACCCCACAATTTACTGTGTAAATATAAAATGACGTAGTACCTTTATCTGGGAATACTCTCATCATTTACAGAATTTTCTGCTCTCAGAGGTGTACTTGCACAAGTGCTGGATTACCAAATAGGCAGAAGAGGCACCAGCCTATGGGCTCTACGCCATTTAAGGGCCCTGTGACAATAGGATCAAAATAATATTGATTTGGCGCATGCGCGGGAGCTCCTGTGATGGAGGTTTAGGACCGGAGCTCCGCTCAGCGCTAGCTAAACAGCACTAATAGCGGCGGAAACAGAAGCCACATTGCGGTTAAAAACTACAGGGAAAGGCAGCGAATAGTGCCGTGCACCTACCTATGCCAGGTAAAGCATATAAAAAAGCGCAGGAACAGAAATACAAGCGCTCTAAAAATCGGGTGAATTCCAAAATGGCGGCCGCACCTCAGAACAAGATACAGACTGCTAATGATGTCTCCTCAACTAGCAGGCAAGTTATTCAGCCTGCAACTCTCCCATATAACTCACAGTCTTTGAGCTTAGACTCCTCAGCTACCTTACAACCTTCTGAGCTTAAATTATACCTAAAGGAAAACTATGTGGGATCTGAGGGACCTCCACCTCATGAAGTAAATTTACCTCACATAGGCTCTCTCAATACACATCCTGAAAAGGCTCCTGATATGTCTTTTAATATGACTGAACTTTTTGACAGGATTTCTGATATGCTGGACAAAAGGTTGGCTTTAAATGCTGACAGGATCACAGGAGAAATTAAAGCAGACTTTCAGAACCTGGGAAGCAGAATAGAGCATATTGAGCATAAATTGGATTTTACTATAACTAAGACAAACCAAAATTCTGAGCACTTGCAGTTTTTACAGGATCAGCTTGATACCGCTCAAGCAAGAATAGACGACCTTGAGAATCGTTCAAGAAGGGAAAACTTTCGCATTAGAGGATTGCCTGAATCCATCACTGATGTTCATACAACTGTGAAAGATTTTATTAAAAATGTACTCCCTTCGATTCCAGCTAATAAACTGGAACTGGATAGAGCGCATAGATCCTTGGGACCCCTCAGGAAAGATGGCTCTCCACGGGACATTATAGTAAAGCCTCACTTTTTTTCTGTCAAGGAAGAAGTGATGAAAATATCCCGCCAACAAGATCAGATACAGTTCCAAGGTGCTTCTATTCAAATCTTTTCTGACATATCCCCATACACCATCCAAAAGAGGAGATCTTTGAAACCCCTCCTTGCAGCCCTGACCAAAAAGGATATCAAATACCGGTGGGCCTTCCCTTTTGCCCTGAAATTTACGTACAATGGGAAGCAACATGTTTTTCACAATTTCCCAGAAGGAGAACGCCTGTTACATGACTTGAGACTCATTACGATGGATTCAAATATGGATACTTCTCCCGCTGTGCAGGGGTCATCTAAACGCGAGCCCGGCTACGCCACTTTGGGAGATGTCCAAAATTAAGAGAGTTAAGGACAACATACCTCCATGAAGAGGATTTACATGACTCTACTGTATTTCATCTTTTTACTCCCCCCTGTAGGTTCCTTGGGAGAAAACACATTATATTACATTGACTCTTGGATTTCCTGTGCAGATCTTTTTGACACATAGTTCTGTTGCTAAATTGTCAATAGATAATTTTTTCTCTCTTGTTTAGAAAATATCTAATAGTTAAACTGTTTTTCATTGCTGTTATATTGGAAATCCAGGAATGCTTGGTTCCGTTCATTTAATATTACATCGTTAATTTGAATGCTGTCACTGGCTGGTGCTGTTGCATTGTGCCTCCACCTATCGCTCGGTTTGGTTGTAAACCATGCTGAGGGGTAGGTTTATAGCCCTACATTTGGGCTATACTACTTATTTTGTTCTGAATGGGGGGAGGGAGACATACTCCTCCTCCCATTCTGGGCCACTTTTAGGCCTTTCGTTACATTGCGTTTTACAACTGATACTATTTTTATTTGATTTTTTTTTTCTCTTCTTCTTTCATTCTAACTTTTTTTTCTTTTTCAGCCTACATATCATTGAGATTTACCTACGAAGTGATGCTATGTATATCTTCCCCTAACATAGTGAAAGACCTTTCATTATATGCCCTTGGTTCTCCCTGGAGAAAGGTAGGTGGCTGTGGATTATTTGGAGTTCTCCCCCTTTTGCTCCATGGCTGGTACTAACACTAACTCTTTACCCCTTCGTATTGTGTCTCACAACACCCAGGGATTAAATTCCCCAGTCAAAAGAAGGAAAGCCCTCCAGGCCTATAGATCCCGTCATATTGATGTAGTACTCTTACAAGAGACCCATTTCCCTCAGCGGTACACCCCATTGTTTCTTCATGCCCATTTTCCAGTTTTTTACTTGCCTAATGCTGAAAATAAGACCAAGGGAGTAGCAATATTATTTTCTAAGAATTGCAAATTCAATCTTGAGTTGGAACTCAAAGACCAGGAGGGAAGGTTCCTATTGGTTAAGGGAACTATCGATGATAAGCTATATACCTTCATATCTTACTACGCCCCTAAAAGAGGACAAAAGCAGTTTTTTAAACAATTGTTCCAATCACTTGGACCGTCTATGGAGGGGATCATAGTTATGGGGGGACTCTAACACAGCTTTTGATTCTAGTCTGGACAAATCCAAACCCTTACGATCACAAGTTGTTAGGCCCAATAAAACAAGTGTTCAGATTGCTCGATTAATCTTTCAATCTAGATTGACGGATATATGGAGGGAACTCCACCCAAAAAAACAAGATTTTACACACTACTCTAATCCGCACCAGTCCTATTCCCGTATTGACCACATTTGGATCTCCACTCACCATATTCCACTAGCTCTTTCTTCTTCTATAGTGGAAGCTGCTTGGTCAGACCATTCGATGATTCTATTGGCCATTAGAAGGGATATCCCTAGTACACGGACCTCACATTGGACTCTCAATCAGTCTTTATTGAAAGATCCCGCAGTAGTGGCGGAAATTCAGGGAGCTTTGAAGGATTACTTTCACTTTAATGATGGAGGGGAGATTTCTCCAGAAACTTTATGGGCAGCACATAAGGTTACTATTAGAGGCAAGTTGATCCAGATAGCGGCCAGGAAAAAGAGAGAGAGGGTGGTCGAGATTGAGAAATTGGAGAACGAGTTCGCTGAGTTGTGCAAAAAACATAAGAGAAGTCCTTCTAGTGTACCTATATCCACATTGGATGCAGCACGAGTTGCTCTTAACTTGGCTCTAACAGCAAAAGCTGAAAAATCCATTAAATGGTCTGGGGCAAAATTTTACCCGATGAGAGACAAGTTGGGCCCTATGTTGGCACGTAAACTTTCACCCAGATTCCGTTCACAAGCTCTCCCAAAGATTAAACAGGCAGATGGCTCTTTTACCTTGAATTCTCAACATATTATTAAGGCATTCCAAGATTTTTACTCTAAGTTGTATATGGCTGAAAATCTCTCTGTCTCTACCGAGTTAGAGGAATTCTTGGATAAATTACATATTCCGAAATTAACGGATACTCATAAAGAGGAATTGGATGCTCCTATTTCAAATGAAGAGGTTTCAGATGTCATAAAAGCTTTAAAGGGGGAACAGCTCCTGGACCTGATGGTTTTTCCACACCATATTACAAAACATTTTCAGCTATCCTAACTCCTTACCTGACTAGACTTTTTAATTTTATGACTAATGGTTCCCCGATAGATAATCAACTAAATATGGCTTATATTTCTGTGATCCCAAAACCGGATAAAGATACTAGTCAAATAGAAAACTACAGACCAATCTCCTTAATCAATAATGATCTCAAAATATTAACCAAGATATTAGCGAACAGACTTGCTTCTTTTATAGGATCTTACATTCATAAAGATCAAGTCGGTTTTATACCCGGTAGGCAAGGTCCTGATCAGGTACGGAGAGCGGTTGACCTAGTATCAATCCTACAATCTAATTGGGAGGGAGGTAATAAACAGGAGGGTATGTTGCTGTCACTGGACCTTCAGAAGGCATTCGATTCGGTGTCATGGACATATCTATTCGCTGTCCTCAAACACTGGGGATTTGGTCAGAATATATTAGGAATTTTAGAAGCCCTTTATTCGAATCCTAAAGCCAGAATTAGAATACAAGGAATTTTTTCCGACCCTATTCAGATTGGAAGAGGTACACGTCAGGGATGCCCCCTTTCCCCCCTGATATTCGCTATTATAATCGAATCTTTAGCCATTGCCATTCGTAGTAATCCAAATATCGGGGGGGTGCAATGTGGTCAAGATACCCATAAATGTGCCTTATTTGCAGATGACCTTTTACTTTTTGTCACTTCTCCACGGTCTTCTTTACCGGAGATTTGCTCATTGCTTAATACGTTTTCGACTCTTTCAGGTCTCAAAGTAAATATGTCTAAATCTCAAGCTCTTAACGTATCTCTCCCAGATTCTATAGTGTCCGATTTACAGAGAACATACCAATTCAAGTGAAACAGCTCTTTCATTAAGTACTTAGGAATCAATGTTACATCTAAATTTGAAAATCTATACCAAGCTAACTATCCTCCTATGTACAAGAAACTCGAACTCAATCTCAAAGATTGGGAGTCGCACAGTATTTCATGGATTGGCAGGATTAACTCAGTCAAGATGACCCTTTTGCCCAGGCTTTTATATCTATTTCGTTCTCTTCCTATTCCAATCAAAAGAGATCATTTGAAATCTTTTCAAAGTAAGCTCACTAAATTCATTTGGAACAATAAAGGTCCATGACTCTCAAACAGAAGCTTATTCAACCTTCCCAAACAGGGTGGGTTAGGCCTTCCGAATCTCTTATGGTACTACCAAGCAGCACGATTGGCACAACTATCTGTTTTATATTTTAACACAGAACTTCCTGATTGGATATCAATTGAAAATCAAGCTGTTCCATCCTCATCACTAATACACTTGTTGTGGTGCCCTCCCAGAAATAGACCTCCCATCTTATCACCATCACTCTCACAATCATTATCTTTATGGGATTCACTTCGGAAACTTCCCTCGCTGGTCTCTAAAGCTCAACCATTGACCCCGGTGTTCAAAAATCTGTTTTTTCATCAAGGTTTGGATCTTCAAACCTTTAAATGGTGGTATGACAAGGGGTTGTACCGCATTGGTCAGTTTTTTTCCTCTACTGGCCCTTTTCCTATTGAATATTTTATGAACAATTTTGATCTTCCTTCATCTGAAAAACTGAGATTTCACCAAATCACTAATTTAATTCATTCTAAGTGTAAAGCTGGATATTCATCCCGAGACTTTACAGATTATGAAACTTGGTGTGGACGGGCCGTGGAGCGAAGGGGGGGGGGGATCTCTGTGATCTACAAGTCACTGGCATCCAATTTGGTGAAACTACCATATATGTTGGCCTGGGAGAAGGAACTCCTAATTGATAGAAATATTGTAGACTGGCATGCAAGCTACTCTTGCTCGACTTCAGGCCTCTATAATGCTTCGCTCATAGAGGCCAATATAAAACTTTTTACAAGATGGTATTTGGTTCCCACGAGATTGGCTGATATGTACCCCACTGCTTCACCTCTTTGTTATAGGGGATGTCAGGGACTGGGTACTATGATCCACATATGGTGGGAATGCCCAAGAATTTGTGGATTTTGGAACAAGGCATTTCATATATTATGTAATATTACAGGTTGCCCGATACATCAATCTCCCACAATTGCTTTACTCAATGGACATTTACCTCATATTCCTAAAGTCAGTCGTAAACTGATTTTGTTTATTTTAACGGGAGCAAAACTAACAATTGCAAGGGCATGGAAGAAACCTTCGGTATCTATTTTATCCATGAAACGAAAAGTTTCTTGAATTATGGAAAGAGAAAAATTGGTTAGCTGCTTGTTAGACGAAACCTCAAAATTTGAAGCCATATGGGAACCTTGGGCGCGATTTATGGGAATCTCTTTATCACATAACTTGGTCGTCAACACCAATCACTAATCTTTAGAAAGTATATTTGGTTTGTAGGCATTCTATAATCTCTTCATTTCATATCTTTGAGGTTTTTTCTTTTCTTTCTCCTCCTTATTTTTTTTTCTTTTTTCTTTTCTTTTTTTTTTATCTTATACTCTATTCTCTTGGTATGGACTTTTATTATTTAATAGTATGTTTTTTGTTTTATTATAACAGATAAAATATAACAGTTTCAGGCTCAGATTCCTTTTTCTTGATTGAGGCTTAGACTGTTGAACTTAGCTCTAATAGTCTGAGAACAACTCTTAGATATCGCACTAAGGTCGAGTATTGTTTTTTCTTTTTACAAGTACAAATTGAAAATTTATGTTATGTCTCTCCAGTTGTCTCTACCGACGATTGTTGGTGAAGATAGGAAGGCCGAGCAGGGGGCGCTCTCTCCTTCTCAGTCAGTGTGTTCCCGCTAAGGGTGGCTGGGGAGGGGAGTAGGAGCCCTTCATAAGTTTCGGTTATTTTGGTGGGAACTAGATTTTCTCACTATAAGTTATTGTCAGTTTATAAGTTTACTTGATTATATACATGACCAAGATGAGGCTAGATTTTATTACTTTTTGTGTAAACATTATCAGTATTGGTTTTTAAGATAACACTTTGTCTAAGTTTCTATGGTAATAATACCTGAGATTTTTGTTGAGTCATTTGTAATCATCTCTATTATTTATGATTCTGTAATGATTTCTTTTTCTGATGAAAAATAAAAAATTTAAATGACAAAAAAAAATAATAATATTGATTTGATCTTGAAAGAAAATGACAGTAAAGCTTTCTTAAATTGTTTACAAAAGATAGAAAAAAATTATCAACTCAAAGAAATGAAAACTTTGCGTTAAAAACCCTATAGAGAAAATAGTGTATTCATTTAATGTACCCAATAACAACCTAACGTACATAAACCATAGACATCAGGTTCACATTACAGTCTGTCTCTTAGAAGCTCATCTTCTTTCAGCTGTCAGTTTGTAAAAAAAATTGGTGCATCCTATGTACGTGTAATTAGAGTTGAGCGGACACCTGGATGTTCGGGTTCGACGGGTTCGGCCGAACTTCGGAAAAAAGTTCGGGTTCGGGACCGAACTTTAACCCGAACCCGAACCCGAACCCCATTGAAGTCAATGGGGACCCGGACTTCTAAGGACTAAAAAGGCTCTAAAAAGGTAATGGAAAGGGCTAGAGGGCTGCAAATGGCAGCAAAATGTTGTTAAGAGCATGGCAAGTGCTCTGCAAACAAATGTGGATAGAGAAATAACTTAAAATAACATAAAAAAAAAAAAAAAAAATATGCTGGAGGCCCCCTTTTCAGCAGAAGAGGTACGGGAAGTCATTAAGAACCTCAGAAACTCAACGGCACGATGCCAAACATATGGTGGGAATGCCCCAGAATACGCCCTTTCTGGAATAAATTATTCCATTTAATGGATAAGCTAGTGGGAAAATAAAATACTTTGAAATAAAAATGTAGCGGGGTGCTAAATTTAAGGGAAGTGTTTGAGTGGTAAATAGGCTCAAACACCCTAATTCTGTAGGATTCTGTAGGATTTTTGGAAGACCACAACACACCCACAGTACGTAACCGCTGAATCGCACAACTACAGAACTGCAGAAAATGCTATTAAAAAAAAATGTTGTTTTTTTAGTATAGCACAGTAGAAGAAAACTATATAGAAATTGTTTATTTCACACACCTCCCCATATGTATAACACACTGCAAAATATTTTTTGTGGCCCTAAATGGCGTTTTTTGGAAGACCACAACACACCCACAGTACGTAACCGCTGAATCGCACAGCTACAGAACTGCAGAAAATGCTATTAAAAAAAAAGGTTGTTTTTTTAGTATAGCACAGTAGAAGAAAACTATATAGAAATTGTTTATTTCACACACCTCCACATATGTATAACACACTGCAAAATATTTTTTGTGGCCCTAAATGGCGTTTTTTGGAAGACCACAACACACCCACAGTACGTAACCGCTGAATCGCACAGCTACATAACTGCAGAAAATGCTATTCAAAAAAAAGGTTGTTTTTTTAGTATAGCACAGTAGAAGACAAATATATAGAAATGGTTTATTTCACACGCCTCCACATATGTATAACACACTGCAAAATATTTTTTGTGGCCCTAAATGGGTCTTTTTGCAAGTGTACATTGAAGTGCAAATTTTTTTTATTTTTTTTTTGCCCTAAACGGGTCTTTTTTTGCACGAGCAAAATAAAATGCAAATTTGTTATTTTTTTTGCCCTTAATGGGTCTTTTGGAAAAGAGCACAATAAAGTGCCTTTTTTTTTTTGTTGCCCTAAATGGATCTTTTTCCAAGAGCAGAATACACCCACAGTATGGAAACGGTGTATCTCTCAACGTAATATATGCAGTGCTGGTGCACTGAGCTTGCAGATAAAAGGTAGATTTACTCTGACACTGGGCTCATGGCAGTGTAAAAAGACTGCACTGCAACACAAACAGGTAAACCTATGCAGATAGCTGAGTTATATCTCTGAATCTGGACTCCTATTCCTATATAATATATCTCTCTCCCTGAAAGCACCAACAGGAACCTGGCCCTACACTACACTGTCTCTCTATCTTTTCCCTCAGATTCCAGAATCAGGACTAACTCATGTATTTTTCAATCTCTCCCTAAAAGCAGCAGCAGCAGACAAGATCCTCTCCCTATCTATTCTGAAGCAGAGTGATGTGTGTGCTGTGTGCCTCTAGCTTATATAGAAGCTGGGTCACATGTTGCACTGACCAATCACAGCCATGCCATTAGTAGGCATGGCTATGATGGCTTTTAAGGGCACACCAGCTAATCAAAAGGTGATTGGCTGGCCCCTGAAGCATTTCTAACTTCGCCATTAGATTGCCGAACCCGAACCCGGACATTCGTGCAAAGTCCGGGTTCGGGTTCGGGGAAAAGCTAAAGTTCGGTACGGACCCGAACTTTACAGTTCGGGTTCGCTCAACCCTACGTGTAATGTAAAGTATTGATGGTCCTCTCCATCTAGTGGTTGATGTGCACACTACTTAGTTCAATGTTATCCCACTGGAGTGCATACAGGAGAAACATCCAGAAACTTGTGAGGGGGGCCTCCAGGGTATCGAGTACATAGGGGCCCTCCACAGAGTTTAATCTGGCACTGACTTGCATTACCATTTTTTTTTTCCAATTTCTGTATTTTTTTAAAATGTTTTTTATTATATCAAAAAGTACCTACAGGTGTTAAAAGGCACATTTCTGTATTTGAATTTCATATTGCATCCATCAATTTTTAATCCCCATATACCCACTCCTCCCCAAAAAATCCCCCTAAACCCCCATCATGGTCATATATCCACCGGATTTTCTAAACTCCATCCATTTACCCCATGTATTGTAATAAAGCTCTATAGAGTCCTCTACTGAATGTATTGTTTCTTCTATGGATCTCACCCATTCCACCCTTACTGCCCACTCCTTCATATTCAGGTTTTCTTGGGTTCTCCATAGACTCGGGATCAAACTTTTAGCTGCGTTTAGGAGATGTGGAACTAAGGTATTCCTATATTGGGGAATCGTTTTTCTCGTGTCATGGAATAAGCATTTCCAGGGGTCTTTCTGAATCCGCTCTCCCGTTATTTGGAAAATCGCTCCCATAATTCCCACCCAGTAGACTTGTATCTTCACGCATTCCTACCACAGGTGCGAAGAAGGTCCCCGGGGCGTCACAGCCTCTCCAACATGTTGGCGGGCCTTCTGCCCCGAGCCCTTGCGCCCTCAGAGGGGTCACTTACCATCTTGCCAATAGATTATAACACATCTCAACTGTCCTCACATCGCTTGAGGAAAAGCAGGCTAATCTTAGAATTTTTTTCCTATGTTCCTCGTCTCTGAGAGGTCCTATTTCCTCTTCCCACTTCCCCAAATAGGGTGGGTGGTCAGATTTTTCTTCCTTAACCAGAATTTTATATATTTTGGATATAATTTGATTTAGAGGGGAGCACAGTAGTTTCTCCATTAGTCTCATATCTAATGGCTTGTTTCCCCATGTGTAATTTCAGTGTATGTGTATAGTCTATTCCCTTTCATCACATCTTGCAGTAGTATTTCTTATTTTTTTGCCCATATCATGAAGTATATGTGTTCCTCTTTCCCTGGCTTAAAATAATTTGTGCCTAGTATAGGCAGTAGCAGTGAGTTGTGATCCCAGTGGTGTAATCTACCCAATCCATCCCATATCTTAAATGTGTTTCTGGTTAGTGGATTTGTGCTACTGGCTAAGTCCCGGTATTATTGTGGTATCCAAGCCATCATCCCTAAATCCATTTTACTTTGTGATATCTCTATGTTTACCCAACTTTTCCATTCTTTATTGTGAATCCACTCTGTGATCGGGAAATAGAAATCGCCTGATAGTATTTCTTAAAATCAGGTGCTGCTAATCCCCCTGTCTTTTTTCCTTTCGGAAGTATTGCGTATGAGATCCTAGGGCGTTTATGTGCCCATATATATTTTAACACTATTGATCTTTATTTCTTGAAATAATCCTGAGGCAGTGTTATTGGGATCATTTGGAAAATGTATATCATCCTTGGCAAAATATTAATTTTTAATGCGTTTATTCTACCTAAACGAGAGGGGTTTATGTCTCAAGTAATTCAGTTGTTCCTTGACCTTTTTAAGCATTGGGATATAGTTAGCCTTGTACATAGTCTCCAAGGATGCAGTCAACTTTATCCCCAAATAACCCAATTCCTCCCCACACCATACAAAGGGGAACATGGGGTGGATTGCCTGCTGTTCCTCCCTTGGGGTAGGTATATATTTAGAATGTCAGATTTAGACCTATTTATTCTAAAGTTAGTCAGCTTTCCATACCGGGTCAACTCCTCCAATACAATTAGAATTGTTGTCCTGGGGTTAGAGATATAAAAAAGCAAGTCATCCGCGTATGCGGCCACCCTGTACTCCCTTTCCCCCACTCTCACCCCCCTCATATCCGGGTTTTTGCAGGTTGCAGCTAGGAGGGGCTCCAATGCTAATACAAAAAGCATTGGCGAGAGGGGACAGCCCTGCCTCGTTCCATTAAACAGTTCGAGATTCTGATTTTTGCCATTGGGTGATGGTAAAAAGCTGGTATCCATCGCATCATCTTCTCCCCAATCCCCAGATGTCTTAATGTTCTGAACATGAAACCCCAGTTCAATCTGTCAAAGGCCTTTTCGGCATCTATTGACAGAAGTGCGACTAGTGTCCCTCTCCCTCTCACTTCATGTATCAAGAACATAGACTTTAGGCAATTATCCCTCCCCTCTCTCCCCGTCACAAACCCTACTTGATCATTATGGATCCAGCTTGGTAGTAACAGTTTTAGTCTTTCTGCGATTATTTTAGCATACATCTTTATATCTGTATTTAACAGAGATATTGGCCTATAACTCGCTGGGACTGCTGGATCCTTCCCCTCCTTCAAGATAAGGGTTATATAGGCCAATAGTGATTCCTCCCGTGGGGTCTCTCCTTCTGCTAATGCATTCAGATAATCGCATAATTTAGGAACCAGGAGCTTTTGAAATCTTTTATAATATAGAATAGAGTAGCCGTCAGGGCCCGGCTCTTTCCCAGGGCCATATTCTTTATTTCTCTCCCCACTTCTTTGTGTGTGATCAGAGCTTCGAGTTGCTCAAGTTCCTCGCTAAGTACCGTGGGAAGGTCTAGGTCCCACAGATACTCTTGGACTTCCTCCTCTCGTCTGCTTACATTTTCCCCTCTCGGGCTCACATTATAAAACGAGCTATAGTATGAATGGAATACATTCCCCATTTTGGGGGATGAGTACACCATCTCTCCCTTATCGTTTTTAATTTTGGGGATAAAAGATACACTTTTTTTTCACTTACTGCTCTCGCCAGCCATTTCCCAGACTTGTTACCTCATTGATACCTCTCTTTATTAACTATATGAAAAGCACATTTTTTCTCCTGTTCTAACAGTTCTACTAGCTCCTCCTTTTTTACCATTAGTTCTTGTCTCTCCGGGATGCCTTTAGGTCTCGTCATTTGTTCTAATTCCTGTATCTCTCTCTATATAGGGTGCTCATTCTCTCCTCCCTCTCTCTGTTCTTCCCAGCTCCGATCCCCATTATTATTCCCCTCATGTGAATCCCACAGGGCTGGCCGGGGGATTTCCGGTGTGTCATGAACAGCAAAAAAAACCCCTAGCTCCTGCCCAATTTTTCTTAATTATTTTAGGGTTCTGAATAACGGAGTTATTTAATTTCCAATTTTTTCCCACTGGGAGGCCTCCTAATATTTCTAATTGGATCATTACTGGGGCATGGTCAGAAAGAGTTTTATTGTCAGTGTTTTTGAGAGAGGGTATCAATTGATGTTCTATTAGGACGTAGTCTATCCTTGATAATGACCCATGGACTGTGGAGTAAAACGTATAGTCCCGACTCCCTGGGTGTCTAATCCTCTAAGCGTCTACCAACTGATATTCTAATAGCAATTTCTTTAATACTTTCTGTCTTTGGGCTGTATAACAAGAGAGAGGCCCCCTGTAGTATCTAACCTCGGATCTAAGCTCAAGTTTAAATACCCTGCTATTATAAGTTTACCTTCCCTGAATACCCCAAGTTTTTTCAGGGTCTTCTTTAGGAATTAATCTGTTCCCTATTTGGGGAGTAGATATTTGCAAAGGTGCAGTCCATATTAAACAATTTCTCCTTTATAAAAAGGAACCTTCCCTCAGGGTCCGCCAGCCGCTCCCTTACTACAAAAACCATATTCTTGTCAAAACCAATGGCCATGCTTCGTGAGTGGCTAGATGTTGAATCACCATAAAACCACGTAAGGAACCAGTGCGAGGACAGTCTACATCCAGGGGCATGTGTAATATGTGTTTTCTGAACACAGACCACATTTTCCCTGAGGAAATGCAGCTCCTTGTTAACCTTATATCTTTTACGTGAGTTGTTCAGGTCTCTTACATTGTAGGTCACCAAATTTATTGTAGCCTTGGTTCATCGTAAGGAGCGCCTAGCGGGCCATAATAGGCCGAAAGGGGGAAAGGGAGAGCGGGAAAGAGACCCCAAGACACACACAAAAAAACATCCCTCTAATCAACCCCAATCCCCTTCCACCTCCCCTCCCCTCAAGACACATCCACCTCCCTCCACTCAGGGACAGTAGTCCTACGAGAGGCTGAACTAATTCCCTCCTTTTATTCAATATATGGATCTGGCGACCCCCATCTAGATGTCGCCTTGTCTCCATATGTTCAGGAGGCAGATACTCCTGACACCACAAGCCCATCTGCCAGTACCCCAGACCCACCCTCACCCACCACCCCCCCTCCCCCCCACCCGGCTGTCGTCCTCACTCCCTATTCTCTAGTTCCTATCTGATATTTTTATTTTCCTTTTTCAAGAGGTACTTAAATATATAGTCCCCCCTCTTCCTCCCCCCCCTCCCCTCACTAAGAGTCCATCTCATATAGACTAATGATGTTCCTTCTTTCTCATCCCATCCTGGTAGTGGGGGGGGGTGAGAGGTCCAATTTATGACAGAAGTCGATCAAATCTTCCGGGAATCTCAGGAATGCAATACGATCGTCTTTCTTCCCTTTAAGGCAAGCTGTTAATCACCACTGGTATTGTATATTAAGTGTCTGCATCTGCTCCGTCAGTGGTTTGAGGAGTCTCCTTCTTGTTAAAGTCTCTGTAGATAGGTCTGAAAAGATCTGCTACTCAACTCCTTCATAGGAGATTCCTTCTGATTTCCGTATTTTTTCCATTATTTTAGATTTCTCTTCAATGTAGTGAAACCTAACTATTACATCTCTTGAGTTTTCAGACCCCTGAGTATAGTGCCTTGTGATCCTATGTACTCTGTCGATTTTCAGTGTCTCTGTCATTTCTCTGCCCAGTAGGGGGTTAAAAAGTTCCTGCATAATGCAGCGTACACACGATCGTTTTTCATGCCATTTTTTAAACCGACGTTTTTCTCGTCGTTTTTTTTAATGTTTCCTCTCAAGCCTGTCTTGTGTACACATGATCATTTTAAAAAACGTTCAAGCAAAGCGCAGTGACGTACAACACGTACGACGGCACTATAAAGGGGAAGTTCCGTTCGGAAGCCTCCTGCTTTTCAGTCCGTTACAGCGTGACGAATGTGCTATCTCCATTACAAATGCTAGTTTTACCAGAACGTGCGCTCCCGTCTCATACTTGATTCTGAGCATGCGCGTTTTTTTTCACCTCGTCAAAGCATACACACCATAGTTTTTCACGTCGTTAAAAAAAACGACATGAAAAACGACGTGAAAAAATAGAGCATGTTCAAAATTTTTAATGGCCGTTTTTCACGTCGTTAAAAATGCTCTGGAGCATACACACGATCGGTTTTAATGCCCATTTTTAAAAATGGCATTTTTAACGGCATGAAAAACGATCGTGTGTATGGGGCATTTCTTTTGTTAACTTGTCATTATTATACTTTTCTAACAAGCCTCTTATGTGCAAGTTTTTAAGACGGCTTCTGTTCTCTTTTGTACAGAAGAGCTCTATTTGATCTCTGTAAGAGTTTCATCTGTTCGCTCATTTCCTCCAGTCTTTGATCAGGGGTATCCAACCTTTCCTCCATCTCCTCTACCCTACCCAATACCTGCCCGATATCTGACCGTAATGCGGCAATGTCTGCTTTCAGCGATAACTCAATTTTTACCAGCATCTCAGCCAGCATTTCTTTGATTTGGGGAACCCCGGCCTGCGCTTCAATCAGTTCTAGGTCTTCTTCCATTAATGGCTCACCCCCTCTTCATTTTTTCTGCACCCCACTTTGGGTTTTAGAGCTTCCCTGAGATTCATTCCGAGTGCTTCTTGGCTGGGTACAATCATTAAGTCTTCCTGCCTTATTCTCCTCTTCTATCGTTCTTTGTCTGCTAGCCCCTGATCGTGATGAAATCCCTTGGCTAGGGCTACTATGTCCATCCTCTACTATGCTAGTCTCAGCTGACATATAGCGCTGGATAGCGCTGGATACCTCCTGGGCTGGGGGCCGATGGGGCTCCTTTACCTACTTTATTTGCCTTGCCCCTCATTTTTATTGGTTGTTCGCCAAAGGTGGTACAGGACAGTTTCCCAAATTTTAATTTCAAAGATACTTAAGTAAGGGAGAGAAGAAAAAGTTCATAAAGGTGTTAAGTTCCTCCGCAGACCCTCTCGCTTATCTAGGAGGTATATAGGAATCAGCTCTGTTACTTCTGGGTGCTCCCAGGATTCTTCAAGATGCTCCCAATCCCTACCTCTTCACTGGTGGCAAACAATACGCTCCATAGCGTCCATTCATAGGAAAAATTGCAGGTGAATAGCTAAGAATATTTAGCCAACTCCTGGGTACCTCTAGGGTCCCCTAAACCCCTCCGTCAACACACAAGGAGTATGTATTTATGCATGTATTATTAAACATATTTTTTATACTTCTCTTTAGTGCAATCAAGATGTAGAATAGAAAGTTCGTTCTCAGCTGAGAGAATTTATTCACCCATACGGGTTGTTTATCCCACCCCCCCTCTTTTTTTTTTATCAAGGCCTGGGAGAAGAGGTAGGCAGGGCTTTCAGTTGTATGATAGAGAGGGGCTCCTCGCCACCTAGCCACAAGTAGATATTAATAAATAATTGGCTGACTCCAGAATGTATATAGGGTCCCCTACTACTCTCTGCCAACATGCAGAGAGGAGGGTTTGTTCAGGTATCCAGGTCGTTGACCTGTGTATGTTTATACGTGTGTTTAAGCTTCTGGTGATCAAAGTCAGGGGAAAAAAAAAAAGGTAGAAAGTCCAATTCAGCCTTAATGTCATTCACTGAAGCATTGTTTAACTAAGGACAGATAAATAGCTGAGAGTGAATAAGCTCCTAGGTATACACAGAAACTCCTGATGCCAGTCAATAATGCAGAGCTACAAATTCATTTCAGACTGAAGGATATTCACTGCAGCATTTAACACGTTCTTGTTTTTTCCCCACCACTGTCTTTTCAGCACTCTTTAGTTTTCCATTAATGGATTTCCAGCAATAGTCTCTCTCAAAGAGGCTGTGACTCACCCATTGATGGTCTTCTTTTTATCATGGTGTGAAGTTCCCTCAGTTCAGTTCAGACCCGTTGCAGATGATGTGGGTAGCCCCCACTAGGAGACCTCAGCTCCTTCGATTCCAGGCAGCTGTCACGGGAGTGTACCGCTTTAACATTCGTGGGAGCTCCTCATCCAGTGTGTGAGCAAGGAGCAAGCTGCCATACAGCATATAGAGCGAGGAAGGAGGGGGGAGTCCAAGTGGTCCGTCCTGCACCGTGAGGAGGGACGAGACTCCGGGAGCCGGCTAAGGGGGTCGCTAGGCAGTTAGAGTAAAGGCGAGGGGAGAGTTGGACGCTGGGAGTGTGTAGCATTGGCGGGCGGGTGAGAAACCCTCTCCTCGCGCTTCTCCCCCATTGCGTCGGAGGGGGGTGGGGTCACCCGTGCACGTGACGGGTGGCCCCGCCCTCAGCTATTAAAGAGCTGTCACGGCGAGTGTAGTGTCATTCAACGGGAACCTCCCATGGAGGCGGATCGTGTCTGCATTTTTTTTCTCCGTATCCTCCGGTCAAGAATGGATGTACACAGCTGGATTTTTTTTTCTTTTTTAATAAAGGACTTGTCCCAAGCTGTCTCCTGTGTTTTTTTTACAATTTTTGACACTTTTTTGTGAAATGGTAGGGGTGCAATGTACCCCGTTACCAATTCACATAGGGGGGGGATCTGAGGGCCCCCTTTGTTAAAGGGGCTTCCAGATTCCAATAAGCCCCCCGCCCGCAGACCCCCACAACCACCGGGCAAGGGTTGTGGGGATGAGGCCCTTGCCCCCATCAACAAGGGGACATGGTGCTTTGGACCCCAAAGCATCCTTCACATGTTGAGGGCATGTGGCCTGATACGGTTCAGGAGGGGGGCGCTCTCTCATCCCCCCTCTTTTCCTGCAGCCTGCCAGGTTGCATGATCAGATAAGGGTCTGGTATGTATTTTTGGGGGGAACCCCACGCCATTTTTTTTTATTTTGCCACGGGGATCCCCTTAAAATCCGTACCAGACCTGAAGGGTCTGGTATGGATTTTGAGGAGGACCCCTACACCATTTTTAAAAACAAAATTGGCGCAGGGTTCCCCTTAATATCCATACCAGACCTGAAAAGCAACTTTTCTTTTTTAATTTTGGTTCGGGGTTTCCCTTAATATTCATACCAGACCCAAAGGGCCTGGTAATGGACTGGGGGGGGGGGCCATGCCGTTTTTTTCAATGACTTGTATCTGTATTGTGGGACCCGACAATTCATTATAGCCGTGAGCAGTTTTAAATTACTTTTTTTCTTTAGAAATTTCATTTTGCTGGAGGGACTTTTCTAAACATGGGAAAAATGCACTACTTTACAGGCATACTATAGACACCCCCCAGGTACGACATTTAAAGGAATATTTCACTTTTATTGTTTCACTTTAAGCATTATTTAAATCACTGCTCCCGAAAAAAACTGCAGTTTTTAAAACTTATTTTTGCATTGATACATGTCCCCTGGGGCAGGACCCAGGTCCCCAAACACTTTTTATGACAATACCATACATATAAGCCTTTAAAATTAGCACTTTTGATTTCTCCCATAGATAGTGTTCTGTGGCTTGCGAATTTGCCGCGAACACCCCAAATTGTTCGCTATTCGGCAAACAGGCGAACACCCGATGTTCGAGCCGAACTTACGTTCGACTCGAACGTTGGGCTCATCCCTAATGAAAAGTAACTGACTGACTGACTTCCCCACAGAGTTTATGGAGTAGTCTGATAAAAGGGACGACTCTGATGTAAGGGGGATTCTGCAGACTCTGATGTAAGGGGAGACTGATGTGAACAGAGGTTTCATCCTGACTGCTGCACTCTATATGTTGTTTTGTATGTTGTTTTTTGTGTACATTAACCACTTAAGACCCGGATCATTATGCAGCTCAAAGACCTGGCCACTTTTTGTGATTCGGCACTGCGTCGCTTTAACTGACAATTGCACGGTCGTGCGACATGACTCCCAAACAAAATTGGTGTCCTTTTTTTCCCACAAATAGAGATTTTTTTTGGTGGTATTTGATCACCCCTGCAAGTTTTATTTTGTGCGCTATAAACAAAAATAGAGTGACAATTTAAAAAAAAATCAATATTTTTTACTTTTTGCTATAATAAATATCCCCAAAAAATATATATAAAAAAACATTTTGTTTCCTCAGTTTAGGCTGATATGTATTCTTCTACATATTTTTGGTAAAAAAAATTGCAATAAGCGTTTATTGATTGGTTTGCGCAAAATTTATAGCGTCTACCAAATAGGGGATAGTTTTATTGCATTTTTATATAAAAAAAAAAAAATTCTAGTAATGGCGGCGATCAGCAATTTTTATCGTGACTGCGACAGTATGGCAGACACATCGGACACTTTTGACACTATTTTGGGACCATTGTCATTTTTACAGCGAACAGTGCTATAAAAATGCACTGATTACTGTAAAAATTACACTGGCAGTGAAGGGGTTAACCATGAGGGTGCACTGTAGGGGTTAAGTGTGCCCTGATGTGTGTTTCTTACTGTGGGGGCGTGGCTTAGCGTGTGACGTCACTGATCGTCGTTCCCTATGACAGGGAACAGACGATCAATCACAGGCTCACTAGGAAGCACGGGGAGAGGTTTGTTTACACTTACCTCTCCCCGTTCTTCCTCTCTGTGATCCGATCGTGGGACACCGGCGGCGATCGCGTCCGCTGTTCCCGCGGGGACGGTCACGGAGAAGAGGACTGGGTTGCGAGCGCCGCCGGCGGCGCACTCGCGACCCACGGCTGGGCTCTTAAGGGGGACGTACCTGTACGCCCTTGTGCCCAGCCGCGCCATTCTGCTGACATACATCAGCGTGCAGCAGTCCTTAAGCAGTTAAATGTAATGGAAATATATATTTTTTTAAATGATCCTTTGTCCTGAGGTTTATTTGTGTCTGTGAGACTGTCCATTGTAGTACAGTATTTAGGAGTATTTTTTGGGTACAAGGACTATGTTATATGGTGCAGTGTATATAGCGACTAGGCACAGATTATATTTTAAGGCCCTATACTGTTAGGCAATATCTGGCCATGCATACTGTATGCACGCCACAGAACTTGTATTTCTGTTTTGTTCCAGGGTGCCTCACATTTTATCACTCTGTTTTGAGTTTTTATGTGTAAAGTCAGACAGTAGTCAGAGTACTTGTTTTAAGTATTGTTAATGTTTAATTTTTTTTTTTACTGTTTAACCACTTGTCCCCCGCCCACTGTCAATAGACGGCGGGCGGAGGACACTCTCGTTCTGGGAGGACGTCATATGACGTCCTCCCTTTAAAACGAGCTAGGAGGCGCACGCGCGCCGCGTTCACAAGGCCCCGATGCGCGTGCCCGGCGGCCGCGATTGCCGCCGGGCACCCGCGATTGCCCGGGAAACGAGCAGGAAAGTGGGTCTCTGTGTGTAAACACAGAGATCCACGTCCTGTGAGGGAGAGGGGACCGATGGTGTGTCCCTTGTACATAGGGACAACCATCGGTCACCTCCCCCAGTCAGTCCCCTCCCCCCACAGTAAGAACACTTTGAGGGAACATATTTAACCCCTTCCCGCCCCCTAGTGGTTAACCCCTTCCCTGCCAATCACATTTATACAGTAATCAATGCATTTTTATAGCAGGGATCGCTGTATAAATGTGAATGGTCCCAAAAATGTGTCAAAAGTGTCCGATGTGTCCGCTGCAATATCGCAGTCACAATAAAAAATCGCAGATCGCCGCCATTACTAATAAAAAAAAATAAAAAAAAATGCTATAAATCTATCCCCTATTTTGTAGACGCTATAACTTTTGCGCAAACCAATCAATACGCGCTTATTGCGATTTTTTTTTTACCAAAAATATGTAGAAGAATACGTATCGGCCTAAACTGAGTAAAATGTTATTTAAAAAAAAAATGGGTATTTATTATAGCAAAAAGTAAAAAATAGTGTTTTTTTTCCAAACTGGACGCTCTTCTTTTGTTTATAGCGCAAAAAATAAAAACCGCAGAGGTGATCAAATACCACCAAAAGAAAGCTCTATTTGTGGGGAAAAAAGGACGCAAATTTCGTTTGGGAGCGACGTCGCACGACCGCGCAATTGTCATTCAAAGTGTGACAGCGCTGAAAGCTTAAAAATGGCTTGGGCAGGAAGGGGGTTTTCGTGCACAGTAGAGAAGTGGTTAAATATCAAATTTCTGTCATATTTCCAGATATCAGTAAAAAATGTGCTTCATCTGTAACTTTTCCATGTTTTGTCAGTTAAAAAAGCTATGGGGGGTTGGCAGCACTACCTTGAGGGCAGGGACTCATGTGACTGTATATAATGTAACGTGCTGCATCAAATTGTCGGCATACATAAAAAAAAGAAAATTGTGGTGACTGCCAAGTACAAGATCCATTCTGTGTATCCTGCTTATCTGTTTCTGTGTTGAGCAATCCGTAAATGATTATCTTCAAGTCACAATTCCAGCATTACTGGCTGACTAGGATCCACATACTGCAAAGCCCCTTGTGTGGTACAAACAGAGAAAAAACAGAGCAATGTGACAAAGCATTATGTCAAACTGGTGTCACATCTGCAGCCAGAAATCTGTACACAAAGGACAACAGAACTGTTTCTAACCAAATGAGATCTTCTTTACAAGAAAGGACATTCACACAAAGAGTGTGCATGACAGAAAGGGGAAATGTAATCCTCCAAATCCTTTATTTACAAAAACTGGAGGAGATAGAAACAAAAACTAGAACTATATCACGCTGCAATTGGTGCTTGTAAATACCCAGAGGACCAGAACATTGCTAATTTGACTCACACCATAGCAAAAGGAGGATTGGTACTGTAGAACATGAGCAATTTATTGTATGAGAATATCAAAGCTTCCATTATGAAAGATGTGTCAATAGAATTAAAAAAGCGTTTGATAAAAAATTAATATAATATAATATATAGTGCCTTGTAAAAGTATTCGTAACCCTTGAAATTTTCCATATTTAGTCATAATTAGTGTTGAGCGAACCCGAACTGTAAAGTTCGGGTCCGTACCGAACTTTAGCTTTTTCCCGAACCCGAACTTTGCGCAAAAGTCCGGGTTCGGTTCGGGTTCGGCAATCTAATTACGCAGTTAGAAATGCTTCAGGGGCCAGCCAATCACCTTTTGATTAGCTGGTGTGCCCTTAGAAGCCATCATAGCCATGCCTACTAATGGCATGGCTGTGATTGGTCAGTGCAACATGTGACCCAGCTTCTATATAAGCTAGAGGCACACAGCACACACGTCACTCTGCTTCAGAATAGATAGGGAGAGGATCTTGGCTGCTGCTGTTGCTAATAGGGACAGATTGTAAAATACATGAGGTAGTCCTGATTCTGCAATCTGAGGGAAAAGATAGAGAGATAGTGTAGTGAAGGGCTAGGTTCCTGTTGGTGCTTTCAGGGAGAGAGATATATTATATAGGAGTCCAGATTCAGAGATTAAAATCAGCGATCTGCATAGGTTTACCTGTTTGTGTTGCAGTGCAGTCTTTTTACACTGCCATGAGCCCAGTGTCAGAGAAAATCTACCTTTTATCTGCAAGCTCAGTGCACCAGCACTGCATATTACGTTGAGAGATACAACGCTTCCATACTGTGGGTGTATTCTGCTCTTTGAAAAAGATCCATTTAGGGGGAAAAAAAAGGCACTTTATTGTGCTCTTTTCCAAAAGACCCATAGGGCAAAAAAAATAAAAAAATTGCATTTTATTTTGCTCGTGCAAAAAAAGACCCGTTTAGGGCAAAAAAATTAATAAATAAATTTGCACTTTAATGTACGCTTGCAAAAAGAGCCATTCAGGGCCACAAAAAATAGTTTGCAGTGTGTTATACATATGTGGAGGTGTGTGAAATAAACAATTTCTATATAGTTTTCTCCTACTGTGCTGTACTAAAAAAACAAAATTTTTTTTGAATAGCATTTTCTGCAGTTCTGTAGCTGTGCGATTCAGCGGTTACGTACTGTGGGTGTGTTCTGCTCTTCCAAAAAACGCCATTTAGGGGCACAAAAAATAGTTTGCAGTGTGTTATACATATGTGGAGGTGTGTGAAATAAACAATTTCTATATAGTTTTCTCCTACTGTGCTATACTAAAAAAACAAAATTTTTTTTGAATAGCATTTTCTGCAGTTCTGTAGCTGTGCGATTCAGCGGTTACGTACTGTGGGTGTGTTCTGCTCTTCCAAAAACACCCATTTAGGGCAAGATCCTAAATTTGGAAAATATGAGGAGAAGGTCAAAGGGACGTGGTGGCCCCGGTCGTGGTGCTGCTGGTGGAGCTCCTGTTGCAGGGAGAGGACGTGGTGGATCTGTGCCAGATACACGCACAAGTGAAACACCTTCCTCAGGTGCGAGTAGGCGACCGAGCCTGCGGCGGTATTTTGTCGCGCCTAATGAGGCTGTACGAATGTTTAGGCCAGGACAAGTACAGGCGATAGTAGATTGGGTTGCTGACAGTGCCTCGGGTTCCTTCACATTGTCTCCCACCCACTCTTCTGATGAAAGATCAGAGTTGGCACCTGAAACCCATGTCCATCAGTCCCTGGAACATGGTCCCCTACACGAGGCGGCACCCTAAGACTCCTCGACCTTTAGCGGACTCCAGATGAAGGCTCTGGACTCCAGGCTTTACTCCCGCACCTAGGCCTCCATACCCAGGGCAGCAGGAACTCCAGGATAGTACCTCACCCCGGGCTAAAGGTACCTGAGATGGAACAGGAACACATGCACCCAGGCCGAAGGCACCTGGGCGTGGACCCCACTGGACATCAGCCCCCAGGCCAAAGGTCTGCCCCTTTTATATGCTCTCCCGGCATGCACAGCAGGTTCCCCGCCCCGCTGTACTACTGCCAAGAGGGGACACAAAAGGCACAGCACTGTATCGGCGGTTCAACCCTAGCCTACCATGGCAGCGCCACCTGTAGGCCGCAGGGAACTGCACACCAATACTGTCCCCCGAGGACAAAATGGTCCATGAATCCTACAGAATTAGGGTGTTTGAGCCTATTTACCACTCAAACACTTCCCTTAAATTTAGCACCCTGCTACATTTTTATTTCAAAGTATTTTATTTTCCCACTAGCTTATCCATTAAATTGAATAATTTATTCCAGAAAGGGCGTATTCTGGGGCATTCCCACCATATGTGTGGCATCGTGCCGTTGAGTTTCTGAGGTTCTTAATGACTTCCCGCACCTCTTCTGCTGAAAAGGGGGCCTCCAGCATATTTTTTTTTTTTTTTTATGTTATTTTAAGTTATTTCCCTATCCACATTTGTTTGCAGAGCACTTGCCATGCTCTTAACAACATTTTGCTGCCATTTGCAGCCCTCTAGCCCTTTCCATTACTTTTTTAGAGCCTTTTTGGTCCTTAGAAGTCCGGGTCCCCATTGACTTCAATGGGGTTCGGGTTCGGGTCCGGGTTCGGGTTAAAGTTCGGTCCCGAACCCGAACTTTTTTCCGAAGTTCGGCCGAACCCGTCGAACCCGAACATCCAGGTGTCCGCTCAACTCTAGTCATAATAATAATAATATTTGTGTTACAACCAAAAACATATATTTATTTGGGATTTTATATGATAAACCAACACAAAGTGGCACACATTTGTGAAGTAGAAGGAAATGATTTTGAACATTTTTTATAAAAAAAAAATCTGAAAAGTGTGGTGTGCATGTGTATTCAGACACCTTTACTCTGATACCCCTAATTGAAATCTAGTGAAACCAATAGCCTTCAGAAGTCACCTAATTAGTAAATAGAGTCCACCAGTGTGTAATTTAAATACACCTGTTCTGTGAAGTCCTCAGAGGTTTGTTAGAGAACCTAAGTGAACAAACAGCATCATGAAGGCCAAGGAAAACACCAGACAGGTCAGGGATAAAGTTGTGGAGAAGTTTAAAGCAGGGTTAGATTATAAACAATATATATCAAGCTTTGAACATTTAACTGAGCACTGTTCAATCCAACATCTGAAAATGGAAAGAGTATGGTACAACTGCAAACCTACCAAGACATGGCCGTCAACCTAAACTGACAGGCTGGGCAAGGAGAGCATTAATCAGAGAAGCAGCCAAGAGGTAACTCTGGAGGAGCTGCAGAGATCCACAGCTCAGGTGGGAGAATAGTTGTCCACGGGACAACTATTAGTCATGCACTCCACAAATCTGCCCTTTATGGAAGAGTGGCGAGAAGAAAACCATTGTTAAACCAAAGACATAAGAAGTCCCATTTGCAGTTTGCAAGAAGCCATGTGGGGGACACAGCAAACATGTGGAAGAAGGTGCTCTGGTCAGATGAGACCAAAATGTAACTTTTTGGCCTAAAAAAAAAATGCTATGTGTGGCGGAAAACCAACACTATACATCACCCTGAACACACCATCCCCACCGTGAAACATGGTGGTGGCAGCATCATGTTGTGGGGATGCTTTCTTCATCAGGGACAGGGAAGCTGGTCAGAGTTGATGGAAAGTTGAATGGAGCCAAATACAGGGCAATCTTAGAAGAAAACCTGCAAAAGACTTGAGAGGTTCACCTTCCTGCAAGACATGACCCTAAACATACAGCCAGAGCATGGTATGGTTTAATTCAAAGCATATTCATGTATTAGAATGGCCAAGTCAAAGTCCAGACCTAAATCCAAGACAAGACTTAAAAATTGCTGTTCACAGAGGCTCTCCATCCAAACTGACAGAGTTTGAGCTATTTTGCAAAGAATGGGCAAAAATGTCACTCTCTAGATGTGCAAAGCTGGTAGAGACATACCCAAAAAGACTTGCAGCTGTAATTGCACCGAAAGGTGGTTCTACAAAGTATTGACTGAGGGGGGCTGAATACAAATGCACGCCACACTTTTCACGTTCATGTTTATTTGTAAAAAAAATTGAAAAACATTTATCATTTACCTTACAGTTTAGAGGATAGATTTATGGCATTTTTATGAATATTTTTTTTTTATTAGTAGTGGCGGCGATCTGCGATTTTTTATCGTGACTGCAACATTATGGCGGACACATAGGACACTATTTTGGGACCATTGTCATTTATACAGCGATCAGTGCCATAAAAATGCACTGATTACTGTGTAAATGACACTGTCAGGGAAGGGGTTAAACACTAGGGGGCGATCAAGAAGTTAAGTGTGTCCTAGGGAGTGATTCTAACTGTGGGGGGAATGGGCTCACTACAGCATGACAGAGATCACTGCTCCCGATGACAGGGAGCAGTGGATCTCTGTCATGTTGCTAGGCAGAACAGGGAAATGCCTTGTTTGCATAGGCATCTCCCCGTTCTGCCGCTCCGTGACACGATCGCGGGCCGCCGGCGAGCATCGAGTTAGCCGATCCCACGGGCACGGTCACAGAGCACGCGGCGGTACAGGTACGTCCCTTTGCGCAGCCATGCCATTCTGCCGACGTATATCATCGTGCAGCGGTTGGCAAGCGGTTAAAGGGTAAGTTCACCTTTTTGGGCAGAATTTCACTTTTCATCATAAATTTCTAATGTCATTTCTGGCCCGGTGTGCTTTTCCCTCACTTATCCACGGGAGGTTTAAAAGCTGGACAGTTTTCAGTTTCCATCACTTCCTGTAGATTCTGACAGCATTCACTTCCTGTAGGTCATCTCCCAGAAGTCTTCAATTCCTTGTTGCATCACAGAAAAAGGTGTGATAGGCTTTGTTCACCACTCTGGACCATACCTCCCTCATTAGAATACCACCTTTCACCCACTTCCTATACAATCTGAGTTTATAATCTCCTTTGGATCTCCCATCAGCTATGTAGTACAAGGGCCTGTCTGACTTAATACAAATTGAATGAATTGGTCAGGTGGGTCCCCTTATTCCATAGTTCTGATAAATCTAATGGAAAGTGTACAGAGACTGTACAGTCAGATTACATAGTGTATGGACATCTTTATACAAGTACTGTACATAGGAGAGAGTGGATGGAGACACTCATTTGTCAAGCCTCATTCACATCTCCATGTAGCAGAAACTCACATACCCGCATACCTTTGTTTTGGGTGTTTTGGAGCGTTTTCAATCGTCACACATAGGACAGCCTAAGCTCGACAATCACCCCAGAGGAGCTCCAGAACTTTTTTTTGGAGTTGTGCATAATGTGTTATTGCAGTTTTTGGTGTGTTTGCTGCACTTGGGGTGCCTTTAACCTCTTCCCAATCGTACATGTATGTAATTTTGTGTAAAAGACACTGGGGGCGTGCACGGGTGCTAATTGGACAGAGGGGGAGCCAATCAGTGGGTCCCGCAGACCCAATGTTGACAGGCCACCCACGATCATTCCCCAGAGAGGCAGAATGGCTATCTGCCTTGTTTACATAATCAGGAACACCAATCTTTGTCTTCACCCAGTCAGACCATCCCCCACACAGTTAGCAAGCACCTCCTAGGGTCACACTTAACACTTTGATCGGCCCTGATTTTAACCCCTTTCATGCCAGTTTTGATGGTACAGTAACAGTGCATATTTTTAGCACTGAACACTGTAATAATGTCACTCCCAAAAAAGTGTCAGTTAGGTGTCAGATTTGACCACCGCAATGTCGCAGTCCCACTAAAAATCACTGACCGCTGCCATTACTAGTAAAAAAAAAAAAATACCAAAAAAATATCCCATAGTTTGTAGACGCAATAACTTTTGCGCAAACCAATCAATATACGCTTATTGGGATTTTTATCCAACAGTATGTAGCAGAATAAATATTGGCCTAAATTGATGAAGAAATTAAATTTTTAAAAAATTTTATTGGATGTTTTCTATAGCAGAAAGTAAAAAATATTGTTTTTTTTTTTTTTCAAAATTGTCGCTCTTTTTTTGTTTATAGTGCAAAAAATAAAAACCACAGAGGTGATCAAATACCACCAAAAAGAAAGCTCTATTTGTTTGGAAAAAAAAACATACATTTTATTTGGGTATAGCATCACACGTGCAATTTTCAGTCACAGTATTGTGGTGCCGTATCGCAAAAAATGGTCTGGTCATTAAGGGGCTAAAACCTTCCGGGGCTGAAGTGGTTAACCTGAAATGACAACACAAGCACGATGCACATTTGCAGAGGGTTTCTAAAAAACATGGCATGGTGTGCATTTTCTGTGTGGTTTGCCGTGCATTTGAAAATGCACAGATGTGAATGGTTTGTTCTTGTGTAAACACATCAATTTCAGTTTCAGGCCCCATTCACACCTAGAGTAGTGGGAGCGCATATTTTTGGGCTTTTCTTTCCAGTGACACACATAGGGCAGACCGTTGATTTTAATGGGACTTTTGTGTGTGGTGCGAGTGACACGTTTTTTACTGCTGCGTTTGCCACCCGTTTTTTCATGTGGCAAAATGTCTGTTTGCTTCTGTGTTTGGTGCTGTTAATTAATGACACTGAAAATGCAACTAGGTAATTTTATGTGTATAAATGGAGCCATACACTAGAAGATCTGATTGTACAATCTCTGTACAATCTTCTTTAGATTTACCAAAACTATATAATAGGAGGACCAGGCATATGCACATGTGGGGAGATGCCAGGGATGCTGTGAAAACATAGTTGATGGGTGAAGGTGTGCTAATGAGATCAGCTGGTATACTCCTTCCTGTGTTTTACTGGTTTCACCATCCTTCATCCATTGTCAGGATGTGATGAAGCTTTCTAAGAAATACAGCAAGGGCTAAGGTAAGGCCTTGTTCTCAAAATCAAAGAAAGCTTGTATTTTTCTGCAACCAATGTACTTTAATAGTGCAAAGGGGAGCTGGATTTTAGCGGAAAAAAAGTGAACTAAGCCTTTAAAAATCCTTACATTCTTTTCCTGCTTTGCATTGTTTAGGAGGGGGTTGTGGAGTAATGTTTCATATAATTAACCCTGCCTGTACTGAATTTGCTGTTCAGCTATAAACTATATTTTAACACTGTCTGTCCTAACAAGGGTTAGAAATTTAGTAACCACACTCCTGCACAGGACACAGCCACTGTTAAGCCTAGTACAGCCAAATGTCAGGCAGCACCGACCGGTTCAATAGAAATTGGCCGACATTCGGCTCATGCGCACTGCAGCCGGGCCGGCTTCTGTTGAAGGGGCATGACCGAAAAAAGTCTGCTGATCAGCCAATGGCTAAGAGCGCCGAACATAATGTTCTGGCAGAAGGGGCCGTCCCCCTGTCAAAACACAATAGAACAGCAGGGGAGATCACTGTACTAACATCAGGTTGTTAGTACAGTGGCTTTGATCTGAGCTGTCAGTTTTTTTTCGTTCAGCCCGCTGAGTTGAAAAAAAACGATTATACACACGATCGGACATTCCGACAACAAAACCGTGGATTTTTTTCCGTTGGATGTTGGCTCAAACTTGTCCTGCATACACACGGTCGCACAAATGTTGTCGGAAATTCCGATCATCAAGAACACGGTCACTTACAACACGTATGACGGCACTATAAAAGGGAAGTTCAATACCAAATGCGCTACCCTTTGGGCTCCTTCTGCTAATTTTGTGTTAGTAGAAGTTTGGTGAGAGTTGATTTGCGCTTTTCAGTCCGTGACGTGTTTGCAGCGTGACGAATGTGCTATCTCCATTACGAACGCTAGTTTTACCAGACCGAGCGCTTCCGTCTCGTACTTGATTCAGAGCACGCGTGGAATTTTGTGCGTCGGAATTGTCTACACACACTCAGAATTTACGAGAACGGATTTTGTTGTCGGACAATTTGAGATCCAGCTTTCAAATTTTTGTTGTCGGATGGAGCCTACACACGGTCGGAATTTACGACAACAAGCTCCCATCGAACATTTGTTGTCGGAAATTCCGAGCGTGTGTACGCGGCATAAGTGTGTACCAGGCTTTAGACTCCAGAAATTCTTAGAAAAATCATAACACCTTCTCCTTAGGAACATCTAAAAAGGTAATACATTTTTTTTAGGTATGCCATGTGAATGGGAACACATAATAAACATATAGTTGGGTTTTCTAAAATGTTACTTCAAAAGTGTAAATACCCTTTAAGGATTACAAAGGACGTATCATTTATAATATTATTCATGAAAAATCATAAGCTAGGCAACTGTGTGGTTTACTTTAAATTATTATCCTTATTATCCTTATCATTTTTGCATGGTTGCATTTTAAAGATTATAACAGCTATTTAACCACTATTTTAAAATCTGCATGCTGCCGACTTTACAATAAGCATTTGAAGATTTGATTTTGATTAAATAAATTATATTGCTAATTAATCAGTTTATAATAGGATTTGGACTCACTGACGACATGGATTATTTTTAATCACTATAACGTTGCACATGATGTACATGTTTTTTTTCTGAAGGAATCCGTTACACCACATGGATTGACCCATGGATTCTAAAAACTGTATTTTAATTTTTTTTACTTGTTTTTTACATGCTATTTGAATTATTATTAGACAGGTTAAGCAGATTTTTTTTTTCTTTCTGAAGGAGCTAAAAACAGTGATTGTAAGCTCTAACAAGCTCCTTCTGTATTAAATTGTATTGTAATTGTACTCATGTTGTAAAGCGCTGTGTAAACTGTCGGTACTATATAAATCCTGTATAATAATAATAATGTTCTCTCTCAGACATCTTCCAGTCTTCTATTTGAAATATAAATTTGTTATGTCCTATCATATAGATAGATATATATTTTTGTTTCAGTTGACATTACTAATGGATATTGGGAGATCTTTGGTGACACAATCCCCCACCCCGGCCATGTCTTCCCCCCGTTTGTGCTCTGTTGGGTTGGTTTTTCCTCTGCCTCCTCAGTTCCCAAGCCGGACGCTGTCGCCTCTGTGTATCCAGCAATGGGTAGTCTGATCCAGCCCTTGGTGAGTATAGGGCCATGCGTTTTGGACACTCTTGACTAATTGTCACGATAACATCTCTGTGTTGATTCTTATTTGGTTCATTATACCCCCTACAGATGTACTACACACGCATCTGCCCCTGATAAAGCGAGTATGGTCTTGCGAAACGCGTTGGGAGACTTTTCATGCCTGTGTACTTTGCAATTTACATTTTATACCATTATACGTGTAATGACATTTTTTACTGTATGTATCATTTCAGTGGCTTGGCCGTGATTCATGTTTATGTTTGCGTGACAATTTTAATACATTTTGAGACTGCATTTACTCTGTCAATTGTTGGCTAACTGCATTCACCTCATCAAAAGTCCCGGGGCGATCTCCTGTTTTTTGTTGCATATATTGGGATGGAGGTGGTTTGCGGGTGACACCAGACCTTTTCCTTTTTGTCTATCAATTATTTCAGTTCACTTTTATATTTGTCATATAATTTCATTTCGATTTTGAGCGGCCCCCAAAAATGAAGTGCCACAGGCCCCCCAAGGTCTAAATCCGGCACTGCCTCTAGCTGGTATCATGGTTACCCTTTTCCGCTGTTTGACCTGACCTCACACTTATATTTTGGTTATATACAGTATGTCCACAGCCAGCCCAGACCTCTGGTTTGTATCCTGGTGATTTGTTATATTCCACTGTTTGCCACAATTCACTCATCTAGGTCTACTACAACTCATGTTCTCTGTAGTCCATGGTGTTTACTGCAGGGTGAACCTGTGGTCAGCATGCAGGTAAAGTGCTAATAAACCCAAAACCAAAAATTTAAGATATTGCTGCTTACCAATCCTTAGATGTGGTGGCTGCATTCATTTTCATTTTTTAGGCTTTTTTTTCCCTCTGCTTTCACCTGGTGATCTGGCCAGTAACACACCTCCAGTGTTAGAGTGCCCTCACTCTGGATGAATGAAGAAAGGGGCACCTATGGATAGCAGCTTTGTCAGTCTGGGGGGAGGGGAGTGTACGATGGACTAGCAGATTTAAATACACTAACAGATTGAAGCCAAACTCCAGCTCACACTGCAGTTACAACAACAGTTTTGTTCCTTTAGGGATAAAGGTTTTAACTGAATAAATAAATGCTGATCGTTGTAAGCACCCTTGTCAATGTTAAATGGTTTGTCTCCACAGTCAAACTGCTACATTGGCAAGGAGAGAGTCTCCTTTTCTGAGAACGCCTGTTTGTGGAGCTGCTCTGTGGTGTCAACTCACATGCCAGCCAATCCTGCGGTGGCGCTGTGTATTGTTTGTTCCTACTGTCCATTGTGGACTAAGGAAACAGATATCCCCGGTTAATATCATACAGGAAATGATTGATGGGACCCTGAGTCTTATTCAAAGAGCTCTGTGATCTTTTCTCTGGTAAGAGGCTGTGCATGGAGGAGCGGCACCTGAGCACTGGAAGCACTTATATTTGTTTGAATGTCACTTAACCACTTCAGCTCCGGAAGGATTTACTCCCTTCCTGACCAGAGCATTTTTTGCGATTCTGTACTGCGTCGCTTTAGCTGACAATTGCGCGGTCGTGCAACGTTGTACCTAAACAAAATTGATTCCTTTTTTTCCCAACAAATGGAATTTTCTTTTGGTGGTATTTGATCACCTCTGCGGTTCTTATTTTTTGCGCTATAAAAAAAAAGGAGCGGCAATTTTGAAAAAAAAAACAATTTTTTTTACTTTTTGCTATAATAATTATCTCCAAAATACATATAAAAAAACTAATTTCTTCCACAGTTTAGGCCGATATTTATTCTTCTACATGTTTTTGGTAAAAAAAAAATCGCAATAAGTGTACAGTGGAACCTTGGATTATGAGCATAATTCGTTCCAGGAGAATGCTCGTAATCCAAAATACTCGCATATCAAAGCGAGTTTCCCCATTGAAGTCAATTGAAACGAAAATAATTAGTTCCGCATTGACTTCAATAGCATGCAATACCGCATGCGGCCAGAGGCGGGGGGCACCAGAGAGCCTCGGAAACGGCCGGAAAGGCCAGAGGACAGTTCAGCTGACATCGGCAAACCTCGGAAAGACTCCATTCACAAGCCTTTCCGAGGTTTGCCGAGGTCAGCCGAACTGTCCTCTGGCCTTTCCGTGCATTTCCGAACTGCGCCGTTCAGCTCCGGCACTCCCCACCTCAGGCCAAAAGCGGTACTGCACACCGCTTTGGCCTGAATCCTGCTCGTTTTGCGAGACAACACTCGCAAACCGAGTTAGGATTTTTAGAAATACAGTGCTCGTATTGCGAAACGCTCGTTAACCGCGTTACTCGCAATCCGAGGTTCCACTGTATATTGATTGGTTTGCGCAAAAGTTATAGCATCTACAAGATAAATTTATGGCATTTTTATTATTTTTTTTTTTTACTAGTAATGGCGGCGATCAGCGATTTTTATCGGGACTGCGACATTATGGCGGATACATCAGACACTTTTGATACTATTTTGGGACCATTGATCAAATAGCCACTGATCACTGCATAAATGACACTGGCAGGGAAGGGGGTAAACACTAGGGGGCGATCAAGGGGTTAAGTGTGTCAATATTGTAACCTGTTAATAAGCTCAATAAAAATGTTCTTTTAAAAAAAGTGATTCTAACTGTAGGGGGGGTGGTCTCACTACAATATGACAGGGAGCAGTAGATCCCTGTCATGTTGCTAGGCAGAAAAGGGAAATGCCTTGTTTACAGAGGCATCTCCCCGTTCTACCTCTCCGTGTCACGATCGTGGGCCGATGGCGAACATCGAGTTTGCGATACCCGCGGGCGTGCACGCACTAGGCGGCAAATTTAAAGGGACGTACAGGTACGCCCATTTGCCTGCCGGCGTAAATTGGCGTGCAGCGGTCGGCAAGTGGTTAAAGCACCTTGAGTCACTGGTGAACTTTTGATATGATTTTTTGGACTTTTTGGCAAATATGTATTTATGCCTTGCTCTTATTATTTATGTTTATGTTTTTTGGTTTTGTTTCACTTTGTGATTGCATTTAGAGGGGACATGTGCACATTGTTTTCTACAATGCACATGTCATATTCCAAAATATTGTGAATCTCTGTTTCTGGTAATTTCTCTGTGTTTGTTTTAATTTCCTGCTTAGAGCTTCTCAGTTAATAGGATAGAAGTTCTACGGCAATAATGCGAGGATGGTGCCTTGAGGGTTCAAGAATGCATAATTCTAAGCTAGAGAAATTTAAAAAAGTTGAATGATATCCTTCTACATTGTGTTGGCGCAGGGTCTATGTTTGCCCCCAAAAAAGGTCTTGTCAGTGTTGAATCAATCGCAGACAACTAGAGAAGTTAGAACTACAGGGTAGTAGGGCTGCAAGAACTATTACAGGCAAATAAAAAGCAAAACAAAAAAAATCCTAATTACCGTATATACTCGAGTATAAGCCAAGTTTTTCAGCACATTTTTTTGTGCTGAAAATGCCCCCCTCGGCTTATACTAATTTTTGCGCCTGATCTCCCGGACTTTGGGGACCCGGTACCAGCCAAACTTGGCACACATGTAGCCCCACTCTTCCTCTACAAGTGTGCAAAGTTTGTGGTCCGGGGGACCTACGGCCCGGGGAGCACCAATTTTTCAAAGCCGGGCACCCCTTCCTTACACTCCCATGTTAAACGGTAATTTCTCTGGTGACTTTAGGGACCCGCTACCGGCCGTTCGTAGGTCCCCTGGACCCGGACCTTGGCACACATGTAGCCCCATTTCTCCTCTACAAGTTTGCAAAGTTTGTTGTCTGGAGGACCTACGGCCGGGGAGCACTGATTTTTCAAACCCGGGCACCCCTTCCATAGACTCCCATTTTAAACGTCAGTCTAGTCATGGACACAGTGAGGCATGGGCACAGTGAGGCATGGGCACAGTGAGGCATGGGCACAGTGAGGCATGGGCACAGTGAGGCATGGGCACAGTGAGGCATGGGCACAGTAAGTCAAAGTGAGGCACAGTGAGGCATGCAGATGGACACCCTAGGCTTATACTCGAGTCAATAAGTTTTCCCAGTTTTTTGTGGTAAAATTAGGTGGCTCGGCTTATATTTGGCTCGGCTTATACTCGAGTATATACGGTACCTTTTTTTGTTTCTCTGCCTTGAGTTTGCTGAAACCTAACATCAGCATTTGATTTTTACAGTAGGTGGAAAATAGGTGGAAAGTTTGGTTGTGAGGATTGATAAAACCCTCTCCCAGTGCCTGTAGAAAACTTGACATGACTTTTTAATTCACATGGCTTTACACATATGGTTAAATTGTAAAATATTCACACAAATGATATGGTTATATTTTAAAATATTCACACAAATGATATGGTTATATTTTAAAATATTCACACAAATGACAACCTATGCAGAGGGAGAATGGTTGCTGTGAAACACACTAATGAGGTTAGTGCCATCTTTTGTAGGGAGAAAGCCATCTGAGCATTACCCATACAGGCCACACCAAAGGCACCTGCTGCAAGTAATCCCCATGAAAACATATGTGCCTTTGTATGAATGTCATATGTTACCTGGGCTTCAAAGACCTTGGTGGTATTCTATTAAACAGAATGTTATTGGTGTTTTAGATTGTAGTATCTGTGCACAGAATAAGATTACCCTTAATAAATTCCCCCATGGTACTCTTTTGTCATCACCAGTATCTAATTATCCATAAATTTCATCATAGACTTTCCTCCATTTAATGACTGCACTGGATAGCGTGGACCAATATTCTAAATTGTTCATTACCACCTCTAAAAGATTTGCCAACTGCAATTACCCTAAGATTATCTGTGATATTTTTGACTTTCATCTCCTATGATATTTCATAGTTGATATTGGTTTTTTTTCACACTACTGAAGAGTGTTGTAACAAAACTCCAGTTCCTTCAGAAAATAGTCACCATTGTCCTTGATGTTAAAGGAGAGTTCCAGACTTTATGTTTATTAAAAGTCAGCAGCTACTAAAAGTGTAGCTGCTGGCTTTTAACCACTTGCTTACTGGGCACTTTAACCCCCTTCGTACCCAGACCAATTTTCAGCTTTCAGTGCTGACACACTTTGAATGACAATTGCGCAGTCATACAACGCTGTACCCAAATTATATTTTTATCATTTGTTTCTCACAAATAGAGCTTTCTTTTGGTGGTATTTGATTACCTCTGCGGTTTTTATTTTTTGCGCTATAAACAAAAAAAGACAGAAAATTTTGAAAAAAACACAATATTTTTTAACTTTTTGCTATAATAATATCCCAATTTTTTTTTTTAACTATTTTTTTTTCTCAGTTTAGGCCGATACCTATTCTTCTACATATTTTTGGTAAAAAAATTGCAATAAGCGTATAGTGATTGGTTTGCGCAAAAGTTATAGCGCCTACAAAATAGGGGATAGATTTATGAAATTTTTATTATATATATATAGTTTTTTTTACTAGTAATGGCGGTTATCTGCGATTTTTGTCAGGCCTGCGATATTGCGGACATATCGGACACTTTTGACACTATTTTGGGACCATTCACATTTATACAGTGATCAGTGCTATAAATATGCATTGATTACTGTATAAATGTGACTGGCAGGGAAGGGGTTAACACTAGGGGGGTGATCAAGGGGTTAAATATGTTCCCTGGGAGTGATTCTGTGTGGGGGAGGGGACTTACTGGGGGAGGTGACCGATCTGTGTCCCTATGTACAAGGGACACAGCATCGGTCTCCTCTCTCCCTGACAAGACATGGATCTCTGTGTTTACACACAGAGATCCAAGTCCTGCCTCTGTAACAGCCAATCGCGTGTACCTCGCAGACATCGCGGCCACCAGGCACGCGCATCGGCAACATGTGACACGGCGGGCACAGCTGTTCCCCGCCGCGCACCCTCGGCGGCGCGCAGGGGGAATGAAAACAGCAGGACGTCCACCCAGCTCTTGAGAGCCGCGCTGCAGATGTCTTTCGTCTATAGCGCGGGTCTCAAGTGGTTAATAAACAGACACTTACCTGCTCCACTGTCCAGCGACGCGGCCGCCTACAGCGTCGCTACCCCCACCTCTCCGCCGGCGCCTCCATTCAAACTGTGGGCACCCGGCCGTGACAGCTTTCAGCTTCACGGCCAGGCACTCACTGCGCATGCGCGAGTCGCGCTGTGCCCTAGGAGTGGACAGGCGATCCACTGGGACCTGTCACGTGTTCCAGGTGATCGCCTACAGGGAGGGGCCGCCTTAGGCGATATGACGAGTCGCCTAAGCGGTCCCTGGGCGGAAGGAGGAAGTGGGACAGGAAGTCCCACTCCTACCGAAGCCCCCACTCCCCCCCCCCAAAAAAATGACATGCCAAATGTGGCATGTAAGGAGGCGAATAGTGGTTAAAGCGGAAGTTCCATTTTTGGGTAGAACTCCGCTTTAAGCAGTGAGTCCTCCCTGTTGAACAGTGTGTTTGGTTGACTAAAACTGACCATACATGGAGCCAAATGTGGCCAGTTCAGCAGGGACCAGCCAAGTTTTAATCCATTCGTGAGGACAGTGGTTGTACAGAAGTTAATCTACTGATTGACTTCTGTACAACCAGACTTTTGGATAAATGCAGTTTAATCAGCACCACCGGCTATACCAGGCAGTGTATTCTGCCAGCAGGGAAATCCCCCTGCCGTCAGAACACAATAGCTCAGTGGGAGTGATTCCCCTATCCACCTGAAATCTGATGATTGAATTAAAAAAACTGAATCATCTATGGGCTTCTTAACAGGTATTTGACACTGATCCAATGTTGAGTAATGGATCACAATGTCAGCAAGGGAATTCCTTACTGGAAAAATCTACAATTTATTAAAACCCAGGACATTGTGTTGAAGTCTTCACTCAATCATTTGTTAGAACACTAAACCCAAAAGCAAGTTAAATTGCAACTTTTATTAATTTGGGCTGTTATTGAATTACCCTATTTATATAGGCAGTAGGACTTTGGGCTACAAAAATATTTTGTGCTCTATTAATTTTGGTTGTTTTATCAAAATAAATACACATTACCGGTAATTATATAATACAGCATATAAACATTGTAGCATTATTTTCAGACTGGATATTAGGCAGCAGAATGAAGTGGTTTAAGTTTTAGTTAGCAGACTTTCCACTTTGTCTCTGGAGGTAATTGAGCTGCTAAAAAATGCTTTAAAAAAGAATACTCCAAACAACACTGATATTTTTGCATGTGTATGAACGAAATGCTTTTAATGGAATTGTATAGCACTGAATAATACATATATCATTTCATGAGTAATTGCAATAATGTCCATTTCTGGGGAGCAAACTTGTAGGCTTGGACATTTTAATATCTCAATATATTTTTAATTTCCTGGAAAAATAAACAGTACTGCAATATTTTACTGCTATAGCTTTAGCTTTTATCATATAAAAAACAAGTATAATTACACTATTACAACAGAGTAAAAAATAAAAGGGAACGATATTGAAGGGTCAGCCTGACCTGCAGCCAATTCGGTGATTTCACCTTTATTTTTAGGTTTAAAATTATTTTACTAAAAAGAAAACATGTAGTCCTTTGAAATATGCCTGTCTGTATACACTAGGACATTAGGCAAAATTATAACATTTATTGATACATTGTAGATAAAGTTTGATGGGAAGTCACTTGGACACCATTTCCCCATAACAATAAACATAGAAATAACTCATTATAAATAATTGGGATTTTATACTTGTACTAAATAAAACACATAATAAATGCTTAAAAAATACTTTATTGCAATAACAATATTGTAAAAATAAACAATTTTTATGGTACATACATAGATGCTTGTAACAAATCCCATGTAAATAGGTCTATGACATAACCTATACTGTCAGATAAACTTTTTCATTTAACTTTGCTGTGACAAAATATAATTGCTGATGAAATTGTAATAAGTAGTTTGTTCAACACGTTTTATAATGAGCTTCTTCTGGAAGAAATACTATTTGACAATAAAACAAACAGGTACAAGCATTAATCAATTCAGTACCAATCTTGGCGTTTACCTTTATAAGAATCTAGAAAAACGTCGCTCACATGGTATGCTCAGAGAATGCATGGTGTCACAGATCACAAGGGTGAGACAGCCCCAGCCATTGCCCAGGCAGGGGAATAGGTGACCACGGGAGGGGCAGACAAGGACCAAGTACCCCCTCTACAACATGAAAAATATGTAAGCAAAAAAGAGAGAAATTTCCTGCACAATAAATGTGGGCAACAGTGTTCCCTACAGCCAATTAGATTTAAAATCAGAATGAACAACCTGAGGAGGGGGGCGCAGGGTGGATTACACAGAGGGGTGCTTACAAAATGTGGTGATACACTAACTTATAGCTTAAATGTTAAAAAAATATATACATTTTATTTGTTAATATCAAGGTAAAAAAAACTAATGCTGCACCCCGTCACATCTGAATCTCTCTCTCCCCCTACCTCCCCACACACATCCTCCTTCCTGAAGATCCCAACCAATCCCTACCTACAACTACCTTGCTTAACCCTGGTACTTTTGCTGCACCTCAGTCTAATGGAGCAGTATAATGACCAGCTGCTGACCTGAGTGTATCAGTTATGCCTCCTCATGATTGTGTAAATCACAAACAATCACGTGTAATGCAAAAAGTCTACCAGGGACATGCATACTCTGGGTCAGGAGTGTCAAAGGAATACAAAATCAGCTAAGTTTTGGACCTGTCCACACATAATCACTGATAATGGAAAGGGTGAGCCGTGTATAAATTGACATCCGCATATGGGTAAACCCAAACTGTATGCAAAGGAATATAACAATATGTGGTAAACAGTTCTCAAATACATAACAATGGATAAGAGGCCACTAGGTTTGTTACAGATGGTACACTGTTGCACTAGTAAGATAACACTGTACGTGTGGGATGAGGAGCTAGGAGCTAGGACCTGGTAATGCTGTGTGTTAACTTGTGTGTAGTCCATGTTCAGCTGTTGAATTATTAACCCCTGCCTGAAAGTATGCCCTGTAGAAGCTCAATAACATATTGGGTTTGCAACCCGTTGATAAGTCGGCTATACTATATGACTATGGGTCCATAAGACAGCATACTCCAAAGGCACCATACGCTGTGATATGATTGCAGTGCTGTGGTATGTAGATAGCACCGGCCATTACAACGCTCCGCCTATCAGACATATAGTGAGGCAATTCAGGCATCACCTGCTGTAGGCTGGCTATACTTTACAGTCATATATCCACAATAGGACTGCATTATTATAACATGATAGTAGCGCTGCAGTGTAAAGACAGAACCTGCCAGCATAACTCTCTGTCAGTCAGTTGTGATGTAAAGTATACAAACAACACCCAAGAGGGTAAGCTGGTGCCTCTGGTCACCCATACACAATTCAAATGATCTCACCCTTCCCTGGTTAGGTGTGTTGAACTAGAAAGTCCATCCATGTTCCTTCTCATAATAAGGGCTGCACATATCAATCGGCCACATAACAGCCACGTAATTGCTGATGGAAAAGCTGATTGCAGCTACGGGCTAGTGTACACGCCAGTCAGACATAAGTATTGCAACAAGGACACCCTCAGATAGGATAATATACTACCACAAGAATTAAAACAAAGAGACATACAAACAAACAGGGTCAGACAAAATGCCCTGTAACTACTTACTGGAAAAAGATAAGCTCCATGTGGCTGCATTCCCAGACGTGCTGCCAGCGAAGGCTTCTTTATATACTCCTCCCACCCTGGAAATGACACCACAATATGATTTCACTTCCAGGATGTGGACGCCAGTCGAATCAGCAGCATGCATGCTGGCTCACAGGGTGAGGAGCAGGAGAATCTAGATGGCGTACAACATCTCCCCGCCCCCTCCTACATCACCACCAAGATGAGAAGAGAGAGGGGACAGGAAGCAATGGAGGGGCAGCGTTAGCTGGTGGGTGGGATGGCAGGGAAAGAAGAATTCTGTCCACCTCATCGTAAGACACAGGCCAGTACCACTTAGGCACCCAACAGCGTCACCTATGGGTGGAGAAGGAAACAAATGTGCCCGCATACAGTAGGTTGGGAAACTAAGAATCCCTGCTCTGTAAAATCTGTGCGTCTCTTTAGACCACACAAACCACGGGCCAAAATCGGGCACAGTCAACAACCAAAAGAGATCACAGCTAGTCAGACCCAAATTTCCCAGAAATACAGTTATACACTTTTTGTGTCCCCTGCCAGACTACATTGCTTTCCTTCGCACACCCACACCCTTTGAAGAAACCTGCAATCAACTGGGGAGAGGCACAATTTTGATGGTTTATTTACTTTTCCTAGCAAACTGTGAACTGCTTACCCACTCATTCCTTTAGAAGTGGCTGAGATTTGAATAATACCATTTCCTCACAACAAATAGATCATATTATTCACTTTTCACACTGCAATTTTTTTCAGTAAACATCAAGAAGTGAATTACAAATCCCCTGTTATCTCCCATATCTGTTATCTCGCATCTTCCCAGGTATTGAAAACAAATGTTGGCATTGTGGGGGATTTGGGGCCCCCTTCAATACAACTTTGTGGATTGCCCCAAAATTAACCAGCTGTGGTAAATGTTACATCCACACTCCTACTCCACGTCATGCCTATCCCTATAACCAGATACAAAAAATATTTACTAATATGAAAAAATATCCTCCCACACCTACTCACTGGTTTGCCAGAGTATATCATGCACATAGAAGACTTAAAGGGTAACTAAATATTTGTGAAAGAATATAGCAAATAAAAAATAATATAGCATACACAACTGTTACGCAAACCATTTTTTAATTTAATGTTATTAAGAATTACCTTTCCCTTTCAATCTGCAGGGGCTGTTAATTTCTGAAAAAGTCAATGCAATATGGCAACCTGGAGGCCTTCTGTACAGTTGGTATACAAAATTTCCCCAGATATGTAATTTCTTGTTGTGTGATTGGCTCACTGAACTCTGCACTGAAATACAAGTAATTTTTTGGCAAAAGAGATGTTATTTTTGGTGAGAAACTCCCTAAGGGTAAATTGCCTCTGAGATTCAAACAATACACCTTTCCTCTTTAGAACACTGATAGACTCCCATTTAGGAATCATCCCTTCAAGGAGTTAAGGGATACAAATATTTTTGGCCACGACTTTATTAATTCTGAGGCAGGAAGCCCCATAATAAAAAAATATGAGGGTGTTCAACTTATGCAGTTTTTTCTTTTTGATGTTTTATAAATGGAAACTTCAGCAGGGAGACTATGGTAGGTGGTTGGGCTTGAGAGTTCAGGAAGAATAAGCAGCCAATGTGTGAATCAGCCTTTTGGTATGTACTTAAAAGGGTTATGAAAAACGGACCGTATAAGTGGGTATCTGCATAATTATTAAAACAAATCTAAAACTTAATGAAATTTAAAAAGGTCTACAAATCGTGGATAAATACTGTGCTGTTATATAGCAAGATTCCTATCTTATGAAATATATTCATCTGCAGGAGATCTGTAACTAAAATCTTCAGAATACCAAGCTGCTGCAAGCTGTGATCCCCAAAGATTCTTGAAACATCAACAACCTAAACACAATTGTGTCTGATAAATAAGCTAGGCTCATTTTAATTATAAAAACAATTACAATATATAAAACTGCACTATAACTGTCAAGAGAAATAGTGACAAATTTAGAACAAAGATGTGTTCCTTTGTGACAAAATACATTAATACTGCAATTATAATTTTTTTTTACATTCAAGTGAACTCAATGATTAATTCAGAAATTATAGCATTCTGTGTTTGCTAAAGATATTTATTTTCTGAAATTATATTTCAATATCTTAAATTAAAAAAATAACGCTTTGCACTCAAAAATTATTTTGCATTCCCCTTGTGTGCCAGTAAAAGGGAAAAGCGTCACTGCAATCTATTTTCTCAAACAAAAAAACACACATGTGAACGCATTCAATCTGTGGGACAATATACTAATTTTACTAATTATAGGACAACCCAGACCTTCCCCAGCTATCCTCTCTAGAGGCACATAGTGTTTTGCAATTCTATGGACTAAATAAACTAGATCAGCTTTTTAGGAATGTCATTTGTAAGGGGGTGTGGCAACCACGCTGGAGGATAGCTGCATAATCCCAGAGCTCCGCTCTGCCTCCTTGGGCACACAGTAATACCAGAACTTCCGCTCACTACACAGCAGCCCTCTGACCTCATCTTCCTTCAGCACACAATGCCCCAAAGGAGGAGGGAGAACCTTATACGGCGTACACACAATCGTTTTTCATGCCATTTTTTAAAACAACATTTTTCACGTCGTTTTTTTTCATGTTTCCTCTCAAGCCTGTCTTGCGTACACACGATAATTTTAAAAAACGTTCAAGCAAAGCGCAGTGACGTACAACACGTACGACGGCACTATAAAGGGGAAGTTCCGTTCTAATGACGCCACCCTTTGGGACGCTTTTGCTAATTTCGTGTTACCGCGTGTTAGTAAAAGTTTGGTGAGAGACGATTCACGCTTTTCAGTCTTCGTGCTTTGAAGATCGTTTTGTGGAGTTCAGTTTGTGCCTGTGGGTTCGTATCTGTCTTTCAGTGCTTGTAGTCAGTTCGTATCTGTTTATTCAGTGCGTTCTTGTCTGCTCGTTCCTGTTTTTCAGCTTGTTCTTCATAGGCCTTGCTGTTCTTCCGTTCGTTCTTCTAGTTCGTTCTGAGCTGCCGACCGTTATCTAGCCATGTTGCGGCTACGTACTCGTCGTAGAGTTCGTGCTGTAGTTGGTGCCGGGGTTCATGCTGTATCCTGACTCCAGGCCATGAACAGGGTGAGAAGGAGTTCATGGACCAAGAATTGGTTGCTCCAGCGGCACCAGTTCTGTCATATGCCTTTGTTGCGGGAGATCAGCGAGAATAATCCTGAGGACTACAGGAATTTTCTCAGGATGTCTGACCCCGTATTTCAGCATCTGTTGGCATTGGTGTCCCCCTACATTACCAGGCAGGACACCGTTATGCGTGAAGCCATCAGTGCTGAGCAGAGGCTCATTGCCACGTTGCGATACCTGGCGACTGGGAGAAGCCTGCAGGACCTAAAGTTCTCCACAGGCATATCCCCCCAGGGCTCTGGGTATCATTATACCAGAGACGTGTTCTGCCATCCTTCAAGTTTTGCAGGAAGACTATATTAAGGTAAGTGTTCTTATTTCAAACCTCACATTGTATGTATTTCTTTGTTAATATTTTTTTTGGGGTTTATTAGCAGTCCCTAATTCCCATGATTCTTAGCTGCAGGGAATGTCCCCTTTCTCCACATGGTTATTTTTTTTTGGGAATGTTTTTATTAGGCCTACATTTAAATTTGCCTTACCTAACCTCTCCAGCATGCTATCCTGGGCCCATACCCACCTTGCCTAGTCAATTCCATGTATTTTATTCTATGCTCCATCGTAGTTCTTTACCCTAAACGCACCCTAAAGATTGCCTAGGAATGTACATTTTTTTAAACTTCATACAGAGTGCTACAGCCTTCATTTGTGATCTCCCCAACTCATCTTCAACCCCCCCCCCCCCAGTTTTTATTTTGGGTTTGTTTTTGGTTTGTTGTTGCTTACTAATAATGTTTTAATTTTTCGTTTTCTCCCAATGTTGGCCATGAATGGTTTTCTTAAATCTGCTTTCAATGTTTCTGTCTCAAAGGATTAATTTATTTTTAATTTAATTCCACAGTTCCCTTCTACGCCACATGAATGGCAGAATGTGGCATCTGAGTTTGCCCAACGATGGAACTTTCCGAACTGTGGAGGGGCCATCGACGGCAAACATGTTCGGGTCGTCCCACCACCCCATTCGGGATCCTTTTATTATAATTATAAGGGGTTCCACAGCATCGTCATGATGGCAGTGGTGTCGGCCACCTACGAATTCCTCTATGTGGACGTTGGCAAGAATGGCAGGATGTCTGATGGAGGAGTCTTTGCACAGACGGAGTTTGGGGAACGGCTCCTTTTGGATCAGCTGGCCTTGCCACCAGCCGAGCAGAATGTGGAGGGACTCCCATTTGTCTTTGTGGCGGATGATGCGTTTGGCCTGGGTCTCCATTTGATGAGGCCATTCCCGCAACGCACCCTCACCCCTGAGAGGAGGGTGTTCAACTATCGGCTGGCCAGAGCAAGAAGGGTGGTGGAAAATGCCTTTGGCATCATGGCCAGCCGATTCCGCCTGTTCCTCACCTCCATCCACCTTGCCCCTTACAAATGGAACCATGTTGTAATGGCTTGTTGTATGCTCCATAATTTTCTCAGGGTGCATTCAACCAATTTTCTGACTTTGACTGGGCCTGAGGCCTCATTATTGGAAGCTGAAAATTTAGTTGCCCTGGAAGCTGGCCGTCCAGGCTTGGCCCCCCAAACCGGACGTGAGGTCTGTCAACAATATGTCGATTATTTTGTGGGTAGGGGGGCCATTGATATGCCTGATGAATTTTAACATTATTCTTTGTAAAAATAAAACCTTTTTTTGAGAAAATATTGTTTTGGTGTTTTCATTTAATATTCTTTTAGGTTTCTCGTAGGTTTACCTAGTGCACTTGTAGTGCCATGTGTATTTTGCATTCTTAATTATCCTTCATTGTCAGTGTAAACACAAGACATTGATTAGTTCACTTTGCACAACATTTACATAATGAAGCCACAAATTCTTGTTAAGAAAATACCTTTTTTTATTTTTTTTGGAGGAAACTTCCTTTTAAATGTAGATGTCATAAAAATATTTTTGGGTTAAAACGCATGAACAGCCATGCATAAAAAAAATATCCCAAAAAATATCGTGAAAATGTAAACATGTACTATTCATTAAAGCTTAAAAGAAAAACAAACCTGACAAAACACAGCAAGTTCAACGTTCTTTTGTGTTCAAACATTATACACGCCCAAGCACAGCCATGATATTTTGTAGCTTTTCCTCAACCCGCTTGGTATTTTGCCTGATCTCTATCAAGTCTCCCTTTATTTTTTCAAGTTCACGACAGCAGACCATGAGGTATTGGATCTGGATCTGGGCACTGTGATGTGTAAACTTTTCGGGGTCTCCAGCCAGAACTGCACCTAAATAAAAAAAAATCATGTAGTATAGAATATGTAGGCCTACATCTATTAACCTGCATCTGTCTGGTTTGACACTGACCTGTTGTGGTGCCACTTTCCACTTCCACAACTTCACGTTCCTCGCCATCATGTGGTTCTGGGGGCATTGTTGAAGGTGTTGGATTTATAGGCTCATCTGACGTAGCTTTTTGAAGCCCTATGGAGATTGCAATAAAAGGTATAGTTTCATTAGTAACTAATAATTTTTGGGCCACAAAAAACCCTGAAAAATAGATTTGTAAAGATTATTTGGAAGTGTGGTCCATTTTTAAATGTACCCCCAGTGACAACCGGAACACATGATTGGATACATAGCCAAAACCAGAGCATATACTGTACTTTTTGAAACAAAGTTTGACACATTGTAACACCCCAAAGTATATACACAGGATCACCTGTGTGTGACACCCTAAAAATGTAGGGGTTTTGTCCCACACTTGTACTACTGCGTTCAGATGTTTAACCACTTCAATACCATGCACTTATACAGCTTCCTGCCCAAGCCAATTTTGAGCTTTCAGCGCTGTCGCAATTTGAATGACAATTGCGCGGTCATGCAACACTGTACCCAAACAATTTTTTTATCATTCTGTTCCCACAAATAGAGCTCTCTTTCGGTGGTATTTGATCGCCTCTGCGATTTTTATTTTTTACATAACAAATAAAAAAGAGTGAAAATTTTGAAAAAAAAACTAAGTTTTTCTTTGTTTCTGTTTATTATTTTTTTGTAAATAAGTACCTTTTCTACTTCAATGACGGGCACTGATAAGGCGGCACTAACGGGCACTGATAAGGCGACACTGATGGGCACCGATGAGGTGGCACCAATGAGGTGGCACCGATGAGGTGGCACTGATGATGGGCACTGATAGGCGGCACTGATGGGCACTGATAGGTGGCACTGATGGGCGCTGATATGTGGCACTGGTATGCGGCACTGATGGGCACTTATAGGCGGCACTGATGGATACTTATGGGTGGCACTGATAGGTGGCATGGACGGGCACTGATAGGCGGGCACTTATGGGCACAGATGGGCACGGATGGGCACTGATAGATGGCACTAATGGACACTGGTAGGTGGCACTGATGACTGGTGGCTGGCATTGCTGGGCATCATGCATTTTTTTTCGTGCCATGATGGTGCCAATCAGTGCCCATTTGTGGGCACTGATTGGCATATATTTTTTCTCTTTTTGTGCATGTGGATGGCCATGGGGGACTTACCTGGCCATCCACATGCTTGGGGTTCCCTGGTGGTCCTGGGGGGCTTCCCTGGTGGTCCAGTGTGGGTATCCGAGGGGGGGCTGCACTGATAAACAATCAGCGCAAACCCCCCCTGTCAGGAGAGCCGCCGATCGGCTCTCCTCTACTCGCGTCTGTCAGACGCGAGTGAGGAAGAGCCGATCAACGGCTCTTCCTGTTTACATTGTGATCAGCCGTGATTGGACACGGCTGATCACGTGGTAAAAAGCCTCCGCCGGAGGCTTTTTACCGAGATCAGTGTAGCGGTGGGTCAGACTGACCCACCGCTCCACCGATCACCGCGATGCGCGCCGGCTGTTATCCCGCAGGACGTCATATGACGTCCAGTGTGGATAACACAACCACTTCCCGGACGTCAATCTGCTATTGACGGGGCGGGAAGTGGTTAAGCAGCTGCTGAGCATTCTCTCCCTTAACATTACAATGCATACCCCTTTTTTTTTTATTTCATTTGGATTATAAAAATAAAGCAAATTGTTTCCCAAATTTGCTCCCCAAAAAAATAAAAATAAATTGAATGTTCACACTGGATGATCCAAAAACATGGTTTTAAGGAACTGTACGGAGAAAGAGGTTTACTACATCCGTTTACTGTGCGGACGAACATGAAAGTTGGTATCTTTCACTGTACTATATCAAAGTCAAATATACACGACTTAATACAAGTAATAATCTTTAGCAGGGAAAATGAGTAAAAAGTACTTACTTTTTCCTAAAACTTTCTTGATTCTTTTGTATTGGTCGGGCTCCCGCAACTTCAGATCAGACCATCGTTTTCTGAGCTGTTCCTTCGTTCTGCACACCCCGAATTTTTGGTGAAGAGTTTTGACCACTTTGCCCATAATTTTTGTCTTGACAAGATTAGGCCTTTTATACGGCCCATGCTTGGCATCATAATCCTCCCTCCTCAAAATGGCGACCATCTCCACCATTTCCTCGAATGACATGTTGGATGCCTTATATCTCCTGGATCGGGATTTGGGCTCCTCTGGAATTTCCTCCTCTGTAGAGGTAATCTCAGCCACCTGTGTCTCCGCCATGTTGTTAAGCACTACGACGAGCGAGAAGGGGCGGGGAAAGTACAATATCGAACGTCAGGGGCGGGGAAAGCGTGCGGAGTTTCACGCATGCGCAGTGTATATCAAGTGAAGATCCATGTGTCGAAAATACGTTCATTTGGCGGGAGAGGGAGTTAGCAACGAACGTGTTGACCAAGGTACATAACATTTTAAGGATTTGGGTTTCATCAGAGGAGGAGATTTGGGGCTTGAAAATCTGTTGAAAATGCTGATTTGATGAATGTTGCCTGAAACATATGTATTTTCTTGTTTCTTGATTTTACAGAGAGAATGAATAGTTTCAAAAACCCTGAGTTTATGGGGGAGTTCATTGATAAATGGAAAGAACTCCCTATCCTTTGGCAGACAAAAAGTGGTATAAATAAAAATTAAGTGGCCAGGACAGCAGAACTGGAGAGCCTGCTTGCATTTGTGCAAACACAGATACCCACAACAACTCTCCAAGATGTGAAAAACAAAATTGCTACCATCAAGGGGACATACAGGACCCAGAGGAATATGGTCCTGAAGTCCCAGAGGTCAGGTGCTGCAGCAGATAAGGTTTATAAACACAGTCTGTGGTACTACAGCAAGTTAGCTTTCCTGGATGACCAGCTGGAAGTGCGGGAATCTCTGTCCACCCTTCCCCCCAGAGGTCAATCCAGCCTTCCTTGTAGCCAGCCCTCCAGCCTTCCTTGCAGCCAGCCCTCCAGCCTTCCTAGCAACCCTGCTCTGGCTTCCTCTGAGGATCAAGATGAGGTCCTTGAGGAGGCAGATTTGGATATATGGAGCCAGGTAAAGTATTGGTATCTACATTTATATGTTACAAAAGTGATGATTTTAAATTGATGTTAGTATTGTTAGGTATTTAATGTTCTAAAAAATTTGGATTTAAAGAGCAAGATACAGTAGTGGTCAAATTTGATGGGGACAAGGCAACAATATCAGGAGGAGGAATCTATGCAAATTTAATACCTTTTGACATTCAATTAAAAAATGTCTGGAGGTGAACAATGTGTGTGATTGATGGTGGCAAAAATTAAAGAATGTCCCTTTCTTTTTTTACAGCCAGAGCAGAGCCAGGAAGAGGGTGATGTTGGGGACCAGGAGGAGGCAGGGCCCAGTGGCACACAGGAGGAGGCTGGGCCCAGCACAAGAGCCCAGATGCCTCCCCTGATAATGAAACAACGAGGGCCAAGGAGAGCTAGGCAGGTGGAGGAGGAAACAAGAGCCTTCCTAAAAGAGGCTACTGTGGCCCTCAGAGAGGCACCCTCTGCTGAGGAGGGCTTTGCCGCAGTCCTGGCCCATAAGTTAGGCCAAATGGACTTGCGGCAAAAGCTATATAGTGAGAACCTTCTGCTGAAGGTCATTAACAAGGGGTTGCTCGGTGAACTGACCAAGTTCACCGACATCACTGAGGTTTGTCCCTACTCCTCCACCTCCTCCTCCTCCTACTACTCCTCCTGCCACCTCCTCTCCTCCTGATCCCCAGCCTCCGAGGAAGCAAGCAACAAAGGCTGCAGGGAAGGCTGCAGAGAAGGCTGGAGAGAAGGCTACAAGGAAGAGGAAAAAAAATGCCTGCTGTAGTACCACAGACTGGGGACATCTAATCTGCTGCTGTTCCTGACCTCTGGGAGTTCAAGCCAAGATTGGGCTGCTTTTTTTTTTATTTTTATTAAATAGTTTGGTTTTGACATCTTGGATGGTTGTTGTGGGGTCCAAAGGATGCACAAATGCAAGCAGGCTCTCCAGTGCTGCCTTCACCTTTAATTTGTAATGTACCTAAATAAAGGATTCTTTTTTTTTGGCTTCAAATACTTGACTATGTGATTTGTATTTCAAAAGAGACTTTGCTAGGGAGTAGGCAGGGACATTTCAAATAATATTATTGTTATTAACAAGGGACACAAACCTCCTTGAGGCAAAATGAGACAAATTTTGAAGGTTGGTGTGGTAACTTTACACACCAATAATTTAAGCAAAATCCAAAAAAAAAAAAAAAAAGCCTACATATATCAAAGAAGCCCAAAAAAATAAATAAAGCTAACTTAATTACTAAAATAAAAAATAAAAAACACAAAAAATATAAATAAAAATAATTGTGATCTTTACATTTATTTATGAATTTATGAGGGAGATGTGGCTTCAAAAGAATATTTTACAATCATTAGATCAATTAGAAATTACTTAAGAAACAAGTTTGGCATAACTCTCAATGTCATTAGCAAAAGAAGGTACCGTATTTTTCGCACCATAAGACGCACTTTTACCCCCCAAAAAAATAGGGAAAAGTGTCCCTGCGTCTTATGGAGGGAATACTGAGCAGGCTCGGCCCCCCCCCCCATCGCCGCCGCCGTGTCAGAATACAGACACTCGGCTTCTCTGTGGAGGAGAGATGACAGGATGTGAGGCAGATCCTTGCTGGGGCATACCAAGGGGGAGCGGGGGGAGACGGTCTGCCCCAGGTGCCAAAACATGGGGGTTGTCAGTGGTGTTGCTATAATGGTGCACTCCGCACCCAGGTAAGTTGACATCCGCCAGATGTGACCCCATCCTGCAAGCGACAAGAGCCCTGGATGGCTTTTTTATTCAGCTGGAACACCCCCGGCGCCGTGGTCTGGTCCAGTCTCACTTCCTGCCTCTCTCCACTTGCCGCTGCTGCTGCTGCAAACTATGTCCTCAGTCATCAATCCTAGCTGCTGCCTGGTGTATCTGATGCTGAGAGCCAGCCAGAGGGGGTTGTGGATTGTAATGGCAGTGTCCTCCACTGCCTGAGGTGAGTGATAAGGGGGTGGGAGGTGTGGGATGGTATCCACTGTTCATCACCTGAGCTGTTGTTATATGAGAGGCTGAAGGGGTGTTTGTGTCTGCCCTGCCACCCTGAGCTGATCTGGGAAGGGGGGGGGGGAGGTTGCTGTGTGTCCACCACCAACCAGGTATAGTGTAGCTGAGCTGATTTGATAGGGGGGCTGGTATTGCTGTGCGTCCACCACCCACCTATAGTAGTAATATAATATTAAATATTTTAGTACATCATTTGGTTCAGAATATTTTTTTTCTCGTTTTTCTCCTCTAAAACCTGGGTGCGTCTTATGGTCAGGTGCGTCTTATGGAGCGAAAAATACGGTTATTATTTAAGCATTATCAAAAGAAGAACGGAATGCGCAGAATTAAAACGATGCTATTAATTCCACCGTGACGAATGTGCCATCTCCATTTCCAACGCTAGCTTTACCAAAACGTGCGCTCCCGTCTCATACTTGATTCTGAGCATGCACGTTTTTTTTCTCCTGGTGAAAGCATACACACTATCGTTTTTCACGTCGTTAAAAAAAACGACATGAAAAACGACGTGAAAAAATAGAGCATGTTCGAAATTTTTAATGGCCGTTTTCACGTCGTTAAAAATGCTCTGGAGCATACCCACGATCGGTTTTAATGCCCATTTTTAAAAATGGCATTTTTAACGGCATGAAAAACGATCGTGTGTATAGGCATCAGAATCTGCTACCTAGAGGTCCACAATAAAATAGGCACAGCACGCCACTCACAGCATGCCAGAGCTTCTCCAGCTGCGGGCTCCATTTTCAATCAGCACACAAGTGCTTCGACACCCTGCACTACACAGGGCTCCCGCTCCCTCACACCATCAACAAGGAGCCCAACACATCACCAGGAGTCTAATGGGGATCCAGATGCAGACCCCAGCATGGAAGTGTGCGACCAATAGGGCTTAAGGGGCCCACAGACTACCCTCTAATCCAATATCATCCTTCTCTACTTCAGATCCACCTGTTTCCGATACCACTTTAAAAGATATGTTGCTATCCCGGAGAGCTTCTCTTCACACAGATATGCTTTCTTGTATGCAGCAATTTAAAGCAGAAGTGCAGGAGTTCGGGGGAAAGAGTGGATCATATCAAGAATAAGTAGTGTGAATGTACTTCCTTCTTTAACATTCTGGAGGCTCCAATCTCAAAGGACGCCTTGCACAGAGAAATGCATCGGGTGGAGCTAGTATTGTGATGTCATCACACAGAGGCATGCTGGATGGTAATGTCAGGTCACCTGTGGCCAGATGACAGATGGACACCGTAGGGGGTCAGGAGTGCACCACAAGGTAGTGAACCCTATGGCTGACTGCTGCGGATAGGATACTGGGTGGTTGTGGAAAGCGGGACCAGAGGAGCACAACCGGGATCCACAGGAAGCTAGAGCTGAGATTCCCCAGGGCACGGAGTCTAAGACCCAGCAGTTCTTCACCAGAGCCTCTAGTGGTGAGGATGTTACGCTGCAGCTAGGTCCAGGTCGCGACCCCTAGAGTCTCCTAGCTCACGCCTCGTAGGGTAAGGAGGAAAGAGGGGAAGCAGCAGCACAGGATACAAGAATAGTAAGGGGAAAGGCCAAGGCCAGGGCAACAAGCAGACAGGGATAAACGAAGGACAAGCCGAAGGTCAAGGGTCACAAGCAGACAAGGATAAACGAAGGACAAGCCAAAGGTCAAGGTCACAAGCAGACAGGGATAGTCGGGAACAAGCCAATATCGGTAACACAGAGACAGACGTAGCACACGGCAGGCAGGAACCCAAACACACAATGCTTAACAAACACGTTGATCAGCAAAGCAGGCTTGCAATGCACAGGTTAATATAGTGTTCTGTGATAGGGCCTGGGGTGGAGTCAGGCTGGGAGGAGATTATAAAGGAAGCCAGGTGAAAGGGTCTGGCCTCTAAGATGAACACATGAGGAGGAAAGGTAAGATGGCAGACAAACACTACTGCATATCCATGACAGGTACCACAGCTGTGCTGTGGAGTTTTATCACTGCTTGTAACTTCTTATGTTTTTAGGTGGAATAACTTATTAATAAACTTTTTATTAAATGTTTTAGTAAACATTATCGCAATAGTATAGCACACTGACTTAATATATTTAATTTATGTATTTAATATACTTTTTCCGGAGTATGTTGGTGGCACAGAGGCCGAGACATATATTCCCATGGTGGAATCTGGCTGACCGGGTTGCAGAGCTGTCAGGAGATCCACTGGTGGGAGCATTGGCTCTCAAGCGTGAGACAAATAGCGATTGATCCCTTTCCTTTGAGATCATATCCGTCTGGTAAGAGGCCTCCCAGTCTGAAAAGCACTTTGGACACTGAAGCACTTTTTGATATTTTGACCACTTTCCTAAGCACCTGGATGGACTTTACACTATTGAAAATTAGCTTTTGCTTAATACAGTCTTATGAATTGATGTTTTTTAATTAGTATTAATCAGATTAATGTTGTTTGCTGTTATGCACATTATTGCAGTTTTGCACAGGATATGAAATATTGTTCATTGTCACAGATATATGAATTGTTTTCTAAAAGTAGTTATGTTGTGTGAGATATTTTTCTTCTTGTCAGTAACAAATTTCTCAGATCCAGTATTCAGGATTTTTTAAAGGTGCAGCAATCTTATAGCTGCAGTAACTAAACGCATAGTTTTAATTAAATATTGGTTTATTATTTTGTTATGACATTCAAAAATATGTCCATCAATGCCCGTGGACTAAACCACCCAGTGAAATGTTTCTCCCTGTGGCTAGAAGCCTGTAAATTACTAGTGGATATTGTCTACGCCAAGGGCACCCACTTTCAATTGGATGCTACCCATAAATGCAGCTGCAAAGAAGTTCCTCATGTTTTCAAGACCTCTGCTCCCGCTAAAGGAGAGTACTTTTTGTAATCAGATTTTTTTTGTGAAATCTCATTGTGTCTGGTGGCTGCAACCACACAGTGGACCCACAGATAGATTTTACCTCCCTGGCCAAGGGTCGCATCCCTTCACTAAGGGCTTGATTTCATCTGGAAGATGTTTATGATGTATGGTGTTGTCAACACACTAACAGAGGGGACACTTTCTCCTAACATAGGCATCATTTCTATTTGCGCATGTTTGTAGTTGATAAATAGTTTGCAACAGGTGTCCTCATATTCCGTCACTGACATAACTTAGTCAGATCATGCTGTAATTGCTATAAGAGTGGAAAAGAAAGATGTGTGTAAACCTGAATATCTTTGGCGATGTAATACTAAGGTTAGTTAATCCCCAAGGCCAGTGGATTTCTCTGGGGGCACTGCTCGAGGGGAAGGAGCCGGGAGCGCCAGCGGGGGACCCAAGAGCTGCTCTGTGCAAAACCACTGCACAGAGCAGGTAAGTATAACATTTATTTAAAAACAAAACAAAAATCAAAGCTTTAACCACTACAGGCCCGTGCTATAGCCGAATGACTGCTACAGCGCGGACCTAGAAAGCCGGGAGGACGTCAATTGACGTCCGCCCTTTGCTTCGTTCCCTGCGGCCACTGGGGGGCGCGTGCGCATGCCCGGCCTCTCACTGAGGTGCCGATGCGCATGCCTGACAGCCGCAATATCCACCAGGCACCCGCGATCAGCCGGTACACAGACAAGGACGTGGATCTCTGTGTGTAAACACAGAGATCCACGTCCTGTCAGGGAGAGAGGAGACCGATGCTGTGTCCCTTGTACATAGGGAAACAGATCGGTCACCTCCCCCAGTCAGTCCCCTCCCCCCACAGTAGTAATCACTCACTTAGGCACACTTAACCCCTTCCCCGCCCCCTAGTGGTTAACCCCTTCACTGCCAGTGTCATTTTTACAGTAACCAGTGCATTTTTATAGCACTGATCGCTGTAAAAATGACAATGGTCCCAAAATGGTGTCAAAAGTGTCCGATGTGTCCGCCATAATGTCGCAATCACAATAAAAATCGCTGATCGCCGCCATTACTAGTAAAAAAAAAATTATTAATAAAAATGCTATAAAACTTTTCCCTATATTGTAGACGCTTTATCTTTTGCGCAAACCAATTAATAAAGGCTTATTGCAATTTTTTTTACCAAAAATATGTAGAATACGTATCGGCCTAAACGGAGAAAATTAAAAAAAAATTAATTGGGATATTTATTATAGCAAAAAGTAAAAAATATTGTGTTTTTTTTCAAAATTGTCGCTCTATTTTTGTCTATAGCGCAAAAAATAAAAACCGCAGAGGTGATCAAATACCACCAAAAGAAAGCTCTATTTGTGGGAAAAAAAGGACGTCAATTTTGTTTGGGAGCCACGTCGCACGACCGCGCAATTGTCAGTTAAAGCGACGCAGTGCTGAAAGCTGAAAATTGGCCTGGGCAGGAAGGGGGTTTAAGTGCCCAGTAAGCAAGTGGTTAATATCACTTTAATTTATTTATTTAACCTCAAGTTCAATCATATCTATACCCTGTTGGGCTCTATTTCATCTCATTTCACTTTTATATCTACACCATATATGGTTAATTAAAGTTGTGCCCTGTAGATAATTTGTGAACTATTTAGTCCATGATGTATTAAGCAGTGAAGGGAACCCGCCACATTAAGAAGGTAATATATCGGTGTGTAGCTTAACCACTTGCCTACTGGGTACTTTCCCCCCCTTCCTGCCCAGGCCAATTTTCAGCTTTCAGAGCAGTCACACTTAATGATAATTGCGCGGTCATGCAACACTGTACCCATATGAAATTTTTATATTTGTCTCATACAAATAGAGCTTTCTTTTGGTGGTATTTAATTACCACTGGGTTTTCATTTTTACTAAACAAATAAAAACAGACCGAAAATTTTGAAACAAAAAAAAAGAATTTTCATAGTTTGTTATATAATTTTTCAAACAGGTAATTTTTCTCCTTCATTGATGCACGCTAGGGATGAGCCGAACACCCCCCGGTTCGGTTCGCACCAGAACCTTCGAACGGACCGAAAGTTTGCACGAACGTTAGAACCCTATTAAATACAATGGACGCAAACGGTCGAAATCTAAAGTGCTAATTATAACGACTAATATGCATGTTATTGTCCTAAAAAGGGTTTGGGGACCCGGGTTCTGCCCCAGGGGACATGTACCAATGCAAAACAACGTTTTAAAAACTGCCGTTTTTCGGGAGCAGTCATTTTAATGATGCATAAAGTGAAAAAAAAAAAGTGAAATAATAGGATTTTTATAACAGCTTACCTGTAAAATCCTTTTCTTGGAGTACATCACGGGACACAGAGCGACATAGTCATTACTAATGGGTTATATAGATACCGTCAGGTGCTGGCACTGGCAACTTCCAAAACCGGAAGTACCCTCCCCTATATAAGCCCCTCCCATCCGGGAGCACCTCAGTTTTGTAGCAAAGCAATAAGTGTCCCCAAAGAGGGGTGGGAGCTCTGTGTCCCGTGATGTACTCCAAGAAAAGGATTTTACAGGTAAGCTGTTATAAAAATCCTATTTTCTTTTTCGTACATCACGGGACACAGAGCGACATAGTCATTACTAATGGGATGTCCTAAAGCAATGCCAAATGAGGGGGGGGATACACCATATATAAGCTGAGCGCTATCAGACATGAGGATCTTTTGCGGCCTGCAAACACACTGCGCCCAAAGGCGACATCCTCCTGACTTCCAACGTCCACCTGGTAGAACCTAGTAAACGTGTGTACTGAAGACCATGTTGCGGCCTTACAGATTTGAGCCAGGGAGGCCTGGTGATGCACTGCCCATGAAGTTCCAACTGCTCTCGTGGAGTGCGCCCTAACTTTGAACGGAGGCGGTCTATTTCTCAAGCCATAGGCTTGTATTATGACCTGTCGAATCCACTTGGCTAAAGTAGATTTTGACGCTGCCTGACCCCTTCTGGGGCCTTCCGGCAGAATAAACAAAGTATCCGTTCTGCGAATCTGAGCAGTGGCTTTTAGATAAGCTTTAACTGCTCTTACTACATCCAAAGAATGCAATAACTTTTCCTCTACCGAAGTAGGTTTGGGGAAAAAAGAAGGAAGAACCACATCTTGGTTCAAATGAAACCTCGATACCACCTTAGGAAGAAAGGCTGGATGAGAACGTAACACTACTCCTGTCCTTATGGATAACCAGATATGGCTCCCTACAGGACATAGCTGCTAATTCCGACACTCTTTTAGCCGAACAAATGGCTACTAGAAAAATCAATTTCCTGGTGAGAAGAACCAAAGAAATATGCTGTAATGGTTCAAATGGTTGTTTCTGTAGAACCGACAGAACCAAGTTTAGATCCCATGGACATATGGGAATATTAACTGGAGGACTAATACGCATCACTCCTTGTATAAAGGCTTTGACTAGTGAATGCGAAGCCAAGGGCCTTTGAAAAAATATTGACAAGGCCGAAATCTGACCCTTGATAGTACTCAAGGCAAGCTTCCTATCTACAGCCCATTGTAGGGAGTCCAGACTCCTACCTATTACGTACTTACGTGGATGCCATTTCTTGGCTTCACACCAGGCGATGTACGCCTTCCAGATTCTATAGTAGATCTGCCTGGATACCGGCTTCCTGGCATTGATCATGGTAGATACCACAGAATTAGAGAGCCCTCTCTTTTTTAGAATGTGGGCTTCAATAGCCAGGCCGTCAAACCTAGGGCTGGTAAGGAAGGGTGGTATATCGGTCCTTGCGAAAGCAGGTCCGGACGATGTGGGAGAGTCCAAGGACTCCCCACTGACATTTTACAATCTCCACGTACCACGCTCTTCGGGGCCACGCTGGAGCCACCAGAATCACTGGTTTCTTTTCTACCCTGATTCTGCGGAGTAATCGAGGTAACCATTGTGGCGGTGTGAATGCATATATCAGCTTGAACTGATCCCAAGGGAACACTAGGGCATCCGAGCCGCAAGCTAGGGGATCCCTTGTCCGAGAGACAAACCTGTCCCCCTTTGCGTTGAATCTGGATGCTAGAAGATCTACATCCGATGTTCCCCACCGCTGACATATTGTCCAGAAAACCTTGGTGAAGGGACCCTTCCTCTGGGCCTAATTTCTGGCGACTTAGAAAGTCCGCCTTCCAATTCTCCACTCCTGGAATGAATACCGCAGATATGGCTGGGACATATTTTTTCTGCCCATTTCAGGATGTAATTTACTTCCCTCTGGGCTGCACGACTCCTGGTGCCCCCCTGATGATTGATATATGCCACTGCTGTGGCATTGTCTGATTGAATTCTGACAGGGGACCCTTGGAGTTTGGATGTCCATGCTACTAGGGCATACCGGGCTGCTCGTATCTCTAAGAGATTGATGGGCAGGGCCTTTTCTGCATCCGACCATCTGCCCTGGAGAGACTATTGCTCCAGTACTGCTCCCCAGCCTATAAGGCTGGCATCTGTAGTGACCACCTTCCAAGAAATCGGACTGAAGGATTTCCTTTTTTCCAGATTCTGGGAAACCAACCACCAACGGAGGCTCTTGCGAACGGAAGGGGACAAGGACATTGTAAGTCTAGGCCTGAATTTTTTTGTTCCAGGCTGACAGTATGGCCCCTTGCAAATTCCTTGAATGGAATTGACCGTAGGGTACTGCTTCGAATGATGCCACCATTTTTCCCAGCAGCCTCATATACAGGCGTATGGACGGCTGTCTTTTTTGTACCCACTAAGTGGATCAAATCTTTCAAAGACAACACCTTTCCTCGAGGCAAGAATATTTTTCTCTGGCCTGAATCCAACCTTAGCCCCAAGTATTCCAGACTTTTGACTGGTTTTTAGGGCTGACTTGTCTCGGTTGATAATCCAACCGTGAGATTCCAGATACTTGATCGTCTTGTGAACGACCACGTCTAGTTTTTTCACTGAGTGGTCTATCAGCAACAAGTCATCCAGATATGCCATTATCATTACACCTTGTGTTCTTAGATTGGCCAATAAAGGGCCAGAATTTTTGTAAACACTCGTGGTGCTGTGGCCAAACCGAAGGGTAAGGCTCTGAACTGAAAATGGCGCCCTTCTACTGCAAAGCGTAGAAATTTTTGGTGGACTGGAAAGATGGGAATGTGCAAATAAGCATCTTTGATGTCGATCGTGGCTAACCAATCCTCCCCTTGTAGGGCAGTGGCCACCGATCGGATCGACTCCATCGGAAAGACCTGATATACAGGAATTTGTATAGCCCTTTTAGAATTAATATGGGCCTCCCGTCCGCGTTTGCTTCGGGACTGTAAAGAGGTTTGAGTAAAACCCGAACCCTCATTCTTCCAGGGGAACCTCCATAATTACTCCTTGGAGCAATAGTTGTTCTAGTGCCAACAGGAGGGACTCTCTCTTCCGGGGATCCCTTGGCACGTTTGACCTCAAAAATGGGAAGGAGGAGAGTCTTTTAACTCCAAACTGTATCCCAAACCTACTGCGGAGAGCACCTATCTGTCTTGATCGTGTCCCGGCAGGTCTCTTGCGAACAACTGGAGTCCTCCCCCCACCCGACTGAGTGGGGGCTTCAATGAATTTAACTTTGGGGGAGGTTTTGTACCTCCCCTGACCCAGGGTTTCTCATTACCCTGCTACTGTCCCTGTTTTTTACCCCCGGGATTTGACCGAGGAGGCCGTCGGAACTGTTACACAGCCGATGCCCCAGGGACTGGAGAAGCAGGCCTCTTAAAGAGGGACCTCTAATTCTGCTTTTAACCGGCAAGAGCGTATTTTTACCGCTGGAAATTTTCTGGATATATTTGTCCAGGTTTTCCCTGAATAAGCGTTCACCATGAAATGGGACGCTAACCAGCCATTCTTTACAGGGAGCTTCAGCAGACCAGTTTTTGAGCCATAGGAGCCTACGCGTATGTCTATAGACAGCGTAAGGCGGGAGGCCTGATGGACTGAATCCTCTATGGCGTCAACCGCAAAGCCTAAGGCTCTAGGTATATCAGCTAGGGCAAAGCCTGCTGATCTGTCAAGTCCCTCAAGACCTGTTTCAACTGATCCTTCACTGCTTAGCAGACCCCAATAGCTGCTACTGCTGGTTGTATCACCAAGCAGATTTTCATAAGGACTCCAATCTTTTATTTATTGGGTTCTTGAACATTTGGACATTATCCACTGGACATGTCAGTGATTTATACATACAAGAGATGGCTGCGTCCACTGTAGGGACCTTCCATTTTTTTTTTTTTTTTGATGAACTTATCCTCCATGGGATAGACCACCGGAAATCTCTTGGGGGAATAAATATTTTCTCAGGACGTTCCCAATCCTGGTAAATGAGCCCTTTCAGTAAAGGGTGAAGTGGAAAAGAACAAACAGTCTGGGGGCTTCTAGCGACCCCAACGAGGATACAGTAGTGGTTGATGGTTCCGCAAGGTGCATTTTTAAATGCTGATCGGACCATGTTAGTCAGAGACTGAACCCATAATCTTTCAGCTTGAGATGCTGAGAAAAGGTTCCCCCACTGTTGATTCCTCTATAACAGAATCAACCTCATCCTGATCCCCTTCAGGCAGGTCGATCCCTGTATGGGACTGTTGCTCTGCTAACAGGCACTCTGAAGGAGGAGACGGAGATCGGGCGTGCTTTCCCTGACGGGGAGGCAGCGATAAATGTTGACAATCTCTCTCTAATCCTCCCAGAGCTGAGGAAAAAACCTCCTATGTTACATACACAGGAGCAGGTGACTGAGGACAGCCACAGTACCAAGTACCCCTGCGGGGTCTCTACGGTCACTTACCTCTGAACTTCAGGGGAGACTGGTGCAGCAGAAGTATGCCCAAGATCCTCAGAGCCCGATGAGACCCCTTTCGCTTCCTGGAAGATTCAGTTCCGGAGCTTCTGGACGGCATATTCCTAAGCCTAAAGCTGAGGTATTCCAGCCGTAATACACCACTTTTACTGAGAATAGTCTAGCACAATTGCTGCTATATCACAGTTGGTGTCTACTAATGTGCCTTTCTAGGGGATGCCTGTATCAACCGCTTGCTGTATGCCTTTAAATGTTGCCAGCTCTGTCTCTGTACTTCCTCACTACAATATTGTGTTTTTTTTAAAACTGCTGGGACGCCCGCACATGCGCAGAAGCGCTGCGGCGCGCACAGAGCGTCATCCCCCAGGCTCCGCCCCCTTTCCCGGCTCACCTCTATATATAGAGGCGCGTGCACGCGCACGCGCGCGGGCACGTGCGCCTTCGGCGCTAATTTCAAATATGGTAACAAGGGACAGGAGCCAGGGCCCCTCTTTGCCGCAGGCCGGGGGATGGACAAACACTGCAACATGGCAGAGGAAGCAGTTTCCTATAAGAGAACTCACCATCTGCCTGGACTTTGCTCTGCTGAGAAGAAGCTAGTCCACATGACAAGAAAACATTCCACAGCGGCCTCTAGTGGACAAACACAGGTACCGCAGTCTAATATATTAAATATATATATAAAAAAAATTTTTTTTTTTTTTCTTGACCACCATTAAAAATTATTACATTTTTTTAGTAGTTACAGGCATGCACAGAATTTTGCGGGAATACCATTAGGTAACAGACAGAAAGACAAATTAGGCTTGGGGGTCCCCCAATAGAACCAAGTTCCTGGGGGCCCCCACTTACCTGTTCCCCGCCGCAGGACTTTGTTTGGTCCACAAAAGCCCAAACTTCACCTATCACGGCAGGCATTGTAATCAAACCTTCAGGGACCGGGTTCCCAAGGATTCCACTCCCCTGGACCTGTATAGCACCCTGCACAGAAAACATCTTGGTCGTGGGTATGACCAGAGCTCTGGATCCCAGGGTCCAGCTCTCCTAAGAGAAGCATTACAGGCAAAACCTTGCTCTTCTCTGCAAGGCCCGGGTACCGACCGTTTAGCTATGAAGCTTTTTTGGTCGGATCCGGAATAGCTTACTGAGGCCCAAAAGAACCTGTACGCAAGCTCAGTGAAAAACACATGTTTCTTCTTGGCCAACACCTTAGACACTGGCAAAAAACTGAGGTGCTCCCGGATGGGAGGGGCTTATATAGGGGAGGGTACTTCCGGTTTTGGAAGTTGCCAGTGCCAGCACCTGACGGTATCTATATAACCCATTAGTAATGACTATGTCGCTCTGTGTCCCGTGATGTACGAAAAAGAAATTCCATTAAATATCGTACCTGGGGGGTGTCTAAAGTATGCCTGTGGAGTGGCATGTGTTTCCCGTGTTTAGAACTGTCCCTGCACAAAATGACATTTGTAAAGGAAAAAAAAGCCATTTAAAACTGCTTGCGGCTTTAATTTAATGTCTGGTCCCGGTAATATGGATAAAAATCTTTGAGAAAAATGGCATGGCTACCCCCATCACCCCCCCCCCCTACTCCAGCCCATTACCAGACCCTTTGGGTCTTGTATGGATATTAAGGGGAACCCCGCACCCAAAATAAAAAAAGGCCCTATATACTCTGAACAGCAGTATACAGGTCGGTGCAAACAAGACAGGGACTGTAGGTTTGTTCTTAAGTAGAATCTGTTTGTAATTTTGAACAGGTACATTGTTGAAGTGTAGCTCCAGCCAAAAAATCTATTTTTAAGCTGTTTGGAAAACATATGGAAGGGTTATCACCCCTGTAACATTTGTTTTGCTGTCTGTGCTCCTGTTCACCTCACTTTCCGTCCCAATGACAAATGTTTTTGAAAAGTGGGGTTTTTATTGAAACAAGAATTGGTGATAAAGCATCAGTAGAGAGGAGACACCTTTTTCCCATATTAACTCTTACAGGAGAGGAGATAATTTCCCCTCCTAGGGGTAGATTTCCTCTCACTTCCTGTTGTCTCCTTCCATTTGCAAGTAGGAGTCGTTTGTAAGTTGGATGTTTGAAAGTAGGGGCCTGCCGTATATACTCTGCTGAAATTAGCCCCTTAGATGTTGGTGTTGCCACAACACTGTGAGCCCTCACAGTTACTCTTGGTGGGCGCTGGAACGCCCTGCTGTGAACTATTATATCAGGAATTGTAATTACATGCCATTGTTGAACAGTGGTAGGAAAAATTGGGCCTTTGGTGGTGCTGGTGCTACAACACTGTCAGCCCTCACAGTTACTCTTGGTGGGCGCATGAACTGTAAATTATTAGATCAAGAATTGTAATTGCAAGCCCCTGTTGAAGAGGGGCAGTAAAATTGGGCCTTTGGTGGTGGTGTTGCCACAACACTGTAAGCCCTCACAGTTACTCTTGGTGGGCGCATGAATGGGCCTTGCTGTGAATTATTAGATCAAGAATTGTAATTACATGCCCCTGTTGAACAGGGGCAGACAAATTGGGCCTTAGGCACTGGTGCCACAACACTGCAACCCCTCACAGATACTGTACTTGGAGCACAGCAATGAGCCCTGTTGCAAAGTATTGCATCAAAAATGGTAATTACACGCCCCTGTTAAACAGGGGCTGAAAAATTGGGCCTTAGGCACTGGTGCTGGTGCCACGACACTGCAACCTCTCCCAGATACTCTAGTTGGAGTGCAGGAATGAGCCCTGCTGCAAAGCATTGCATCAAAAATTGTAATTACATGCCCCTGTTAAACAGAGGCTGAAAAATTGGGCCTTAGCCACTGGTGGCGGCACCCAGAAACAAAAAAGTTCTTCCAAGCTATCATCAAGAATCGGATCATTGAGGAGGAGGAGGATAGTCAGTCAACATAACAGGACCGTCACTCAGCATCAGCATCAGTCTTAAAGGGATGTGACATTTGAAAATAAATTATTCTGTTTTATCAGCTTCAGGTGCTTGGTAGCTGGTGGTGATTAGGGATGAGCTCGGTGTTCGAGTCGAACATACGTTCGACTCGAACATCGGCTGTTCGATCGTTCGCCGAACAACGAACGATTTGGGCCGTTCGCACCTAATTCGCGGCCCACAATGCACTACGCCATCGCAGTGTCATCCAGGCGCTGTGATTGGCCAAGCATGCACTGTGACCCCGCATGCTTGGCCAATCACAGCGCCGGCAGCGAGGAGAGCAATGATTGGCCACAGGCAGGATGCCTGTGGCCAATTATTGCTGAGGGTGTTTAGTACACGCCCCACACTATAAAAGGCCGCCAGCACGGCGGCCTAGTGTAGTGTGTTCCGGAGCAGGGAAAGAGAAGCATAGGCAGGGACAGTGACATTTTTTTTCTTGCTTAACCTGGATTCCTTTAGTTTAGGGAAAGAGAAGGATAGGTAGGGAGAGTGTCAGTCTGTTTTACTGTGCTAAACCTTGTTTGTAGGGACAGGGAAGGACAGTGAGGGAAATTCTCATTGTGCTATACTGTGCTAAAGCATTCATCATCAACCATCTTTAAAAAAACATTTTTTATAGGGACAGAAAACTATAGGTAGGGAGAGTGTCAGTGTGTTTTACTGTGCTAATCCTTGTTTGTAGGGACAGGGAAGGACAGTGAGGGAAATTCTCATTGTGCTATACTGTGCTAAAGCATTCATCATCAACCATCTTTAAAAAAACATTTTTTATAGGGACAGAAAACTATAGGTAGGGAGAGTGTCAGTGTGTTTTACTGTGCTAAACCTTGTTTGTAGGGACAGGGAAGGACAGTGAGGGAAATTCTCATTGTGCTATACTGTGCTAAAGCATTCATCATCAACCATCTTTAAAAAAACTTTTTTTATAGGGACAGAAAACTATAGGTAGGGAGAGTGTCAGTGTGTTTTACTGTGCTAAACCTTGTTTGTAGGGACAGGGAAGGACAGTGAGGGAAATTCTCATTGTGCTATACTGTGCTAAAGCATTCATCATCAACCATCTTTAAAAAAACATTTTTTATAGGGACAGAAAACTATAGGTAGGGAGAGTGTCAGTGTGTTTTACTGTGCTAAACCTTGTTTGTAGGGACAGGGAAGGACAGTGAGGGAAATTCTCATTGTGCTAAAGCATTCATCATCAACCATCTTTAAAAAAACATTTTTTATAGGGACAGAAAACTATAGGTAGGGAGAGTGTCAGTGTGTTTTACTGTGCTAAACCTTGTTTGTAGGGACAGGGAAGGACAGTGAGGGAAATTCTCATTGTGCTATACTGTGCTAAAGCATTCATCATCAACCATCTTTAAAAAAACATTTTTTATAGGGACAGAAAACTATAGGTAGGGAGAGTGTCAGTGTGTTTTACTGTGCTAAACCTTGTTTGTAGGGACAGGGAAGGACAGTGAGGGAAATTCTCATTGTGCTATACTGTGCTAAAGCATTCATCATCAACCATATTTAAAAAAACTTTTTTTATAGGGACAGAAAACTATAGGTAGGGAGAGTGTCAGTGTGTTTTACTGTGCTAAACCTTGTTTGTAGGGACAGGGAAGGACAGTGAGGGAAATTCTCATTGTGCTATACTGTGCTAAAGCATTCATCATCAACCATCTTTAAAAAAAAAAAAATTATCGGGACAGAAAACTATAGGTAGGGAGAGTGTCAGTGTGTTTTACTGTGCTAAACCTTGTTTGTAGGGACAGGGAAGGACAGTGAGGGAAATTCTCATTGTGCTATACTGTGCTAAAGCATTCATCATCAACCATCTTTAAAAAAAAATTTTTATAGGGACAGAAAACTATAGGTAGGGAGAGTGTCAGTGTGTTTTACTGTGCTAAACCTTGTTTGTAGGGACAGGGAAGGCCAGTGAGGGAAATTCTCATTGTGCTATACTGTGCTAAAGCATTCCTCATCAACCATCTTTAAAAAAAAAAAATTATAGGGACAGAAAACTATAGGTAGGGAGAGTGTCAGTGTGTTTTACTGTGCTAAACCTTGTTTGTAGGGACAGGGAAGGCCAGTGAGGGAAATTCTCATTGTGCTATACTGTGCTAAAGCATTCCTCATCAACCATCTTTAAAAAAAAAAAATTTATAGGGACAGAAAACTATAGGTAGGGAGAGTGTCAGTGTGTTTTACTGTGCTAAACCTTGTTTGTAGGGACAGGGAAGGACAGTGAGGGAAATTCTCATTGTGCTATACTGTGCTAAAGCATTCCTCATCAACCATCTTTGAAATCCTTGTTTTTTGGACAGTCAGGGAAATTGTCATTGTGATATTCTGTGCGAAAGCAATCATCCTCAACCATATTTAGAAATCCTTAAGTAAAGGGACAGAGAAGGACACCTGAAGGTAGCCCTTATTGCTTTTTTCCCATCTCCCTGCAGGCCATCCATTAGAATGTCTGGAAGGCAAACAAGGAGAGGCAGACAGTCAGGAGGCAATAAAAGAGGGCAAGCAGGCTCTGTGTCTGGGGGCAACAGTGCTGGTCGTGGACGCGGTGCATTGTCATCAGCACATGGCCATGGGACACGCTTGTCCTTCTTTTCGGCAGCTGGACATGTTGAGCCACATCATGCCGAAGACTTGGTAGAGTGGATGACCAAGCCCTCCTCCTCCTCCTCCTCCTCATCCTCTCTCACCCAGGCTCAGGGTACTGGCAAAGCAGCTGCCAAAGCGTCCTCTTCCCTGGTATCAATGTCAGACTCATCATCAGTCACTCCTTCCCTAGACCCACCATGTCCTCCTCCTGAGGAGTCCCCCGAACTGTTTGAGCACAGTGTTGGGTACATGCTCCAGGAGGATGCCCAGCGTTTCGAAGGGTCTGATGATGAAACCCAGCTAGAGGAAGGCAGTAGCGTGAGAGCAGACAGAGGGGATGCTCAAGAAGGACACCAATCTGGCAGTCATGTTCCAGCAGCTGCAGCATACTGCCAGATTGGCTCCAGTGATGAGGAGGGAGGGGATGATGAGGTCACTGACTCCACGTGGGTGCCTAATAGGAGAGAGGAGGAGGAGGAGGATGAGGAGGAGGCACATCTCCAACGAGGCAGGATGCCCTTTGGTGGCCAGCGTAAGGGCAGTACACCGACGGAATCACACCGCAGAGCTCCGCCTGTGCAGGGCGCTGCCTCTGCCCGTCATTCAAAAAGTTCTTTGGTGTGGGCCTTTTTTGAGGCTAGTGCATCAGATCGCACAGCTGCTGTTTGCAACATATGTCTCAAGCGTATATCGCGTGGCCAAAACATCAGCCGCTTGGGTACCACATGCCTGACCAGACATATGTTGACCTGCCATGCAGCTCGTTGGCAAGCCTACCTCAAAGACCCACACCAAAGAACAAAGCGGACCTCTCCTTGCACCGCATCAGCTGGGATCTCCAACCCCACTATAACTTCAGTCCTCTCTGAAACATGCACTGAGAGGAATGAAGGTGTAGAATTAGGTGTGTCACAGCCAAGTACTTGCGGCCACTCTGCTAGCAGTACACAGACGTCCGATTCTAGCAGGCAAATTTCCCTGCCCCAGCTGCTGGACCGTCGAAAGAAGTTCACTCCCAGCCATCCACATGCCCAGCGGTTGAATGCTAGCTTGGCTAAATTGCTAGCGCTTCAACTGCTGCCTTTTCAGTTGGTAGACTCGGCCCCCTTCCGTGAGTTTGTGCAATGTGCGGTTCCTCAGTGGCAGGTTCCCAAACGCCACTTTTTCTCACGGAAGGCTATTCCGGCTCTCTACCGGCATGTGGAAGGCAATGTCTTGGCCTCGCTGGACAGGGCGGTCAGCGGTAAGGTGCATATTACCGCTGACTCATGGTCCAGCAGGCATGGACAGGGACGTTACCTTTCTTTCACGGCCCATTGGGTCACTCTTTTGGCAGCTGGGAAGGATGCAGGACAAGGTGCAGTAGTGTTGGAGGTTGTTCCACCGCCACACCTCCAAAATGCTACTACTGGTTGTGACACACCTCTCTCCTCCACCCCCTCCTCTTCTTCTTCCTCCATGGCCTCTTCCTGTGCTTTGTCCTCTGAACCAGCGGTGCTCCGTAGCCGTTCAAGGGGCTACGCAAGTACGCAGGCAAAAAGATGCCATGGCGTGCTTGCGCTGGCGTGTTTGGGGGACAGAAGCCACACTGGGGCAGAGGTCCTGTCTGCTCTGCAGGGCCAGGCCGAGAGGTGGTTGACGCCACGCCAGCTTAAGCCAGGAATGGTGGTTTGCGACAATGGCACCAACCTCCTCTCCGCCCTCCGACAGGGACAACTGACCCATGTGCCCTGTGTGGCTCACGTCCTTAACCTGGTGGTGCAGCGGTTCTTGGGCAGGTACCTGGGCTTACAGGATGTCCTGAGGCAGGCCAGGAAAGTCTGTGTGCATTTCCGCAGATCTTATAATGCCAGTGCTCGCCTGGCTGAGCTGCAAAAGGAGTTGAACCTGCCCAAGAACCGCCTTATATGTGACATGCCCACCAGGTGGAACTCAACGTTGGCCATGCTGCAGCGGCTGCACACGCAGCAGAGGGCCATCAATGAGTACCTGTGCGACTACGGCACCAGGACAGGGTCAGGGGAGCTTGGTTTTTTTTCTCCACGCCAGTGGGGCATGATCAGGGATGCATGCACTGTCCTGGCACCATTTGAGGAGGCCACGAGGATGGTGAGCAGTGACAGTGCATGCATCAGTGACACTGTACCTCTTGTCCACCTGTTGGAGCACACGCTGCATGGAATAATGGACAGGGCACTTGAGGCAGAACAGAGGCAGGAAGAGGAGGACTTCCTTGCCTCTCAAGGCCCCCTTTACCCAGACAGTGTTCCTTCTGTCCCACCCATCGCACAGGAAGAGGAGGAGGAGGAGGAGGAGGAGGAGGAGGATTGTGTCAGCATGGAGGTGGAGGCTGGCACTCAGCATCATCAGCAGCAGTCTTTTAGGGATGATTTACAGTCCCAAGAAACCAGTGGACTTGTACGTGGCTGGGAGGAGGTGGCTGCGGATCATGTCATCCTTAGTGACCCAGAGGACTCCGGACCGAATGCCTCAGCTAACCTACGCTGCATGGCCTCCCTGATCCTGCAAAGTCTGCGGAAGGATCCTCGTATTCTTCGGATCAAGGAGAGGGACCATTACTGGCTGGCCATTCTCCTTGATCCACGGTACAAGGGTAAGGTTGCGGACCTTATGTTACCGTCGCAGAGGGAGCAGAGGATGAGACAACTCCGGGAGGCCTTGCAGAAAGGTCTGTGCAACGCGTTCCCAGAGACTGGGAGGTTACAAACTCCTGGTCCTGGACAACGAGTTGCTGAGGCTTCGGCCAGTCAAAGAAGGAGCGGTGGGGAAGGTGGCCGTCTGACCGATGCGTTCAGACAATTCTTTAGTCCGCAGCCCCAAAGTATGATCGGTTCCAGCAACCATCGCCAGCGTCTGATAAACATGGTGCAGGAATATCTAGGGGCAAGGTCAGACTTGGACACCTTCCCCACCGAAAATCCTCTGGCTTACTGGGTCTTGAGGATGGATCACTGGCCAGAGCTTGCACAGTATGCAATTGAGCTACTGGCCTGTCCTGCATCCAGCGTTCTTTCGGAACGCACATTCAGTGCTGCTGGAGGATTTGTCACGGATCACAGGGTGCGCCTGTCCACCGACTCGGTTGATCGACTGACTTTCATCAAGATGAACCAGTCTTGGATCACCACCAGCTACCACACACCTGATGCTGATATAACAGACTAATTGATTTTAACATGTCACATCCCTTCAAGACTGATGCTGATGCTGAGTGCCTGTGCTGTTATGTTGACTGGCTATCCTCCTCCTCCGAGTCCTCAATGATACGATTGATGATGATAGCTTGGAAGATCATTTTTGTTTATGGGTGCCGCCACCAGTGCCTAACGCCCAATTTTTCAGCCCCTGTTTAACAGGGGCGTGTAATTACAATTTTTGAAGCAATACTTTGCAACAGGGCTCATTGCTGTGCTCCAAGGACAGTATCTGTGAGGGGTTGCAGTGTTGTGCCACCAGTGCCTAAGGCCCAATTTTTCAGCCCCTGTTTAACAGGGGCGTGTAATTACAATTTTTGAAGCAATACTTTGCAACAGGGCTCATTGCTGTGCTCCAAGTACAGTATCTGTGAGGGGTTGCAGTGTTGTGCCACCAGTGCCTAAGGCCCAATTTTTCAGCCCCTGTTCAACAGGGGCATGTAATTACAATTCTTGATCTAATAATTCACAGCAGGGCCCATTGCTGCACCCACCAAGAGTAACTCTGAGGGCTTACAGTGTTGTGGCAACGCCACCACCACCACCACCACGAAAGGCCCAATTTTTCAGCCCCTGTTCAACAGGGGCATGCAATTACAATTCTTGACCTAATAATTCACAGCAGGGCCCATTGCTGCACCCACCAAGAGTAACTGTCAGGGCTTACAGTGTTGTGGCACCAGCACCACCATCAAAGGCCCAATTTTTACTACCACTGTTCAACAATTATATGTAATTACAATTCCTGATATAATAGTTGACAGCAGGGCGTTCCAGCACCAACCAAGAGTAACTGTGAGTGCTTACAGTGTTGTGCCAACACCAACAACTAAGGGGCCTATTTCTGCAGAGTATATACGGCAGGTCCCTACTTTCAAACATCCAACTTACAAACGACTCCTACTTGCAAACGCAAGAAGACAACAGGAAGTGAGAGGAAATCTACCCCTAGGAAGGAAAATTCTCTCCTGTAAGAATTAATATGGGAGAAAGGTGTCTCCTCTGTACTGATGCTTTATCACCAATCCTTGTTTCAAGAAAAACACCACATTTCAAAAACAGTTGTCATTGGGACGGAAAGTGAGGTGAAATGTTCTGAACAGGGGCACAGACAGCAAAACAAATGTTACAGGGGTGATAACCCTTACCTATGTTTTCCAAAAAGTTTAAAAATCGATTTTTGGGCTGGAGCTACACTTAAACAATGTACCTGTTCAAAATTACAAACACATTCTACATAAGAACAAACCTACAGTCCCTGTCTTGTATGCACCGCCTGTATACGGCTGTTCAGAGTATATAGGGCCTTTTTTATTTTGTGTGCGGTGTTCCCCTTAATATCCATACAAGACCCAAAGGGGCTGGTAATGGGCTGGGGTAGGGGGGGGGGGTCATGGGGTAGCTATGCCATTTTTCTTAAAGATTTTCATCCATATTACCGGGACCAGACATTACATTAAAGCCGCAAGCAGTTTTAAATGGCTTTTTTTTCCTTTAGAAGTGTCATTTTGTGCAGGGACAGTTCTAAACACGGGAAACACGTGGCACTTCACAGGCATACTTTAGACACCCCCCAGGTACGATATTTAAAGGAATATTTGACTTTTTTTTTTTCACTTTATGCATCATTAAAATGACTGCTCCCGAAAAACGACCGTTTTTAAAACTTCTTTTTGCATTGATACATGTCCCCTGGTGCAGAACCCGGGTTCCCAAACCCTTTTTAGGACAATAACATGCATAATAGTCGTTATAATTAGCACTTTAGAATTCGAACGTTCGCATCCATTGTATTTAATAGGGTTCTAATGTTCGTACGAACTTTCGGTCCGTTCGCGGGTTCTGGTGCGAACCGAACCCGGGGGTGTTCGGCTCATCACTAGTGGTGATCCAAGACTGGTTCATCTTTATGAAGGTCAGTCGATCAACCTAGTCGGTGGACAGGCGCACCCTGTGATCCGTGACAAAGCCTGCAGCAGCACTGAATGTGCATTCCGAAAGAACGCTGGATGCAGGACAGGCCAGTAGCTCAATTGCACACTGTGCAAGCTCTGGCCAGTGATCCATCCTCAAGACCCAGTAAGCCAGAGGATTTTCGGTCGGAAAGGTGTCCAAGTCTGACCTTGCCCCTAGGTATTCCTGCACCATGTATATCAGACGCTGGCGATGGTTGCTGGAACCGATCATACTTTGGGGCTGCGGACTAAAAAATTGTCTGAACGCATCGGTCAGACGGCCACCTTCTCCACCGCTCCTTCTGCTACTGACCGAAGCCTCAGCAACTCGTTGTCCAGGACCAGGAGTTTGTAACCTCCCAGTCTCTGGGAACGCGTTGCACAGACCTTTCTGCAAGGCCCCCCGGAGTTGTCTCATCCTCTGCTCCCTCTGCGACGGCAAGATAAGGTCCGCAACCTTACCCTTGTACCGTGGATCAAGGAGAGTGGCCAGCCAATAATGGTCCCTCTCCTTGATCCGAAGAATACGAGGATCCTTCCGCAGACTTTGCAGGATCAGGGAGGCCATGCAGTGTAGGTTGGCTGAGGCATTCAGTCCGGAGTCCTCTGGGTCACTAAGGACGACATGATCCGCAGCCACCTCCTCCCAGCCACGTACAAGTCCAGGGGTTTGCTGGGACTGTAAATCATCCCTAAAAGACTGCTGCTGTTGATGCTGAGTGCCATGTTCCACCTCCATGCTGACACAATCCTCCTCCTCCTCCTCTTCCTGTGTGATGGGTGGGACACAAGGAACACTGTCTGGGTAAAGGGGGCCTTGAGAGGCAAGGAAGTCCTCCTCTTCCTGCCTCTGTTCTGCCTCAAGTGCCCTGTCCATTATTCCACGCAGCGTATGCTCCAACAGGTGGACAAGAGGTACAGTGTCACTTATGCATGCAGTGTCACTGCTCATCATCCTCGTGGCTTCCTCAAATGGTACCAGGACAGTGCATGCATCCCTGATCATGCCCCACTGGCGTGGTGAAAAAAACCTGAGCTCCCCTGACCCTGTCCTGGTGCCGTAGTCGCACAGGTACTCATTGATGGCCCTCTGCTGCGTGTGCAGCCGCTGCAGCATGGCCAACGTTGAGTTACACCTGGTGGGCATGTCACATATAAGGCGGTTCTTGGGCAGGTTCAACTCCTTTTGCAGCTCAGCCAGCCGAGCACTGGCATTATATGATCTGCGGAAATGCACACAGACTTTCCTGGCCTGCCTCAGGACACCCTGTAAGCCCGGGTACCTGCCCAAGAACCGCTGCACCACCAGGTTAAGGACGTGAGCCACACAGGACACATGGGTCAGTTGTCCCTGTCGGAGGGCGGAGAGGAGGTTGGTGACATTGTCGCAAACCACCATTCCTGGCTTAAGCTGGCGTGGCGTCAACCACCTCTCGGCCTGCCCCTGCAGAGCAGACAGAACCTCTGCCCCAGTGTGGCTCCTGTCCCCCAAAACACACCAGCGCAAGCACGGCATGGCATCTTTTTGCCTGCGTACTTGCGTAGCCCCTTGAACGCCTACGGAGCACCGCTGGTTCCGAGGATAAAGCACAGGAAGAGGCCATGGAGGAAGAAGAAAAGGAGGGGGTGGAGGAGAGAGGTGTGTCACAACCAGTAGTAGCATTTTGAAAGCGTGGCGGCGGAACAACCTCCAACACTACTGCACCTTGTCCTGCATCCTTCCCAGCTGCCAAAAGAGTGACCCAATGGGCCGTGAAAGAAAGGTAACGTCCCTGTCCATGCCTGCTGGACCATGGTAATATATACCTTACCGCTAATATATACCTTACCGCTGACCGCCCTGTCCAGCGAGGCATGGACATTGCCTTCCACATGCCGGTAGAGAGCCGGAATCGCCTTCCGTGAGAAAACGTGGCGTTTGGGAACCTGCCACTGAGGAACCGCACATTGCACAAACTCACGGAAGGGGGCCGAGTCTACCAACTGAAAAGGCAGCAGTTGAAGTGCTAGCAATTTAGCCAAGCTAGCATTTAACCGCCGGGCATGTGGATGGCTGGGAGTGATCTTCTTTTGACGGTCCAGCAGCTGGGGCAGGGACATTTGCCTGCTATAATCGGATGTCGGTGTACTGCTAGCAGAGTACCCGCAAGTACTTGGCTGTGACACACCTAATTCTACACCTTCATTCCTCTCAGTGCAGGTTTCAGAGAGAACTGAAGGTACAGTGGGGTTGGAGATCCCAGCTGATGAGGAGCAAGGAGAGGTCCGCTTTGTTCTTTGGTGTGGGTCTTTAAGATACGCTTGCCAATGAGCTGCATGGCAGGTCAACATATGTCTGGTCAAGCATGTGGTGCCCAAGCGGCTAATGTTTTGGCCACGCGAGATACGCTTCAGACATATGTTGCAAACAGCAGCGGTGCGATCTGATGCACTCGACTCAAAAAAGGCCCACATCAAAGAACTTTTGGAATAACGGGCAGAGGCAGTGCCCTGCACAGGCGGAGCTCTGCAGTGTGATTCAGTCGGTGTGCTGCCCTTACGCTGGCCCCCGGAGGGCATCCTGCCTTGTTGGAGATGTGCCTCCTCCTCATCCTCCTCCTCCTCCTCTCTCCTATCAGGCACCCACGTGGAGTCAGTGACCTCATCATCCCCTCCCTCCTCATCACTGGAGCCAATCTGGCAGTATGCTGCAGCTGCTGGAACATGACTGCCAGATTGGTGTCCTTCTTGAGCATCCCCTCTCTCTGCTCTCACGCTACTGCCTTCCTCTAGCTGGGTATCATCTTCAGACCCTTCGAAACGCTGGGCATCCTCCTGGAGCATGTACCCAACACTGTGCTCAAACAGTTTGGGGGACTCCTCAGGAGGACACGGTGGGTCTAGGGAAGGAGTGACTGATGATGACATTGAGGATGCTTTGGCAGCTGCTTTGCCAGTACCCTGAGCCTGGGTGAAAGAGGATGAGGAGGATGAGGAGGGCTTGGTCATCCACTCTACCAAGTCTTCAGCATGATGCGGCTCAACACGTTCAGCTGCTGAAAATAAGGACAAGCGTGTCCCATGGCCACCTGCTGATGACGATGCACCGCGTCCACGACCAGCACTGTTGTCTCTAGACACAGAGCCTGCTTGCCCTCTTTTATTGGCTCGTGACTGTCTGCCTCTCCTTGTTGGCCTTCCAGACATAGTAATGGCCTGCAGGGTGATGGGAAAACCAGCAATTGGGTAGTGTATATTGTGCTGGAGGCACACAACACCCACTAACTCCAGCAGATGCCTTTATTAGAGAACAGCAATGACGGGTATATACAGGTGTATACTGTGCAACTAACTCCTGCAGATGCTGTATTTGAGAACAGCAATGATGGATATACAGGTGTATACTGTGCCACTAACTCCTGCAGATGCTGTATTTGAGAACAGCAATGACGGATATACAGGTGTATACTGTGCCACTAACTCCTGCAGATGCCTTTATTATAGAACACCAATGATGGGTATATACAGGTGTATACTGTGCCACTAACTCCTGCAGATGCCTGTATTTGAGAACAGCAATGACAGATATACAGGTGTATACTGTGCCACTAACTCCTGCAGATGCTGTATTTGAGAACACCAATGACGGGTAAATACAAGTGTATACTGTGCCACTAACTCCTGCAGATGCCTGTATTTAAGAACAGCAATGACGGATATACAGGTGTATACTGTGCCACTAACTCCTGCAGATGCCTAAGAAAATAAAACAGAACATAGAACACACTGTCCCTGCCTCTGTATCTCTTTCCCTGCACGCCAACTGTGCCACTAACTCCTGCAGATGCCTGTATTTGAGAACAGCAATGACGGATTTACAGGTGTATACTGTGCCACTAACTCCTGCAGATGCCTGAGAAAATAAAACAGAACATAGAACACACTGTCCCTGCCTATGTATCTCTTTCCCTGCACGCCAACACACTACACAAGGCCGCCGCGCTGGCGGCCTTTTATAGTGTGGGACATGTACTAAACCCCCCTGAGCTATAATTGTGTCTCTCCTCGCTGCCGGCGCGGTGATTGGCCAAGCATGCGGGGTCACAGTGCATGCTTTGCCAAACACAGCGCCGGGATTGCACTGCGATGGCGCAGTGTATTGTGGGCCGTTCGCGTCACTCGAATTTGGCGCGAACGGCCCAAATCGTTCGATGTTCATCGAACAGCCGATGTTCGAGTCGAACATATGTTCGACTGGAACACGAAGCTCATCCCTAATACACGCTGATGAGGCTGCACTGATAGGCACCGATGAGGCGGCACTGGTGGGCAATGATAGGGGGCACTGGTAGGCAGCACTGATAGGTGGCAATAATGAGAAGGCACTGATTGGGAGCACTGACGGGCACTTTTGGGACTGCGCTGATAATCAGGACACTGCAGCTGTCCCTTTAACACAACATCTGCTCTCTTCTCCCCTCATCATGCAGTCAGCATGAGGAAATAAAAGCCGATAACCGGCTTGGGTTTACATCCCTGATCAGCTGTGACTGATCAGCTGTCATTGAGCTGATCATGTGGTAAAGGGCCGCTGTGATTGGCCCATTTCCCCAATCTGTGATCAGCTGAGTCTGGAGGGAGGACATCATATGACAGCCTCCTGGGAAAGTAAGCCCATGCTGTAGCCTAAATTTGGCTATAGCACGGACAGGAAGTGATTAAAAGATTTCTTTCTTGGGTTTTATATTAGAACGTTAAAGTGAGGGAGGAGAGACGTTGGTCTGGGAGTATGTATGTAGGGGGGGGTCTTTCTTTGTTGGCCTCCTGGGGGCCTGTCCTCCTTCCCCACCTTTGGCATGTTTCATGGGTTATTGTAATATGCAGTGGGATGCTGTTTTACCATGAATTGTTAATAATGATGGTTACTATTCTATTTAGATTGTATTCTGTGAAAATTTTGTACCAATGCCTCCTGAAGAAGTGGACTAAGTCCAGGAAACGCTTTGAGCCCTAGGATTACTAATCGTGGACAAGATACATGATATTGTGAACTTAGGTTTTTTTATGGTTGTATACTGCAATATGAAAATACCTTTTTATGCAATAGTGATACTTTTCATATCAAAGTAATAAAATAATGTATTGAAAGCAAAAATTGTTGTGCATCAAAAGTCCCATTTTGATACTATACAAAAGTTTTAAGATAATTTAATTCATATCTTAGGATCATGTAAATGTTTGACCAATTCCTGACGGAAAATCTTTCAGATTACATCAGAGATTACGGGGGGGGGGGGGTCTTAACAGCTCTCTCTCCAGCTCTTGCTATTCTCAGTTTACGGATTGAAACCTTTGCAAGTAGATATCGCACAATAGTTTCCCACATCTTACTGGCAGCTAGAACTACTATACTAAGATGCTGGAAAACGCAGATTGCACCCAGTCCGTCTAAAACTGTAGCTATAGTCAGGGCCGGCCCTACCATGGGACCCGATGGTACCCCGGTCCCAGGCGGCACTTTAAGGGGGGCGGCAAATTGCCGCCCATCAGCCAGCGACATTCCGTGTCTCCTACTAATTTTCCTTTCCTGTGTCCCCGATTTTCCAGCCGCCATGTTTAGTGCCCGGCGCCCTGTGATTGGACGAATGGGGGTCATGTGCGGCGTGGGGCTGGCCTGTCAGCGATCGCTCTAGAAGTCCCGCCTCCGCACATGACCGCCATACGCCCAATCACAGTGCGCCGGGAAACACGAACATGGTGGCGGGAGACAAGCACTGGAAGTGTGAGCTGTCTTCCCCTCCGCCTGTCCCTCTGCTTTGTTACGGCGCGGTGGAGATGGGATCATGGAGGTGCAGGCGTGCAGCGTCTGACACCATGGAGCGGGCTGCGGGTGGATGGCGCTGGCGGGAAGTTGGGACGCCGAAGCAGTTCTGCACATCCAGTGCTGAGATCCCGAGGAGAGTCCTGGTGAAGAGCAGACAAAGGTAAGGAGGACTCAAAGGATGGATTCGCACCGAGCTGTGGGGAGGGGGTCGGGTGTGAGTAGTGCAGGAAGTAGGACTCCTACTGTAGGAGTCAGGTGGGTCTGTGTAGTAGGTCAGTGTAGGTGTAAGGTCGGTGGGTCAGTGTATGTGTCAGTCAGTGTAATAGTCAGTGTTGCTGTCGGGTCAGTGTAATGTGAGTAGTGCAGGAAGTAGGAGTGAGGTAGGTGTCAGGTAGGTCAGTGTAGGGGTCAGTGTAGGTGTCAGGTAGGTCAGTGTAGGGGTCAGTGTAGGTGTCAGGTAGGTCAGTGTAGGGGTCAGTGTAGGGGTCAGGATAATGGTCATGTAGGTCAGGTGGGTCAGTGTAATGTGAGTAGTGCAGGAAGTAGGGGTCAGTGTAGGGGTCAGTGTAGGGGTCAGTGTAGGGGTCAGGGTAATGGTCATGTAGGTCAGGTGGGTCAGTGTAATGTGAGTAGTGCAGGGGAAGTAGGAGTCAGGTGGATCAGTGCATGTGTCACGTAGGTGTGTCAGGGGGTCAGTGTAGGGGTCAGATAGGTCACATGTGTTCAAAAAATGTGCAGCGCTATGTGGTTAAAACCATGTGTGAAATAAATGTTAAACCTTGAAATGTGAAAAATTAATATATGAAAAATTTATTAAAAAGAAAACGAATGCAGAGTCCAAAAAGAACACAACATAGTCCGTGAAGAGTTAATTCCAAAAGCAAATCCGTGAAGGGTTAAGGGCTGTAGCCAATAAAGAGACTAGGGTCTAGTGGAGCATAATAAAATAAAAATAAACATTTCTTGATCAGTTTAGGTCAATATGTATTCTTCTACATATGTTTGGTAAAAAAAATGCAATGTGTATATTGATTAGTTTGCGCAAAAGTTATACCGTCTACAAAATAGAGGGTAGATTTATGGCATTTTTATTATTATTATTTTTTTTTTTACTAGTGTAGCGGGGTCTGGTGATCTGCGATTTTTAGCTAGACTGTGACATTGCGGTGGACAGATCAGACACTTTTGACACTTTTTTGGGACCAGTGACATTTATACAGCGATCTGTGCTTTAAAAATGCACTGATTACTGTGTAAATGTCACTGGCAGGAAAGGGGTTCCCTGGGAGGTGTTTCTAACTGGGGGGGGGGATGGGGCTGACTGTAGGAGGAGAGAGATCTCTGTTCCTAATCACTAGGAAGAGCAGATCTGTCTCTCCTCCCCTGTCAGAATAGGGATCTGTCTGTTTACATTAACAGATCCCCGTTCTGGCTCTCTGGAGCGATCACGGCCACCAGCCATGCACAGGTCCTTTTATACTCCTTTACATGTATAGAGCCATGACAGGTACACTTTAGTTATCATGATATAAAATAATGAATGTGGGGTATTTGGTGGGCGTGATTTTTTTTTTTGGGGGGGGCAGCATTTAATTCTTGGTACCAGGCAGCACAATGTCTTGGGCCGGCACTGGCTATAGTTAATACTCAATATGCTTATGAGAAATCTCTGTCTTTCCATTTGGATACATTTGCAGCCTTTGATAAATCTTGAAAACTCTGGCTTGAATAGTGTAACAATGGTAACACCCATTTTTAATAACAGCTGAATGTTTCTTTCTTCTTTGTGGCATAGATATATATAAAAAAAATTACCGGTATGTATGGACCCAGTTAATTTGTTCTTTACATCACCTTGAGCAATTTATTTTCCACCTAATGTCTTACCCTTTATGAATAACCCAAATAAAAATGTATTGAAATATAAAGAATTTAATTTGTAACATCCAAAAGGATTTAAGAGAAGACTCTTGAATCCTTCTGGATTTTACAAACTAAATGTGAGATTCCTGCAAGACTTTTTTTTTAAAGTTACTTATAGCTTAGACATGCGCTGCAATCACATTTTGCTCATACTCCTTTACAGATCACTCAATATTGACTGGTGGAGGAAAACTGATCTTCTTCTATTACTTAGGGCACAGTTTCTAGTGTGTATCTGCACTTACTTAGTGACCGTCTTCTGTATAATGTTAAATAAATGATACAATGGTCAGCTGATATTGGTACAATGTCTGAAGACCACTGGTCCACTATACTTAACAAGGTCACTAGGACCATCGTAAATCACCCCACGACTCACCCAAATTTATATAAGAATACATTAGTTGTGCAAATTTTATGTGCAAAGCTTCAGTATGAAATAAGTGCACATGTACTGTATATCACGTGCAAGCCCAATCCTTATATTGTGCAAATCCTTCCATAGTTCCATTCAGCCTCCAAATGATTCACTCCCAGGAGACTGAACAGCACTGTGTAAAGATTTGCTTAATAACATTTCCATCAGGCTGTTTTAAACACTTCCGGACCGCCCGCCGTCGTTTTACATCGCTACTTTGAAGAGGAATACCATTGTTATGGTAGCAGCTAGCTACCATAACCCCGGTATCCTCTTCAATAGCCGGCAGTCCGCTTTCCGAAAAAAGTGGTCCCTGCAGCGGATTCGTCGCGAGATCACCTTTAGCGGTGGCGGGAGAGGAGGCTATTGTATCCTCTCACGTCAGTGACATGGAGACGAGTGAGGGGCAGATGGCCCCCACCCATCTCCATACCACTGCAGGGCGGAAGCGACGTCAAAATGTCACTTCCACCCAGTTCTCTTAAAGAGACATTTTTTTATTTAATTACATTCCATTTTTTTTATTATTGCATTTTTGTGTAAATATGAGGTCTTTTTGACCTCAGATCTCATATTTAAGAGGTCCCGTCATGCTTTTTTTCTATTACAAGGGAGGGTTACAGTCCTTGTAATAGGAATAAAAGTGATAATTTTTTTTTTTTTAAAACTGTAAAAAAACGAAAATAAAAGGTAAAATAAATAAGAAAAAAATTCTATTTTTTTAAACGCGCCCTGTCCCACCGAGCTCACGTGCAGAAGCGAATGCATACATGAGCAGCGCACGCGTATGAAGACGGTGTTCAAACTGCACATGTGAGGTATTGCCGCGATTGTTAGAGTGAGAGCAATAATTCTATCCCTAGACCTCCTCTGTTACTCAAAACATGCAACCTGTAGAATTTTTTAAACGTCGCCTATGGAGATTTTTAAGGGTAAAAGTTTGTCGCCATTCCACGAGCGGGCGCAATTTTGAAGCGTGACATGTTGGGTATCAATTTACTCGGCGTAACATTATTTTTAACAATATAAAAAAAAATGGGTACTTTACTGTTGTCTTATTTTTCAATTAAAAAAAAAGTGTCCTTTTTAAAAAAAAAGTGCGCTTGTAAGACCGCTGCGCAAATACAGTGTGACAGAAAGTATTGCAACGACCGCTATTTCATTCTCTAGGGTGTTAGGAAAAAAATATATAATGTTTGGGGTTCTAAGTAATTTTCTAGCAAAAAAAAATGTTTTTAACTTGTAAACAACAAATCTCAGAGAGAGGCTCGATCCTTAAGTGGTTAAGATAGGATTTTTGAACATCCCCTAATAAATAACAAAAAGAAAAAAGCAACACAGCGCCAAAGATAAATAGTGGAAAAAGTAAGTACAATAAATGCTGGATCTCAGCTACCCTAATTTTTGGCAGGACCAAAAAGAAAAATCAAAAAGCAGAAAGGGAAAACAGCGCTGATCCTCAACGAAATAATAAAAATATACGTGTGAATGTGCCAACAGAGTAGAACGATAGCCAAAAATATACCTAATCTTTAATAAATCTCCAAAATCTTACATATGCAAATATATATCTATAAAGTGCAAAGTGCTCAAAAAATATCACAATGTGCCATAATATAAAAAAGGTGTAAAAATAACAAAGTCAATATCATTGGTGATCCAAAAAGACTTGAGTGTCTACCAAAAAAGAAGTGTATATGAATATGTATAAAAAATATGCTCAAACAAATATGCAAAATTAAAGTTCATACATATAACAAAATAAAAATAACTAAGAGTGACATGTAGTGATATCTTGTAAGTAGATCAACTTTGAAACACCCAGTGTGATCCTCCACCAGTCGTACCAAACTAACTCACCAACTTAACTGGCTGGTCAAATCTAAACCAGCAGCTGCGCCTTTGTGCAATTAATGCTGGGATCCAAAAAGCTGTTTTTTCGGTACATAAACTCCTCTTCAAAACTCAAGCCACTTTTCCCACATGTATAGGAGAGAAGGAAGGAAGCTTCAATAATGTAATAAAAGGTTTATGTTAAAAACATACAATTGTGCTCATAAGTTTACATACCCTGGCAGAATTTATGATTTCTTGGCCATTTTTCAGAAAATATGAATGATAACACAAAAACTTTTCTTTCACTCATGGTTAGTGTTTGGCTGAAGCCATTTATTATCAATCAACTGTGGTTACTATTTTTAAATCATAATGACAACAGAATCTACCCAAATGACCCTGATCAAAAGTTTACATACCCCAGTTCTTATTCTCCCTGTTGCAACCAAAGAACACCATACCTACTGTGAAGCATGGGGGTGGCAACATCATGCTTTGGGGCTGTTTCTCTGCAAAGGGAACAGGACGACTGATCCTTGTACATAAAAGAATGAATGGGGCCATGTATCGTGAGATTTTGAGTTCAAACCTCCTCCCATCAGCAAGGGCATTGAAGATGAAAGGTGGCTGGGTCTTTCAGCATGACAATAATCCCAAACACACCGCCCGGGCAACAAAGGAGTGGCATTGTAAGAAGCATTTTTAAAAGGTCCTGGAGTGGCCTAGCCAGTCTCCAGATCTCAATCCCATAGAAAACCTTTGGAGGGAGTTGAAAGTCCGTGTTGCCCAGCGACAGCCCCAAAACATCACTGCTCTAGAGGAGATCTACATGGAGGAATGGGCCAACATACCAGCAACAGTGTGTGACAACCTTGTGAAGACTTACAGAAAAAGTTTGACCTCTGTCATTGCTAACAAAGGATATATAACAAAGTATTGATTTTAACTTTTGATATTGACCAAATACGTATTTTCCACCATAATTTGCAAATAAATTCTTTCCAAATCAGACAATGTGATTGTCTGAATTTGTTTCCACATTTTGTCTCTCATAGTTGAGGTATACCTATGATGACAATTACAGGCCTCTCTCATCTTTTTAAGTGGGAGAACTTGCACAATTGGTGGCTGACTAAATACTTTTTTGACCCACTGTATGCTGTGAACCCATTACCACAATTTACTTGTACTTGCCACTAGGGATGAGCTATGAGTTAGACTCGAACATCTTCTGTTCGCTTGTTCGTCGAATTTCGTGCAATATGGGCCGTTCGCGCCAAATTCGAGCGGCGCGCCACGGCCCATAATGCACTGCGTCATCGCTGGCTGATGATTGGCCAAGCATGCACTATGACCCGCATGCTTTGGCAAATCACAGCGCCGTCAGCACAGAGAGCCATAATTGGCCAAAGGCAGGGTGCCTTTGGCCAATCATGGCTCAGGGATTAGGTACGTGCCCCACACTATATAAGGCCGCCTGTGCGTCGGCCTTGTGTAGTGTGTTGCGGCGGCAGACAGAGAGAGAGAGAGTGAGAGTGTTATTTTATTTCAGTTAGCTAGATTGAGCAGGCAGTTGATTCAGTTTGATCAGTATATTTAGTATATATATGCATTGCACGCTTTGTATATATATATATATACTGTATACAGTTTAGCTAGATCTCCCAGCAGCGTGTTCCTGCTATTCTCTTCCTAATAATATTACAGACAGGCAGTTGATTCAGGTAGCTGCAGTCTATTCAGTCAGTGTACTGTATGCTGGGCACAGTGTGCAGCTAAACCTCACTGCAGACAATTCCTGTTGTTCTCTTCCTAATAATACTACAGGCAGGCACTTGATTCTTGTAGCTGCAGTCTATTAAGTCAGTGTACTGTCTCCTGGGCACAGTGTGCAGCTAAACCTCACTGCAGACAATTCCTGTTGTTCTCTTCCTAATAATACTACAGGCAGGCAGTTGATTCTTGTAGCTGCAGTCTATTTAGTCAGTGTACTGTCTCCTGGGCACAGTGTGCAGCTAAACCTCACTGCAGACAATTCCTGTTTTTTTCTTCCTAATAATACTACAGGCAGGCAGTTGATTCTTGTAGCTGCAGTCTAGTCAGTGTACTGTCTCCTGGGCACAGTGTGCAGCTAAACCTCACTGCAGACAATTCCTGTTGTTCTCTTCCTAATACTACAGGCAGGCAGTTTATTCTTGTAGCTGCAGTCTATTCAGTCAGTGTACTGTCTCCTGGGCACAGTGTGAAGCTAAACCTCACTGCAGACAATTCCTGTTGTTCTCTTCCTAATAATACTACAGGCAGGCAGTTGATTCAGTTAGCTGCAGTATATTCAGTATATATACACATCCCAGCTTTGTGCAGCTACATCTCACTGCAGGCCATTCCTTGTGCACCTATTGAAATACATCAAATACAGTATGTCTGGAAGGCCAACAAGGAGAGGCAGACACTCACAGTCCAGTAAAAGAGGGCAAGCAGGCTCTATGTCTAGAGGCAACAGTGCTGGTCGTGGACACGGTGCATCCTCAGCATTTGGCCGTGGGGCACGCTTGTCCTTTTTCTGGCAGCTGGCCGTGTTGAGCCACAACACGCAGAAGAGTTGGTAGAGTGGATGACCAAGCCGTCTTCATCCTCTGTCACCCTGGCTCAGAGTCAGAGTACCTTGGCTGCCAATGCAGGTGCCAAAGCGGCCTATTCCATCGGCTCAAGGTCATCACTTACTCCTTCCCTAGCCCCACCATCATGCACGGAGGAGTCCCCCGAACTGTTCGACCACAGTGTTGGGTACATGCTGCAGGAGGATGAGCAGCGTTTTGAAGGCTCCGATGTTGGTACACAGCTTGAGGAAGGCAGTAACGTGAGCCCAGAGAGAGGGGGTGCCCAAGAAGGACAGCAAACTGGCAGTCATGTTCCCCCAGCTGCAGCATACTGCCAGGTTTGCTCCAGTGATGAGGAGGGAGGGGATGATGAGGTCACTGACTCTACGTGGGTGCCTCATAGGAGAGAGGAGGAGGAGGAGGCACATCTCCAACGAGGCAGGATACCCTGCAGGGGCCAGCTTAAGGGCAGTCAAACGACTGCATCACACCGCAGAGCTCTGCATGTGCAGGTCGCTGCTGACTCCGTGCGTTTTTCCAAAAGTTCTTTGGTGTGGGACTTTTTTGAGACGTGTGCAGCAGATCGCACCATTGCTATTTGCAACATATGTCTGAAGCATATCAAGCGTGGCCAAAACAGCAGCCGCTTGGGCACCACATGCTTGACCAGACATGTGTCGAAGTTCCATGCAGTCCGTTGGCAAGCGTACTTAAAAGACCCACACCAAAGAAAAAGTCGGACCTCTCCTTGATCAGCTGGGATCTCCAACCCCACTATACCTTCAGTCCTCTCAGAAACCTGCACTGAGAGGAATAAAAGGTGTAGAATTAGGTGTGCCACTGCCAAATACTTGCGGGCAATCTGCTATCGCTACACCAATGTCCGATTGTAGCAGGCAAATTTCCCTGCCCCAGTTGCTACACCGGCAAAAGAAATTCGCTCCCAGCCATCCACATGCCCAGCGGTTGAATGCTAGCTTGGCTAAATTGCTAGCAATTCAACTGCTGCCTTTTCAGTTGGTAGAATCTGCCCCCTTCCGTGAATTTGTGGAATGCGCGGTACCTCAGTGGCAGGTTCCCAAACGCCACTTTTTTTCACAGAAAGCGATTCCGGCTCTCTACCGGCATGTGGAAGGCAATATCTTGGCCTCGCTGGACAGGGCGGTCAGCGGTAAGGTGCATATTACCGCTGACTCATGGCCCAGCAGGCATGGACAGGGACGTTACCCATCTTTCACTGCGCACTGGGTGACTCTGCTGGCAGCTGGGAAGGATGCAGGACAGAGTGCAGTAGTGTTGGAGGTTGTTCCGCCACCACGCCTCCAAAATTCTACTAGTGGCGATTCTGCCACACCTCTCTCCTCCACCCCCTCCTCTTCTTCTTCCTCCATGGTCTCTTCCTCTGCTGATTTGTCCTTTGAACCAGCGGTGCTCCGTAGGCGTTCAAGGGGCTACGCAAGCACTCAGACAAAGAGATGCCATGCGGTGCTTGAGCTAGTGTGCTTGGGGGACAGGAGCCACACTGGGGCAGAGATTCTGTCAGCTCTGCAGGGGCAGGCTCACAGGTGGTTGACACCATGCCAGCTTCAGCCAGGAATGGTGGTTTGTGACAATGGCACCAACCTCCTCTCCGTCCTCCAACAGGGACAACTGACCCATGTGCCCTGTTTGGCTCACGTCCTTAACTTGGTGGTGCAGCGGTTCTTGGGCAGGTACTCGGGCTTACAGGATCTCCTGAGGCAGGCCAGGAAAGTCTGCCTGCATTTCCGCCGGTCATATAATGCCAGTGCTCGGCTGGCTGACCTCCAATAGGAATTTAACCTGCCCAAGAACCGCCTAATCTGTGACATGCCCATCAGGTGGAACTCAATGTTGGCCATGCTGCAGCGGCTGCACACGCAGCAGAGGGCCATCAATGAGTACCTGTGCAACTATGGCACCAGGACAGGGTCAGGGGAGTTGTTGTTTTTTTGCCACGCCAGTGGGTCATGATCAGGGATGCATGCACTGTCCTGTCACAAGGCCATGAGGATGGTGAGCAGTGACAGTGCATGCATCAGTGATACTGTCCCTCTCGTCCACCTGTTGGAGTACACACTGCATGGAATAATGGACAGGGCACTTGAGGCAGAACAGAGGGAGGAAGAGGAGGACTTCCTTACCTCTCAAGGCCCCCTTTATCCAGACAGTGTTCCTGCGGGCCCGTCGATCACACAGGAAGAGGAGGATAGTGTTAGCATGAAGGTCGAGCCTAGCGCTCAGCATCAGCAGCAGTCTTCAAGGGATCATTTACAGTCCCCAGAAACCCATGGACTTGTACGTGGCTGGGAGGAGGTGGCTACGGATCATGTCGTCCTTAGTGACCCAGAGGACTCCGGACCGAATGCCTCAGCAAACCTACGCTGCATGGCCTCCCTGATCCTGCAAAGCCTGCGAAAGGATCCTCGGATTCGTGGTATCAAGGAGAGGGATCATTACTGGCTGGCAACCCTCCTTGATACACGTTACATGGGTAAGGTTGAGGACCTTATCCAGCCATCATAGAGGGAGCAGAGGATGAAACATCTTCGGGAGGCCTTGTAGAAAGGTTTGTGCAATGCGTTTCCAGAGGCTGGGAGGTTACAAATTCCTGGTCCTGGACAACGTGTTGCTGAAGCTTCGGTCAGTCACAGAAGGAGCGGTGGAGAAGGTGGCCATCTGACCGATGCGTTTAGACAATTTTTTAGTCCGCAGCCCCAAGGTATGATCGGTTCCAGCAACCATCGCCAGCGTCTGATTTACATGGTGCAGGAATACCTAGGGGCAAGATCAGACTTGGACACCTTTCCCACCTAAAATCCTCTGGGTTACTGGGTCTTGAGGATGGATCACTGGCCAGAGCTTGCACAGTATGCCATTGAGCTACTGGCCTGTCCTGCATCCAGCGTTCTTTCGGAACGCACATTCAGTGCTGCTGGAGGCTTTGTAACTGATCACAGGGTGCGCCTGTCCACCGACGCGGTCGATCGGCTGACCTTCATAAAAATGAATCAGTCTTGGATCACCTGCTACCAAGCACCTGATGCTGATGTAACCGAATAATTTTTTTTGAATGTGAGATCCCTTCAAGACTACTGCTGATGCCGAGTGACTATCCTGTTATGCTGAGTGTCTATCCTCTTCCTCCTCAATGTTCATGTCGATAGCTTGTAAGAACATTTTTGGTTCTGGGCGCCGCCACCAGTGGCTAAGGCCCAATTTTTCTGCCCCTGTTTAACAGTGGAGTGTAATTACAATTTTTGCTGTAATACTTTGCAGCAGGGCTCATTCTGGCTCTCCAACTAGAGTATCTGTGAGGGGTTGCAGTGTTGTGGCACGAGCACCTAAGGCCCAATTTTTCTGCCCCTGTTTAACAGGGGCATGCAATTACAATTCTTGATCTAATATTTCACAGCAGGGCCCGTTCCTGTACCCACCAAGAGTAACTGTGAGGGCTTACAGTGTTATGGCAACACCACCACACTGTCCACCACCAAAGGCCCAATTTTTCTGCCCCTGTTCAACAGGGGCATGTAATTACAATTCTTGATCAGGGCCCATTCCTCCGCCCACCAAGAGTAACTGTGAGGGCTTACAGTGTTGTGGCAACACCAACAACTAAGGCCCAAATTTCTGCAGAGTATATAGGGCAGGCCTCTACTTTCAAACATCCGACTTACAAACGACTCCTGCTTACAAACGGAGGGAGAAAACAGGAAGTGAAAGGAAATCTACCCCTAGGAAGGGAAATTCTCTACTGTAAGAGTTAATATGGGAAAAAGGTGTCTCCCACTGATGCTTTATCACCAATCCTTGTTTCCCTAATAACCCCAAATTTTCAAAATGAGGGGCACAGACAGCCAAAACAAATGTTACAGGGGTGATAACCCTTCCCTATGTTTTCCAAAAAACGTAAAAATAGATTTTTTTGGCTGGAGCTACGCTTAAAAAATGTACCTGTTCCAAATTACAAATATATTCTACTTAAGAACAAACCTACAGTCCCTTTCTTGTTTGCATCATCTGTATACTGCTGTTCAGAGTATATAGGGCCTGGGGGCCCCACGCCTTTCCTTTTTTTAATTTGGGTGCGGGGTTCCCCTTAATATCCATACAAGACCCAAAGGGGCTGGCAATGGGCTGAGGGGGGGGTACCCATGCCGTTTTTCTCAATGATTTTCATCCATATTGCTGGGACCAGACATTACATTAAAGCCGCAAGCAGTTTTAAATGACTTTTATTCCTTTAGAAATGTAATTTCTCTGTGCCCTCGATTTCTGGTGGGGCGCCCTGGGAATCTCACTGTCACCAGACCCAATGAGTAACATCTTGCTTGCATATGATATAAAATATTTTGTTTTGTTTCGCCCACTCACTGGGTTTTTATTCACTCGCTCAGTTCCCTTTGACTTATATGGCTAATATCCCATAATATTATTATGTTGGCAGCATTGTGGCTTTATTGATACACCTTTAATATGTGTTGCATGCTTTTTAAAAATTTTGACTATTTTCCATACCTGTTTTTGTATACATGAAAAATTTCAATAAAAACTACAATTTATAAAAAAATCAAAAAATGCCCTTTTGTGCAGGGACAGTTCTAAACACGGGAAACACGTGCCACTTTACAGGCATACTATAGACACCCCCAGGTATGATATTTAAAGGAATATTTCACTTTTATTTTTTCACTTTAACCACTTGCTGACCACCTCCTGTACATTTACGTTGGCAGAATGGCACGGACAGGCACATCAACGTACCTGTATGTCCCTTTTAAGTGCCTGTCCGTGTGGTCGTGTTCGCGACCCTGCCGCCATCCCCGTGAGTCAGACCATGGGTCCCGCGGACTCGATCGCCGCAGGGATCCCCGCGATCGTCTCACGGAGGTATAGAGCGGGTAGATGCTCGTGTAAACAAGCATCTCCCTGCTCTGCCTAGGGACAATGACACGGATCTCAGCTCCATGTACTCGGAGCGGAGATCGGTGTCATGTGACACAGAGCCCAACCCCCCCTCAGTTAGAAACACAATGCAGGGAACACTTAACCCCTAAAGCGCCACTTAGTGGTTAACCCTTTCACTGCCAGTGTCATTTTTACAGTAATCGGTGCATTTTTATAGCACTGGTCGCTGTAAAAATGACAATGGTCCCAAAAATGTGTCAAAAGTGTCCGACGTGTCCGCCACAATGTTGCAGTCACGAAAAAAAACACTGATCGCTGCCATTACTAGTAAACAAAAATAATTAATAAAAATGCCATAAAACTGTTTCTAAAACTATCACCTATTTTGTAAACGCTATAACTTTTGCGCAAACCAATCAATAAACGCTGATTGTGATTTTTTTTTACCAAAAATATGTAGAAGAATACGCATCGGCCTAAACTGAGGAAAAAAATGATTTTTTATACATTTTTTGGGGATATTTATTATAGCAAAAAGTAAAAAATGTTGCATTTTTTTCTAAATTGTCGCTCTATTTTTGTTTATAGCAAAAAAAATAAAAACCGCAGAGGTGATCAAATACCACCAAAAGAAAGTTCTATTTGTGGGAAAAAAAGGACGTAAATTTTGTTGGGAGCCACGTCGCACGCAATTGTCAGTAAAAGCGACGCAGTGCCGAATCGCAAAAAGGGGCCTGGTCCTTTAGCTGCATATTGGTCCCTGGCTTAAGTGGTTAAGCATCATTAAAATCATTGCTCCCCAAAAAACGTTAGTTTTTAAAACTTATTTTTGCATTGATACATGTCCCCTGGGGCAGAACCCGGGTCCCCAAACCCTTTTTAGGACAATAACTTGCATATTAGCCTTTAAAATTTGCACTTTTGATTTCTCACGTTCGAGTCCCATAGACTTTAACGGTGTTTGAAAGTTTGCGCAAACTTTCGGTCCGTTCACATGTTCTGGATGCGAACCGAACCGGGGGGTGTTCGGCTCATCCCTACTTGCCACTGTTTTTACCATGTTTTCTTGGAACGTGCCTTCCTTTTCTGTTACTCTGTTACTATATTTGGTGTTACTATAAATTGTGTTGATTATTTTCTGTTATAGGTGTGTCTTCTTTTCTTGTATGTCTGTTTGAATGGCAATTATTTTAAACAAAAAAACAATAATAATAATAAAAATCTTTATATAAATCAAGGGACAAGCTTTGGTGTAGACTGTTGAAAGAAAGTGTTAGCCCTGACCTCATTAGCGCATAATTTTTAAAGCTTCCAGGATTGGGGTTAGAATACCTTCTGCACCTATATGCTGATGGTTGGACTATGCATTGCACTTGATAGTGGTTACTTGCCATATGTTTGCAACTTTCAGTCCTAATAATTTATTCAAACACTTTGATAATGTGAATTATGTCAGAGATGCACTTATCATTTCTGCCAAATGATACAGTTCTCCAAGCACTGTATAAAAAGCTTATGTGGCCTCTGTCCAATACGTAAAATAATTCTTAATGATTAGACCAATACAAAATTTTAAGACCTAAACAAAATACAGCTATTAACAGTAGATGATTTGTTGATAGACATAAATCATTATACGCTGGTAATGCAAATGGGTGATGGTTCAGTTGCTCACTTATTATCAGCCTAATATAAGTACTCCATGCAGGTTTTGGGGAGAAATCATTACTGTAAAATAGAGATCATTACTGGAAGTTATTGATACAACACAACAGACCATAAGGCAGTCCACAGACAATTCATTTTTTTTCGCACAACCAGTGGGTTGGAAAAAAAAATAAAAAATTACTAAATTCCCCCATTTGACGTGGACGAAGGAATCTTCCACACTGAGCCTTTGTATTCTGACAGCGGGGAGATTTCCCTGCCATCAGAATTCACTAATCAGCGCTGCCGGTTATAGCTGGCAACCTACATGCCCGTACATGTATCAAAGTTCGGTAAGTCCATGCTGAAGTGGCCGAATTTCAATGGTGTAAGAGTTACTGTCAATTTGTTGTGCTTTTATAGTTTAGAAGATATAGAGGCGATATATTGGCAGATATAGAAGAGCCTGGCTGCTGCCACACTAATGCAGAGGACATTATGACTTCAGAGATAACAAAATTAATATACATTATTTAAATCAAATATGTATAACTGTATTTAAAGAGGAAGTAAACCCTGGTGGGGTTTTCTTCCTTTCTAATTCCCTGCAAAGTAAAGACAATGTGCTAGTATGCATTGCATACTAGCATATTATGTGACACTTACCTGCAAACAAAGCCCAATCGTCCCCGCTTCAGGCCGCATCCATCTTCGCCAGTCTTTCTTCTGGGGCCATGGACGGGTCTGTGACTGGTCGCAGTCGTGTGACGCAACTCCCGCACATTTGTGCACACTTGCCTGAAGAAATGGCATTGGTGGCTTCAGAGCGCATGCGCCGATGACATCATTGGCGCAAGTAAACCGTAAATATCTCCTAAACGGTGCACATTTAGGAGATATTTACAGTACCTATAGGTAAGCCTTATTCTAGGCTTACCTATGGGTACAACTTCCAAAGGGAGGTTTACAATCTCTTTAAATAGAAAATTAATGAATGCACATGTGCTTTTCAATCAACGTTTTTTTTTTTCCCTCAAAGGTAAAGCACAAGGGTTTTGAATACATATTTTATTGTTTAGAAGTTTATAAGCAATGTTTTTTTTTTTAGATTATTATTTACACATCTTTATTGTTTGTAGATCTAAAAAGATACATTTAATGCTGGGTTTATCTTTCACAGTCACTGACACTTGCTAGGCTTTCTATAGAAAGCCCAGCACTGACTGCATGTTTGTAGGTCTATTTATAACAGAATAAACCAGACTATCCTGTCTCAGTTTCGAGGAAGAGTGTTTGCCCACTCTGCCATCTGCTGGCTGCAGTTGGATATAATACATATTACCATGTCATCAGTATATAAATACATACATACATACATACATACATATATATATATATATATACACACACACACACTCACATACCCAGTAAATGTTGTGTTCTTATTCTGAGCCAACGTTCTTTTGTTCAGTATGTAGCAGTGAAGTAGGAGGGGGTTAGGTTCACAGTGAAGTAAGGGAGGGGAAGCTACCAGATGTGGCAATTACAGTGGACAAAGATGAATTTGTGAAAAATCCCTACCCACATGTATTGACCTTGTCTGAAAGTTGTCAACATACATTTCCCATGACATGGCAGTTACAACAATACGCCTCCTATGACACCTGTGCAAATAATGAGGGATGTGGTAGTCACCAGTAGGGATGAGCTGAACAACCCCCCCGGTTCGGTTTGTACCAGAACATGCGAACAGGCAAAAATTCATTCGAACACGCGAACACCGTTAAAGTCTATGGGACACAAACATGAAAAATCAAAAGTGCTAATTTTAAAGGTTAACATGCAAGTTATTGTCATAAAAAGTGTTTGGGGACCCGGGTCCTGCACCAGGGGACATGTATCAATGCAAAAAAAGAGCAGTGATTTTATTAATGCTTAATGTGAAACAATAAAAGTGAAATATTCCTTAAAATTTCGTACCTGGGGGGGGTGTCTAAAGTGTGCCTGTAAAGTAGCGCATGTTTCCCGTGTTTAGAATTGTCCCTGCACAAAATGTCATTTCTGAAGGAAAAAAAGTCATTTAAAACCACTCGCGGCTATAATGAATTGTCGGGTCCCCGGCAATACAGAGAAAAGTCATTACCAAGCCCTTTGGGTCTTGTATGAATATTAAGGGGAACCCCTGCCATTTTTTTCAAATGACTTATCTGCATTGCCGGACCCGACAATTCATTAATAGATGCAAGTAGTTTTAAATTACTTTTTTTCCTTCAAAAATTACATTGTGGGCAGGGAACCAAAATGTAAAAAAAAAAAATGCGTGGGGGTCCCCCCAAAATTCCATTACCAGGTCCTTCAGGTCTGGTATGGATATTAAGGGGAACCCCGCACCAAAATGTAAAAAAAAAAATGGCGTGGGGCCCCCCCCAAAAATCCATACCAGGTCTGGTATGGATTTTAATGGGAACCCCCGCACCAAAATTTAAAAACAAATAGCGTGGGGTCCCCCTAAAAATCCATACCAGACCCTTATCTGAGCACGCAACCTGGCAGGCCGCAGGAAAAGATCAAAAATCTAAAAAACATTCCAGCGATGTAATCCAGTCTGTACAGCATTATTCTCGCGGTGATCCGATGTCCAGCGATGCTGCAGACTCAGTCTCCACTCCACACAAAACCCCCATGACGTAAGAGGGGGCGGTGTCACCCGTCATAGGGTAAGCCAAGGCTTTGCCCGGCAAGCGGGGAATACCCAATGATGTGACGTCATGGGGCGCGGTCACCCGCCTACGTCATAGGGTATTCCCCGGCAAGCGGGGAAAGCCGGGGCTTACCCTATGATGTGACGGGTGACCCTGCCCCCTCTTACATCATGGGGGTTTTGTGTGGAGAGGAGACTGGAGGAGACTGCAGCATCGCTGGACATCGGATCACCGCGTGACATACAGAACAACGCTGGTCAGACTGGATTACATCACTGGAATGTTTTTTTTTATTTTTGTATTTTTAATAAAGGACTTATCCCAACTGTGTGTGTGTTTTTTTTATAATTTTTTTACACTTTCCTTGTGAAATGGTAGGGGTACAATGTACCCGTTACCAATTCACATGGGGGGGTGGAATCTGGGGGTCCCCTTTGTTAAAGGGGGCTTCCATATTCCGATAAGCCCCCCGCCCGTAAACCCCCCACAACCACCGGGCAAGGGTTGTGGGGATGAGGCCCTTGTCCCCATCAACATGGAGACATCCTCCCCCCATGTTGAGGGCATGTGGCCTGGTATGTTTCAGGATGGGGGGGGCGAACTCTCGTCCCCCTCTTTTCCTGCGGCCTCCCAGGTTGTGTGCTCAGATAAGGGTCTGGTATGGATTTTTGGGGGGACCCCACGCCATTTTTTTTTCATTTTGGTGCGGGGTTCCCCTTAAAATCCATACCAGACCTGAAGGGTCTGGTATGGATTTTTGGGGGGGACCCCACGCCATTTTTTTTACATTTTGGTGCGGGGTTCCCCTTAATATCCATACCAGACCTGAAGGGCCTGGTAATGGAATTTTGGGGGGACCCCCACACATTATTTTTTTAATTTTGGTTCTCTACGCAAAATGTAATTTTTGAAGGAAAAAAAGTAATTTAAAACTACTCGCACCTATTAATGAATTGTCGGGTCCGGCAATACAGATAAAAGTCATTGAAAAAAACGGCAGGGGTTTCCCTTAATATTCATACCAGACCCAAAGGGCCTGGTAATGGACTACGGGGGGGGGGGGGGCCTGCCATTTTTTTCTATGACTTTTCTCTGTATTGCCGGGGACCCGACAATTCATTATAGCCGCGAGTAGTTTTAAATTACTTTTTTTCCTTCAGAAATGACATTTTGTGCAGGGACAATTCTAAACACGGGAAACATGCGCTACTTTACAGGCATACTTTAGACACCCCCCAGGTACGAAATTTAAAGGAATATTTCACTTTTATTGTTTCACTTTAAGCATTATTAAAATCACTGCTCCCGAAAAAACATCAGTTTTTAAAACTTTGTTTTGCTTTGATACATGTCCCCTGGGGCAGGACCCAGGTCCCCAAACACTTTTTATGACAATAACTTGCATATTAACCTTTAAAATTGGCACTTTAGATTTCTCCCATAGACTTTTAAAGGGTGTTCCGCGGCTTTCTGAATTTTCCGCAAATTGTTCGCTGTTTGCCGAACGGGCGAACAACCAATGTTCGAGTCTAACTCATGTTCGACTCGAACATAAAGCTCATCCCTAGTCACCAGGCAAGGAAAGCGCCAAGACTGTTGTACACACTCTTTAGAAATCTGTCTCCTGTTTATGCAACAAATAGCACATCTTGCTACAAATTAATGCCTCAGACAGAATTTGGTTTCAGAACAGACTCACACATGCTATACAATTTACTCCAACGTGGAAGAGGTGTTATTCACTACCACTTCTCATATCATCAATATGGCAGAAGTTCTTAAAAATAAACTTGAAATCATTGTCCAGGATTTCCTCTGCCATACATGCCCTGCCATAATTTAGTGTCTCGTGCATAGGCAGATGTGCTGAAGGACTCTGCCAGGTCTTCAGGACCCCACAGAGACCTGCAGCACATGTATACACATGCACAATCACATCCAGTGGATTCCCCAGGTTGGCGGTAAGCCATGTGCACACATGCGCCAAAAAGCAGCCACATATGTGCAGATATGCTGCTGGATCCTCCTCCAGTTGCTGGGTACCTGACAGGACTTGGTGTCACATGTATGCATGCACAAAATATTGCAGAACACAGGAGCCCCTCAGCAACATACTACCTCCTGGAATGTGTTATATAGAAGGCAGTGAGGGCTATATATCATTCCTGACTAGGCAAGAGACTAGGAAGTGCTAGGCCACAGCACTGAAGAGTTAAAGAAAAAAAAACTGCAGAGTTGAGGGGACAACCTCCAATTATGGAAGGGGGGAGGCAACTAAGAAGGAAAAACGTAATTATTATGGGTGAATGTCTGCTTTTAGGAATTTGTCACAGCCATAGCAGCAGAATGTAAAAGTTTTACACATAAGAACTACCTGGATTTGTTTTAAGTGTCGGAAATAGCAAAAAACTGTTTCACTGCTTTCGTGAATTTGGTGCAGAACTATCATAACTGGCCATAGCACCAGAAATATATAGTAAATTCTTTATTGAATCACCTCCAATGTATTTTTGTTGTCAGACTGATTTCCCACCACGTCCTGTCCTGACAAGAAGATAGGAAACATCTTCCCAATAGGGACGCACATGGCAATAAAAATCTGAAAGAAACTCTTCCCTGCTCTAGCCAAAAAATGGCAGGAGTTGGGCTTCAACTCTATGTTAATCCCCTGAGAGGGAGCCGCACAAAGCAGACATAACTGCAGGTACAGGAAATGAATAGTTTTCGATACGATTACAATAATGGAAACAAGCAGCTTGCTAATTTTATATACATTTCTTAATTTAGACAATTTTACTGATTATTTTAATAAAACTAATATATACTACCAAGATGTTTTATAAATTGGTGAAAGGAAAGCAAGCAATCGTATAATAAGTACAAGACGTTCACTAATGAGATGACATTCTCCCAGTTAACTGTAGTTCTCTTTTTCTCCTTAAAGTTTAGGTGCTTATTAGTAAAAACATAAATTAGCCCAAGACTCATTGATCATTCCAAGGAGAGAGCAGGAAATGCCATCTCAAAGGGCTAGTGAACACGATGAAAAAGAAAGTGCTTGGTGTTATGGAATTATTTTTTATAACTAATTCATTTTTTAATCTAATTGCTTTTAAGTTTGTCTTTTCACACCGTTCCATAGAAGGGACCAAGAAAAAAACAGAGACAGCTGCTTTATCTGTAGATATGGACAAATCAAGCAAGTTTATTGTCGAATATTGACTTGCATCCAAGCACTGCCTCCACAAATTTCCAATTTTCTAGTCAAAATGCGCTCACAGCTACTTCAGTATGCAAAGACTGCAATTTGTGAGAGGGCAACACAGATTGTAGTCTAGGAAAGCAGACTGTCCTTTGTTTCTTAATTTTAGCACCGCTTCATGCAATGGAGAAACAGTAAAGATCATTTACATTTTACTGCACATATAAAAAAAATGGTATCACTTAAAAACTTTCTGTACCACACACTACATGGTGGGGAACAGATTTGTGGTTGTAGGTAGTAGCACAATAAAAAAAGGCCAAAAGCAGTTAATAAAGTGGACCTTGCATAAAAATGCAAAGTACTACTATTTAGTAGACCCCACTTTCCAGCTAATATTCTACAACAATGAAAAAAAAAGAATTAGGGAAAAAAAAGAAAAAAAGAAAAGAAAAGAAAAGAAAAAGAAAAAGTCTGAGGATGCCAAACTTGTGAAAATGCACTTTTTTGCACAGCGCAGGAGTACATTCTCATGAGATTTGGAATGCTTAGCCTTCACAGGTTCCCACTGAAGTCTGAGGAACATCGCCTTTGCCTATTCAAAGATGTCAAAAGCCAGGATGTGAGATAAGTAACTTTTTATTTTTTTCCAATTCTTTTTTTTACAGTGTTTCACATGGTAGACGGTCTACGAATTAGCAAAACATTGCATTTTGAGGCAAGGTTTGCTTTAAGTGAAATCCAACCTGGAGTACCAATCCTAGATGTCAAAAGCTGGAAACGTACAGCTTAGGCTGATTTATATCCACAAGAATAACGCAGTATAAAGCTGGTGCCAACATAAAAATTAATTCAATACACTTAAAAGTAGGGTTGTCCCGATACCGATACTAGTATCGGTATCGGGACCGATACCAAGCATTTGCGCGAGTACTTGTACTCGCGCAAATGCTCCCGATGCTTCACCCGATACTTTTTTTTTTTTTTGTGGCCGGAGAGGGCGGGAGGAGTCAGTGGCTGGGGAGGGCAGGAGAGAGGGCGGGGGAGTGCGGGCGGAGTCTGGCCGGAGAGGGTGGGAGGAGTCAGTGGCTGGGGAGGGCGGAAGAGGAAAGTGCGGGCGGAGTCTGGCTGAAGAGGGCGGGCACAGTCGGTGGACGGAGTCCGCGGGCGGAGAGCGAGTCCCTCACCTGCAGTTGAACCTGGTAAGCTGGCAGGGGTTCAGGGCGCAGCCGCATCAGGATCGGTGACCGGTGCTGTCACATTCGGTCGCCGTCAGCGGCTGAACGTCCCCACGCCCATCTTGGTACACCCTGCACTCGGCTGCAGTAAGCAGCAGCAGACATCTTGTTACACCCAGCCCGAGCTATATGGGCTGGGTGTAACAAGATGTCTGCTGTTGCTTACTGCAGCCGAGTGCAGGGTGTACCAAGATGGGCGTTGCAGCAGTTTTTTTTTTCTTAAATCCTGTGTCATTTCCCCCCCACCCCCCACAGCATTTCAGTGCCAGCCACCTATCAGTACCCACAAGTGCTACCTATCAGTGGAATCAGTGCCATCTACCAGTGCCACCTATCAGGTGGCACTGGTAGATGCCACTGATTGCACTGATAGGTGGCACTTATGGGCACTGATAGATGGCACTGATTGCACTAATAGTGCAATCAGTGCCATCTATCAGTGCCCACAAGTGCCACCTATCAGTGCCCATAAGTGCCACCTATCAGTGCCCATAAGTGCCATCTATCAGTGCCCATAAGTGCCACCTATCAGTGCCCATAAGTGCCACCTATCAGTGCCCATAAGTGCCCACAAGTGCCACCTTTCTGTGCAATCAGTGCCACCTATCAGTGCCCACAAGTGCCACCTATCAGTGCCCACAAGTGCCACCTATCACTGCCCACAAGTGCCACCTATCACTGCCCACAAGTGCCACCTTTCTGTGCCCACAAGTGCCACCTATCACTGCCCACAAGTGCCACCTATCACTGCCCACAAGTGCCACCTATCACTGCCCACAAGTGCCACCTTTCTGTGCCCACAAGTGCCACCTTTCAGTGCCCACACGTGCCACCTTTCAGTGCCCACAAGTGCCACCTATCAGTGCCCACAAGTGCCACCTATCAGTGCCCACAAGTGCCACCTTTCTGTGCAATAAGTGCCACCTATCAGTGCCCACAAGTGCCACCTATCACTGCCCACAAGTGCCATCTATCAGTGCCCCCAAGTGCCACCTATCAGTGCCACCTATCACTGCCCATAAGTGCCACCTATCAGTGCCCATAAGTGCCATCGATCCGTGCCCATAAGTGCCACCTATCAGTCCCCATCTTTCAAACTGTCACATGACATTAAAAAAAAGTATCGGTAATCGGTATCGGCGAGTACTTGAAAAAAAGTATCGGTACTTGTACTCGGTCTTAAAAAAGTGGTATCGGTACAACCCTACTTAAAAGTTATTTTAATGTTTTTGATAAATTAGAACAATGGTTGGTATTACTCCCAAATGTCTCACATATTATAATATTGGAAATCAATATGGTATTCATACATATAGAACTTTCAGTGGAGCGTGGGAAAATTTAATCCAGAGCTGCATAACGCAAGGTACTCACTGCATCACATACAAAGGAATTGATTTACTAAAGCAAACAATCTGTTTACTTTGCAAAGCAAGTTGCACTTTGCAAGGGAATTTTTCTCAGAGATTAGTGAATGTGGTGAAATTTCACTTCATAAAGTAACTAGTCATGTACAAGGAAAATAGAAAAAAAATGCATTTTTGTTTGTACATGATTGGGCGATGGAAGCCAGTTTTATCTCATTTATTAATGTCTAGGGATAATTCCCTTCCAAGCGCAACTTCCATCGTAATTTGAACAGTCTATTTGCCTTTAATAAATAACCCCCCCAAGTGTCTACAGAAATGTATGTAAGGAGTCTAGCACTAGGTTTCCACAGTTTATCAGGCCATATACTATGCATATTTGGTCTGGTTGGGTGGCCCTATTGATACCCTTCCCCACCCAACATCCTTTACTTGAAAAATTGATGGAACCAGATAAAAAATTGTTGGCTGCAAAAGTCAAAGTGGGACATTCATGCATCCAAGATTCATTCACAACATTGGAGAGAAAAGAGCGGAAAATCTGTGCAAAGTTAAACATATATTAACCCATATCTCAATACTGCAATCTCATAAGAATTATACAAAAAGGAAATATTTCTTGTATGCAGTTGTTTGGGAATGTAGCCCATTGGCTGTTAGAAAGGCCACTTCCCAAAAATCTTTCATTGTACTTTGGTAGTGCTTGTCCATACCAGTTCAGGAGGTTGTGTGCTGATCTGATAACCTATTTCCACCAGTCAACAGACCATGCAATGTGTACAATAAAATGATCTGTAGCATTATATAGATATGGAAACATAGAAACATAGAAACGTGATGGCAGAAAAAAGTCCAAGTGGTCCATCAAGTATGCCACTTTTGTTTTTTTATAAAAAAAATGTTTTACTTTTTTGTCTGAGTATAGATCTCTGTTTGTCACAAGCATGTTAGAATCGACCTACTGTTGATTGACTCACTACCACTGGTGGAATTAATTCCAAGCATCTACTGCTCTTCCAGTGTATAGAGTTAGGACTGCAGATAATATTGGAGTGCCATGAAGTGCAGCGTACATATGTATTTGCAAATGTGTGCAAATGAAACCCCTGTTTTTAACGCATACTGGTATACAGGATAATTCAGTTGGTTGCAGGCTGGTTGGTAAGTTGAGTTGGGAAATTTCTTTTGTTATGTTGCCATGTGTTAAAGATGGGGCAGTGGCCATTTGTTGGTTCAATCGTGTCTCCCTCTTTCCTCCAGACTGTACGTATTTTATGTACAGTACATAGACCCAATTGTATCCTTCTGTCCAGTGAATTGGCCACAGAATTTTAAATGTTCATAACTTTTTATCAGTGTTCTTAAGATTTCATGTATTTCTTTTCTTTTACACAGTTACTTTGGAGAATACCCAGGGGTGTGCCAGTAATGAAACAAAGTGAAACAGCTGTTTCTCAGAGCAGCTTCGGGAGGGATTGCAAAATTCAGAGAATTAATTAAAAAATGCAAATTTTATTGCTGGAAAACTCTAAAGTAGTGCCTTGTACATTGCTGTTAGATCTAATGTGGATCAAAGTGACAATATTTGTCTTTACTGATCATGCAGAAACTACTTTATAATTTCACGCAACACCACCAACCGCATTTACAACTATATAAAACTTGCCTCGGTTCATGAGCCATGCTTGATATTAAAAGTACCTATGAGTCATGGAAAGAAAATCTCTAGAAAAAAAAGTGGCAGTTGCAATGTCAACCAGGTTAATAAGATATTAAAAACATATCTGGGTATCTTATAGCTTTATAGATATAAGAAGTACATAACGTAGCAGGTGTTTACTCAATGTATAGTATGTTATTCAAATTTGTGCCAGTACCAACAACGCAGGAAATTTTTTATTTTTTGTTTATTTTAGAGCTACTCGTACCAAGACTACCAATACAAATAATACTTAAGACTAACAAGATCTTGGCAATTGTAATCTTCAAAAGGTAAAATAAAAAGGACAGGTTATTTCTATGCAGTTCCTGTGGATGAAAACCATCTTTCTGCGTAATGCTTTTCAGGGAACGTATACAAAACTATAGCATATACTATTTCTTCACAGTACTACAATTAGTATGAAACTTCTGCAGAAAATCCTCATTACTTAAGTGCATCTAAAACCCAAACTTTTTTTCTGATTTTGGATAGCACAGAATCCTTGTCTGGTTTTTAGTGCATTGAGTGAATGTAGTATTGAATTTCTACATTGTGAGGTTGTAGTCAAAATAATGCATTTATTTTAAAGTAAAATCATACGAAAGGGCATTTGGTATATTTTCTATCCGGTTTTACATTGCAATAAACATCAGGAAATTTCTATTAAATGCCTAAATCTTTTTGATTTGTTTATATATTAGACGTGGTCCTCATATTGTAAATATCACAATATTCAGCATATTACGCTTATGGACATTTAATAAACCTTAAAAATCAATGCTATATAAGCCTAACCTGCTAAGTATTATATGTGGCCTGGCAGCTGGCACATCATTATACTGAAATATGTTTAGGTAATGCAACCAATGGGTTTATATTAATAATAAAGCAAGTCACTTCTAACACAGCATTTAAACAGAAAGATGAACACTGAAGTATGAAAAGATCCATACATTAATCACTGTGAGTATAAATAATAGCATGTCTACATGTTAATTACATGTCTGATATAGATATGACATTGATAAATCATGTATTTCTGTTATTTGCTTTGATAACACTGAACAGAATGATGTCTTCACAGTCATTAACTGTCCTAAGTAAAGTCTAAAAATAAGCATAGCGTTCCTCCCAGGAAATCATATAAAATTCTTAGTAAATTTTCACTGTCCTTATGAACAGCTGTGCTATATGGTCATAGGAAGAAAGAAGAAACACTGTTTAGGTGGGTGAATCCAGATAAATAGGTAAGTAAAGTGAATTGAAGGACTCCTCTCAAGGGTACTAGCCACGGCTCGCCCGCCGTACAAACTGCAACCTGGAAGAAACGGCTGCACTCCAAGATAATGAATATGAGTCCTTTATTGATCCATCCAAGTAACGCACCAAAAGGAAAAACGACAATCAAAGCATAAAGACAGACATGTTTCACACAGTATCATGTGCTTAATCATTGCCCTGAGCAGTACCACTGACCTTCCTTAAGGAGGACCTCCCACTGTGTAAAATAATCCCTTGATCCATTGTAAAAAAATGAAACCAAAAGAAAAAAGAAAAACATTAATGAAAAAAATCTACATCTATATATATATATATATATATATATATATATATATATATATATATATAACGAAAAAAAGGAGTAGAATTGAATATATACATGAAAGAAAGAAAATTATGTAAAAGAAAAATGTGAAAAATATACAATAACAAGTAAAATTATATTTAAAACAAAAAAACAAAAAGAAAAGAGAAAAAACATTGCTAATAAAAATGTATATATAAAATAGATAATTAATAATCATAATAATAACGATAAATACCGATGATAAAAAATTTAACTATATAAACTATATACTATATACAGGAAAAGCACGTGAACATTCACATGCATGTAATATCTGTAATTCACACATACTGTATGTATGGAGAATCAAGAGATACACGTTTAACTAATTGGAGCAGAGGAAAGAGTATATTGCTACACATATAAAGCTAAACTGTAGCTCCACATGTAGATCTTCTTTATATAGTTAAACACATTTTTTTATTGTTATCGTCACTACCTTCGTGTGCAGATGATGCAACAATGCGGCAAAACCAAATAGCAAACAAAGAAGGTCAGTCAAGTTTGAGAGACTTCCTCTGGAGGGCTCATTAAAGGACTAGGATACAAAGCAAAAGGGAGGTATCGTGGAGGACCGAAGTATAACTAGACCTCTGTTGTTCAATATGGTTCAGGAACAGATTAGTCATAAAAATGACTCACATGCCAATTAAAGTTCATGCCCATAGGAAGACGCGTCCGTAAATGAAATATCCAAAACACCTCCCTCCTGCATAGCATCCGAAAGGCATCACCTCCCCTTCTGGGCACTTTGATTTTATCTATAACCTGGACCCGCATAATAGACCTATCTCCACCATGATGATAATTGAGATGTTTCGCAACATTAGTTGTTTTATTTTTATCAACACTGTATAAGTGTTCATAAAACCTATTTCTTGGCGTCTAGTGGTCCTACCCACATACTGTACATTACAGAAACTGCAGGTGATGAGATATACCACATAGCTGGTATTGCAGTTGTGGAAGGAGTCTATGTTAAACACCCTTCCACTAACTGCAAAACGAATTGTATTGCCCCCCCCCAGAATATGTGCACAGCATGAGCATTCGATAGCTCCACCCCTATAGTTCCCTTTATAATACAACCAGGTAAGGGATTTAATTGGTTTCCTGTGGAAAAAGCTGGGGGACAAAAGATGCCCTATGTTGGGAGCCTGACGTGGCACTACATTATTTCCTATCTTAAGAAGCTCTGCACAAGCATCATCCACATGCAAAATAGGTAAATGCCTATGCTTTTTATCAGGTTAAATTCTACACTGTATGGAGTAGTAATAGTAAGTTTATTGTCCCAACCTGTGTTCCTCTGATTAGAGGAAGGACTAATATGTCTTTTAGGCCCCTTTCACACTGAGGCGCTTTGCAGGCGCTATTGCGCTAAAAATAGCGCCTGCAATGCGCCCCAAAAAAGCTGCATAATAGTATCCAATGTGAAAGCCCGAGGGCTTTCACACTGGAGCGTTGCGCTTGCAGGAGGGTCAAAAAACTCCTGCAAGCCGCATCTTTGAGGCCCAATAGGAGCGCTAAAAATAGCGCTCCTATAGCGCCCCTGTCCATTGAAATCAATGGGGTAGTGCCTCCAAAACGCCCGCAAAACGCTGCAAAGAGGCGTTATTGCGGGCGTTTTTAACCCTTTTTTCGGCCGCTAGCGGGGGTTAAAATACCCCCGCTAGCGCTCGCAAATCGCGGCAAAAAAACGGTATAGTGGCGCTAAAAATAGTGCCGCTATACCGCCAGCGCATCCAGCGCCTCAGTGTGAAAGTAGCCTTATGATCAGACAACAAATCATTTCTATTTTTCCCCCTAGCGATATGCAAAGCTCTGTCTAGCATCCACCCAGGGTCTATGAACCTTTTGTAGAGGGCCGTGGCCTCATGTTCTACTACATAGCAATACCAGCTATGTAGTATATCTCATCACCTGCAGTGTCTGTAATGTACAGTATGTGGGTAGGACCACTAGACGCCAAGAGAACACTTATTTAGTGTTGATAAAAATAAAACAACTATGGGAGTAGTATAGAGGATCAGTATATTCTTGACGAAGGAGGTAGGGGAGGAAGAGGGAGGATGCGGTGGAGTTGGAGGGGAGAGGGGGCTCCCCGTATTTATTTTCTTTCCCTTTTTTTTTGTCTTGTTTCGTTCTGTGTTTGGTGTTGGGAGGGAGGGACAGAGACAGATACCGTATTAGGAATACTGGACTAGACTGAGTCAAAAATGCATGACCAAATGGAGATGGAAACTTGGAGAGATAGATAATAAAGTTGAGCGGACACCTGGATGTTCGGGTTCGACGGGTTCGGCCGAACTTCGGAAAAAAGTTCGAGTTCGGGACCGAACTTGACCCCGAACCCGAAATCCATTGAAGTCAATGGGGACCCGAACTTCTGAGGACTATTCGCGCTTGTTTCCTGTGCTTAGAACTGTCCCTGCACAAAGTGTCATTTCTGAAGGAAAAAAAGTCATTCAAAACTCACTCGCGGCTATAATGAATTGTCGGCTCCTGGCAAAACATAGAAAAGTCATGGATTAAAAAAAAAAAATGTTCCCCCAAATTCAATTAACAGGCCCTTCAGGTCTGGTATGGATTTTAAGGGGAACTCCACCCCAAATGTAAAAAAAAATGGCGCGGAGTTCCCCCAAAAATCCATACCAGACCCTTTATCCGAGCACGCAACCTGGCAGGCCGCAGGAAAAGAGGGGGGACGAGAGAGTGCCCCCCCTCCTGAACTGTACCAGGCCACATGCCCTCAACATGGGGAGGATGTCCCCATGTTGATGGGGACAAGGGCCTCATCCCCACAACCCTTGCCCGGTGGTTGTGGGGGTCTGCGGGCGGGGGGCTTATCGGAATCTGGAAGACCCCTTTAACAAAGGGGACCCCCAGATCCCGCCCCCCCCATGTGAATTGGTAATGGGGTACATTGTACCCCTACCATTTCACAAAGAAAGTGTAAAAAATTGTAAAAAAATAAACAGACACCGTTGGGAAAGTCCTTTATTAAAAATAAAAAAATAAAAAAAAACTTCCAGCGATGAAATCCAGTGTCCCACGGCGATCCGATGTCCGGCGCTGTCCACACGAAATGGCATTGGCTGAGCCTGAGCGGACCTGATGGGGAACTTCCTCCGCAGTGTAATAAATGAATAGACCCGCCCCTTCTAAAGTTCCCCATCAGGTCCGCTCAGCCAATGACGTAGGTGTAAGGCTGAGGACCTGATGAGGAACGTGAGAAGGGGCGGGTCTATTCATTTATTATACTGCGGAGGAAGTTCCCCATCAGGTCCGCCCCCTCGTATGTCAGACCCCGCCTACGTCATTGGATGAGCGGACCTGCTGGGGAACTTTAGAAGGGGCGGGTCTATTAATTTATAACACTGCAGAGGAAGTTCCTCATCGGGTCTGCTCAGGCTCAGCCAATGACATTTCGTGTGGACAGCGCCGGACATCTGATCGCTGTGGGACACTGGATTTCATCGCTGGAATGTTTTTTTTTTTTTTTAATAAAGGACTTTCCCAACGGTGTCAGTGTTTTTTTTTGTAAATGTTTACACTTTTTTTGTGAAATGGTAGGGGTACAATGTACCCCATTACCAATTCACATAGGGGGGGCCGGGATCTGGGGGTCCCCTTTGTTAAAGGGGTCTTCCAGATTCCGATAAGCCCCCCGCCTGCAGACCCCACACAACCACCGGGCAAGGGTTGTGGGGATGAGTCCCTTGTCCCCATCAACATGGGGACATCCTCCCCATGTTGAGGGCATGTGGCCTGGTATGGTTCAGGAGGGGTGGCGCTCTCTCGTCCCCCCTTTTTTCCTGCGGCCTGCTAGGTTGCGTGCTCGGATAAAAGGTCTTGTCTGGATTTTTGGGGGTACTCCACGCCATTTTTTTTTTAAATTTGGGGTGGAGTTCCCCTTAAAATCCATACCAGACCTGAAGGGCCTGGTATGGATATTTGGGGGGAACCGCACACATTTTTTTTTAATTTGCAGCAGGGTTCCCCTTAATATCCATACCAGACCTGAAGAGCCTGGTAATTGAATTTGGGGGAACGCCCACGCTTTTTTTTTATTTTTTATCGATGACTTTTCTATGTATTGCCGGGAGCCGACAATTCATTATAGCCGCGAGTGAGTTTTAAATTACTTTTTTTCCTTCAGAAATGACACTTTGTGCAGGAACAGTTCTAAGCACGGGAAACAAGCGCTGCTTTACATGCATATTGCCGAACACCGGACCTGAACATACAGTCAATTGTTCGGGTTCGGGTCCGGGACCCAAAAACCCAAAAGTTCGGTACGGACCTGAACTTTACAGTTCGGGTCCGCTCAACCCTAATAGATAAGTGTTTTCTTTTTGGTTATTTTCGTGATCTTGAATAAAATAAAATGTATGTAAAGTCTGAAATGTAACCTTTATCCCGATGGAGGAATAAGTTAATTATGTTACTATGCTACTTTGTTATGCTGAGGATGTACGGAAGATGTCTTGAGACTCACCTTCCTTTTTGTTTTGTTGAAATAAAGAAAAGATTTAAATGAAAAAAAAATTAAATAAATAAAACAACTAATGTTGGGAAACACTTCAATTATCATCATGGTGGAGATAGGTCTAGTATGTGGGTCCAGGTTATAGATAAAATCAAAGTGCCCAGAAGAGGAGGTGATGCCTTTCAGATGCTACGCAGGAGGGAGGTGTATTGGATATTTCATTTACGGACACGTATTCCTATGGGCATGAACTTTGATTGGGATGCGAGTCATTTTTATGACTAATCTGTTCCTGACCCATCTTGAACAACAGAGGTCTAGTTATACTTCGGTCTTCCACAATACCTCCCTTTTGCTTCGTATCTTAGTCCCTTAATGAGCCCTCCAGAGGAAGTCTCTCAAACTTATAAAATCTTAATTTTGTCTATTGACTGACCTTCTTTGTTTGCTATTCGGTTTCGCCACATTGTTGCATAATCTGCATATGAAGGTAATGACGAAAGCAATTTCATTTTTTGTTTAACTATATAAAGAAGATCTATAGGTGGAACTACAGTGTAGCTTTATTTGCGTAGCAATATACTCCTTTCTCTGCTCCAATTAGTTAAACGTGTATCTCTTGATTTTGCATACCTACAGTATGTGTGAATTACAGATATTATATGCATGTGAATGTTCACATGCTTTTCTTGTATATAGTATATATAATTAAATTTTATATCATCTGTATTTATCGTTATTAATATGATTATTAATTATCTATTTAATAATGTATATATACATTTTTATTAGCAATGTTTTTTCTCTCTTCTTTTGTTTTAGTTTTTTTGGTTTTCCTGCTTTAAATATAATTTTACTTGTTATTGTATATCTTTCATATAATTTTTCTTTCATAATATTTTCATAACCTATTGTTGGATATTCATAAAACCCATTAATGCATATATATTATTATAAGAAGGGTTACAAATATATATAATCCTATGAAAAGTTTACATAGAAATTATACTGATGTAGAATCTTTGTATTTTGAAACTGGGAGGTTTTCTTGGTGCCATGACTTAACTTTCAAGGTATGTGAGAAGTCAAGTTGATAACCTCGCCCAAACATTCTCATGACCATATTTCTAATGCCGCGTACACACGACCGTTTTTAATGTCATTAAAAAAACAAAGTTTTTCTCAACATGATTCTTCTCAAGCCTGTCTTGTCTACACACGATCGTGAAAAAAAATGCTCGAACAAAGCGCAGTGACGTACAAAACGTATGACGGCACTATAAAGGGGAAGTTCCATTCGGATGGCGCCATCCTTTGGACTGCTTTTGCTGATCCCCATGTTAGTAAAGTTTGATGAGAGACGATTCGCGCTCTTCAGCCTCGTGCTCTTCAGTCCGTTACAGCGTGACGAATGTGATATCTCCATTACGAATGCTAGTTTTACCAGAACGAGCGCTCTCGTCTCATAACTTGCTTCTGAGCATGCGTGTTTTTTTTTCACGAGAAAAAATAGAGCATGTTCCAAATTTTTAATGCCCATTTTTCACGTCACGAAAAATGCTCTGGAGCCTACACACGATCGTTTTTAATGACCAAATTAAAAAAAAGGCATTTTTCTCATCATGAAAAATGGTCGTGTGTACGCGGCATAAGTTGTAGATGCAATGGCTTGAGAGAATGGCAGATTTTAGATAGTTCTAGAAATTAATGGTTTTCTGCTAAGTCTAAAGCTAAAGGTTACATGAAGATTGATTTCTGTCAAATTAAAATCAATTCTAATACAACACTGCCCCTGGTGGGGAAAATAGTCCAAGATGGCCACCGGACGTGGTCGTCATGGTAACAGCCCGTCATTTTACATTATCAATTACGTAGTAGTGACACACACACACACACACACACACTATTTGGGTGGGATAAAAGTGGTTACACATAGCAGAGAGAGAAGGATTCTAAAATCTAAAGAAAAGCCTGAGAGAGACTGAAAGAATCTTGGAAGGCCAGAGGGTGTTGAGATCTTGATAACGCAGAGATGTAGGCGTGTCAAAAGAAGTCCGTAGGGAGACCGAAAAACTGCACTTTAAACGCAAATTTCTTGCGTTCAGAAAAAAGCCCATTAACTCCACTGCTCTTTAAAGCTAAAAAACGTTATGTGTACATGAACACATAGGCTAACATAGAGTGCAGTTAATAGGCTTTTAAAAAAAACGCCAAAACGCCAATAAACTGCAGTTTATCAGCTTCTGTGTACATGGAGCCTTAGAGAGAGCTGACAATTCACTGTTGTGAGAATATACTCTTTTTCTTTAATATTAGCATTTGTACATGTCTCCAATGGTAGCGCCCAGCTTCACGTGTCTTTTGAATATTAGGCAAAATTGAATAACATGATTTGCCCCAACCACCCCCCATAGACTTCAATGGGGTTGGCCAAAAAGTTTACACACTTCAAATTAGACTCAAACACAAATTCACTCATCCCTTTTGACAACTGTCAAAAATTGTATCTCCCACATTTTATAGTCATTTCGTCTGATTTCCTTTTGTGCCTCTCTAGCCAGAAGTGAGCACAGGCAAAAATAGAACATCTGACAAGTTCTAACCCTAGAAACTAGAGATCAAATGTTTTTTTCTGAACGTATGCTTTAGTTTTCTACATTTGTACTTGTCATGAATATGTTACAAGATGTTTGCATCCTAATTTAAATTATTCTTTTATTTAGGTATTAAAGATTTTGTCAATAAAGAGTAAATAAAACATGGCCCATAAGTTTAGAACTGCACTTTAATTTACGGATATTTATATACCTACTTTGCTTCTAGTTTGTTCCACTCACTGTTACATTAAAAAAGTGAAATCTTTTAATGGCTGAAATTGCCAAATCCATCCTTTCACTTCATAAAACATCATCAAAGGGCTTTCATGGAGCATAATTGGATTTCACACTATTTTTTGGCTTTATAATTTTAACATTATACAGGCAAGTGCAATATCATCTCCACCTGCTCACTGAAGTTAACATTTATTTAAATTCATGTACTTATTAAGGTATGTGCAAAGTATTATGTTATGCTGCTTATTACATTAATGCAATGGATGAGTGGTAAATTTAAATTGCTGCTGCAAATACAGCTGATAAATGTTAAACAAAATATAATCATTTTGTTGTTGGAAAACAAGAATATACAGTACTGCCGATATATACAGTACTGCCGATAGACTGATCAGAGGTGATAAAAGTTGTCATGGAATGTGAGACGCAAGATGCTAGTAGAAAACATATAGGACAATGTAGTAATAAACTTTAGTTCACTTGCCCCGAGTACAACAATAATTAAAGTGATACAAAAGTCTCGATTTTTTTTTCTATAAAAATAACAAACATGTTATACTTACCTGGTCTGTTGCAGTGAATTTGCACAGAGCAGCCCAGATCCTCCTCTTCTCGGGTCCCTTCTCGGCGTTCCTGGCCCCTCAATCCTGTTCAGTGCCCCCACAGCAAGCGGCTTGCTATGGGAACACCCGACCTGAGCCGCAGCTCCGTGTATCCATTCAGACATGGAGCCATCATTCGGCCCCAACCCCTCCCTCTCCTTATTGGCTAACTGACTTTGATTGACAGCAGCAGGAGCCAATGGCGCCACTGCTGTGTCTCAGCCATTCAGGAGGGACGGTCCCGGTCGGTCGAGGCACTCGTGGACATCACTGGATCGAGATGAGGCTAAGGTACGTATTAGGGGGGCTGAGGGGGGAGCTGCACACAGAAGCCTTTTTATGTTAATGCATAGAATGTATTAAGATAAAAAACCTTCTGCCTTTACAACCCCTTTAATTTTTTTTTGCTGTAAACTGATGGCACTCAGTAGATTCCACTTAATTGCAGCCCTAATGTTGGGATCCAGCAAAAAAGACTCGCTGCTGTCAGAGTTGGCCTTCCAGCTTGCAATGTAGAATTGTGTGACACTTCTAATATTCACCTCTTGCACAATTAATACCCACAATTGTACAGTTATAGTATAGTTCCTTACAACAGCAGATATCTTCAGCAGATACAGTATCTTATCTCCTCCCATGCTCGTCTTCAGAACTTCTCCAGAGCCTCTCCCATCCTCTGGAACTCCCTGCCCCAGTATGTCCGATCAGCCCCTACCCTGTCCACCTTTAGGAGTTCCCTGAAAACTAATTTATTCATGGAAGTCTATCCCACACCCACCCAACAACTGTTCCAGAGCCACCTCCATCAAATTCTCTGCAGCTATTACCTTTTGTACCACCACCCCTCCCTTTAGAATGCAAGCTCTACGAGAAGGGCCCTCCTGTACCTTTTGTATTGAACTGTACTGTAATTGTGTTGTTCCCCCTATACATTGTAAAGCGCTGCGTAAACTGTTGGTGCTATATAAATCGTGTATAATATAATAATAATAATAATCTTCTTTGATGTTCTTGTTTCCCAATTACAATCGGTGCCTTTTTTTTGCTCTCAAAAAAATGATTTTGTGTTTGCACCCAACATCCAGGGACAAACCATACCTGGTTCAACACTTCAACAAGTTGCTTGACAGGGTTCTTTATTTCATGGAAGAGTGTTATTTTTTGAGTGGCAGTGACTCTTTGTTTGCCTCATCATTACTTACTGGATTGTAACTCAAGCCTAGAGAAAGTTATGCATCTTTATCCGAATACAGCCCGAAGGCCACCCTTATCTCTATTAATATAATAAAATGAAGGTTACATAAAGTATTTCTTTGCTTTCATGTTCAAGTTATGCCAGTCCAACTTTGCTCACAAACCAAGATGGTATGGGACCTTTCTGGTGGAGGGACTTGCCAGTCTTTTGTTATAATAGCTTTTTAGTCTGCGATAGCAATTCACAATTTTTTACTACAATGCAAGTTAAATAATAAAAAAAAAAAAATAAGCAATTCTGCTGAACATATTAAAGTGTATCTAAACGAACATGAATAAATAATATATATACATACACACACCACTGTGCAAAAGTTTTAGGCAGGTGTGAAAAAAATGCTGCAAATTAAGAATGCTTTCAGAAATTAGCAAAGTGGAAAGTAAATTAATGGAAATCCAAAACAAATTAATATTTGGAGTGACCATCCCTTTGCCTTCAAAACAGCATAGATTCTTCTAGGTATACTTGCACACAGTTTTTGAAGAAATTTGGCAGGTAGGTTGTTCCAAACATCTTGGAGAATCAACCACAGATCGTCTGTGGATGTAGGCTGCCTCAAATTCTTCTGTCTCTTCATGTATTCTAAGACAGACTCTATGTTTAGATCAGGGCTCTTTGGAGACCAAATCATCACATCCAGGACTCCTTGTTCTTCTTTACACTGAAGATAGTTCTTAAAGTGGTTGTAAAGTCACAAGGTTTTTTTACCTTCATGCATTCTTCTGAGGACTAGCACTCCTGATTGGCTATTGGCAGCAGAAGGAGCAATTGGTTCCCGCTGCTGTCAATCACAGCCAGTGAGCCAATCAGGAGATCAAGGGGGCGGGGCTGACTCATGGCTCCATGTGTGAATGGACACACAGAAGCAGCGCCTCGGCTGGGGTGCCCCATAGCAAGCTGCTTGCTGTGGGGGCACTCGACAGGAGGGAAGAGCTAGGAGTGCCAGCGTGGAACACGAGAAGGGGAGGATCCGGGCCACTCTGTGCAAAACCATTACACAGAGCAGGTAAGTATACCATGTTTATTATTTTAATGGAACAAATTAAAGCTTTACAATCAGTTTAATGACATTGGCTGTATGTTTGGGGGTCGTTGTCCTGCTGCAGAATCAATTTGGTGCCAAATGATGGTATGGAATGATGCATACATATCTGCCTGTATGTCTCAGCATTGAGGACACCATTATTCCTGACCAAATCTCCAACCCTTTTTACAGAAAGGCAGCCCCAAACTTGCAAGGAATCTCCACCATGCTGATGACATTGCTGGACATTTTGAGAGAAGCATGATGTGTCTTTCATCTGCTGCATTAAACTGATATTAAAGGCAATTTAACCACTTCCCGCGCGTCGTATGCAAAATGAGGGCCACAGGGTGGTTGTGTTATTCAGACTGGAGTCATATGATGTCCAGCAGGATAAGCCGCTCGCGAGGGCACACAGAGCGGCAATCGGTGGTGCAGTGTGTCACTCTGTCACACTGCATCTCAGATCTTGGTAAAGAGCCTATGATGTAGGCTTTTTAACATGTGATCAGCTGTGTCCAATCACAGCTGGTAACATCGTAACCAGGTAGTGCCATTTATCGGCTTTTCTTCTATTCGTGCTGACAAGGCACGAGTAGAGGAGAGCCGATCAGCGGCTCTCCTGACGGGGGGGGGGGGCGCTGCGCTGATAATCAGTGCTTAGAGCTCATCAGGGATGCCCACCAGGGATGCCACCCCGTGCCCATCAAGGATGACATTCAGTGCCTATTAGGGAGGCCAATCGGTGCCCATCAATAATGCCTGCCAGTGGCTCATCAGTGCTGCCTATCAGTGCCACATATAAGTGCCACATATTACCCAAGTAGGCTCGCTCCTGAGCCACTGCTCTGCGTGTCTATTCACACACAGAGCCACAGTTTGGCCCTGCCCCCTCTCTCTCCTAATTGGCTCACTGGCTGCTATCTCTGCCAATGAGGTAAGTCTCCGGAAAGCCGAGGCTCTCGTGCACATCGCTGGATCATGATGAAGCTCAGGTAAGTATAAAAGGAAGCTGCTGCACAGAGAAGGTTTTTTATGTTCATGCGTAGAGGTAAAAAAAAAAAACACTTTAAGTTTTCTTGGTGACCACTGCGTCTACAGTATTCAACGTTGCCCGTCATGAGCTATGAGTAAGCATCAAGTTATGATGTGAAACGCGTTAGCCTAAAGCCCTTTTATGTCCACCATCTGTTTTGGTTTATTTTTTGGATTTTGTGGATTTATTTTTTGGATTGTACTCCTTTGAATATTTTGAAATAAATAGTTTTTACTGAGTGCGGCAGTCCAGGACCTTTCCTTTTCCTACGGATCAGTGCACAGCCAGCACCTGTCAGTGTTCACAGGGCGGGAGCAATTATTGGGGTTCAGCAGCTTAGAGCGGTATGTTTCTTTGATTTTTTTATCTTGAAACCCTAGTCTGCTTTGAAATCTTTGCCAGGAAGAGACCTTGTTGAAGCAGTATCTTGTATTTTGTTGCTGTGCTCAGTCTTGCCATTGTGTATGACCTGTGACATGAAACTGTCTTTCACAACTTCACCTTAATAGCAGAGTTTGGCTGTTTCTCACCCAGTTTTAAGCCTCCAACACAGCTGTTTCTGTGTAATGACTGTGTTTAAGCCCACGTTCACATTGGGCCAATTTTGTATGCGATTTGACATGCCAAATCAGCGGCTATTGCCGACAATGGCACCATCCGAATCGGTGCGACGCTGCACCGATTCCCAAAAGTACTTTCTGCACTACTTTTGGCAACTTTGGGGGCGATTTCAATAGACACCCACAAACACTAGCACTGCCTGGAGAGTGTAGTGTTGGACGGACTAGTAGATGGACTTTACATAAAAGACTAACATGCCTAACTCCAGCTAAAACTTTTTAACCACTTAACGACCGCTCACTGTATATATACGTCGGCAGAATGGCACCCACAGGCACAATCACGTAGAGCATACGTGATCGCCTTTGTATAGTTGGGGGGTCCGATCGGACCCCCCTCCTATACAGTGAGCGGCCGTTTATCATTGGGGAGCGATCAGAGATGAGGGGGTGACCATTCGATTTCGGCCACCCCCTCGCGATCGCTCCCGGTGAATGAAAATGCTCCCTCCGCCATGTGATGTAAACACAGGCAGGAGGAAGTGATGTCATCTCCCTCGTGGCGGTCTTTTCGATTCCGGTGCTGAGGAGAGAGGAAGCAGGTTAGTGCACCAACAGTCCACTGACACTTAGGTACACATAGGCACACATTTCACCCCCCAGTCACCCCCAGATCACCCCCCAGCCCCCAATCACAGTGTCACTGATTGCAGTGATCATTTATTTTACTGATCACTGCATTTAGTGTCATCTGTGATAGTAAACAGTTGCAGGGCAGTTAGGTTTAGGCCCCTTTAGGTCCAGGGTAGCCCCCTAACAAAGGTTTAACCCCTTGATCGCCCCCCAGGTAACCCTTTCACCCCCTAACGCCAGCGTCACTAAGCGATCGTATTTTCGATCGCTGTATTTAGTGCCGGTGGTGCCCTAGATAGCCAGTTATTTATTTTTAGTTTCGCCGCAGGTTTTTAGAGCGTCAGGTACCCCCATACATTATTTTAACCCCCTGATTGCCCCTAGAGTTAACCCTTTCACCAGTGATCACCGTATAAGCGTCACTGGTGACACTGGTTACCCAGTTAGTTATTTAGGTAACCCGTCAGGCTTTTATATAGCGTCGGGTACCCATATATTTAACCTAATAAAGGTTTTAACCCCCTGATTGCCCCTAGTTAACCCTTTCACCAGTGATCACCATATAAAGGTTACGGGGGACGCTGGTTGGTTAGTTTGCTTTTCATAGCATCAGGGCACCTGCCGTATATAACCCAATAAAGGTTTAACCCCCTGATTGCCCGGCGGGTGAGATCAATTAGGTTTTAGTGCCAGAGAGGGTCTGCGTCGCCCCAGGCAGCGTTAGGTTAGTGCCAGTAACGCTAACACCCATGCGCAAAGCATACACCTCCCTTAGTGGTATAGTATCTGATCAGATCTATACTAGCGTCCCCAGCGGTTTAGGGTTCCCAAAAACGCAGTGTTAGCGGGATCAGCCCAGATACCTGCTAGCACCTGCGTTTAGCCCCTCCGCCCAGCCCAGCCCAGCCCACCCAAGTGCAGTATCGATCGATCACTGTCACTTACCAAACACAAAACACATAACTGCAGCGTTCGCAGAGACAGTCCTGATCCCTGCGACCGCTAACAGTTTTTTTTGTAGCGTTTGATATATTTGCTGACGACAGTCAGGTGGGTTTTTTCCTGTGAATCTTACTAGTGTACCCCTAAATTTAGAGCCCAAAATGGCAAGTCAAAGGTACACTAGTAAAGAGGCCTACGAGATTCTGAGCATGACAGATAGTGAAGAGGAGGTCACGCATCTGTCAGATTCAGGCTCAGAATATCTTCCCGTAGAAGACAGTGACGTCAGCGGCCCCACGTCAGATAGCTCTGACGACGAAGTTGAGGTCCCTGCTAAGACCAGGCGTACCCGATCCCGATCTTCTGAGGTTGTTGAGGAGCAAGAACCGCAGGGCTCTCGTATCATGGAGCAGAGTAGTACTAGCGCCGCTATTCCTTCTGGTGAATTGGCAAGCACCAGCGGCCTAGTACAGCCAGGGCGTACATCCAGCACTGCAGTATCACGTGGTGACGTGGCGAGTCCCATAAGTGCAGTTCAAGCTGGCGAGGTGGCAAGCACAAGTAGTGTCCCGCTGCCACCAAGAAGACAAAGGCAGGCCCGTCGTGCCCATAGTGCCCTTCCTGCAGAATTCGCCTATCCTGATTGGGTCCCCACCACTTCTGCAGAACCCGTACTTCCCCCATTCACTGCCCAACCCGGTATTCAGGTGGAAACAGCTGATTTTATGCCAATCGATTTTTATTCGCTGTTTTTCACGGAAGATCTCTATAGATCTATTGTGGACCAGAGTAATTTATATGCCGGTCAATTCATCGCCGCTAATCCCCAGTTGCCTTCCATTGCCAAAGATTGGAAACCAATTACGGTTTCCAAATTTAAGACCTTTCTGGGCCTTTCCCTCAACATGGGCACACATAAATTCTCGTCATTGCGTGCTTATTGGTCCATGCACCCAATTGACCACATGCCTGTGTTCTCTGCCTCCATGCCCAGGAAACGATACGAGCAGATTTTGCGGTACATGCATTTCAACGACAATGAACTTTGTCGTCCACGTGGGGACCCTGAATACGATCGGCTCTATAAAATTCGGCCCCTCATAAACCACTTCAACGAACGTTTTGCAGCCTTGTTTATTCCCGATCAAGCTGTCTGCGTTGATGAGTCCCTGATTAAATTTTCTGGCCGCTTGGCTTTCAAGCAGTACTTTCCCAGCAAGCGTGCCAGATACGGGGTCAAGCTCTATAAGTGCTGTGACAGGGCAACAGGCTATGTATGGAGCTTTATGGTTTATGAGGGAAAAGATAGTCAGGTTGAGCCGGTCAACTGCCCGGATTACATAGGGAGCGCTGGCAAGATAGTGTGGAACTTGGTGTCACCCTTATTCGGAAAGGGGTACCACTTGTATGTGGACAATTATTACACGAGCGTGCCACTGTTTAGTCACTTGTTTGATCATCAGATTGGAGCATGTGGCACCGTGCGACCTAATCGCCGGGGCTTTCCCCAGCGGCTTGTAGATGCCCGTCTTAGGCTGGGGGAGAGAGCCTGTGTAAAGTGTAATAACTTGCTCGCTATGAAGTGGAGGGACAATAAGAATGTTTTCCTTCTTACCTCCCTTCATGCAGACACGACAGTCCAAATTCGTACGGCGACTGGTGTTGTGGAGAAACCCCTCTGTGTCCACGAATATAACAAAAATATGGGAGGGGTGGACCTCAACGACCAGTTGATGGCGCTGTATCTAATTGACCGTAAGGCGAGACGCTGGTACAAAAAAGTGTCTCTATCCTATTCCAATTGGCTTTGCTGAACGCTCATGTGCTATACAGAGCTTCAGGCGGGACTTTATCTCTTCTTTTTAGAATTTTAGAATGAGATAGTCACAGAACTCCTGTATCCAGGCGGTTCTGCACCTCACCATCCCCTACCAAATGCAGTAAGCCGGCTGCATGAGAGGCATTATACGCATCTCCTCCCGAGTACCCCTACCCAACGAACCCCCCAAAAAAGATGTTGTGTCTGTAGCAAGCGCGGATTTAGGCGTGACACCCGTTATTATTGTCCACTCTGTCCTGACAAACGTGGTCTTTGCCTTGGTGAATGTTTTGAACGCTACCACTCAAAAGTGAAGTTTTAGCGTAGGGTACAGCATTTCACAGACTAGGACACACTTACACAGGGTCTCCCAAGATGCCATTACATTTTGAGAGACCCGAACCATTACAGTTGTTAAAGTTTAAAAAAAGTGTAAAAAAGAAAAAAAAAACGTAAAAAACAAAAACACAAAAAAATCTAAAATAAAAAAACCAAAAATAGTTGTCGTTTTATTGTTCTCTCTCTCTCTCTCTATTTTCTCTCTATTGTTCTGCTCTTTTTTACTGTATTCCATTCTGCAATGTTTTATCATGCTTGCTTTTCAGGTATGTAATTTTTTGTTTTCAGGTGCGCCATTCAGCTGCAGCGCGGAATTATTTATCTTGACAGCAACAGCGTTTGCTCCCACGATACATAAAGCCGTGACTCCAACGCTGTAGGAGGTGATTTCACCACCACAGTTAAAAAAAAGAGCATATATGCCGAAGCATGAGGGCAGCAGGGGCGGAGGAGCGATTTTGCTCCTAATGCCGCGTATATACGGTCGAAATTCTGACGGAGGCTTGCCCGTGGAAAAGTTTGACCGTGTGTACGCGGCATAAAAGGTTATGCCGCGTACATACGGTCGAAATTCCGACGAAGGCTTGCCCGTGGAAAAGTCCGACTGTGTGTACGCGGCATAACTTTTTTGCGGGAGGATGCCCCCATGCTTCGGCATATATGCCCATCATTAGAAGTGGGTGGATGAAGGGAGGTATTCTAATGGTGGGCATACCCACCGATCAATCTCTTTTTTTCGTTCAGCCAACAGGCTGCATGAAAAAAAAGATTACAATACATGTCCAACAAGGACCAGCAACGTACTGGTATGTTGCTGGACTTTGAATGTTTATACCAGAATGATGCCTGCAGGTTTAGGTATCATCTTGGTATCATTCTTTTCAGCCAGTGGCCGGCTTTCATGTAAAAGCAATTCTAGCAGATAATTAGCCTCTAGACTGCTTTTACAAGCAGTGGGAAGGAATGCCCCCCCCGGATATAAACAGCGCCATTGGGAAATTGGGAAAGCATTTTATCACACCGATCTTGGTGTGGTCAGATGCTTTGAGGGCAGAGGAAAGATCTAGGGTCTAACCCCCCATTTTTTTTCAAAAAAAGAGTACCTGTCACTACTTATTGCTATCATAGGGGATATTTACATTCCCTGAGATAACAATAAAAATGATAAAAAAATAAAATATGGAAGGAACAGTTTAAAAATAAAATAAAAAAGCAAAATAAATAAAAAAAAAAAAAAAAAAGCACCGCTGTCCCCCCCTGCTCTTGCGCAAAGGCGAACGCAAGCGTCGGTCTAGCGTCATATGTAAAGAGCAATTGCATCATGCATGTGAGGTATCACCGCGAAGGTCAGATCGAGGGCAGTAATTTTAGCAGTAGGCCTCCTCTGTAAATCTAACGTGGTAACCTGTAAAGGCTTTTAAATGCTTTTAAAAATGAATGTAGTTTCTCGCCGCTGCGCGTTTGTGCGCAATTTTAAAGCATGTCGTGTTTGGTATCCATGTACTCGGCCTAAGATCATCTTTTTTATTTCATCAAACATTTGGGCAATATAGTGTTTTTTAGTGCATTCAAAATAAAAAAGTGTGTTTTCCCCCCAAAAAATGCGTTTGAAAAATCGCTGCGCAAATACTGTGTGGAAAAAAAAATGCAACACCCACTATTTTAATCTGTAGGGCCTTTGCTTTAAAAATATATATAATGTTTGGGGGTTCAACATAATTTTCTTGCAAAAAAAAAAATGTTTTCATGTAAACAAAAAGTGTCAGAAAGGGCTTTGTCTTCAAGTGGTTAGAAGAGTGGATGATGTGTGACATAAGCTTCCTAATGTTGTGCATAAAATGCCAGGACAGTTCAAAACCCCCCCAAATGACCCCATTTTGGAAAGTAGACACCTCAAGCTATTTGCTGAGAGGCATGTTGAGCCCATTAAATGTTTTTATTTTTTTGTCCCAAGTGATTGAATAATGACAAAAATAAAAAATGTACAAAAAGTTGTCACTAAATTATATATTGCTCAAACATGCCATGGTTATATGTGGAATTGCACCCCAAAATACATTCTGATGCTTCTCCTGAGTACGGGGATACCACATGTGTGAGACTTTTTGGGAGCCTAGCCGCGTACAGGACCCCGAAAACCAAGCACCGCCTTCAGGATTTCTATGGGTGTAAATTTTTGATTTCACTCCTCACTGCCTATCACAGTTTCGGAGGCCATGGAATGCCCAGATGGCACAAAACCCCCCCAAATGACCCCATTTTGGAAAGTAGACACCCCAAGCTATTTGCTGAGAGGTATGTTGAGTATTTTGCAGATCTCGCTTTTTGTCACAAAGTTTTAAAAATTGGAAAAAAAAATGTCTTTCTTCATTTTCAAAAACAAATGAGAGCTGTAAAATACTCATCATGCCTCTCGGCAAATAGCTTGGGGTGTCTACTTTCCAAAATGGGGTCATTTGTGGGGGTTTTGGGCTATCTTGGCATTTTATGGCCTTCAAAACTGTGATAGGTAGTGAGGAGTGAACTCAAAAATTTGTGCCCTTAGAAATCCTGAAGGCGGTGCTTGGTTTTCGGGGGCCCGTACGCGGCTAGGCTCTCAAAAAGTCCCACACATGTGGTATCCCCGTACTCAGGAGAAGCAGCCAAATGTATTTTGGGGTGCAATTCCGCATATAACCATGGCATGTTTGAGCAATATATCATTTAGTGACAACTTTTTGTACATTTTTTTTTTTCTTTTTGTCATTATTCAATCACTTGGGACAAAAAAAAATATTCAATGGGCTCAACATGCCTCTCCGCAAATTTCCTTGGGGTGTCTACTTTCCAAAATGGGGTCATTTTGGGGGGTTTTGTGCTATCTTGGCATTTTATGGCCTTCAAAACTGTGATAGGTAGTGAGGAGTGAAATCAAAAATTTATGCCCTTAGAAACCTTGAAGGCGGTGCTTGGTTTTTGGGGTCCCGTACGCGGCTAGGCTCCCAAAAAGTCCCACACATGTGGTATCCCCGTACTCAGGAGAAGCAGCAGAATGTATTTTGGGGTGTAATTTCACATATGCCCATGGCATGTGTGAGCAATATATCATTTAGTGACAACTTTGTGCAAAAAAAACAAAGTTTGTCATATTCCCGCAACTTGTGGCAAAATATAAAATATTCCATGGACTGAACATGCCTCTCAGTAAATAGCTTGGGGTGTCTACTTTCCAAAATGGGGTCATTTGGGGGGGTTTTGTGCTATTTTGGCATTTTATGGCCTTCGAAACTGTGATAGGTAGTGAGGAGTGAAATCAAAAATTTACGCCCTTAGAAATCCTGAAGGCGGTGCTTGGTTTTTGGGGCCCCGTACCCGGCTAGGCTCCCAAAAAGTCCCACACATGTGGTATCCCCGTACTCAGGAGAAGCAGCAGAATGTATTTTGGGGTGCAATTCCACATATAACCATGGCATGTGTGAGCAATATATCATTTAGTGACAACTTTTTGTACATTTTTTCTTTTTGTCATTATTCAATCATTTGGGACAAAAAAAAAATATTCAATGGGCTCAACATGCCTCTCAGCAAATAGCTTGGGGTGTCTACTTTCCAAAATGGGGTCATTTGGGGGGTTTTGTGCCATCTTGGCATTTTTTGGCCTTCAAAACTGTGATAGGTAGTGATAGGTAGTGAGGAGTGAAATCAAAAATTTATGACCTTAGAAACCTTGAAGGTGGTGCTTGGTTTTTGGGGTCCCGTACATGTGGTATCCCTGTACTCAGGAGAAGCAGCAGAATGTATTTTGGGGTGTAATTTCACATATACCCATGGCATGTTTGAGCAATATATAATTTAGTGACAACTTTTTGTACATTTTTTTTTCTTTTTGTCATTATTCAATCACTTGGGACAAAAAAAAATATTTAATGGGCTCAACATGCCTCTCAGCAAATAGCTTGAGGTGTCTACTTTCCAAAATGGGGTCATTTGGGGGGGTTTTGAACTGTCCTGGCATTTTATGCACAACATTAGGAAGCTTATGTCACACATCATCCACTCTTCTAACCACTTGAAGACAAAGCCCTTTCTGACACTTTTTGTTTACATGAAAACATTTTTTTTTTTGCAAGAAAATTATGTTGAACCCCCAAACATTATATATATTTTTAAAGCAAAGGCCCTACAGATTAAAATAGTGGGTGTTGCATTTTTTTTTCCACACAGTATTTGCGCATTTTGGGGGGTTTTGTGCTATCTTGGCATTTTATGGCCTTCAAAACTGTGATAGGTAGTGAGGAGTGAAATCAAAAATTTATGCCCTTAGAAACCTTGAAGGCGGTGCTTGGTTTTTGGGGTCCCGTACGCGGCTAGGCTCCCAAAAAGTCCCACACATGTGGTATCCCCGTACTCAGGAGAAGGAGCAGAATGTATTTTGGGATGTAATTTCACATATGCCCATGGCATGTGTGAGCAATATATAATTTAGTGACAACTTTGTGCAAAAAAAACAAAGTTTGTCATATTCCCGCAACTTGTGGCAAAATATAAAATATTCCATGGACTAATCATGCCTCTCAGTAAATAGCTTGGGGTGTCTACTTTCCAAAATGGGGTCATTTGGGGGAGTTTTGTGCTATTTTGGCATTTTATGGCCTTCGAAACTGTGATAGGTAGTGAGGAATGAAATCAAAAATTTGCGCCCTTAGAAATCCTGAAGGCAGTGCTTGGTTTCCGGGGTCCCGTACGTGGCTAGGCTCCTAAAAAGTCCCACACATGTGGTATTCCCGTACTCAGGAGAAGCAGCAGAATGTATTTTGGGGTGCAATTCCACATATAACCATGGCATGTGTGAGCAATATATCATTTAGTGACAACTTTTTGTAATTTTTTTTTTTTTGTCATTATTCAATCACTTGGGACAAAAAAAAAATATTCAATGGGCTCAACATGCCTCTCAGCAATTTCCTTGGGGTGTCTACTTTCCAAAATGGGGTCATTTGGGGGGGTTTTGTACTGCCCTGCCATTTTAGCACCTCAAGAAATGAGATAGGCAGTCATAAATTTAAAGCTGTGTAAATTCCAGAAAATGTACCCTAGTTTGTAGATGCTATAACTTTTGCGCAAACCAATAAATATACGCTTATTGACATTTTTTTTACTAAAGACATGTGGCTGAATACATTTTGGCCTAAATGTATGACTACAATTGAGTTTATTCGATTTTTCTTATAACAAAAAGTAGAAAATATAATTTTTTTTCAACATTTTCGGTCTTTTTCCGTTTATATCGCAAAAAATAAAAATCGCAGAGGCAATCAAATACCATTAAAAGAAAGCTCTATTTGTGGGAAGAAAAGGACGCAAATTTCGTTTGGGTACAACATTGCATGTCCGCACAATTTACAGTTAAAGCAGCGCAGTGCAAAATTCTGAATTCACCTCTGGTCCTTTAGCTACCAAATGGTCCGGGGCTTAAGTGGTTAAGCACTGACAAAAACATTTTTTGCCTTTTTGGGGTAAGGGTTTGAACTAAAATGTATAAAAGCTGACAATTGTAAGCAGCCCCGTCAGTGTTAAATGGTTTGCCTCAACCCTCTAACTTCCACTTTTGATGCACAACTTGACCTGTAAAAGGAAGTTGAAAAATAACAAGATCAACAGGTGAAAAAAAAAAAAAAGCCACAGGAGGACTCAGAAAAACAAAGACTGGTTTGTTAAATCTAGTGAAAGAGCGCATCATGTGTAATTTTTTAAATATGGCTTTTGTACCACTTAAGTGAGGAAATCTGAACAGCAGTATTTTTTAAATATCCTGTGTATTGTCCTGTGTAAAATAAGATTTTGCGTATGGATTTAGTCAATGGGTCTAAAAGCTGAACTCCAGGCCAACAGCTAAATACACAAATTAAATACATTTATTCGAGTGGTTTAACCTGCAAAGGGTTTGTGTTTCTGTTCATTCCTAAGATTTGCACAGCCCTACCACAAAGCACAGTCAGCCTGGAGACCTGAATTTTCTTTGCTGCAGTTAGGTCATAAAATCAGGTCTTGTGCCTGCCCCCAGCCTTTACGTGGATAGAGAAGCAGAAGGCTGATAAAATCACCCCTCTACTCGCTCCTTCTATCAGCATGTTCCCTGTTCACACATCAGAACTATAGTACAACAGATTGACTTCTCAAGCTGTTTCTTCCTCTCCTAGTCTAAACTCTGCTGTATACAGGATTGCAAGAAGTGGATTTCAAGTAATATTCATATACTTACACTAGTTGATTTTAAAAATACAGGTACATCTAATGATTTTTAACAAACAATCACCTCCATGAACTGGAGTTCAGCTTTAAAAGTTTTAAATAAGATTCCACTTGTCAATGTAAGTACGGCTAATAATTATAGGTAAAGGATATTTTCCCCCACTAGAGCCAATTGGATCATGCTTTAGGCCCCATGTACAGTGCTGCTAAACAGACGTTCAGAGGCAGTTGGACACTTTTTTCAACTGCCCCTGAACTCATTTAATGTTATCTTATGTGTACATGCACACAGGTTAGTTTACTGTCGTTTTTAGGCAGTTGCGTTTATAGGCCTTTTTTTTTAAGGCAAAAAAATAAGTTCAGACGCCAAAGTTTCTGACGTTTCAGACGCCAAACGCGTCTAAACGTGGTAACCCACGTTTAGCCGCGTTTCGTTTATAGGAGTTTTTCGTCATTTAAAAAAAAAAAGAAACGCTTCTAAAATGCAAACACGGCATGTAAACGCGGCAAAACGGATGTTTTAAACGTGGGTTACTATCTGTCAAGTTAAATCATTCAGACCAGGGATTTCCTGGACCATCATGTTCTGCGAGATCACCTGTTAATTGGCTATCTTCTTCTGTGGCATATTCCATCCTGCTGGCGTTTGGTCACTCTCGATACAGCAATTGGAGAAACACACAGGATTGTCCTGGTTCCATCCACATAAAGCCCGTCTGACCCATTTGAGCATGCTTTCCTGGGTTCAAACATTCTGTTAAGCCCCTTACCTATCGGTGGTGTTTTTTTCCACTTCAAGCCACTTCAATAATTGTTCACTTTCAGCACTTTAATCTTGAATTTATCACTAAGTTTTGGATTGTATCAATACTCAAGTTTGATCACTTTAAGTATAGACATTTGTGTAATTTTTGCACTTTTTGAATCTTCCACATACGGACATTGAATTTGCATTTATGTGGACATTCATTCATTCATCATTTTTCCTTTGTCACATTTGAGATTTGACCACTATATTAATTTATAAATGGTTTCTGGTATTCATTTATTTTGATTAGCGCTACACTTTCTGTTCCCATTTTTTTCTGCTATTTGTCTTATTGTTGTATTAACGGCTTATCTATAAGGGCAGCGCGGAATTATTCTGTACACCAAATCATTCAGGAGAGGTTGTAAAATCGTCCCGTGTAAATAAAGCCTTATGCCGCGTAAATAAGCGATCGGACATTCCGACAATAAAACCGTGTTTTTTTTTCCGACGGATGTTGGCTCAAACTTGTCTTGCATACACACGGTCACACAAATGTTGCATGGAAATTCTGAATGTGATTTTGCCTTCCTCTGGATAAACTGTGTGTATAGGATAGTGTATATGGAGGTTTTCAATTTGTGTGTGCTTTTTTTTCTCTGTGGGTTGAACTGGATGGACTGGTGTCTTTTTTCAACCAGACTAACCAGATGTAAGTTTTTAAAGTAGGATGAACAGTGTTGGACACATCCTAATTTTTTAGATTGTGGACATGCTGGTTAATAAAATACTGCATTTTATGTCACAGTAAATGTTATTAGAACATACTTATAGTGTACATTTACCAATGGCTTTCATTTATGCTTGTAGATTTTGGACCTAAATATGTCAAAGGATTTTACTGAATTTTACAGAATAGTATTTTCTTTTACTGACAATCCATATATGAACCTGGCTGGCCTAAACATGTGTCCAGACAGGGTTCTAGAAAATGTAGGACCTGTCGCCCACTGTTACTTACCAAGTTTGGGTTATAAAACCAATCATTTACTTATAACAGTTCTGTTTGAACTGCAACATACGATATTTCCAGCTGCAACTTTATATAAAATAGAAAAAATACAGCTGTAGGTATTTAACATAATCAAAAGAACAAAAAAAGCAAAAGCTTACAGAATAAAGATTAACATTTCTGGTTTATAGACTAAAGAATCTAAATGTCATGTATTGGGGACTCCACTGCACATTGTTCTGCCTAATTAAATAAGCCCATTTTTTTTGTATAGACTCTACCTTTTACTCAAAAGGTACCACCTGTCTAGGTTCCCATATGCCTAGGCAATGAAATAGAAAAATGTTCAACTTAAACAATATCTCATACTTAAATATTCAATCCATTATAATAGACTTTTTTTAACCAAATTAAAAATCCAGACTCTTTCAACTTGCCATGGAAAGAAAATTCTGTATTAGCAAAAATGTGTAATCATGAAATAGTACACACAAAGCAATCAGTCAGCCAAAGTGCCCGTTACAATTACTCTTTTTGTTGACAGATTTGTTATATCTATGTTGATAAGATGACACTGTAGTAGATTTATTTTCTTTACAAATGCCTGTTAAGGGGTTGGCAAGTGTGCACAGATTTATTTATCATGTTATTATATCTTACATTAGATCAGGTTTTGTGGAGGAAGACAGAAGTCCCTTCAGTGACTCGATGGCAGAAGAGATTAAGTGAACCAATACTTGGCGACAGCAGGGAAAAAAAAACATGTCCACAGTTCACACACAAAAAAATGTATTGTTTGGCTTAAAGACAATAAATTAAATTCCAGATATTGATATCCAAATTGAATTCTTTATAATATCCAAATATAAACTCACAAGAACTCATCAAAAAGCTGTATTACCTAAAATCCAATATTTTAATTTAACTGTATAGTTCAAAAAAAGTTATTTTTTAACCAGACGGAGATTTGGTGATACATTCCGCTTATTAGCACACACTTATGTTCCAATTCTGTAACAGAGAGGACTAAAGTATGAACCTCTTAGGGATTCAGATGCTTTGTTCAGACTTGCTTAGACTTTAAACAGTTCTGTATTTATCTTTTTGATTAATTAATTTGGCTGGCCCTTGCATTCAATATTAAAGGACATAAAAGTCACTGTTATTGTTGGATAAATCTGTATACTGCTGTAGACTGAATGATGCTACAGGGGCTGGTGCAGGTGTCTGCTGGCTGACTGTTCCATTTGGAACCCAGTGTGTTTTATTTCCATATGTCAAAGGTTTGCATAAGTGTGTTTCCCACTTGGGTTTTGCACCTGCCTTACATTTATTTCTGAGTTTATTGTCACTCTCACAATATGTCACACAACATTGACAGGCCTTGCCAGCTTTAGGACCATTTTTCACTTTAACTGTGCCCAAAGATGCCTTGTTTTCTTTGTTACTGGCTTTAGAAGACTGTACAGGGGAGGTTCCTTTTAAACGTCTCTTCTTCTTCTGAATCTGGTCAAGACTGATGTCTGATTGAGAAGAACAGCTTTCGTTCCAGCTTGACCTTGTATTTAGACTGCGCAAGGGTAATACCAATCTTAAGGCCTTCCAGAATCTTGAGCTGCTGCGTCTGGAACTTTCACCCTCCCAGCGAACACAGGGAATACTTTCCTTGAGTTTTGAAATGGTGGTATGTGTGCCATGGAGTGGCTTATATTCCACAATGATGAGATTAGTGCAGAGAGCATTTTGACACACAATGCCAAGTTTGAACTCCAACATACTAATACTCTTATCTGTTAAGTAGTCAGGGCTCAAGACAACAATCATTCTTCGACTTCTTTGAATGAATTCAAAAACTGCCTCTACTGTATCTATGGAATATAAGGGAAAGCATGGCAGGGAAAAGTGAAATGGCAGAGGAATCAGACGGAAAAAAAAAGTGAAAAGTGAGACAAAAGTATAGCATTTTCATGCAGGAAATAATTATTAGGTTAGAAAACAGGTAAAATGAATGGAAAGACAGCAAAAACATTACCAGAAATTATGACTTATACAGTATATGCTGTATATAAGGACTTAATGTAAACCTTTGGCTGAGCTATGCACATTTACATTTTTATATCATCTCTAAAGGTAATTAGTCATCTTTGAAACAAGTTCTTGACCTCTGTAACTGTAGGCAATGTGGGGCAATTTATCCTCAAATTTAACTACAGAAGCAATTTCGTATTTCAGCTCACCCTGCCATAGTAAAAGCAATATGGGTCCATAATAAACTATAGTTTGGCTAATGTATGGTTGCTTAACACTTCCAGAACTCCTTATATGCATTGTCTCATTCCTGAGGGGTCCCTGCCCCATTTCCCTCTCTGTGAAAATTTACACAACACTAAGATATGTCCACTTATCATGGGCAGTGCATGGGAAATTAGAGGCCACATAATAAACATTGGGATCGCATTATAACAATTTTAAAATTAAAGTTAAATTGCCCCTAGATCTCACAAAAAATAAAAGCATGAATGAAATTCACAGATTCAGATATGCCTTGTTTGACCTTTTGTAACACCTTTTCTGAATTTAAAAATACAGCTTAAACATAACCTGTCAGGAAAAAAATAAAAGTACATGACAGACATTGACATGCAGTTAATCTTGGTCCTGAAGTCTGGGAGCAGGTATATCTAGGCACAAGGACTTCAATGCTGAGGTTTGAATTTAGAGGGTTGAGTGTTAAATTCAGTTTTAGAGTTAAGGTTAAATGTTAATTAAAAATTAGGTTAAGGGTTACGTGTTAGGGGTCAAGCCAAGTGTAAAAGTGCATCCGTGCTTTGCCTATGAAGGACAAAGAAACAGGATTACTAAAATTGTCCCTACAATGCTCAATGCTCATACGCACTTCCATTTCCTTTCCCCAATTGCCTGCAGGAGTCAAGAGAAGAAGACCTGTATAAGCGTCATGTTAGAGCTCACAGCTTTCTCTCTCTCTGCCCCTATTTAACAGCATCATTTGGTGGCTCAGCACCAAGCACAGCATTGTGGGAAGATTGGAGGTTGTATTTTCTCCATACCTAAAAAAAAAACAGTTATTTCTCCTTGTGGCCAAATAGAGCAGAGATGGAAAAAAGGGAAGATGAGCATGCATGTGGGATTGTGGGGACATTAGGGGGAAGCTGCATGGGCATAGTATGTAATGTGTGGGGTTGTTTTATTTATTTTTACATTACTGTCACCAGGAGGCTTTGATGAAATATCAGGAGTCTATACAGACACCCCGATGTTCACTTTTTAGCTACATTAATAGACAGAGGATGCAGTCCTCAATCTATTTTGCTATTTATGTTTACTATCCCTTTGTTAATGGAGTAACACTTAAGCGCTACTACTGAGCACTCCTATCTTCATTCAGGGGGTCTGTAAATGTGAGTGACATCCTTACCAGTCCCCCACTCACTATCTTATGATACCTGATACTCACCCAGGTGCAACCCACTGACAGGAAGTTATGGAGAATGGGGAGAGGCTGGTAAAGATGGGGGGAGAGATTTGGGGATGGGGGGGTACAGATAGCATGGGGGAGAGGTTCAGTCTGATACCACACATGGGGAGAATCGGTCACAGGCAGAGCACACTGTTGGGTGGTGGGGGTCACATTTTAATGAAAGGCTGCAATCACTGGCTTGTCAGACACTAATCACAGCTATTTATTAAATGAGCACAGTCTAGGCGATCCTTCTGCTATAATTTCATGGTCACTAAAGTGACCATGAGCTTGAAGCACATGGGAATGCAATGGACGCAAGATTTACTAAGCTAGCCAGGTGGAAGTAGATCTGTATCTTAGTAACAGACTTTTTCCACTTGCTTTTGAACCTAGTAGTCCTGTGCAAAGAACTACCTGCGCCAGGTTCTTGGGGCCAGAAAACAACATACTGCTAAAGAAAGAGGTTGGTTATAGATTAAAGCTCCAAATATCCACTAGAAAAGCACTTGAAACAATGAAATACATTTACATATGTAAAACTAGAGTATCCCATGGAAAACAGACAAATAAAAGTACAGCAGCTCCTGAAAAATAATTCTGAATTAATTCTCATCACACAGTAATGTTTTTTTATTTTTTTATTTGGCTGAATAGAATATTGCTTCTCATGAATATTCCTGGGGCATTTTCACATATACTGCAAAATCCCTTTGCAAATATTAAGCACTTTTATCAGTGACAGTTCCTTGGGTGTCAGGCACAAGGAAATTGCTTTGCAAGATGCACTACTTAGAAACTGACATGATGACGTGTTGTGCAGATGCTTGTAAACTTTGCTATGGCTAATGATCTATAAAGAATGGATAGAGGATTTCCTTTGGGTGAACATAAGGAAGTTAATTGAGTTTAAAGGTATAGAGGACCGTTATGGAATATATAATTTTACAGTGTAGCACTACTAAAATGGAAGTCAGGGACATCATTAATCTTGTTCATTGCCTCTCTCCCCCTAATTGTTTCTCTTTCACTGAATATTGATGTGAATATGCATATTCAATATTGTATGCCAAATGGGACTGGTTTGCTCTGTGTTTTCCAGAGTTAATTCTGCTTTATTGTATTCTAATTTCCCATCTTGATTCAAATTTAGAGTGACAGACTCAGCTGAACACAAGACAACCGATTCTCTGGACATTTGTCTTAACCAGAAATTGAAATTGATTCTTTATGATTAGACTTACATGCTTATTTTTATAGAGCATTCTGGGTGATCCAAACAGCTTTATGAAACATAGGTAAAACAAGGAAAATACACATACTACATTTTGATGCTAAATATACTATATGTTACTTTAATTATTGTGTGCTTTTTGGTTTTCATGGTAGAAAATATAACCAAGTGACAAATACATGTCAGTATCTAAGAATATTTAAATGTAAGCAGGCATGATACATTTTTCTATAGCAATAGAAATAGTATACCAAAAAAGCTATTTAGAGACTTTTGTTTACTTGTTATTACACTTCTAATTTTCAGTAAAGTTGTATGATTTTCTCATCTGTGCCTCTTTGTTTATATAACTCACGTGGCTTATTTCATGCTAGCTCTTTCATCCACAGTTTATAAGTGTAGTAATTTCCAAATTCTCTTTTTATGCCTTTGTGATCTGCTAGTGAGCTTTAGTCCGTATAGGTGTGTGCCGGATGGTGTTCTCTAGGCACAAAGTGAATAACTCAGTCACCTGCTGTGTCGAGTTAGCTATAATAAATACCTGAGAACCTTCCTGGTACATGGATTTCACCCTGAGATGATGTTGCCGTGACACCAGTCTTACTCTAGGCCAGGGATATGCAATTAACGGAGCTCCAGCTGTTGCAGAACTACAAGTCCCATTAGGCATAGCAAGACAGCCACAAGCATGACACCCAGAGGCAGAGGCATGATTGGACTGGGTTTTGCAACATCTGGAGGTCCGCTAATTGCATATCCCTGCTCTAGGCTTTAGGGCCTCAGGATGTGCTGCAGGGATCTACTCTTTTGAGAGGCCTCCCTAAAGATACTGGTTTCTGTGGTGTGCTACATGGGACTAGAGGAAGCAGATTGTGGAAGTTTGCAGCATAAAGGTGGTGGGAGACTATTGAGTAGGAGAGTAATATAGGAACCCATTACTTTCATGCCTTGAACTGCAAGACTAAGATACCACTAGAACCTCAGATATAAAGGAGCCAAACTAAATATTTAGTATCCAACCAATATAGCCCAATGAGTATGGGACCCAGAAAGCTAGAAAGACAGAAAATCAGGAAAACCAGAGACTGTTTTGAGAAGAAATATACAGTTATCCTGTGCTCCCTTCACCCTCCTTCCCTACTCTTTATGCACAATAAACCTTCAAAATCTAAAGCATTGACTGGTGCCCATCATTCCAACCAACCTGAGGACAAGCACTTCACCCTGAGACAAACGTGCCTAGGACATTTATCACTAAGTAAGTGGGACTGGGACATTTGTAATGTAGCCATTGGTTAGCTGAAGAGCCATATTCCTTTAAAATGGGTCTGCCTGCTTCCAAATAGTGCTACATACAGTGTCTTAAAAAAGGATTCATAACTCCGCATTTTGTCACGTTACAACCAAAAACGTAAATGTATTTTATTGGAACTTTATGTGATAGACCAACACAAGTGGCACATAATTGTAAAGTGGAAGGAAAATGATAAATGATAAATGGTTTTCCATTTTTTTTTTACAAATAAATATCTGAAAAGTGTGGCATGCATTTGTATTCATCCCCCCTTTACTCTGATAACTCTAACAAAAATCTAGTGGAACCAAATGCCTTCAGAAGTCACCTAATTAGTAAATAGAGTCCACCTGTGTATAATTTAATCTCCGCATAAATACAGCTGTTCTGTGAGGCCCTCAGAGGTTTGTTAGAGAACCTTAGTGAACAAACAGCATCATGAAGGCAGAGGAACACACCAGACAGTTCAGGGATAACTTTGTGGAGAAGTTTAAAGCAGGTTTAGGTTATAAAAAAATATTCCAAGCTTTGAACATTTCACGGAACACTATTCAATCAATCACCCAAAATGGAAAGAGTATGGCACAACTGCAAACCTACCAAGACATGGCCATCCACCTAAACTGACAAAACAGGCAAGGAGAGCATTATTCGGAGAAGCAGCCAAGAGGCCCATTGTAACTCTGGAGGAGCTGCAGAGATTCACAGCTCAGGTGGGAGAATCTGTCCACAGGATAACTATTAGCCGTGCAGTCCACAAATCTGGCCTTTATGGAAGAGTGGCAAGAAGAAAGCCATTATTAAAAGAAAGCCATAGGAAAGTCCTGTTTTGCAGTTGTCTGTGTCCCGCGTGGGGGACACAGCAAACATGTGGATGAAGGTGCTCTTAACTTTTTGGCCTAAAAGCAAAATGCTATGTGTAGCGGAAAACTAACACTGCACATTACCCTGAACACACCATCCCCACCAGGAAACATGGTGACAGCAACATGTTGTGTGGATGCTTTTTTTCAGCAGGGACAGGGAAGCTGGTCAGAGTTGATGGGAAGATGGATGGAGCCAAATAGAGGGTACTCTAAAGCCTCACACACACTTGCATCTGACTTTTCCATGGATTTTTGCCCGAAGGGTGTTGGCCGTGAACTTGATATGCATACACACGGCAGGACTTTTTCAGCCAACTTTCACCAAATCATGTGTTTTTTCTGCTCTTTACCGCCACACTTTGGGCAACTTCTGCTATTGTTGGTTTATTTTTAGCATTGGTTCTGAGCATGCATGTTTGTACTTTGGACTTTAGTCCGATGGACTTGTGTACACACGATCGGATTAGCCGACTTAGAACATTTGTTGCCGGAAAGTTTGACAGTCGGATGTCCGCTAAAACAGGTCCGTCGGACGTTTGTTGTCAAAAAGACCGATCATGTGTATGGGCCTTTAGAAGAAAACCTGTTACAGTCTGTAAAAGACCCCAGATTGGGGCGGTGGCTCACCTTCCAGCAGGACAATGACCCTAAACATACAGCCAGAACTACAATGGAATGGTTTAGATCAAAGCATAATCATGTGTTAGAATGGCCCAGTCAAAGTCCAGACCTAAATACAATTGAGAATCTGTGGCAAGACTTAAAGATTTATGAAAATTTCACTCTCTAGATTTGCAAAGCTGGTAGAGACATACCCAAAAAATACTTGCAGCTGTAATTGCAGCGAAAGGTGGTTCTATAAAGTATTGACTCAGGGGGGCTGAATACAAATGCACGCCACACTTTTCAGATATTTATTTGTAAAAAAAATTGGAAAACAATTGATTAATTTCTTCCACTTCACAATTATGTGCCACTTTGTGTTGGTCTATAACATAAGATCCCAATAAAATATGTTTACGTTTTTGGTTGTAACACGACAAAATATGGAAAATTTCAAGGAGTATGAATACTTTTTCAAGGCACTATAAGCATTGCGGAAGAATACATGGACACATCAGTTAATTGCTGTCCACTAAAGAAAAGTAACCAATAAATAGTTAAGCCATTAGTGTGTGAGGGAACAGGAAATAAATATTTGTCTCAAGTCTAATAGGTAAATTAACTGAATTTAATCTATTGTGCTTGAAAAAATAGGATTTTTATACTCACCGTAAAATCCTTTTCTCTGAGTTCATGGACGAACACAGCCTTAATCTTGACAAAGTGGGCACTAGCCTTCCTTTAGGAGTGACTAGGCAGAAAGTGTTAACAACTTCAAAGCTGAACAGCCCTGCCCAGGGGGCGGTCCCACTGACTACATCCTCGCAGCCTGCACTACGCAGATCAGTTCTTCAAAATCCAGTACAAACTTAAAAAAATAGGGGTGGGTGCTGTGTCCGTCCATGAACTCAGAGAAAAGGATTTTACGGTGAGTATAAAAATTCTATTTTCTCTTTCGTTCATGGACGGACACAGCCTTTATCTTGACAAAGTGGGATGTCCCAAAGCAGTGTCAAAAACGAGGGGTGGGAACGGCATTAAAACAACTTCACCCCAAAACAAAACAGAGCTCCTCAACTGAGGAGTTGTAACTCTAAACAGCCGCCTGCAATGCCTTGCGGCCGAAAGAAGCATCCGAAGATGCACACACATCAACTTGTAAAGTTTAGTGAAAGTGTGAACGGACAACCAGGTCACCACCTTACACAACTGGGAAACAGACGCTTGATGCTCTCAGAGCTCGGACAGCGTCCAAGAAATACAACATCGTCTCCCTAGGAGTCGACGGATGAGGACACAAGGATGGCAGTACAATGTCTTCCTTGAGATGGAAGGTCGAAACGACCTTAGGAAGAAAAGAAGGCTGCGGACGCTTCTGAGAAAGTGTCAACAAGGGAATCTCCCTGATGTTCTCAAACAGTGGTTTCTGAAGCACTGAGAGGCCATGCCGTTAACCCAAGAGGCACCTATTGCCCTGGTCGAATGCGCCGTAACAGGGAGGCGCCCGACCCTTTATGGCGTAAGCCTGAATCACGATCTGTCGGATCCACCTTGAGATGGTGGCCGACGAGACTGCTGGGACCAGCCACCGAAACAAACAGCGAGTCTGAACTCCGTAACGGAGCAGTAACAGGCAAGTATACTCTTAGAGCTCGGACAACGTCCAAGGAATGCAACGTCGTCTCCTTAGGATTCGATGGATGAGGACACAAGGATGGCAGTACAATGTCTTCCTTGAGATGGAAGGTCGAACGACCTTAGGAAGAAAAGAAGGCTGCGGACGCTGCCAGCTCAGAAACCCGTCTTAACTGACACAAAAGCCACCAAAAGGACCACTTTCTGAGAAAGTGTCAAGTGTCAACAAGGGAATTTTCCTAATGTTCTCATATGGTGGTTTCTGAGGCACCTAGAGGCCATGCCGTTAAAGCCCTCAACTGTAAAGCAGGATGGCGTATGGGACCTTGCGACAGCAGGTCCTCTCGTAGCAGTAGACACCAAGGGACGTCTGCTGTACAAGTCCCACGGAGGTAGTGGAGGGCGGAATGGAGGGCCGCATTCCGAACCCCCTGTACAAACGTTCTCACTAAAGAGTGAGCCACCAGGGGTCGTTGAAAAAAGACAGCCAGGGCAGATATCTGCCCCTTAATTGTACTTAAAGTTAAATTTTTGGTCCGCCCCACACTGTAAGAACAGCAGGACACTGGAACCAAATAAGTACGCAGATACCACCTCCTTTCCTCCAAATGGATATGTAGGTCTTCCAAGTGCGATGGTAAATCTTCCGGGGGACGATTTCCGAGCACTCCTCTTGGTAGAGATCACCGAGTCTGACAGGCCCCGGCCTCTAGCACCTGGCTCTCAATAGCCATGCCGTTAAGCCAGTGACCGTAAAATAGGATGGCGTATGGGACCTTGCAACAGCAGGTCCTTTCTTAGCGGTAGGCGCCAAGAGGCGTCTGTTACCAGACGCACTAGATCGGCGTACCAAGTACACCGAGGCCAATCCAGAGCAATTGGGATCATTGGAATCCTCCAGTCTGCGAAGCAGATGAGGAAGGAGCTTTAGAGGAAGGAAGGCATAGATTACCCGCTACTGACTCAACGGTGCCACTAACGCATCTGTCGCGTCTGCCCATGGGTCTCTAGACCGGGCCATAACCTCATACCTTCCGAATGAGTCGAGAAGCCAGGAGATCTATGTCTGGTGTGCCCCATCTTTGACAAAGGAGCTGAAACTCCTCAGGGTGTAGAGACAATTCTCCTTGGTCCGGCATCTGGCTACGGCTGACAGGGCCGGTACGCTCCTTTCTGTCCACCTTAGGGTGTGAGCGACCTGCGATGCTGTAGCTCAGCTTCTTGTTCCTCCTTGATGGTTGAACTATGCCACCGCCGTGGCGTTGTCCGACTAGATCCTGACGGGACGCCCCTGTCTATGGAGAGGCACAGCCTGATCACCTGAAGTTCCCGGACATTGATCGGCAAGCGGGATTCTGCTGGAGACCATCGACCATGGGTCGACTGAACCCCCCAGACTCCCCTCCAACCGGTAAGGCTGGCGTCCGTCGTGACCACCATCCAGTAAAAGGAAGGAACAACTTACCGGACAGAAGTGCCGGTGATGTCAGCCACCAACTAGGGAGGTCCTAACTAGGTGGCTCACCCGGATTTGACAATCCCGGGACGATGGGCTCTTGTCCCATCTGGACAGAATATCTTGTCACACTCGCATGTGAAATTGCGCATATGGTACCGTCTCGAAGGCGGCTACCATGAGGCCCAGGACTCGCCTGAAAAAAGCGGCATGATGACCATCCTGGGGATGTCAACTGCCGCACCGCAGCCCGAAGGGTCTGCAACTTTCCCATAGGGAAAAAACTTTTTGCCTCAGAGGAATCCAAAATCAATCCCAGCTATACTAGGAGTTGAGTCGGTACCAATACTGACTTCTGAGTGTTCAGCACCCAACCAAAGTAACGGAGGGTCTGACAGTTTTTAGACATGCTCACCTTTAATTCTGAGCTTGACGTGGCCCTCAGAAGAATATCGTCCAAGTAGTCCATGATAGCGATGCCCAGAATCGCAAAGCGCAGACATCTCTGATGCCTGGTGCATCTGGGGACCTGCAAGTATGCGTCCTTGCCAAGGATGCCAGAAATCCCCCGGATGGAGGACAGTGACAAAAGAGTGAACCAACTCCCTCCGGGATCTTTGTACCTTCACAAAGCAATTGAGGGGCCTGAAATCCAAGATTGAGCGAACCCCCTCCTTCTTGGTACTACAAACAGGTCTGAGTAAGAAACCCCTGAAAGCCATTCCTGTACTGAAAACAGGAATTATCACCCTGCGTATCCGCAGGTCTTGAATCGCCCCATCTAGGGCTTCCCGACGAGTCGGCTGAAGCTGGCGGTTGGAGGGAAAAATGTAAATCTGTTCGGAGGGCAAGAGAGAACTCCATGTTGTACCCTGAGGAACTACTTCGCAAACCCACCGGTCAGAGAGCTGAGATGTTCACCAGGTCGCGATTTGGCGAACGCGTCCCCCTATCTGAGAGATGGGTGGGGACAGACCTTTATGAGGACGTAGATTTGTTCGCAGGTTTGTTGGGCTTGCGAAACAAGGGACGCTTCTGTCCCTCAGCAGGCGCTTTATCGGCCCAGGATCGTTTCTTTGCCGCACTAGACGGACGAAAAAAATGCTTGTGCGCGGTAAAGAAGGGCCCTAGCCAACGGCGTGGCTCCTTACCCTTTTTTGGATTGTGGGAGCAGCATGCTCTTACCTCCTGGCATCTTTAATAATGTCCTCCAGGGATGCTCCAAAAAAGTCTGTCACCCTAAAAAGGGCAAATCCATCAGGGCTTTCTTGTAAGATTGGTCCGCAGACCAATCTTAACCAAAGTAGACGGCGTAACACCACCACATAGCTAGAAGCTCTGGCCATCAGAGGAATCGTGTCCAAGTCTGATTCATAAAATAATTTTAGGCCCTGTACCATTTGGCCAGCTAGGGCTGTACGGGGAAGCCTGGCGTGCCTTTAACCCATTGTGCAGCATCTTGCCCATTCAGTGAGTGTCTGAGACACGAGGGCCCCAACTATTGTTGGGCGCACAGCCGAACCCACTACCATGTATAGGTTGCAGGTGAACGCCTCAGCCTTCTTGTCCGCAGGTTCCTTGAAGGCAGGAGCCCCTTCCACCGGAATGGTGGCTAGCTTGCTTAGTCTGGACATAGAAGGGTCCCCTATCGGGGCGAGGTCTATCTTTTCAAGGACTCTCTTCAAGAGAATAACGCACCGTCAGATTTTTTGGGGACTGAAAAAAACCTTCTGTGGTTTGTCCCCCTCCTTCTATAAAAGTTTGTCTATATAAGACACACAAGGAAACCTTAGCAGTGTGGGTCGCCTTACGGAACCCAAAAGGGACCGGCGCTTCACTCTTTAGAGTATCTCGCACTGCGTTGATAAGGTCACTACCAGAGCCCTATCGCGTGCTGACCCGGATCCGGAGACCGTCCGGCCGATCTCGGTCTGCATCCTCAGATACATCAGAGCCAGGCCATAAGCTGGACTCGGCTCCGCATCTGAGTTGTTCCTAGAAGATGGCGGGGGGAGGGGGCGCTTTCTAGCCCCCGTGTTCCCACACGCTGCTTCCACCTTGGTAATAAAGCATCATTGCAAGCTCAGGTGTTTTAGGGGAAAAAGTGTCTGCTTCTGACGCCGTGCTGACCCACACGCCTGACACAGGGACTCCCTGGCAAGGTACAGTAACCCACCCTCCTAGCTGCAGCAGAGACGAGGGTTCCCCACCAGAGGACTCACCACCCTGGAACAGAGTATGGCTGCCGTCTGCTACCTAGTAAAGCTGCTTCCTTGTCAGCTATACAGGCTGACCCAGCAGCGTGTGTCTGTCGGTTTGCACTGTTTATCGATGGCAAAATGGCCGCCGAGCGGCTGATAGAGGCCAAACAATGCCGCGGGCCGCAAGAACATGGCCGCCAGGCGTAAATAGAGCATGGAGCACAGGAAAAATGGCCGCAGAGCGGCCGCTAGAGGTCAAAACACAGCGCGGCCATAAAACATGGCCGCCGAGTGCAGATGACAAAACACCGCCTGGATCAGTGCATATAGAAAGTAAACACAACAGGGATCACCAAAAACTTGGCCGCCGAGCGGTCGATAGAGGCCACATACAGCGCGGCCACAAGAACATGGCCGCCAGTGCAGCAATACAGCATGGATCACAGCAAAAATGGTTGCCGACAGCATGGAGCAGGACACACAGGTAAGTAAATCTCTAAGCAGCTTATAACAATGATTTAGCGGACGTACATGCACAGTTCCCCACAGGTGAAGCCCTCCCCAGGTGAACCCCCGCCCCAGCAGCTAGCTCAAAGAGCCTAGGGAGGAGGGGAGGAAGGGAGGGGAGAAGGGAAGGATAGAACCCTTTACTCACCTCTCCAGGAATGCCCAGCTCTGTCTTCCTGCCGAAGCAGGGGATTACTACTCACCCTTCTTGGTGGATCGTGCTGGAAACATCCCAGACAGACCATCTTCCGCATGGTAACGGAGATGACTGTCGGCCAGGCTACTGCGACTCGGCCGTATAGACAGGTCCGATGCAAGCCCTGGAGCGTATAGCTCACCGGCCACCCGTAGAGCGACGGGCATGTCGTGGATGACCCAGCGCGTAGCTATGGTCGGCACACACTCAATGGCCGAAATTTGGGAGACTACAAGGATCTGGGATCCTGCCTGTCACCCAGTCGGCAGTTGATCGAAGATCACAGGAACAAAAATAAAAATAAAATAATAAAATTTCAGTCTGGAATAAAAAACCTCCAGGCCTATGGGCCTGAAGGGAGCCATGTCTTCTCCTTAGCTAGGCAGAAAAAAACTGATCTGCTTAGTGCAGGCTGAGAGGATGTAGCCAGTGGGACCTCCCCCTGGGCGGGGCTGTTCAGCTTTGAAGTTGTTAACACTTTCTGCCTAGTCACTCCTAAAGGAAGGCTAGTGCCCACTTTGTCAAGATTAAGGCTGTGTCCGTCAATGAACGAAAGAGAAATCCTCATTTAGGTTGATAGTAAGAAAACTGCATACCACTGCTTGGTACCCCATCTTGATCCCACGACAGCAGCCACAGGGCTGTAATTTTACATTATTTTACATTATTTTACATTATTCCAGCATGTGTGCATTGCCCAATGCACACCAGGCCTGGTGCATACAGTGGCAATCTCCATGGAGGAGTTTGGTCATGTGTTCCCAGTGCTTCCATGAATGAACAATGGCTAAGCAGCTGATTGTAATACAGCAACTGCAGTCATATGTCAATATCACCGATCCTTGGTACTCTGTGGTATCATTGCCAACACTATACCAGTTTATAAATACTGGCATTATTCCAGCTCTTGGCGCTACTACTAGTTCTGTCATTCTGTGCAGGCTCCTACTGTCAGCCTGAACAGGGTCACAGAAGATAGCACAACACTGAGCAGGGAGAAGCACACTGTAGTGACATAGGAGGGAGGGGGAATGTTAAATAGGGCTCCAAAAGGGGGAAGCTCCACTCGTTTGCTTCCTCCCCCCTCCATGGCTACATTTGGCACATTTCGGGGGAGGAAGCGGGTACCTGTTTTTGACAGTTACCCATTCCCCACTTCCGGGGGACCTTGCATGCACAGTGGGGAACCTCTTGAGAAGCCACAAGGAATAGTGGTGGCAGCACCTGAGAGCCGATTAAAAAATTGGCTGGGCTGCTGACATCATGGGATCCCTGGACAGGTAAGTGTTCTAATATTAAAAGTCAGCAGCTACTGTATTTGTAGCTGCTGAGTTTTAATTTTGTGGTGGGGGGGGGGGGGGCTGGAGCTGCTCTTTAAATTAGGCCATTATAGAAATGCATTACACTCTCCTTAAGTGTTGGATCCCTATGAAACTTTGGTTTGCTATATAATTATATACATACTGTGACAGCAGGAAGGTAAAGTCACCTGGTTGCATCCAGGGGGGTAGATATATTTCGCCCAGATTCAGGCTTTACGCCGACTTATACAACTAGGTGGAGAGTTGTATAAGGCTAGTGGGCTCATGGATGACTCATACCTCTAGGGAGAGTGTGGGGCGTCGTACAGACAGGGAGTTGATGAGGCCAGGTGAAGCTTGTCAGCTCATTTAGGCCTCTATAAAAACTCCCAGCTTCATTAGATGTTAGCTCATGCCTGGAACCAGACCTGTGTGGACTGTCTAGGGAGAGTGAACCCCTGTGCGGTGAGGCAAAGCCTGTGTGGCTATTTGTTTGGACTTTAACTAAACCAGGGACTTAGGGACTAGGACAGCACTAGGCTGATCCCAGTTGTTAGTTAGGAAACCTGTATGTTTAGTCAGAGGTCAACTTGACCAGGATTTATTTTGGTTATGTTTCTTTTGCTTTGCTGTGTTTTGTCACTGTAAATAGAAAATAAACCGCACCTTTTTTGATTTTGAAAACCACAACCTCCGTTTGCTGGGCCTGTTTTGTGTGGGGAGCCCATCCCGGGGGTCACACACACCCGCTGCCGAGCTAACCCCCTCACAGTTGGTGGAGAACCAGTGGCAGTTTTTTTAAGCCAGCATGGAGGAGATACTGAAGCAGCTGGCTCTAGCAAATGCCAATCAACAGCAGACAAATGCAGGTTTGCAAAGGAGCCTTGCAGCCCAGCAGCAGGCAAACGCAACTTTGCAACAGAGTCTGGAGGCTCAGCAACGAGCCCAGCAGCAATCTGAGGCCCGCTTCATAGACCTGTTGCAGAAGCAAGAGCAGAGACTACAACAACAGATGGAAGCAGTAATGCAGCAACGTCCGCAGACCAGTGAGGAAAGCCGTCCCACTAATACCGCGTCCTTTGGGGTGAGTCGTTTATTGACAAAAATGACTGGAGAGGATGATCCAGAGGTATTTTTGACCACATTTGAAAGGACCGCTGAAAGAGAAAAGTGGCCTGAGGAGCAGTGGGCTGGACTGGTGGCTCCTCTGTTAACTGGTGAATCGCAGAAAGCTTACTATGACCTAGAGCCTAACCAAGCAAAAGACTATGTGATGCTAAAAGCTGAAATATTGGCAAGGCTGGGTGTCACCCAGGCTGTCCGGGCTCAGCGTGTGCATAACTGGACTTTCCAGCTTGGAAAACCCCCCAGGTCTCAAATGTATGATCTCATTCACCTGAGCAGAAAGTGGCTACAGCCAGAGACTTTGTCCGCACCAAAGATTGTGGAACGTGTTGTAATGGATCGGTTTTTGAGAGCTCTTCCTACTGCCATCCAAAAGTGGGTAAGCCATGGAGACCCAGAGACGGCCGATGGTCTTGTGGATCGTGTGGAGAAATACTTGGCTACAGAGAACCTGACGGCCTCTTCCAGAGACACTCGGACTTTCCACCCTAAGACCAGACCATCCCCAGGGGCGGATAAGAGGATTCCAAGGGGTGAGGGTGGAGAGAGTGAGAGGGTGGGAGCTCTACCCCAAGTTTGGCGAGAACAGCCTGGAAAATCAGCGGCTCAAGAGGCGGCAAGAAGGATCGTTTGCTACCGCTGCCGGCAAGCGGGACATATTGCAGCCAATTGCCCGGTTGTGGAGGAACCCATGCAGTGTGACTTTCTGACGGGCAGACGTCAGTCGCTGTGTGCGACAGTCGCATGCACTGCCATTCGAGGAACTGAGAAACATTTATGCAAAATGTGTGTTAATGGTAGAAATGTTGTGGTATTGCTGGATTCAGGTAGCCTTGTGACCCTGATAAAGGCTGAGTTAGTTAAAACAGAGGTCTCTGGGAATAGCAAGGTAGCTGTTATTTGTGTGCATGGGGACACCCGAGAGTATCCAGTGACTACAGTGTGTTTCGAGACCCCCAAAGGTACCCTCTCTCATCCAGTGGGCTTAGTATCTCAGTTACCGCATGACGCCATTGTGGGAAGGGATTTTCCGAAGTTCTGGGAACTGTGGGATGATCCTGAGCCCCTCACTGGTGCCCCTATGTACCAGGAATGTGATAGCCAGAACTCCCCTGAGAGTGGTGAGGACTCTCCGGAATTTCCCTTATCAGTATTGGCAGGGGAGACTCAAGAAACTGGAGAGGAGCCCACCTCCTCAGACGAAAACCTACCGTCTGTGGAGTTTTCTGATCTTGAGGTTCACAGGGAAAACTTTGCCACAGAACAGTTGAAAGACCCCGCCCTAATAAAGGCACGGGAAAACGTAGTGAAAATAGATGGCGAGTTAGTGAACCCAGATAATACCTGCACTTACCCATACTTCAGCGTAGAGAAGGACCTACTGTATCGGGTGGCAAAAAGGGCAGAAGAAACCGTTGAGCAGCTTGTGGTGCCCAAACCTTACAGGAAGTTGGTGTTGGAGTTGGCCCATGGGCACATTCTTGGAGGTCATCTGGGGACAGAGAAAACCCGAGAGAGGGTATTACAGAGATTCTATTGGCCGGGGGTGATGAAGGACGTAGAAAATTATTGTTCCTCCTGCCCTGTGTGTCAGAGGTTGGCCCCGATGCCACATTTCCGTAGCCCGCTGGTCCCTCTACCCATCATTGAGGTCCCGTTTGAGAGGATCGCCATGGATTTGGTAGGTCCTATAATCAAGTCCGCTAGGGGGCACCAGTACATATTAGTTATAATGGACTATGCCACCCGTTATCCAGAAGCGATCCCTCTCCGAAATACCTCGGCCAAAACCATAGCCAAAGAGCTATCTCTTGTTTTTAGCCGGGTGGGTATTTGTAAAGAACTGCTTACGGACCAAGGTACACCCTTTATGTCCCGGGTTATGAAAGAGCTGTGTAAATTGTTCAAAGTGACGCAATTGCGTACGTCTGTGTATCACCCCCAAACCGATGGGCTGGTTGAAAGATTCAACAAAACCCTAAAACAAATGTTGAAGAAAGTGGTGGATAGAGATGGAAAGGATTGGGACTGTTTACTTCCTTATTTGATGTTTGCTATTAGGGAGGTGCCCCAATCCTCTACGGGATTCTCCCCCTTTGAGTTACTGTATGGGAGACACCCAAGAGGGCTGTTGGATATTGCCAAGGAAACTTGGGAAAGTGAGAGTTCTCCCCACAGGAGTGTGATTGAGCATGTCGCCCTGATGCAAGATCGAATTGCACAGGTAATGCCCATCGTGAAGGAACATTTGGCCCAAGCGCAGTTGGCACAGCAGAGAGTGTACAACCGTGGAGCCAAGACCCGTACCTTTTCCCCGGGGGATAGGATATTGGTACTTGTCCCTACGGTTGAAAGTAAATTCCTTGCCAAATGGCAAGGCCCCTACGAGATAATGGAAAAAGTGAGCGAAGTGAATTACAAGGTCAGACAACCAGGAAGGCGAAAGCCCGAACAGATCTATCACGTTAATCTGTTGAAAGCCTGGAGGGATAGAGAGTCCCTAGTCGCAGACACTTGGTCACCAGCTCAAACTGGTTGCGTGATTCCTGAGGTTGGAATAGCAGCCACCTTGTCACAACCCCAACAACAGGAGGTTAAGGAGTTTGTGCTTCGCAACAAGGAGGTATTCTCTGAGCTGCCGGGACAAACATCCGGGGTAGAGCATGACATCATTACCCCGCCCGGTGAAAGGGTGAAGTTAAAACCCTATCGGATCCCAGAGGCTCGACGGGAGGCAATACGGGAGGAAGTACAGAAAATGCTGAACTTAGGGGTGATAGAGGAGTCCCAAAGTGATTGGTCTAGTCCCATCGTGTTGGTGCCTAAACCGGATGGGAGCTGGCGATTTTGTAACGACTTTCGTCAGTTGAACAAAGTTACAAAATTTGACACCTACCCCATGCCACGTATAGATGAGTTGATCGACCGGCTGGGAACAGCCCGATACATGACGACTCTTGACCTCACAAAAGGGTATTGGCAAATCCCCCTGGCCAAGTCGGCCAAAGAGAAAACCGCATTTGTAACCCCAGACGGGGCGTTCCAATATAAAAGAATGCCGTTCGGGTTACAGAATGCGCCGGCCACATTCCAGCGGAAAATGGACCAGATGCTGAGGCCCCATCGGAAGTATGCTGCGGCTTACCTGGATGACGTAATTGTCCATAGCACAGATTGGGCCTCACATCTGCCAAAAGTGCAAGCAGTCCTGGACTCTGTTCGGGAAGCGGGGTTTACGGCTAACCCCAAGAAGTGTACCATTGGACAGGAGGAGGCCAAATATCTTGGGTACACCATTGGGAGGGGAGTAATAAAACCCCAACTCAACAAAGTCGAGGCCATCCAGAGTTGGCCACGTCCCAACAGCAAGAAGCAGGTACGAGCCTTTCTGGGAATCGCTGGGTATTATCGGCGATTCATTCCCCACTTTGCTTCTAAGGCTGTGCCCCTAACCAACCTGACGAAGGGGAAAGGGTCGGTCATGATTAAATGGACCCCCGAGGCTGAGGCAGCATTCCAATTCTTGAAACAAGCCTTATGTAGCCAGCCAGTGTTGTACTCACCCGACTTCTCTAAAGACTTTGTCGTACAAAGTGATGCGTCAGATGTGGGGTTAGGAGCAGTATTGTCCCAGGTCTGGAACGGGGAAGAGCACCCAGTCATTTACCTCAGCAGGAAGTTGAAGTCCCATGAGGTAAATTACGCCACCGTTGAAAAGGAGTGTTTAGCGGTGAAGTGGGCTCTAGATTCCCTTCGGTACTACCTGCTAGGTAGGCACTTTGACATGGTTACGGATCACGCTCCGTTAAAGTGGATGGCTCAAAACAAGGAAACAAATAGAAGAGTGAATAGGTGGTTCCTGGCCCTCCAGGAATTCAACTTCACAGTAAAGCATCGCCCTGGCGTTCAAATGGGGAATGTGGATGCTTTGTCTCGAGTACATGAATGCCTGATTGCTGGTGTTCCAACCCCGAGGTTAAAACAAGAGGGGGGGGTATGTGACAGCAGGAAGGTAAAGTCACCTGGTTGCATCCAGGGGGGTAGATATATTTTGCCCAGATTCAGGCTTTACGCCGACTTATACAACTAGGTGGAGAGTTGTATAAGGCTAGTGGGCTCATGGATGACTCCTACCTCTAGGGAGAGTGTGGGGCGTCGTACAGACAGGGAGTTGATGAGGCCAGGTGAAGCTTGTCAGCTCATTTAGGCCTCTATAAAAACTCCCAGCTTCATTAGATGTTAGCTCATGCCTGGAACCAGACCTGTGTGGACTGTCTAGGGAGAGTGAACCCCTGTGCGGTGAGGCAAAGCCTGTGTGGCTATTTGTTTGGACTTTAACTAAACCAGGGACTTAGGGACTAGGACAGCACTAGGCTGATCCCAGTTGTTAGTTAGGAAACCTGTATGTTTAGTCAGAGGTCAACTTGATCAGGATTTATTTTGGTTATGTTTCTTTTGCTTTGCTGTGTTTTGTCACTGTAAATAGAAAATAAACCTCACCTTTTTTGATTTTGAAAACCACAACCTCCGTTTGCTGGGCCTGTTTTGTGTGGGGAGCCCATCCCGGGGGTCACACACACCCGCTGCCGAGCTAACCCCCTCACAATACTTTAAATTGATTTGAAGATCTATTGCCAAAGATGTGAATACACAATATGCACAATTTCTGCAAGTGTTTAAAAGAACATTTTATATCTGGTGAAAGGGTCTCTTTAAATACTTTTTTGTTTTACTTTGAGATGCTACATTTTACAAATTTTCGCTGTCTAACTGCCAAACACCAAAGTAGCTGTAAGCATGAAGCCAGAGGCAAGAGTATTTCTTTCTCGTACATCACGGGACACAGAGCGGCATAGTCATTACTATGTGGGGTTATATAGATACCTTCAGGTGCTGGCACTGGCAACTTCCAAAACCGGAAGTACCCTCCCCTATATAAGCCCCTCCCATCCGGGAGCACCTCCGTTTTTTGCCAGTGTCTAAGGTGTTGGCCAAGAAGTAACGTGTTTTTCACTGAGCTTGCGTACAGGTTCTTTTGGGCCTCAGTAAGCTATTCCGGATCCGACCAAAAAAGCTTCATAGCTAAACGGTCGGTACCCGGGCCTTGCAGAGAAGAGCAAGGTTTTGCCTGTAATGCTTCTCTTAGGAGAGCTGGACCCTGGGATCCAGAGCTCTGGTCATACCCACGACCAAGATGTTTTCTGTGCAGGGTGCTATACAGGTCCAGGGGAGTGGAATCCTTGGGAACCCGGTCCCTGAAGGTTTAATTACAATGCCTGCCGTGATAGGTGAAGTTTGGGCTTCTGTGGACCAAACAGAGTCCTGCGGCGGGGAAAAGGTAAGTGGGGGCCCCTCAGGAACTTGGTTCTATTGAGGGGACCCCCAAGCCTAATATGTCTTTCTGCCTGTTACCTAACGGTATTCCCGCTAAATATTTATGCATGCCTGTAACTACTAAAAAATGTAATTTTTAATAGTGGTCGAGAAAAAAAAAAAAAATATATATATATATAGACTGCGGTACCTGTGTTAATCCACTAGAGGCCGCTGTGGAACGTTTCTTGTCATGTGGACTAGTTTCTTTTCATCAGAGCAAGTCCAGGCAGATGGTGAGTTCTCTTGTGGGAAACTGCTTCCTCTGCCATGTTGCAATGCTCGTCCATCCCCCGGCCTGTGGCAAAAGGGGCCCTGGCTCTTGTCCCTAGTTTCCCTTTTCAAAAAAGAGCGCCGAAGGCGCACGTGCCCGCGCGCGTGCACACGCCTCTATATATAGAGGTGAGCTGGGAAAGGGGGCGGAGCTTGGGGGATGATGCTCTGTGCGCGCCGCAGCGCTTCTGCGCATGTGCGGGCGTCCCAGCATGTTAAAAAACACAATTATGTGTTGTGAGCTGGCTATGGAGTGCAGAGACAGAGCTGGCAACATTTTAAAAAAGGCATACAGCAAGCGGTTGATGCAGGCATCCCCATAGAAAGGCACATTAGTAGACACCAACTGTTTTTATAGCAGCATTTGTGCTAGACTATTGTCAGTAAGTGGTGTATTTCGGCTGGAATACCTCAGCTTTGGGCTTAGGAATATGCCGTCTAAAAACTCCGGGACTAAAAATCCCAGGAAGCATAGGGGGTCTCCATCGGGCTCTGAGGATCTTGGGCATGCTTCGGCTGCACCAATCTCCCCTGAAGAATCAGAGGTTAGTGACCGTAGAGCACCCTCAGGAGTACCTGGTACTGTGGCTGTCCTCAGTTCACCTGCTCCTGTGTATGTAACATAGGAGGTTTTTTCCTCAGCTCTGGGAGGGCTGGAAGAGAGATTGTCAGCATTGATCGCTGCTTCCCTGTCACAGGGAAAAAGCGCTCGATCTCCGTCTCCTCCCTCAGAGTGCCTGTTAGTGGAGCAACAGTCCCATACAGGGATCGACCTACCTGAGGGGGATCAGGATGAGGTCGATTCTGTTGTAGAGGAATCAACAGTGGAAGAGCCATTCTCAGCATCACATGCTGAAAGATTATGGGTTCAGTCCCTGACTAACATGGTCCGATCAGCATTTAAAATGCCCCTTGCGGAGCCATCATCCACTTCTGTCTCCTCGTTGGGGTCGCTAAAAGCTCCCCAGACTGTTTGTTCCTTTCCGATCCATCCTTTACTGGAAGGGCTCATTTACCAGGATTGGGAGCATCCTGATAAAATATTTACTCCTCCCAAGAGATTTCCGGTGGTCTATCCCATGGAGGATAAGTTCGTCAAAAAATGGAGGGTCCCTACAGTGGACGCAGCCATCTCTTGTGTGAATAAATCACTGACATGTCCAGTGGATAATGTCCAAATGTTCAAGGACCCAATAGATAAAAAATTAGAGTCCTTATTAAAATCTGCTTTTGCTACAGCAGGCTTGGTGACACAACCAGCAGTGGCAGCTATTGGGGTCTGCCAAGCAGTGAAGGATCAGTTGAAACAGGTCTTAAGGGACTTGCCAGATCAGCAGGCTCTTGCCCTAGCTGATCTACCTAGAGCCTTATGCTTTGCGGTGGACGCTATAAAGGATTCAATCCATCAGGCCTCCCGCCTTACGCTGTCTGTAGTACATATGTGCAGGCTTCTATGGCTCAAAAACTGGTCTGCTGAAGCTCCCTGTAAAAAAATTGCTGGTCAGCTTCCCATTTCATGGTGAACGCTTATTCGGGGAAGACCTGGACAAATATATCCAGAAAATTTCCAGCGGTAAAAGTACACTTTTGCCGGTTAAAAACAGAGTTAGAGGTCCCTCTTTTAAGAGGCCTGCTTCTCCAGTCCCTAGGACATCGGCTGTGAAACAGTTCCGACGGCCTCCTCGGTCAAATCCCGGAGGTAAAAATCAGGGACAATTGCAGGGTAACAAGAAGCCCTGGATCAGGAGAGGTACAAAACCTCCCCCAAAGTCAAATGCATGAAGGGTTGCCCCCACTCAATCGGGTGGGGGGAAGACTTCAGTTGTTCACAGAGACCTGGCGGGACACGATCAGAGACAGATGGGTGCTCTCCGCAGTAAGTCTGGGATACAAATTGGAGTTAAAAGACTCCCCTCCTTCCCACTTTATAAGGTCAAACGTGCCAAGGGATCCCCAGAAGAGAGGATCCCTCCTGTTGGCACTAGAACAATTATTGCTCCAAGCAGTAATTATAGAGGTTCCCCTGGAAGAATGGGGGTTCGTTCGGGTTTTACTCAAACCTCTTTACAGTCCCGAAGCCAAACGGGGACGTGAGGCCCATATTAAATCTAAAAGGGCTAAACAAATTCCTACATATCAGGACTTTCTGGATGGAGTCGATCCGATCGGTGGCCACTGCCCTACAAGGGGAGGAATGGTTAGCCTCGATCGACATCAAAGATGCTTATTTGCACATTCCCATCTTTCCAGCCCACCAAAAATTTCTACGCTTTGCGGTAGAAGGGCGCCATTTTCAGTTCAGAGCCTTACCCTTCGGTCTGGCCACAGCACCACGAGTGTTCACAAAAATTCTGGCCCCATTATTGGCCAATCTAAGAACACGAGGTGTAACGATAATGGCATATCTAGACGACTTGTTGCTGATAGACCACTCAGTGGAAAAACTAGAAGTGGTTGTTCACGAGACAATCGAGTATCTGGAATATCACGGTTGGATTATCAACCGAGGCAAGTCAGCCCTAAAACCAGTCAAAAGTCTGGAATACTTGGGGCTAAGGCTGGATTCAGACCAGAGAAAAATTTTCTTGCCTCAAGAAAAGGGGTCGTCTTTGAGAGATTTGATCCACCTAGTGGGTACAAAAAGACAGCCATCCATACACCTGTGCATGAGGCTGCTGGGAAAAATGGTGGCATCATTCGAAGCAGTACCCTACGGTCAATTCCATTCAAGGAATTTGCAAAGGGCCATACTGTCAGCCTGGAACAAAAAAGTTCAGGCCCTAGACTTACCAATGTCCTTGTCCCCTTCCGTTCGCAAGAGCCTCCGTTGGTGGTTGGTTCCCCAGAATCTGGAAAGAGGGAAATCCTTCAGTCCGATTTCTTGGAAGGTGGTCACTACAGATGCCAGCCTTATAGGCTGGGGAGCAGTACTGGAGCAATGGTCTCTCCAGGGCAGATGGTCGGATGCAGAAAAGGCCCTGCCCATCAATCTCTTAGAGATACGAGCAGCCCGGTATGCCCTAGTAGCATGGACATCCAAACTCCAAGGGTCCCCTGTCAGAATTCAATCGGACAATGCCACGGCAGTGGCATATATCAATCATCAGGGTGGCACCAGGAGTCGTGCAGCCCAGAGGGAAGTAAATTGCATCCTGAAATGGGCAGAAAGATATGTCCCAGCCATATCTGCGGTATTCATTCCAGGAGTGGAGAATTGGAAGGCGGACTTTCTAAGTCGCCAACAATTATGCCCAGGGGAATGGTCCCTTCATCCCGAGGTTTTCCGGAAAATATGTCAGCGGTGGGGAACACCGGATGTAGATCTGCTAGCATCCAGATTCAACCCAAAAGTGGACAGGTTTGTCTCTTGGACAAGAGATCCCCTAGCTTGCGGCTCGGATGCCCTAGTGTTCCCTTGGGATCAGTTCAAGCTGATATATGCATTCCCACCGCCACAATTGTTACCTCGATTACTCCGCAGAATCAGGGTAGAAAAGAAACCAGTGATTCTGGTGGCTCCAGCGTGGCCCCGAAGAGCATGGTACGCGGAGATTGTAAAAATGTCTGTGGGGAGTCCTTGGACCCTCCCACATCGTCCGGACCTGCTTTCGCAAGGACCGATATACCACCCTTCCTTACCAGCCCTAGGTTTGACGGCCTGGCTATTGAAGCCCACATTCTAAAAAAGAGAGGGCTCTCTAATTCTGTGGTATCTACCATGATCAATGCCAGGAAGCCGGTATCCAGGCAGATCTACTATAGAATCTGGAAGGCGTACATCGCCTGGTGTGAAGCCAAGAAATGGCATCCACGTAAGTACGTAATAGGTAGGATTCTGGACTTCCTACAATGGGCTGTAGATAGGAAGCTTGCCTTGAGTACTATCAAGGGTCAGATTTCGGCCTTGTCAATATTTTTTCAAAGGCCCTTGGCTTCGCATTCACTAGTCAAAGCCTTTATACAAGGAGTGATGCGTATTAGCCCTCCGGTTAATATTCCCATATGTCCATGGGACTTAAACCTGGTTCTGTCGGTTCTACAGAAACAACCATTTGAACCATTACAGCATATTTCCCTGGTTCTTCTCACCAGGAAATAGATTTTTCTAGTAGCCATTTGTTCGGCTAAAAGAGTGTCGGAATTAGCCGCTATGTCCTGTAGGGAGCCATATCTGGTTATCCATAAGGACAGAGTAGTGTTACGTCCTCATCCAGCCTTTCTTCCTAAGGTTGTATCGAGGTTTCATTTGAACCAAGATGTGGTTCTTCCTTCTTTTTTCCCCAAACCTAGTTCGGTAGAGGAAAAGTTATTGCATTCTTTGGATGTAGTAAGAGCAGTTAAAGCTTATCTAAAAGCCACTGCTCAGATTCGCAGAACGGATACTTTGTTTATTCTGCCGGAAGGCCCCAGAAGGGGTCAGGCAGCGTCAAAATCTACTTTAGCCAAGTGGATTCGACAGGTCATAATGCAAGCCTATGGCTTGAGAAGGAGACCGCCTCCGTTCAAAGTTAGGGCGCACTCCACGAGAGCAGTTGGAACTTCATGGGCAGTGCATCACCAGGCCTCCCTGGCTCAGATCTGTAAGGCCGCAACATGGTCTTCAGTACACACGTTTACTAGGTTCTACCAGGTGGACGTCAGAAGTCAGGAGGATGTCGCCTTTGGGCGCAGTGTGTTGCAGGCCGCAAAAGATCCTCATGTCTGATAGCGCTCAGCTTATGTATGGTGTATTCCCCCCCCTCATTGGGCATTGCTTTAGGACATCCCACATAGTAATGACTATGCCGCTCTGTGTCCCGTGATGTACGAGAAAGAAAATAGGATTTTTATAACAGCTTACCTGTAAAATCCTTTTCTTGGAGTACATCACGGGACACAGAGCTCCCACCCCTCTTTGGGGACACTTATTGCTTTGCTACAAAACTGAGGTGCTCCCGGATGGGAGGGGCTTATATAGGGGAGGGTACTTCCGGTTTTGGAAGTTGCCAGTGCCAGCACCTGAAGGTATCTATATAACCCCACATAGTAATGACTATGCCGCTCTGTGTCCCGTGATGTACTCCAAGAAAAGGATTTTACAGGTAAGCTGTTATAAAAATCCTATTTTTTTAATTAGGGAAATAGGGACAAGTTCTCCTACTAGACATTTATATATTACATATTCACTCAAATAATATTTGGTCATTTTGGCGGACATCAAATAAGATAGGATAAATATTCAAACATACCACATTCAAGGATACATAGTGAAATATTCATTATTTAATTCAAATAACAAATTAAAGATTTTTTTTTTTTTGTTAGAACGTGGCTCTCTTCTAGCACTGGCCACATGTTTATCACCAGTGCAGCAAATTTCATTCTGCTTCACATTTCCCATGTTAATTGTATAGATTTTCTTTAAAATGAGCACTGTATTTTAAATTAGTATAGCCATGAATCAGGCACAATGCTTCCTTTAACAAGGCTAATTATTCCAGTACATAAAGCTGCAAGTACTATAGTATAATAAACTCTGATCCTATACCAGTCTCTTGCCATAAATAAACCATTTACAAGCGATTTAGCCAGTGTATATGTTGTATTTTCTGGCTCTTTACCACATTGCCAGGAAAACATATCTGCTAATGACGGAAATGAAAGAATTAAAGTTTTTCATAATTCTATTACAAAGAAAAATTGTATTGAGTAATCTCTTCTAAAATGTGATCAGTAGGATTGCTCAACAATACTGTCTGTTGCTCATTCCTTAGGCTATGCTGGAATGACAAGCTGACAGAAGAGTTGGTCCATTTGTGTGTAGTATGGGGTATATTTATGTGGGTGTCTCAGTGTCTGAGAACTTCTGGAGCAGTTCACCAACAGTCTAATAAACATGAGGACCATCTCAATTTATTGTATACTGCCATATATGGATTCGATTTTATTGAACTCCTAGCACAGCGTGCAAACTAAGAGCTCCGAATCATGAAAATAATGTATAAACAAAAATGACAATCATTTAAATACAAACCAAAAAAAAGTGGAAAACAAAAAAAACATAAATTAATGAACATAAATCATAGTGTATAGAAAAGGCAGTTCTTTATTTTGTTCATGTAATATGTAACAAAGGCAAAAACAAACATAAGGTAACAAAGGAAATCCAGTGCTGTAAAAAAATGGATAACAACTTTAGCAATATAAAAATAATTAAGAACCAGCCAGTTGTCACTAGCTATGTTTCATTGCACTGAGACATTGGTTCTCATCAGTCATCACACTGTTAGGGGACATATATCATATATTTACACACTAGCCCCCAGTGACATGCCTTGAAGCAGAAAACTTGCATTAACCTTTATAGGCTGAGAAAAATAGGTTAGCAATTTCATTGCAAGGCAACACTTTGTACACAATCACTGGCTAACCTCCCTGCACAAGTGCAATTTGTCTTACAGCACTAAACTAGACTAATTGATCATAAAGATGAAGACAGGTTCCTTAAAACATTTTAAATACATTTTTTACTTTGCCTGGTTCACCTTAACAGCTATTTAATAAACAGTGATTTGGGAAACTGAGCTAAAGCTGAACTCCGGGCACAACTAATTTGTGATAAACATACCGTATAACTTTACTAAGGCTTCATGTACACATAGCCTACTTTGACCGCCGACCACCAGAAAATGCAAACCGCTGCAAAATTGCGGCGCAATATCAGGTGGTCGGGGGTCAAAACGTTCCTATTATGAACGCAATACTTTGGCATTCAGGAGAGGGAGGTTGAAGCTCCCCTAACCGCAGCAGCTCCTGAACTCTGCTAAAAGCCTGTGTGTCTATTAACACATAGGCTTGTATGGAGTGGAGTTTAGGTGCTTTGGCAAAAAAAAAAAAAAAAACTGCAAAAGCTCCTAAACTCAAGTTTAGGAGCTGTAGTGTACATGAAGCCTAAATGTGCTCTTCTTTTATTCTTCTGTGTTTCATGGAGCTTCAAAATCTACTGATTTAAATCTACTGAATAGATTGCCTTCTGACATTCAGAAGACAGCCATTTCCTATCCATGCTTACAATCATCCAACCTGCTTCCTATATGATGGACAACCAGTTGACTCACCACCACTCTATTGCTCACCCTTCTGTGTTTCATCTTCGAATCAGCCATATTATACCTACATGAATAATCTTTGCCTATGCTGCAGAACAGCAGTCTGACAGTGGATGGAAGAAGGAGGTAGAAGGTGATCCGTGCTTGGAGCTTTGGCTGTTATGCGATTGCTAGTGCTTACCACTCACCTTCCCTACCTCTTTCTGTTTAATTTTCACCCACTGTGCCTGCAGGACAGGTAGAGGGAGGTGAGCAGCATGACAGCTACTTAGCTTGCTGGCTCAGAGCTGTCAGGCTACTTTAAGTGCCAGAATTGAACCAGCCACTTTGCAATCACAGCAGCCATATAGAGAACAGAAACACTGCTGCCTTGCTCAGTGTTGTCAGGCTCCTGCAAGTGACAGTGTCTGCCATAAAGGGATTAAAGGAGAAGCTGAGCAGGGGTCAGAAACCCTACAATTTGTTGCCCTGCTTATAGCTGTAAGGCTCCTCTAGCTTCTTGAATCATGATAGCACTGAGCAAAACTGCTAACTGCTTCTGTCCACACTGTACCTGCCATAAAGGGAAAATGAGAAAGTGAGCAGGAAACTGCAGCACCACTGCTGTATTACCCTGCTCAGCATATATGCCTGCCAGTGCTATACGTGCAAAGGTAGAGCAATGTCAGTTTAACAATGAAGCTTCATTTTTCCTCTACTGCAAAATCTTACAGAGGCAATAGCAGAGTTCTCTGCTCCCCTGTCACCCCTCTTGCAGCTGCTTACAGTCTCGCCCACACAAGCTCTGCACGTGTGCACGGTGTACAAAAAAAAACATGTAAGGTTCTCAGCCAAGTACTCACACTGGCTCCAGCTAGGGATACTTCTGATAAGGGACCCTTTTATGACATTACTAGGTCTAGAAGTTAGAATATATCTAGAATAGAACAAGGTATGGAGATTTTTTTTTCCTCCATTAAGGGCTGGTTCACGCCAGATGCAGTCCAGTGCATTTGTATCAAAAACACAAATAGTATTTTCCATGTCTTATAGAAAATGATATATCATGAGTTGAAACATCCATAAAGGAATGGTGATGAAAAGAAATGCACTAGATCAAAAGAGAAGAAAACTCTTTCCTCAGGACGTCAATGTGTGAAAAAAACAACAATACGACCACCACCGGTTGTGTGAGGGCTTATCGGAGTGAAGGGACTCAAATGGGCATACGCTCAATGAGTCAACAAGGCTTGTGGTGTAAACACCAATCCATGAGACCTCTACGCCTGTATTTCAGATCAGTGTGGAAGATGAGCCCTCCGTCCAGTAGGTGGCTCAGAGCGGCAGTACACAGATGTGACCAGCTTGATGAACTGAGTCTTCTCATGTAATCAAGCAGTGTAACCAGAAAAGAAAATACTTCACATAGTGTGAACCCATAAAAATATTGTAATATCTAATACAATTGGGAACACTTACATTTAAATAGATGAACAAGCGCTTGAAATGAACAGTATAGGCAACGCAATGGCAAAAGCAGGGCTCATACTGACACGTTTCGTCTAAGAAGACATCATCTGGGGTGATGTCTCATTAGATGAAATGCATTGGGGCGAGCGCTGCTGATGCCATTGCGTTGCCTATACTGTGCATTTCAAGCGCTTGTTCATCTATTCAAATGTGAGTGTTCCCAATTTTATTAAACATTACAATATTTTTACAGGTTCACACTATGTGGAGTATTTTCTTTTCTGGTTACACTGCTTGATTACATGAGAAGACTCAGTCTATCATGCTGGTCACATTTGTGGACTGCCGCTCTGAGCCACCTACTGGACAGAGGGATCATCTTCCACTCTGATCTGAAATACAGGCGTAGAGGTCTCATGGATTGGTGTTTACACCACAAGCCTTGTTGACTCATTAAGCGTATGCCCATTTGAGTCCCTTCACTCTGGTAAGCCTTCACATAACCGGTGGTGGTCGTATTGTTTCTGCACTCAACATGGACATCACGAGGAACACGTTTTCTTCTCTTTTGATTTAGTGCATTTCTTTTCATCACCATCCCTTTATGGACTTTTCAACTCATGATACATCAATTTCCATAAGACATTATATGGACTTAGAGTATTTAACTTTGGTTATTCACATCATTTCACACCGTTTTTTTGTTGCTGTACCAATTTTATTTTTATTTAATTTCTATTTTTTGGTTATTCACATCCTATATACAGTTTTTTTTTATATACACATTATTTCATGTATTCCAACAGCCCAAGTTCTCAGCAGTGCAGTGCATTCAACATAAGATGAACGTGCTGCATTTTTTTCGGAATGTGTCAAAAATGCACCGGAATGCATCAAAAACGCTCATAAAGAAACACATCTGGAATGCAGAAATGGTGGTATAAACCGTCCCTAAATGGGGTAGGAGTAAAGGCTTTATACTATTTCTGTTGCCCAGAGTACAGCTTTAAAAACAGCATTTACTGGGTGCTGCAGAAGGACATGCCTATGTACATAAAAGAATATAGCAAGCACCATAAAAAAATACTGCATTTGAAAATGCTTATTCTGAACCTGGCATTATGCTGAATGTATAAAGTATTGAAAAGATTTTAAGATGACCCAGCAAATCCTTAAAAACAAACAAACAATATATTCCTACAATATAAATTTCATGCTAACCTCTCTAGCTGCCCATGTCTCCTACCCTTGCCCCATTTCATTGTTGTACCCTTATCAGTCTCTTTAGCATTCAACATTTCTGACACTATTGGGTACTTTTGTCGATGCGGTCTCATCCCCGTAATGTCACCACAAAACACCAACTGCATAACGTTTTTTTTTTTTAACCTACCTAATCAGCCCAGCTCAGGCAAATATTTAAAATACACATTTATGTATAGTATTGATTCCATTAGTTTCAGAAACCCAAATATGAAAAAAGAAAAAAAAAAAAAAAAAAAACAGGAACATCACTGATACTTTATATACACAAGTTAGAGGAGTTAGATAAGGGTAAAAATCTCCCAATATGCATCTGGACATACTAGTCTCCTTGTGACCAGGAATTGCTGGGAATCCTAATATTTCATAATTAATATTTATACAAGGTACTAGTATGTGATTTTCTGAAACATTATTGTATAATTATTCTGGTTACCTAGGATGCAGATGCCATAAGCAACACAGCACACCCACAACCAAACAATAAGGTGGCCGTTACTTTCTCCTTTTCCTTCCTCAATTAAAATTTAAATGTCTTTCCTGGAAGAGGAGGATGCAACCTGCAACATCTCTCATCTCTTTCCTCCACCCCAGTCCAGCTCATGACTCTGGATGCCATCGAACAGAAGTAATAGGTACAGACAGCAAATCTTCCAGTCACATGACTGTGGTCAACAGGTAGATTGCGACTGACCTGTTGCTGACCTATGACCTACATAAACCTTCAGCTGGTCTTAAGGGGTATCACTTTGACTGTAAACTTTCCACACAGATGAATGGCTAAGATGGTACAACAATACTATGGCATTTATACTATTTATACAGTATAACTTTCTTCGTCATTCGGTTATATCCAAGTGTCTAAAAATTCAAGGCAACAACTCCCTGATACATACAGCATGTCAGTGCCACAACACATGTATGAAGTCCAATAAAGCTTCAAGGGGGCTTCCTACAAAGTGAACACATAGGTGACCTCTTTGTTGTGATGTACAGTATTTATCTAAGAAGACCATGGATTCATTTATCATAGATAAAAGAGCAGGCATTTGAAGCTCTGGTTATACAGCTTTGTATGTTGAGAATAAACTAGAGATATGTAACACTTGGCATTTAATACCCAATGCTCCATCTAAAGCAAAACCTGTCTTGTTTTTTTTTTTTTTTTAAATGTACATGGTCATAAAAAACTGTCAATTTCTGCAGAAGTATACTGTATGCATGAATTACTTTTAATGTCTGCAATCACCAATAAGGATCTGATGTAATTCCCCTGTGGGCACTGCATTACAATTCAGTGCACATTCTAATAATTTCTACAGTGTCAACAATAAGGAACTAATCTAGTTTTAGTATATTTAGAACATAAGTAACAAGCTATAAGCCATGGTTCTGCTCTTACTTGTGATATGTAAAAAAAAAAACATCACTTAAGCCCCGGACCATTTGGCTGGCCAAAGACAGGAGCACTTTTTTGCGATTCGGCACTGCGTCGCTTTAACTGACAATTGCGCGGTCGTGCGAAGTGGCTCCCAAACAAAATTGACATCCTTTTTTTCCCACAAATAGAGCTTTTTTTTGTGGTATTTGATCACCTCTGCAGTTTTAATTTTTTGCGCTATAAACAAAAAAAGAGCGACCATTTTGAAAAAAAAAGCAATATTTTGTACTTTTTGCTATAATAAATATCCCCAATTTTTTTTTAAAAAGCACATTTTTTCTCAGTTTAGGCCAATATGTATTCTTCTACATATTTTTGGTAAAACAAATCGCAATAAGCGTATATTGATTGGTTTGCGCAAAAGTTATAGCGTCTATAAAATAGGGGATAGTTTTATGGCATTTTCATTATTATTATTTTTTTTTACTAGTAATGGTGGCGATCTGCAATTTTTATCGTGACTGCAACTTTATGGCAGACACATCAGACACATTTGACACATTTTTGGGACCATTGTCATTTTTACAGCGATCAGTGCTATAAAAATGCACTGATTACTGTGAAAATTACACTGGCAGTGAAGGGGTTAACCACTAGGTGGCGCTGAAGGAGTTAAGTGTGTCCTAGGGAGTGATTCTAACTGTTAGGGGAGGAGCTACCAGTAACACATCACTGATCACTGTTCCCGATCACAGGGAACAGTAGATCACTGACGTGTCACTAGGCAGAACAGGGGAATGCCTCGTTTACAAAGGCATCCCCCTGTTCTGCCTTTGCCGACTGCAATCGCAGATCGCTCGGAAACAACAAATTCCCGGGACCCACGGGCACACTCACGAGGCACGCTGGGTGGAAAATTTAAAGGGACGTACAGGTATGCCCATTTGCCTGCCCGTGAAATGGTGTCAACATATATTGTAGTGCGCTGGTCGGCAAGCGGTTAATCTCTTTCTATTATTTATTAGAATACACACATACAGTGTATGTGTGCTATTGTTTGTGCAAGTGTATCGGCACCCAAGAAATTAGGATTTGCCAACTTACATTACATTTAGTAATGTTATCCGTTTCTAAACAGTACCCCAAATAGTTTATTTTTTGCCTTAAATGCTTCCTGTAATAAAGCAGTACCTTCCCGTACCTAGGCACTCCTATTCTGTAGCCTCATAGCTGTATATTTACACAGTAGGAGCATTGCTGCCTCTAACTGCTATTCTCAGTGAGATTTTGATGTCACTACCAGTGGCGGAACTACCGCCATAGCGACACACGCGGCCGCTATGGGGCCCGCAACCGAGAGGGGCCCGTGGGCTGGGGCCGGTTTCAGTTGCTGCAGTGCTCCTCCCTGTCCCCTCTCTCCTGCTCCTGTGCATTACGGAGCTGGCTGGGTCTGTGTGTGTTCGGCGGCGGGCGGCACTGTAACGCGGTCCGGCCCCCCTAGACTGGCTCATGTGATAGTAGATGGAATGAGTGTTCAGCCTATCACACAAGCCGGTCTAGGGGGGGCAGGACCGCGTTACAGTGCCGCCCGCCGCCGAACACACACAGACTCAGCCAGCTCTGAGGAGATGCCCGCTGTACAGCCCGCCCTATGTGCCTGCACTGCCTGGATAGGAGGATCGGATTCGGCAGGGGGGCCCGGCCGCATATAGAGGAATTGAGCTTTCTACTGTCCTCCATGCAGCCGCTGAATGCTTGCAGGGGGCAGAGGAGGAGAATCAAGCATTCCGCGGCTGTGTGGAGGACAATAGAAAGCTCAATTCCTCTATATGTAGCCGCCCTGCTTCTCCTCCTATCCAACTTCTTTTGCTGCCCCCCCCCCAGTGCTCTCCCCCCCACCACACTCTCCAGCCCCCCCCCAGTTCTCTCCACCCCTGTTCTTGCTGCCCCCCCCTGCTCTCAAGCTCTCCCCATCCTTCTCCAGCCACCATCCCAGTGCTCTCCACTCCCCCCAGACTGTGTCCCCCCCAGTGCTCTCCACCCCTGTCCCCCCCCCCAGTGCTCTCCACCCCTGTTCTTTCCCCCCCAGTGCTCTCCACCCCTGTTCTCCCCCCCAATGCTCTCAAGCTCCACCCTTCGCTCTCCAGCCCCCCTGTGCTCTCCACCCCCGTTCTTTTTGGCTCCCCCTCCATTGCTCTCAAGCTCCCCCCCAGCACTCTCCGCTCCCCACTCCTGTACTACTCTCCACTCCCCCCTGCATTTTGCCCCCACCCACATGCTCTCCAACCCCGCCAGTGCTCTCTCCGCTCCCCCCTGCATTTTGCCCCACCCATGTGCTCTCCCACCCCGCCAGTGCTCTCCGCCCACCATAGTGCTCTCCAGCCCCCCGTACTTTCCACCCCTTTTTTTTCTGGCCCCCACTGGTGCTCTCAAGCTCCCCCCATTGCTCTCCACCCCCAGTGCTCTCCACTCCCCCCCCAGTGCTTTCCACTCCCCCCTGCTCTTTGTAACCCCCAATGCTCTCCAGCCCCCGTGCTCTCCACCCCTGTTCTTTCTGCCCCCCCCAGTGCTCTCAAGATCCCCCCCAGTGATCTTTACCCCCCACACTCTTAGCCCCTTCAGTGCTCTCCAGCCCCCTCTCTCAGCCTCCCATGCTCTCCACCCCTTTTCTTTTTGGCTCCCCCCCAGTGCTCTCAAGCCCCCCCAGCGATCTCCACTCCCCACGCCTGTGATCTCCACTCCCCCTGCTCTTTGCCCCCACCCATGTGCTCTCCGACCCCGCCAGTGCTCTCTGCTCCCCCTTCTCTTCAGCTCCCACCCAGTGCTCTCACTTCCCCAGGACCAGAGGACAGGCTGTCTGGGGGCAGAAAATGAGGACAGCTGAAGGTGCAGGTGGCCAGGGACCACTCCATCTCACAGCAAACAGATCCTCTGGAAGGAGCACTGTCCCCATCCAAAACTAGAACAGACCCTGCCTGCTGATGGCGATCATGGATATCCTGCTGGCATAGAAGGTACTGTACCGAGCATCAACAACACACCTACCCACAGACAGGGACTGCAGACTGGGACATGGGGCATAGGAGGGGCTGCAATGATGGGCACAGTGAGGCTGAATTTGTGGGTAAAGTGAGACTGCATTCATGGGCACAGTAAAGCTGCATTTGATGGGCACAGTGATGCTGCATTGATGGGCACAGTGAGGCTGCATTGATGGGCACAGTGAGGCTGCATTGATGGGCACAGTGAGGCTGCATTGATGGGCACAGTGAGGCTGCATTGATGGGCACAGTGAGGCTGCTTTTATGGGCACAGTGAGGCTGCTTTTATGGGCACAGTGAGGCTGCAATGATGGGCACAGTGAGGCTGCAATGATGGGCACAGTGAGGCTGCAATGATTGGCACAGTGAGGCTGCAATGATTGGCACAGTGAGGCTGCAATGATTGGCACAGTGAGGCTGCAATGATTGGCACAGTGAGGCTGCAATGATTGGCACAGTGAGGCTGCAATGGTGGGCACAGTAAGGCTGCATTGATGGGCACAGTGAGGCTGCATTGCCCTTTAAACCACGCCCACTATTTAATTTAAGTCTGCCGTTTTTTTGTGGGGGGGGGGCCCATACAACATTTTGCTATGGGGCCCTGTGATTTCTAGTTACGCCCCTGGTCACTACTGTTCTGCTCATTGTTCTTGGAGAGAAAGCTATACATAAAGACCTGCATGCAAGCATCTCCCCAACGTTTGCTTCATGTATTTTGTAGATCTGAGCCTTCTACACCTTTCTTGCTACTTGAATATTTCCCAACCAGATCATCAGCCATGGTGGGCAGCTATGACAAAGTCAAGCTCTTCTACCAAGATAGTTTTTTTCTACAGAGAGACACAATGCAGAACTAGAAATGTTAAGTCAGTAATGGGAACAGAGATGCAGAGATACAGGCAATACTGGTGAGAAACGAGAAACACAGCCACAGCTCATTTGACTTCGACTGTGGACCACAGGAATGCAGTTCGCTCTGCACTCCTGTGGCCCATTTTTTTTGCAGACAGTGGGCTGAAGAACACTGTCGGCTGATGTCACAGAGATGGCCCAGGCTCGGGAAAGATCGCAAGCTGCTGAGAGTCTGAGCCGGCTGCTCCCGCAACCCTGCACAGCCCAGCGCTCCAGCCCAGCCGGGGGGGGGGTAGAGCAGAGAGTCGGTGACTGACAGGGCGCACTAAGAACTGAGTGATCAGCAGTGTTTTATTGCTCGGTTCTCAGTGTTAGAGCCAGTGGGGGACAGATGCAGCATGGGACCTAGGCAAGTATGATTCCAAATAATAAAAAACAAAATTCCCATACCACTTTCAACATATATCAAACATATTAAATGCGTGTATGAAATACAAAGCTAAGACATACACCTGAATAGCCTGATAAAAGGCCTTTTTTTATTTTTTTATAAATAGTACTTTCAGTAATAAAAACATGTGCAATGATAAATAATCTAAACTGCATTAATATGGCACTGTTTCTTTGGCTTTTCAAGCAACACCTGCTGCCTTATTACATATTTAAAGCTGTTTAGTACACATGCTTTGGGAATGCATGCAAATAGTAGCAACAGTGCCATTAACAGTAGCGGTTATTACCTTAAAACACGGGAGAATTGTCTGGTGCTTGGTGCCAGGGTTTCTCAGACTCAAACACTGGTTAGCCAAGCAAAGGGTGTTTAATAAATTAAGTATCATGCTTGCTGAAACCATCTACCTGCAATTATATGTGCTGCTTCAATGGATATAAATCATTAAAGCAGCTCCCGTGATGTTAAAATAAAGCAATTCAATTTTTCAAGCAATAACCAAATACTGCATATATTACTGCAGTGTATACATTTTCACCTGGTGTTTTACATATACAGGAATATTTCTTCCTTTGCTAAATGTTTTGTGAGCATATTTTTCAGGCACATGTTTGCTGGCTGCTTTAGCTGTAAGTTTTAGGCATTTATAAGATAAACAGCACACTGTTTGGTTAAAAAAAGATGTACAAAAGGGTAATGATGATGTAAAAGCGAAGTAATGCCGCGTACACACGACCGTTTTTAATGACGAGAAAAATTCAGTTTTTTAAAATGGTCATTAAAAAAGTTGGAACATGCTCTAATTTTTTTTGTCGTTTTTCACATCGTTGTTTTTCTCGTCATGAAAAACGGCCGTGTGTAGGCTTTAACGACGTGAAAAAAATGCGCTTGCTCAGAATCAAGTATGAGACGGGAGCGCTCGTTCTGGTAAAACTAGCGTTCGTAATGGAGATAGCACATTCGTCACGCTGTAACGGACTGAAAAGCACGAGGCTGAAAAGCGCGAATCGTCTCTCAACAAACTTTACTAACATGAAGGGTGGCGCCATCCGAATGGAACTTCCCCTTTATAGTGCCGTCGTACGTGTTGTACGTCACCGCGCTTTACTCGAGCATTTTGTTCCACGATAGTGTGTAGGCAAGGCAGGCTTGAGAAGAATCACGTCGAGTAAAATGCAGTTTTTTTCAATGACATTAAAAACGGTTGTGTGTACGCGGCATAAGAGACTGAACAATCAATCAGTGTTTACCTCTCCTTAATACAGAGAAGCCAGGCTAATGAAAGCTGTCTGGCTGCTATGGGTGACAGCGTTTTGCCCAATGCTTTATGTTTAACTACTTCAGCTCTCATGCCTATACAATCCCTATGGATTAATAAAATTTTTGCTCTCAACCTGTTGATCTAGCAACAATTTTTCATTAATTAACAAAGTAATACATATTTCTTTTTCGTACATCACGGGACACAGAGCGACTTAGTCATTACTAATGGGTTATATAGTTTACCTTCAGGTGCTGGCACTGGCAACTTCCAAACCGGAAGTACCCTCCCCTATATAAGCCCCTCCCATCCAGGAGCACCTCAGTTTTTTGCCAGTGTCTAAGGTGTTGGCCAAAGAGTAACATGTTTTTTCCTGGGCTTGCGTACAGGTTCTTTTACGGGCCTTAGTAAGCTGTTCCGGATCCCACCAAAAAAGCTTCATAGCTAAACGGTCGGTACCCGGGCCTTGCAACAGAAGAGCAAGGTTTTGCCTGTAATGCCTCTCTTAGGAGGGCTGGACCCTGGGATCCAGAGCTCTGGTCATACCCACGACCAAGATGTTTTCTGTGCAGGGTGCTATACAGGTCCAGGGGAGTGGAATCCTTGGGAACCCGGTCCCTGAAGGTTTAATTACAATGCCTGCCGTGATAGGTGAAGTTTGGGCTTCTGTGGACCAAACAGAGTCCTGCGGCGGGGAACAGGTAAGTGGGGGCCCCCAGGAACTTGGTTCTATTGGGGGACCCCCAAGCCTAATTTGTCTTTCTGTCTGTTACCTAACGGTATTCCCGCTAATATCTGTGTATGCCTATAACTACTGGAAAATGTAAAATTGTAATAGTAGTCAAGAAAAAAAAAAAAAGAGGACCGCGGTACCTGTGTTAAACCACTAGAGGCCGCTGTGGTCCATTTTTCTTGTCATGTGGATCTTTGGTTTTCTCAAGTCAAAAGATCCAGGCAGTTGGTAAGTTTCTCTGTGGGAATCCAGTTCCTCTGCCCTGTTGCTGCGCTCATCCACCGCACAGGCCCTCCGGCAAAAAGGGCCCTGGCTCCTAGTCCCTGCTTGGTTTTAAAAAAGGGCGCCAATGGTGCACGGGCGCGCGCAGGCGCGTGCACGCGCCTCCTATGAAAAAAAAGGGGCGGGGCGATGACGCTCGATGCGCGCCGCGGCGCTTCTGCGCATGTGCAGGCGTCCCAGCATGTATAAAAGACACAGTACAAGTGTCAGCTGGATGCAAACAGAGCTAGCAACAAAACGGTGGCACACAGAGGCGGTTGATGCAGGCATCCCCATAGAAAGGCACTTTAGTGGACACCAGCTGGTATATAGCAGCAACTGTGTTAGACTATTACCAGCAAAATTGGTGTATGACGACGTGAATACCTCAGCTTTGTGCTTAAAGGATATGTCGTCCAGACGCTCCGGAAATAAGTCTTCCAGGAAGCCAAAGGGGTCTCCATCGGGCTCTGAGGATATTGGGCATGCTTGTACTGCACCAATCTCCCCTGAAAATTCAGAGGTCAGTAGCCGTAGGAACCCCGCAGGAGTGCCTGGTGCTGCGGCTGTCCCCAGTCCACCTGCTCCTGTATATATAACAGAGGAGGTTTTATCCTCAACTCTGGGAAGATTGGAAGAGAGATTAACAGCATTGATCGCTGCATCCCTGTCACAGGGAAAGCGCTTCCGATCTCCGTCTCCTCCTTCAGAGTGCCTGTTAGTGGAGGAACAGCCCCACACAGAGATCGACCTGCCTGAAGGGGATCAGGATGAGGTTGATTCAGTTATAGAGGAATCAACAGTGGAAGAACCTTTCTCAGCATCTCAGGCTGAAAGATTATGGGTTCAGTCTCTGACTAACATGGTCCGATCAGCATTTAAAATGCCTCTGGCGGAACCATCAACCACTACGGTTTCCTCGCTGGGGTCGCTGAAAGCTCCCCAGGCTGTCTGTTCCTTCCCAATCCACCCTTTATTGGAAGGGCTTATTTACCAGGATTGGGAGCATCCTGATAAAATATTTACTCCCCCCAAGAGATTTCCAGTGATCTATCCCATGGAGGATAAGTTCATAAAAAAATGGAGGGTCCCTACAGTGGACACAGCCATCTCTTGTGTAAATAAATCACTGACATGTCCAGTAGATAATGTTCCAATGTTCAAAGACCCAATAGATAAAAAATTGGAGTCTTTACTAAAATCTGCTTTCTCTACAGCAAGCATGGTGACACAACCTGCAGTAGCAGCGATTGGAGTCTGCCAAGCAATGAAAGATCAGTTGAAACAAGTCTTAAGGGACTTACCAGATCAGCAGGCTCTTGCCCTAGCTGACCTACCTAGAGCCTTGTGTTGCGGTGGACGCCATAAAGGATACAATCCAACAGGCATCCCGCTTTACGCTGTCTGTAGACATATGCGTAGGCTTCTATGGCTCAAAAACCGGTCTGCTGAAGCTCCCTGTAAGAAATTGCTGATTAGCATCCCATTTCATGGAGAACGCTTATCTGGAGATGATCTGGACAAATATATCCAGAAAACTTCTGCCGGTAAAAGTACACTCTTGCCGGTTAAGAACAAGGGTAGAAGTCCTTCTTTTAAGAGGCCTACTTCTCCAGTCCCTGGCACATCGGCTGTGAAACAGTTCCGACGGCCTCCGCGGTCAAATCCAGGGGGCAGAAATCAGGGACAATCACCCTGGGTCAAGAGAGGTACAAAACCTCCCCCCAAGTCATGAAGGGTTGCCCCCACTCAATCGGGTGAGGGGAAGACTTCAGTTGTTCACAGAGACCTGGCGGGACACCATCAGAGACAGATGGGTGATCTCCGCAGTAAGTCTGGGATACAGGCTGGAGTTAAAAGACATTCCTCCTGCCCATTTTATGAGGTCAAACGTGCCAAGCGATCCCCAGAAGAGTGGATCCCTCCTTCTGGCACTAGAACAACTATTGCTCCAAGGGTAATCATGAAGGTTCCCTTGGAAGAAAGCGGGTTCGGGTTTTACTCGAACCTTGTCACAGTCCCCAAACCAAATGGGGACGTGAGGCCCATATTAAATATAAAAGGGTTAACAAGTTCCTACATATCAGGACTTTTTCGGATGGAGTCGATCCGATCGGTGGCCACCGCCCTACAAGGGCAGGAATGGTTAGCCTCGATCGACATAAGGGATGCTTATTTGCATATTCCCATCTGTCCGGCCCACGAGAAATTTCTACGCTTTGCAGTAGAAGGGCGCCATTTTCAGTTCAGAGCCTTACCTTTCGGTCTGGCCACAGCACCACGAGTGTTCACAAAAATTCTGGCCCTACGATTGGCCAAACTAGGAACACAAGGTGTAACGATAATGGCATATCTAGATGACTTGTTGCTGATAGACCACTCAGTGAAAAAAACTAGAAGTGGTCGTTCACAAGATAATCAAGTATCTGGAATCTCACGGTTGCATTATCAACCGAGACAAGTCAGCCCTAAAACCAGTCAAAAGTCTGGAATACTTGGGGGCTAAGACTGGATTCAAATCAGAGAAAGATTTTCTTACCTCCAGAGAAGGTGTCGTCTTTGAAAGATTTGACCCACTTAGTGGGTACAAAAAAGAAAACCATCCATACGCCTGTGTATGAGGCTGCTGGGAAAAATGGTGGCTTCATTCGAAGCAGTACCCTACGGTCAATTCCATTCAAGGAACTTGCAGAGGGCCATACTGTCAGCCTGGAACAAAAAAGTTCAGGCTTTAGACTTACCAATGTCCCTGTCCCCTTCCGTTCGCAAGAGCCTCCATTGGTGGTTGGTGCCCCAGAATCTGGAAAAAGGGAAACCCTTCAGTCCGGTTTCTTGGAAGGTGGTCACTACAGATGCCAGCCTCATAGGCTGGGGGGCAGTACTGGAGCAATGGTCTCTCCAGGGCAAGTGGTCAGAAGCAGAGAAGGCCCTGCCCACCAATCTCTTAGAGATACGAGCAGCCCGGTATGCCCTAGTAGCATGGACATCCAAACTCCAAGGGTCACCTGTCAGAATTCAATCAGACAATGCCACAGCAGTGGCATATATCAATCACCAGGGTGGCACCAGGAGTCGTGCAGCCCAGAGGGAAGCGAATTGCATCCTGGAATGGGCAGAAAGATATGTCACAGCCATATCCGCGGTTTTCATCCCAGGAGTGGAAAATTGGAGAGCGGACTTTTTAAGTCACCAGCAATTATGCCCGGGGGAATGGTCTCTTCACCCCGAGGTTTTCCAGGCAATATGCCAGCGGTGGGGAACACCGGATGTAGATCTGCTAGCATCCAGATTCAACGCAAAGGTGGACAGATTTGTGTCTCGCACAAAGGATCCCCTAGCTTGCGGTTCGAATGCCCTAGTGTTCCCTTGGGATCAGTTCAAGCTGATATATGCATTCCCACCGCGATTAATCCGCAGAATCAGGGTAGAAAAGAAACCAGTGATTCTGGTTGCTCCAGCGTGGCCCCGAAGGGCATGGTACGCGGAGATTGTAAAAATGTCAGTGGGAAGTCCTTGGACCCTCCCACATCGTCCGGACCTGCTTTCGCAAGGACCGATATACTACCCTTCCTTACCAGCCCTAGGTTTGACGGCCTGGCTATTGAAGCCCACATTCTAAAAAAGAGAGGGCTCTCTAATCCTGTGGTATCTACCATGATCAATGCCAGGAAGCCGGTATCCGGGCAGATCTATTATAGGATCTAGAGGCGTACATCACGTGGTGTGAGGCCAAGAAATGGCATCCACGTAAGTACGTAATAGGTAGGATTCTGGACTTCCTACAGTGGGCTGTACATAGGAAGCTTGCCTTGAGTACTATCAAGGGTCAGACGGCCTTGTCAATATTTTTTCAAAGGCCCTTGGCTTTGCATTCATTAGTCAAAGCTTTCATACAAGGAGTGATGCGTATTAGCCCTCCGGTTAGTATTCCCATATGTCCATGGGACTTAAACCTGGTTCTGTCGGTTCTACAGAAACAACCATTTGAACCATTGCGGCACATTTCCTTGGTTCTTTTCACCAGGAAATTGATTTTCTTAGTAGCCATTTGTTCGGCTAAAAGAGTATCGGAATTAGCCGCCTTGTCCTGTAAGGAGCCATATCTGGTTGTCCATAAGGACAGAGTAGTATTACGTCCTCATCCAGCCTTCTTCCTAAGGTGGTATCGAGGTTCCATTTGAACCAAGATGTGGTTCTTCCTTCCTTTTTCCCCAAACCTAGTTCGGTAGAGGAAAAGTTATTGCATTCTTTGGATGTAGTAAGAGCAGTTAAAGCTTATCTTAAAGCCACTTCTCAGATTCGTAGAACGGATACTTTGTTTGTTCTGCCGGAAGGCCCCAGAAAGAGTCAGGCAGCATCAAAAATCTACTTTAGCCAAGTGGATTCGACAGGTCATAATACAAGCCTATGGCTTGAAAAGGAGACCGCCTCCGTTCAAAGTTAGGGCGCACTCCACAAGAGCAGTTGGAACTTCATGGGCAGTGCATCACCAAGCCTCCCTGGCTCAAGTCTGTAAGGCCACAACATGGTCCTTAGTACACACGTTTACTAGATTCTACCAGGTAGACGTCAGAAGTCAGGAGGATGTCGCCTTTGGGCGCAGTGTGTTGCAGGCCGCAAAAGAGCCTCATGCCTGATGGCGCCCAGCTTATGTATAGTGTATCCCTCCCCTCATTGGGCATTGCTTTGGGACGTCCCATTAGTAATGACTAAGTCGCTCTGTGTCCCGTGATGTACGAAAAAGAAAAAGGGATTTTTATAACAGCTTACCTGTAAAACCCTTTTCTTGGAGTACATCACGGGACACAGAGCTCCCACCCCTCTTTTTGGGACACTTATTGCTTTGCTACAAAACTGAGGTGCTCCCGGATGGGAGGGGCTTATATAGGGGAGGGTACTTCCGGTTTGGAAGTTGCCAGTGCCAGCACCTGAAGGTAAACTATATAACCCATTAGTAATGACTAAGTCGCTCTGTGTCCCGTGATGTACTCCAAGAAAAGGATTTTACAGGTAAGCTGTTATAAAAATCCCTTTATCTTTTTAGGGCAAACAATACTTTTTTGTCTATATTTGTAATAGAATATTAAAAAAAAGTATCAAAACCTGTCCTGTTTAAAATAACATTAAAAGTATGAGTATGGTAAAAAGTATTACAAAAAAAAAGGCTTTTTTATTTAATTTTGCACTTTCTTAAAGCAACTCTAAAAAGGGTAACCAAGTGTTAATAAGGGGTTAAATAGGAATTTAATAAAAAAGCTGTTTATTTTTAATTGTGAGGTTGCTTTAACTGACCTTGTATGCAGATCAAAGTTACTTAGCATCCCTATCTCACCTTCTGAAAAGTGTTTATAAACATTGTGTCCGAAGGGATCTTTTTGACAGCAGCAGTCACACACAGCAGCGCACAGCAACTCCTGGCTGTCATTTTGGGAATGGGGAATTGCTGTCAAATACAGGGGAGCAGCAGCAGGGCAGAAGGACAAGGTTTAACACGCAAGCCCTGTGTAATTCCATACATAAAAAAAAAATTGGCATATGTAGCACATCCAATTTCCACAACTAGTTAAATCACATCAGCATTTTTTTTCATCCAACTTCTACATCCAACATGCTACTCACTTCTATTTAACTTTTCCACCTTTCTGTGTCCTTGAGTCTTTGGTTAAAGGTCTCTAGAGCTTCTTTACAACAAGCAGCTCACATTCACACTTGTCAAGTAAAAAGCAACTGAGATGGCCTAATACTTTCCAGAGATGTTTGAAATATCTATCTTAAACACAGGTCTTCAGCGTGACTTCCTCTTAGCTTGCAGCATCTGAGAAGCTCCAAATCTGGATTTAGGCAACTTAATTAAAATGTGGTGTTATCTTCCCCTTGTGTTGCTTTTCTGAAAATATCAGAAAGTCAAGTCAATTTACTACTGGCTGTCAAGATCAGCATGTCAATTTCAGAGCCCCTCTGTAGTGAAGGATGAATTATGAGTGAGCGTTTGAAAGCTACCTGTGTTCTTTGTAAAATAGGTTTTCTTAACAGGAAGGGCAACATGAAGCTCTTTCCAAAACCTACTCCCTGGATGTTTAGATTTTTCCCCTTTCCATTTAATTACACTGAGAACAGATTGAGCTAGTTTTAACTCCTTCACCTTCTTTTTGTTCTTAATGGTCTTATACTGAACTAACACAAGTCGGATATTGCCCTGGGAAGTCATGTTTTCCAAGCCGGCTTTCAATTCCAAGAGGGCCTGGGTACCTTGGTGGACATAACTTGGGCTAATGACAACAAGAAGACGTCGGCTTTTCTTAATGAAGCTCAGTGTCTCATCTGTAATGACTGGTGGGAAAAAAGGAAAATATTAGTGTTTCGAGAGTCCTTACTGTATTTCTAGAGAAAAGGTTGTAAAAAATTCAATTAGTAGGATATTTTTTTTATTATGTAGTCCTATAAATGCTGTCAGGAATTGTTTCAATAGGTCCCAGTACAGCAAAGTGATTGCCTCATTATAAATCATGATACATCAGAAATTCTATAATTACTTATCTGCATTTGGAATGTCCTGAGTGAACAGAGCCTCTACAGGTACAGGAATAATATGTGAAACCACCCCAGAATAACCTTATTCCTGGAAAAGGTAATACAGCTCTAATATGGACAACTATGAAGACCAGAGGGAATCTGCACATCTTGTGTTACTACTAATTATTACATCACTGTTTAACAATATTAATAATGTTCAAGGTTCTGGGCATACTTTGCTTTAATGATGGTAAACTAAAATGCAACAATTTCTTACAGTGAACTATAATCACATGACAGTCTAGACAGTTTCCTCAACTGCTACATACATAGTCATTACACCAGATGGTCACAGCAACTAGACATATGCTTCCCACTAAAAATAAGAACAAGTACTTCCGAAGAATAACAGTATCGTCTTACAAGGCCTCTCTATGGAGTTAAAAATAGATGACAGTCTGGTTTCCTGAAGCCTAATGAAAGGTCATTTTAAAGACTCTGGCCATATTGCAAAAAAAGAAAATAGCTTGTTGTTGGACTGGCCAGATAAGGTAAGCTGTTATCATAGTTCCCAGCCGCTAAATAGAACAAACACACACAAATCAAACTAAATTCGCCAAGACAGATACTTGAAAGTGAAAATGCTACTTACTTCCACCAGGTAAGCTGTCTCTGTCAAAGATACACAGCTTGTATCCAAATTCATTTTCCAGAACTCCTCTCAGAGTCACCAGAACAAACTCTTCTTCCTCTGCATTCCTTGCGTAGGAAACATACACATCATATTCCTTTCCATCTGCCAAAAATCAACAAATGTAAACCAGATACTGTATAGGCAAACCAAATACATGATTGAAAAACCAACGTTCAAAAAGCAGTGCAATGCTAAAGAACAGGATGGATTTTACTTATTCTTCACAAGGTTCTATTACATTGTAATTATTTCACTTTTCATGTAGTAAATGAAAAGAAAAAAAAAAAAGTAATCCCTTAATGACCAACATAAATCCATGTTCTTATTTGCAGTGTATCTCTGCACCAGGGCATATATTTTTGCTGGGCATTATTAAATATTTAAAGTTGAAGGGAATAGAGAACCATACATATTAGTTAAAGTTGTGCTCAGAAGTTTGCATACCTTGGCAGAAAGCATGAAGTTATGGTTATGATATTGAAAACATGGCTGATCATGCCAAAAAACTGTCTTTTAAGGATAGTGATCATTTGAAGCCATTTATTCTCACATAGTTGTTTGGCTCCTTTTTAAATCTTAACCAGTTGCCGACCTACAAGCCATCCACAATGTACTGTGGACGAGTGGCGAGTCTGGGCAAAGCGACGTACCCGTACGTTGCTCATTCTTCTGGGTTAGGAGCACACATGTGTGCCCCTCTGTTGCTATTCGTTGCAGGCACAGTTCATCAGCAGGTCCCAGCCAATGATTTTGCCTGGGAACCCTGCTGATCTCCCACAGTGAATGGGGAAGCAGTCTTGTGCTTGTGTTTGTAAATACAGGCACAGGATCTAGCTGGTTCTTCTCTTCCTGGACCCTTTTCAGTTCAGGAAGAGAAGAGAGAAACAGTGAGTAAAAGCTGCACGTTTTACACACACACACACACACACACACACACTTACTTTAGATAGGCACGTTTAACCCTTTGATCACCCTCATTAATCCTTTGATCACCCCTGTCACCCAGCCAGTGCCATTAGTACAGCGTCAATGTACAGTATTTTTCATTGATCACTGTATTACTGCCACTAGCCACATCAGATAGCATCAGGGTCAGTTAGCGTCCCTCCCAGCAAGGATCAGTTAGCATTAGATTTCCCGCACACGATTGCACTCACGATAATCACCGTCATTACTAGTATAGTGTTTGTATGGCTCAATATATTACAGATCACTATATAGTGCCCCCTTAGTACAGTGTCTCCAAAAACTCAGTGTTAGCAGGATCAGCCCTGTCTGCTGCCAGCTCTTGTGTTTAGCCCCCCCCCCCCCCCAACAAGTTCAGGGTCAGTATTTCCCCCATTCACTGCCCAACCCGGAAATCAGGTGGAAACATCCCCTTGATTTTTTTGAGCTGTTTTTCCCAGAAGATCTGTATAATTTTATTCCCCCAATGGCTTGTAAATACCCTACTAGAAAGGGAGAGAAAGACTGCTTAAGAAAAAAATTATTTCTGACAGCGAAGTGGAAGGACAAACAGGATGTTTTTGTCATGCTATCCATTCACCCAGACATGACGGTCCAAATTAGCGCAGCATCTGGTGTTGTTGAAAAGCCCCTCTGTGTCCACAACTATAACCCTAACATGAGAAGGGTGGATTTCAATGACCAAAATGATGAAGCTGTATTTAATTTCCTGCAAAGCCAGACACTGGTACAAAAAAGGTGTCTATTAACCGCTTGACGATCGGCTCACACCGATATACGTCAGCAGAATGGCTCTGCTGGGCGAAACCCTGTATAGGTACGTTGTGCTCTTTAAGAGCCACCCGATCACAGGCACGAGAGCCAGCATGGGGAGAGGAGACATATTGTTTGTTCCTACCAAGTAGGAACAACGATATGTCTCCTCCCCCAGTCAGTCCTATCCCCATAGAGTTAGAACACTCCTAGGGAACACACATTTAACCCCTTGATCGCCCCTAGTGTTAACCCCTTCCCTACCAGTGACATTTACACAGTAATCAGTGCATTTTATAGGTCTGATCGCTGTCAATGGTCCCAAAAAATGCCATAAATCTTTCCCATAGATTGTAGACGCTATAACTTTTGCGCAAACCAATCAATATATGCTTATTGCGATTTTTTTTACCAAAACTATAAAGAATTATGTAGAAGAATATATATATCGGCCTAAAATTTGGGGATATTTATTATAGAAAAAAGTAAAAAATATTGTTTGTTTTTTTTCAAAATTGTCCCTCTATTTTTGTTTATAGCGCAAAAACTAAAAACCGCAGTGGTGATAAAATACCACCAAAAGAAAGCTCTATTTGTGGGAAAAAAAGGACGCAAATTTTGTTTGGGTACAGCATTGCATGACTGCACACTTGTCAGTGAAAACGACGCAGTGCCAAATTGTAAAAAGTGCTCTGGTCAGGAAAGAGGTAAAATCTTCCGGGGCTGAAGTGGTTAATCTATTTCAATTGGTTGCATATAACACTTTTGTAATTTTCAAAGCAACTGGAGGAAGCGGATCCTTCATAAAATTACAGGAAGAGATCATCACGGTCCTTTAGTATCCAGAAGGTGCTGTGGCCCAAACCCCAAAACCAGATGCAGTGAGCCAGATGCATGACAGCCATTTTCCTGATGTCCTCTCTGGTGCCCAAAACCAAAAGGTCACCCAAAAGAAGATATCTTGTCTGTAGCAGGCACGGAATAAGACGAGACACACGCTTTTCTTGTCCCTCCTCTCCTGGTCAACCTAGTCTCTGCATCAAGGACTGCTTCCGTTGCTACCACACACAATAGAGTATTATGCCGCGTACAGACGACCGTTTTTCATGACGAGAAAAATGCAATTTTTTATTTGGTCATTAAAAACGATTGTGTGTGGGCTCCAGAGCATTTTTTCACGACGTGAAAAATGGCCATTAAAAATTTGGAACATGCTCTCATTTTTCTCGTCGTTTTTTCACGTCATTAAAAACGCCCGTGTGTAGGCTTTAATGACGTGAAAAAAACGCACATACTCAGAAGCAAGTGATGAGATGGGAGCGCTCGTTCTGGTAAAACTAGAGTTCGTAATGGAGATAACACATTCGTCACGCTGTAACGGACTGAAGAGCACGAGGCTGAAAAGCGTGAATTGTCTCTCACCAAGCTTTACTAACACAAGGATCAGCAAAAGCAGCCCAAAGGGTGGTGCCATCAGAATGGAGCTTCCCCATTATAGTGCCGTTATACATTTCGTACGTCACCGCGCTTTGGTCGAGCATTTTTTTTCATGATCGTGTGTAGGCAAGGCAGTCTTGAGAAAAATCACGTCGAGAAAAACGTTGGTTATTTCAATGACATTAAAAACGGTTGTGTGTACGCGGCATTAGTATAGGGTAGAGCATGGCACAGTTTAGGGGACACAAGGGTCTCAAAAGATGTTAGTCAGGAAACTGGCTATTGCATTTTGAGAGACCCTAAAATCTCATCCTGGAAATTTTACAGTTACAATTTTTATAAGTTACAAAAAAGTTTAAAGTACCGTATTTTCCGGCGTATAAGACGACTTTTTAACCCATAAAAATCTTCTTAAGAGTCAGGGGTCGTCTTATAGGCCGTTACGTACCTGACATGTAGAATCTCAGTCAGACCGCATCCATTTTTCAAAAGCCGCGCCTCCTCCTCGTGCTGTTCCGTGATAGGCGGAACACTCAGCTTCCCAGCAGAGCCTCTGTTCAGTGTTCCGCCTATCACGGATGCCCTCTCGGCCTCGGATGAGAGGGCATCTTTGATAGGCGGAACACTGAACACAGTGTCTGCTGGGAAGCTGAGTGTTCCACCTATCACAGAACAGCACGAGGAGGAGGCGCGGCTTTAGAAAAATGGATGCGGTCTGACTGAGATTCTACATGTCAGGGATAAGCTATGTGATCGTCGAGGGGCACAGTGAGGTATGCAATGGAACAGTGAGGCATGCAGGGGCACAGTGAGGTATGCAATGGAACAGTGAGGCATGCAGGGGCACAGTGAGGTATGCAATGGAACAGTGAGGCATGCAGGGGCACAGTGAGGTATGCAATGGAACAGTGAGGTATGCAATGGCACAGTGAGGTATGCAATGGCACAGTGAGGTATGGTGAGGCATGGTTAGTCGGAAGGGGGTCGTCATATACGGCGAGTATATCCCAAAATAAAAATTTTAGCTGGAAAATTAGGGGGTCGTCTTATACGCCCAGTCGCCTTATACGCCGGCAAATACGGTAGTAAAAAAATAGTAATTCAAAAGTAAATTTTTTTTATCGTTTTATTGAGTTAATATTCTATTGTTACTGTGTTTTTTTGTTAACCATTCTTGTTTGCTTTGCAGGAACGCCATTCAGCTGCAGCACTGATCTGTTTATTCTGACAGCAGCAGGGTGCTTGAAGCACTGCAGGAGGAGATTTCTCATACACAGATAAAAAAAGAACGTATAAGCCCAAGCATGAGGTGCCTGGGTGGTCAGTGGGCAGATCGCTCTTATGTTTTGGCATATAAATTTTTCTTTTTTTGGCACAGATTTCAATTAAAAAAAAGTTGTTGTTTTATTAAGTTTATGTTCTATTGTTACTGTGTTTTATTATTAAAGTGGTTGTTAACCCACTTCTGATAAATTGTATTATCCCCTCTGTATCATAATAACATGTGTCCCTGTGCCTGGGTAATGTAAAAAATCCGCCGATCTGTACCTATATAAGCTGCGCTCCGGGCGCTCAGCTGACTTGTCAGCTCCCTTGTTTCTCCAGCTCACAGCTGTCAAGTTGCCAGAAAGAAGTCTTCGCTAAGCCAATGTCACAAACAATTCCAGTGAGGCATGTCAAGGTGTTGTGGGGCATATTGTAACCGGGCTTTTTTGTAGCATTGGTGCAGTAAAGACTACTTTCTGGCAACTTGACCATCCAATTTTGTTCAGGTATTGTTGTACTTTTGCTCCCTAAAAACAACCACACCGTATTTTTCCAGAGCAGCTTATATTTCTCAGGAGATTAACTGTGGGCTTTTCTTTTTTATCCTAAACAATTCCTCTGGCACTTGTGGCTGCAATATTTCTTGGTCTACCTGACCATGGCTTGGTATCAAGAGATCCCGGAATTTCCCACTTCTTAATAAGTGATTCAACAGTACTGACTGGCATGTTCAAGGCTTTGGAAATCTTTTTATATCCTTTTCCATCTTTATGAAGTTCCATTACCTTGTTATGCAGGTCTTTTGACAGTTAATTTCTGCCTTCCTTGGCTCAGTATCTAGCCTGTTCAGTGCATCCATGTGAGAGCTAACAAATCCATTGACTATTTATACACAGACACTAATTGCAATTTAAAAAGCCACAGATGTGGGAAATTAAAATTGCTCAGGGCCATTTGGGTGATTTCTGTTATCATTATAATGTAAAAAGGGGCCAAACAACTAAGTGATAATAAATGGCTTCATATGATCAATAGCCTTAAATAAAATAGTTTTTTGCCATGATCAGTAATTTTTTCAATATCACTGCCAAAATTGCATGATTTCTGCAAGGGTATGCAAACCTTTGAGCACAACTGTATGTGTAAGGTTGTGTATTCCATTACCTGCAGACAGCAGCTTCTGCTAAAAAATCTTCACTGCTGTGCTTCCTGTAAAGCTGCCGAATACTGCTTAAGTGGCTATCTTCCAGCACTGAGAGAATGAACAGCAGCCACTGCTACAGAGAAAAGCTGTGCCGCTCACCTTCTGACCTCTCTGCCATTCATATAACTACAACTATCCTACAACGCTTCGCTTTCTGTGAATGAGCAGGGGAGTTCTTTTCATTCAACTGCTCCTCCTTCATTCACAGGCTGCAGTGCATTGTATAACAATAATAGTATGAGTTCTGCGAATGGTGAAGAGGGCAGAAGGGGGCGCGGGGGGGGGGGGGTTGGCGAGAGGCACAATCTTTCTCTGTAGCAGCGGCTGATATTATTTCTCATAGCATTGGAGGACTGCTCAGGACAGTATCCAGTGTGCAAGATGCGTACAGCTGTGCACGTATCCTACAGAACTGGAGGCCAAAGCCAGAAACATAAATTGAAACTGAAGCACCACACCACTGCTATGAGGTCCAGATACAACTATTGGCTATTTGGTTTTAATTATGACCCCCATGGGCTACTGTGTTGGCTACTTTTTTAATTTTACCCCTGACCTTTAATGGAATGATGTTGCATCTGGACCTCGTAGCAGTGGTGTGCACTGCAATTTCAATTTTACATTACACTACAAGCCAAGGAGACTGTGGAGCTCCTTGGGGGTATAGAAGCTGCCGACACAGGAACCAGATCATTTAAACCAACATCAATACCCTAAGATATTGCCAGCAGGATAACCCTATGGGTCCAGCGCTATCTTTCCACTTTTCTCAGCGGTTAGAGGCAGAAACATAACAGCTTTCATTTTTTAATTGTGCATGAATTAGACATTTATATGTCTAAGATATGCCCAAAAAAGATGCTGTTACCACAGGTATGGGTGGAAGTGATGGTAATAGTTACTCTTTTTTATAAAAAAGAATGCCATTTTTGTTGAGGACCTGCCAGGACCACACTACTCTCCCCCGCTCAGTGCCTGACAGCCATCAAACCCCCGCTCTCACTACCCCACCTGCATGCTGACGCACACACATTTTAACAGCACCTTACCGCCAATGGTTTCATCGGTGCCAAAATGAGCCCTGTAGAAGAGCACCAATTCCAGCCAGTAGACATGATACACAACAATGAAGCATATGACAAGAAACACCGTTGCTCCCAGTCCACATGCCAATTCAGTGATGTATCGCGGAGTACCAACTGTAAAAAATATTATAATAGTGATTACCATATTATTATGATGTATATATCAGCAGCACCAAGAACATAATGCATTCAAATTAACTGCGGAGTTGTCTCTATTGACTTGCTACACAGAAAAGAGCCTTAAAAAAGATGAAACATCCTTACAACACATGTCAATACTCAATATATCTAGAACGACATACAGCGTCTACAAAAACATAATGCATTTTAAATCACATGTCAAGCCACATATTTTCTATCGGTAAACAGGAATAATTCAAAATTCATAATAATATAAGCTGTCCAAAGCAATTCCAATATATTGTGCATGTGCATTTAACAGTGACTTGTTGAAGCAAGTTGTTATTCCCATTGATGTCAATAATTATTCAGCAGACAGCCTAAACAGGAAAATAGGATGCTGTACTTTCTGATGAGAAATTGACCAGCTTGCTTTGCAATAAAGGAGTGTCAAGAGTTCACAGACACATTTACATAAAGACTGATAATGCTTAGAAGGTCAAATTATGTCAAACGAGTTCAAACTCAAGAATTCCGATTAAAACCGGATCAGAATACCGATCAAACCAAAACCTTGTCATTATAGCGACTAGATGTGCACTTTCACTAAATTATACTACATGGCTCAGAATCTACGGTTCAGTAAGAATATATATATATTTTTTTTTTTTAAAAGCACAACATAAATATTACTGGTGAAATGTGTATATATGCTTTGAAAATACTGTTAGAGAATATTACTGTCTTGTGGTTAATACTACAAATATGGTAAGCTAAGAACAGGATGTGATCAAAAAATCATATTTTAACCACTTAATTCCCTAGGCATAAATACCCTTGAGCTGCAGAGCATTTTTTAAATTTTGGCAATGTCACGGTTCTTCACATTAAAACCTATTAGCGCTTGTAGTCTACCCCAACGTACTATATTATCGTTTTTTTTTTAAGGACTGATAGGGGTTTAATTTGGTAGCAAATTTGAAAACAGATTTTTTTTTCCTAGATTTTTTTTTAGGTATAAATTGTAAACAATTATTTAAAATTAGCATTTCTGGTAATTATTCCCAATGCAACACTTACAATATTTGCACCTACTTGCCGACCGTCCCAAAGCAAATTTACTGCCTCAGAGCGGCCACGCTGCGCAGGATCACACATATATACGAGATTCCGCACTTCTGGGTATTGGGCATGAGTGCGCGCCACCGGTGGCTTGCTCCAGCTGTGTCCGTCGGCATCCACTAATCATTCGGTACACTGACAGAATGGCAGTCTGTCTATATAAAAAAAGGCAGATTGACGTTCTGTCAGTACAGAAGGCATGAATCCTGTGTTTCTGTAAAGCAGAAACACCAATCCATGCCTTCCACTAGTAAAAGCACCTCCCCACTACACTGAAACATCAGCTAGGCACACAGTTGACCTTTTGATCGCCTCTGATGTTAACCCCTTCTTTACCAGTGTCATTAGTCCAGTGACAGTGCATTATTTTAGCACCGATCACTGTAATTATGTCACTGGTCCCCACAAATGTGTCAAAAGCGTGTCCGAATTGTCCGCCACAGTATCACTGTTCCGCTATATGTCCTCGCTGATTGCCGCCATTACTAGTAAAAATTAAATAAATAAAAAATAAATATCCCATAGATATTGATTTGTAGATGCTATAACTTTTGCACAAACCAATAAATATAGGCCTATTGGGAATTGGTTTTAACAAAATATGTAGCAGAATACATATTGGCCTAAATTGATGAAGACATTTTTTTTCACATTTTTTTATTGGATATGTTTTAGAGCAGAAAGTAAAAAAATATATTGTTTTAGTCCTTTGTTTAAAAGGCAGAGGTGATCAAATACCACCAAAAGGAAGCTCTATTTGTCGGAAAAAAAAGGACATACATTTTAATTGGGTACAGTGTACAGTGCTTTATGAGGCCAAGTGGTTAAAATCTGCTCATTATGTTTATATAAAATTAGCTTGACTGTTATGTAATATAGAGGAAAGGTAAAGCTCAAAGTGACTGCTTGCTTTTTACTTTAGTAAAGCTTTAACAAGTGATTGACTTTCTTTGACCAGCGTCAAGTCCTCAAAGTTACAGAGGGCTTTTGCATACCTGTCTAATGATCCTTATAAAAATAAACAGGTGTGCAGAAGACAATCTCCTTTATAAAAAAAGTTCTGGGGTTTGTGTTTCTTGTTTTGTGCATGGCTCCATCTCCCTTTTTTGTTCCTTCCTTGAAGATGATAATCAGGGTTGTATCACAAGCTTTTCCCATCAATCATGTTCTTGGAAAAATCAACATCTGTCTTGATACATTCCATAGGGATTGGATTAAGGTGACCAAGTTACCCATGTGGATATAAATGCTGGGATATAAGAACTGAAAAAGCGGATTGGATAAATAACAAAACATCCTTAACATCATAAAAAAGGTTCAGATGAATGTGACTAACTACTGACTATTACTCCAGTCTGGCTTCCTGATAGAGCACAACGTGTGTCAGAATGACTTTTAGAAGTGACCATCAGAAAAAACTGTATTATATACGGTATATAAAAAATCAATGGCAATTGTTTATGATGCACAGTGCTTTAGCTAAATAAACATCATGTAGTTATGATTTAAATCTACTTTAATTATTTCAAAAGTGGTAAATGGACTGGAATCCAAATATACAAGCCAGAAAGTTAGGGGAAAATTATGTTTTTAAGTTGAAGTTAAAGCGGAGGTTCACCCACATTTTAAAGATTGCTTAAAACATTCCCTATTAGCATAAATAGAAACAAATGCCTAACCTTTTTTTTTTTTTTTTGTTGTGTAGTTTTCGTTCTTCATCTTTCTCCATTGCTACTTCCGGGATTTCCTCCCGCGGGAGTAGGCGTGTCCTTTGCTGTCCTATGTGTCGCTGTCTATGCCGGGATGTGTGCAGCAATGTCTCCTGGGAGCAAAGTGTCCTGCTTCCCAGGAGTAAAAGAGTAAACCTGACGATAATTCAATCGTCATGTGACTCGTCTACCCGGTCACGTGACGCGCATTCACCTCTACACGGAAGAATATGCTTGTGGGCTTCAAGATGCCCACAAGCAAAATGGCAAATCCAGGAAGTGTTTTAGAAAGAGTTATAAAGAGTTATTTATTATGAAAACGGATGGGGGATGTATAGCAGCGCTGGACAAGTGAGTACTACACATGCATAAGTAGTAGCATAGAATGCACTGAAAAAAAAAAAAATGTATGGACCGCGGAACCTCCGCTTTAAGATGAAGTTTTACTATTTTGTGCAAATTAAATTTACATTTCCAGGGGATCTAAGTACAGTAACAAAATCCACTTGTTACTGCTAAAATCCAAATTAGTATTTGCATATAATGTTTAATTTTTTGAATTGTTATTTTTCATTTAAAGAAAGTCAACATATTGTATACTGCACAATACAATAAAGTTTTAGATTTTCCTTTCTGATGTACAAGATTTCTTGATTCTCGACCCAAATGTTTCAGTGCATGATATATATAAATAAATACATTGTGGTAACAAATCGTATGAATTCATTGTCTACAGTCTTGCTAAGTGTAGTCACCTTTCTCTTTGACCAGTGCTTGCCTGGAGACGGATCCTAAATGGTTTTTGGCTGAGCATGTATAGTTGTGTTTGAGGTCATCCGGAGTGATATTTTTGATGTATAATTTCTCAGTTATGGTTTCAGCTCCAGGATTCATCTCATCCAATTTAACACTGAAAAAAATCAACAGAACAAATTACTTTTCAGATGTAGGGTGACTTAAAGTGTTCGTTAACCCATATCGATAAATCACCGCCAGTGCCTCTATTATAGGCAGGCATAGCACACTGCACCTGTCTTTTATAAAAACTAGGCTTGTATATAACGTTTTAGAACGATCTTCAGGCCGGTCACATGTTTTGCGGCCGCTTTACAGCTCCGATGGATGGCATCTGCAAGAAGGGCCGAGATCTTCCTCTGATGTCAGCTGGGGAGGTTACATGCCCGCTACGCCCCTCCCCTGCAGGAGCCCTGGAAACCATCTAAGAGTCACGTGACCGGCCTGAAGATCATGCTAAATCTGTATTTACAAACCTTGTTTTATAAAAGATTTATACAGTGTGCTATGCCTGCCTATAATACAGGAGCTGGCAGTGAGCATTTATCATTTTATATTTGTACTAATAGCGGCGGGGGGACAGAGACAGAGACACAGACACAGAGCTGACAGGCAGGGAGGAGGGAGTGAGGGGGAGAGAGGAGAGCAGAGAGCAGGGTTGCGGACGACTAAGGGACATACACTGACCACGGTGGTCAGGGCTCAGCAGCCCCAGTTTTTGTGGTTGGTGCAGAGAGGGGGATACAGGAAGTGGCTGGTTCAGAGAGGTTTTTTACAGTTTGGAGGGGGGCAGATTACACAGCACAAGCACTGTGCTGTTTAATCTGCTTTAGGGACCAGGATCTCTATTTATTTATTTTTTTTGGGGGGGGGGGGGGGTTAACAAACACTTTAAGTAGAAAAGCAGACTCCTGTCTCAAATGCTTATATAGGTTCACTTGAAAGTAAAAGTACCTGAGTGTGGCCTGTGTGTCTATGCTCAGAACTTAAATTCAGCTAAAGCAGTTAACAGAAAAGAGTACTGTAGCAAATTGTATTGTGTTACCACTTTTTTGCAGTAAGACCCTAGAACTAGAATTTAGTTAAAGGTAATGTAGATGTCAACACCTCTGCAAAGCAGTGTTTCATATATCATGTATCAGACAGCATGTATAACAGATGGGGCACTTTAAACTATAAAAAAAGGTTAACAGCAAACCTGTCACAAACATAGCCAATTCAAATGGAGACTGTGATGGAAGAACAGTAGAGTTTAGCTCCAGTGAGAACTGCACGACAAAGCCATCAAAAGATCCAAATATATAGCCTGCTGAAGAAATATAAAATCTTGGCTTTTCTTAAAAAAGTCAAATTAAGTCTGCATCCTCTTATGTCCCTTTATTAGTAAACAGGATTGCCCTTAATTTAAAAGGCCATTAATGATGTTGGAAGGTGGTGCCAAGCCTGACTTCAAAAGAAATTTTGAGATCAGTTAATATTTTGGATCTACTGATTGCTTTGACATACAATTTTCACTGACAGTGAAATGCACATCTTTTTGCCGGTAAACAAATTTGCATTTATTATTTTTTGTATTGGGAGCCTAGAAGCATTGCACCAGCGATCAGGAGATCGCTGATTCCATGCCGGTCTCCTCCAAACAGTCAGTGTATCTGCTTTGCCATACATCCCGTATAGGTAAGCCGATACTCGCTGACAGGAAGACTCAATGAACTACTACAGCACTCCACAGCGCCATTGTAGTTCATTGAGAACTACAAGCTGACAGCCGCTAAGGCTGTGAGGACTTGCAGTTCATTCATACACAGAGCCCTGTGTATGAATGATGCGCCCATGTGGGTGGAGTCATGCGCTGCTTTTAAAAACTGACAGCTAGTACGGGGAACTTCTCCCTGTACTGCTGCCACAGGGAGGAGGGAGGCAGCGAGCGGCAGCTGTAGCATTGGGAACATGTTAAATGTTTCACCCTAAAATCAGGCAGACCATGTAACATGTTCCCAAAGGTGAACGTATCCTTTAATAATGTATTTTTTTATGGTGCGATTTGTTTTAATTTACATATGTATGCTTTGGCTTCCACTATCTTTTCTTTTAAAGCCATTGCATTATTTTTGTTTTATGTTCCTCTATTCCTGTCAATCCAGCTCCATTTCCTGCATAAATTAATGTCAAGAAATGTAATACAGCAGTAGTATCTCCAATACCCTATTATTGTACAACTAAAGACCGCCGTGTGATAGTCTAAACAAATCGCAAATCTATTCACTAATTACTATGGGATGCACAAGCCTCATAATGTAATGAAAAATGTCCTTTGCTTCCCTGAGCTAGCCAAAACCTCTTGCATTTGTGCTTCACTGCAGCACACAGCGGGAGGTTTTCAGCAACAGAATCACTGCTGTCAATCCAGAAAGCAGTGGTCAGGACTAGGTGGGGCCAGGTGCTGATTGATGACCTCCGAAATTGTGAATCAACAGTGACATTCTGATAGCCATGCCTCTGCAACATTTTTTCCATCCCACTGCAGATTCATCAGGCACAGCCTACATGAATATGTCAATTCTGCTCTGAATTCGGAAGCACTGCATTACAAGAAGCTGCATTGGGTGGACTTCCCTGGCAGGATCAACAGGAGTCAGTAAAAAAATTATAAGTGTAGATTCACTTATAATGGAGACCTGCAGCATAAATGAGAGGCCATAGTTCTAATGTATCTTCTGTGACACAGCACATCTCTTCGTATGTACTCTATTTCTGTAACAATTAGCTGTAAAATAAGCAGGAGACGTAAATGAAATGAAAACAAAAGTTAGCTGAAAAGTTTACTATGTTTGTAGCTCCAAATAGCAGCAGAGATGGGCACATGTAAGGAAAAATCAGGGTTGCTCCTTTTCAATTATTCAAAGGGGGTTATTTACTAAAGGCAAATCCACTGCACTACAAGTGCAAACTACAAAGTGCACTTGAAATTGCACTGAAAGTGCACTTGGAAGTGCAGTCACTGTAAATCTGAGGGGGACATGCAAGGGAAATAAAAAACAGCATTTTAGCTTGCACATGATTGGATAATAAAATCAGCAGAGCTTCCCCTCGTTTCACATCTACCCCTCAGATTTACAGCGACTGCACTTCCGAGTGCACTTTCAGTGCAATTTAAAGTGCACTTTGCACTTGCAGTTTGCACTTGTAGTGCAAAGTGAATTTGCCTTTCGTAAATAACCCCCAAAGAGTGGCTTAGTTCCCTTCTCAATATACACCTCCTCTATCCTTCTCCAGCTGATAAAGGAAGTACAGTATATTTGAGTCTGGGAATTCCTGGACAATTTGGAAAAAATATTTCTTTTTTTTTTCTTTCATGTTCCCTTGTTAACTGTTTTCCAGGTTCCAATCCCTTTAATCTAGAATTCAGAAGCCATTCTGTAGAGTCTTTGACGCTACAGGCATCCACTAACAACAGAAAGGATCAAACAAATGAGTTGCTGTAATTTTATTGGTTCATGGTTACCTGGCTCCTGAGGTAAAATGAACCCAGAAATATATGACCTTTTATATACTGAGTAGTCCAAATACAATGGTTTGTTAAACTCTAAATACTCATACAGAGATTTATAGAAAAAAATAAAATAAAATACAGCACTCAGACTTCCTATTTCATGTTTCTACGCTGAATGATTAACATTTGCTGGTAAGGTAACACAATTATACACAAGTTCCAGTATCTTCCGTCCATTCAAAACATGTGACCTTTACCTGGGAAAAATAATAAAAAATCGACATAAAAATGGAACACCAAATGGAACCAACCTTTGGAGTACGTATATCACATTTGCACTCCCAAGGGAAATCCTTGGTGAATAGATTTTATAAGGGGCTCAAAGGGTCAAGAGACCGTGTTCTAGATCAAACTGAACTTGGATCTCATTTAGGACAGGTTTCCAGTAGTCATACAATCAATAAAACAAATTACCTTTTAGTAACATTTGGATCAGCAATGTCTTTTTTATTCCCATGGACTGTCCACCAAATCTCATTACTGGAGTTTTGCACGTAAGAGAAATACACTTCACAGGTAAGTTCCATGTCTTCTCCTAAATAAAAATGTCAGCATACAACAAACATATCAAAGGCACATATTTTAATAAGACTTTAAGTGTATGTCAATATGAATAGTTGCAGAACTCATTTAAAATATTATAATATAAAACATTTATTGTTTTATATGAAATATTTAAAGAAACTGTGGCTATTTATACCGTAGGTTTAAAATAGGCACACTTTTACAGTACCAAAATCAAAAGCTAAATACACAGATTAAACAAAGATTCTGAAGCTGCCTTACCTGATAAAGAACTTGTATTTCTAACCCCTCAGTCCTGAGATTTACACAGTTCTGACAGACTGTGTGAATCTCTTCTCTCTCACTCTGCTCTTTCCTTCTACCAGTATATTCCTTCTCAGCACATTTGCCTGTAGCCACTTAACTGACTCCAAGTGCTGCCCCTTTCTCATGAGGTCTAAGTGCTGCTGTATAGGAAGAGCCGGTTCACACTGGGGCAACACGACTTCCAGCGCGACTTTACAAGGCAACTTCGAGTCAACTTCAAGTTTCCTCCAGGACAGGCGACTTTGCCAGTGGCCAATCAAACAATAATCAGCTCTGTGGAAGGGAGGGGTTTGCCTGAGAAAACCAATTTCTCTTCCTGTAAAGTTGCTTCAGTTAAGACACTGATCCGACTTTGGAGGCGACTTCCATTGAAATCAATGGGTACAAGTCGCCTAGAAGTCGCCTTGAAGTAGTACAGGAACCTTTTCTGAAGTCGGAGCGATTTCAGTAGTGTGCATAAAGACGGCTCCATAGACTAACATTACAGCGTGACTTGGGGCGACCTGAAGTCGGATCCTGAGTCGCCCTGGTGTGAACCGGCTCGAAAGAACAATAGGCTGATAATTTAATGAATTCAGGTGTCAACACTAGCTGCATTAAAAAAAAAAAAAAAAAGAAGAAAATTCATGAAATATTGGCTGCAACTGCCGGGAGTGTGTGTACACGCCATAAGCCGACTGTTGACTATCTAATGAAAGCAATCCTGCATCTATACAGCTGCAGTTAATTTTCTGTGAACCTTAGAGTGTACCTCTTCTGGTATGAGGCCCAACCACTATGCTTCCCGGGCTTCACTTTCCCACCTGCAGCTTTAGGACCTGAGCGGGGTCGCTGGGTGGAGGGAGACCAGCGAACATACATTTGCTGATCTCTCCTAGCTAGTACAAATCTGTCTATCTTATTAACCCTTTCCATACAGGGCTTTTTATACCACTTCCATACCGGGCCTATTCTGGCACTTCTCTCCTACATGTACAAATCATAATTCTTTTGCTAGAAAATTACTCAGAACCCCGAAACATTATATATGTTTTTTTTTTTAGCAGACACCCTAGGGAATAAAATGACAGTCATTGTAACTTTTTATCTTGCACGGTATTTGCGCAATAATTTTTCAAACGCCTTTTTTTGGAAAAGAAATTGTTTCACGAATTAAAAAATAACAAAACAGTAAAGTTAGCCCAATTTTTTTATAAAATATGAAAGATGATGTTACGCTGAGTAAAAAGATACCTAACATGTCACGCTTTAAAATTGCGCACACTCATGGAATGGTGCCAAACTTCGGTACTTAAAAATCTCCATAGGCGACGCTTTGAAAATTTTTACAGGTTACCAGGTTAGAGTTACAGAGGAGGTCTACTGCTAGAATTGTTGCACGCGCTCTAATGCACGCGGCGATACCTCACATCTGTGGTTTGAACGGCGTTTACATATGTGGGTGGGACTTGCGTGTGCGTTCGCTTCTGAGCGCCAGCTATTGGGGACAGGGGCGTTTTAAAAAATGTTTTTATTATTTATTTTTTTTATTTTACTTTATTTATTTTTTTACTTTTTTTCACACTTTTTTTTTTTTTTTGATCACTTTTATTCCTATTACAAGGAATGTAAACATCCCTTGTAATAGGAATGTGTGTGACAGGTCCTCTTTATGGAGAGATGCGGGGTCACTAAGACCCCACATCTCTCCTCCAGGCTGGAAAGCATGAGATCATGAAAAAAATTCACAATCTCATGTTTACTAGCCGCAATGGCGGCTTTGTTTACATCTGAGGACCCAGGCGTGACGTCATCACATCGCGCCCGGGCCTCCGACGGTCATAGAGATGACTGGTGACCATCTGGTCACCAGTCATCTCTATGCTCATCACGTGACCCACCACCGGCGCCGGACGATTCTCTCCGGGTCCCCGATGGCACGGGAGAGCCCGGAGAAGCACCGGATGGCGGCGGGAGGGGGGGGGAGATGACGGGATGAACCACCGCTATGATCATTCTTATAGTGCGCAGAATCGCCGGCTGAAGACCAGGATATCTGAATGATGCCTCTAGCTGCAGGCATCATTCAGATATCCCCCCTCAAACCCAGGACGTCATATGACGATCACCCGGAGGGAGAGAGAGTTGCTGCCGGCGTAATTTTACAATGACCCGGTATGGAAGTGGTTAAAGAGCTTAAAGCCTCGTACACACGGTCGGACTTCCATCTGACTTTTCCGTGGTTTTTTGTTTGAATGGAGTTGGTTGGGAACACCCATAGCATACACACCACAGGACTTTTCTGCAAACTTTCTTAAAACGTCTTACAACATCACTTGTTTTTTCTGCTCTTTTCTGCTCTTTACTGCCACCCTTTGGTCAACTTCTGCTATTGTTGGTTGACTTTAACATTAGTTGTTTTGTCCATCGGACTAAAGTCCGATGGTTATCTGTACACACGGTCGGACTTTGCTCCATCGGACTTTTGTTGGGCAAAAGTTTGTCCGTTTGCAGACCCAACTTTTGTCCGATGAAATCCAAAACCAAACGAAAAAAGTTTGTCCGATGGAGCGTACACACGGTCGGATTGTTGGTCCAACTTGCTTAAAACGAAGTTTGTTGGGCAAAAGTCCGACCGTGTGTACGGGGCTTTACCCTCAACTTTGTACAAATTGGCTGTGGCAAAACAGTTTAGTAGTATAGTTTGTGAGCTTCTTTTTTACAGTACCCACTGCAGTGTCCTAAAAATGTAACAAAATCTCAAAACCGTGCACAAAACATTTCAAAACCAAAGCTCCACATTTCCTGAACTCCCAACAATTATCACCATACTTAAAAAATATATAAAATATATTGCAGCTTATCAATCATTGGATGTTGGGGCTGCATTGGTTTTCAGTTTTAGTCTTTTTTCCCCTCTGTTTTTACCTAAATGATCTTGACAGTAACACACCTCCTGTGTTAGCGTGCCCCCCACTTCAGATGAAGGAGCACAGCAACATTGTTAATAAGGGAGGGGGTAATGTGAGATAAATTAGCAGATATATACACTAACAAATTGAAACCAAACCCCAGCTCACACTGCAGTTACACAAGCCATTTACAGGAACAGGTTTTTTTTTTTTTTTTTTACACATGAATAAATAAAAGCTGATCATTGGAAGAACTCCTGTCAATGGTAAATGGTTTGCCTCAACACTTTTAACCGATACATTTGCAAGAGAGCTTGTGCTGTTGAGAAACAACAGACTTACGGGCTGGATCATCAGGTGCGAATAAATGAAAGACAGCCTACAAAAGAAAACAAATGCAGCCTTCACATCCAAGACTTGGTAAGCTTAAATATAATAAATAATCAAAGAATATTTCAGTGTAGCGCAGCAATGTTAATAAAAAACATCTAAAGAGTCTCATAAAGATGTGATGACATACACATCCAAAGTGCAGATACAGTGCCTTGAAAAAGTATTCATACCCCTTGAAATTTTCCGCATTTTGTCATGTTACAACCAAAAACGTAAATGTATTTTATTGGGATTTTATGTGATAGACCAACACAAAGTGGCACATAATTGTGAAGTGGAAGGAAAATGATAAATGGTTTTCAAAATCATTTACAAATAAATATATGAAAAGTGTGGCGTGCGTTTGTATTCAGCCCCCTGAGTCAATACTTTGTAGAACCACCTTTCCCTGCAATTACAGCTGCAAGTCTTTTTGGGTATGTCTATACCAGCTTTGCAAATCTAGAGAGTGAAATTTTTGCCCATTCTTAGGCCTCGTACACACGACCGATTTTCTCGGCAAGAACCAGCAAGAAACTTGCTGGCAGAGAGGTCTTGCCGAGTAAATCGGTCGTGTGTACGCGGCTATCGGGTTTCTCGTCGAGAAAACCGACAAGAAACCTCGACGAGAAAATAGAGAACCTGCTCTCTATTTTCTCGTCGAGATTCTCCTCGGCATGTTTCTCGACGAGAAAAGTGAGTGTGTGTACACTTACCTGTCCTCCCGGAAGCCCGCGCATGTTCGAAATGAATTCGATGCATGCGCGGTAGCTTCCTAGGCATACGTAGGGTATACCAAGATGGCGCCGACGGTATCGAATGTGACGAGCGCATGCTCGTCGTAGTCGATGACGTCACCGCGTATGCTCCATTCAAAGAACCGCGGGTTCTTTGAAACAAGCGTGTGTACACTCGGCCGGGACAAGTTTCTTGTCCAAGAATCTCGTCGAAAAAAACGACATGTTTTTTTCAACGAGAATCTCGGCCGTGTGTACGAGGCCTTATTTGCAAAATAGCTCAAGCTCTGACAGATTGGATGGAGAGCGTCTGTGAACAGCAATTTTCAAGTCTTGTCACAGATTCTCAATTGGATTTAGGTCTGGACTTTGACTGGGCCATTCTAACACATGAATATTCTTTGATCTAAACCATTCCATTGAAGATCTGGCTGTATGTTTAGGGTTTGTTGTCCTGCTGGAAGGTAAACCTCCACCCCAGTCTCAAGTCTTTTGCAGACTCTAACAGGTTTTCTTCTTAGATTACCCTGTATTTGGCTCCATCCATCTTCCCATCAACTCTGACCCACTTCCCTGTCCCTGCTGAAGAAAAGCACCCCACCAACATGATGCTGCCACCACCATGTTTCACGTGGGGATGTTGTGTTTTTAGGGTGATGTGCAGAGTAAGATTTCCGCCACACATTGCGTTTTACTTTTAGGCCAAAAAGTTCAATTTTGTCCTCATCTGACCAGAACACCTTCTTCCACAAGTTTGCTGTGTCCCCCACATGACTTCTCACAAACTGCGAACGGGACTACTTATGACTTTCCTCCATAAAGGCTAGACTTTTGGAGTGCACGACTAATAGTTGTCCTGTGGACAGATTCTCCCACCTGAGCTGTGGATCTCTGCAGCTCCTCCAGAGTTACCATGGGCCTCTTGGCTGCTTCTCTAATTAATGCTTCTCTTTGCCCGGCCTGTCAGTTTAGGTGGATGGCCATGTCTTGGTAGGTTTGCAATTGTGACATAATCTTTCCATTTTCTGATAATGGATTGAATAGTGCTCCATGAGAGGTTGAAAGCTTGGGATATTTTTTTATAGCCTAACCCTGCTTTAAATTTCTCCACAACTTTATCCCAGACCTGTCTTGTGTGTTTCTTGTCCTTCTTGATGCTGTTTGTTCACTAAGGTTCTCTAACACAGGGCTTCACAGAACAGCTGTATTTATACTGAGATTAAATTACACACAGGTGGACTCTATTTACTAATTAGGTGACTTCTAAAGGCAATTAGTTCCACTAGATTTTAGTTAGGGGTATCAGAGCAAAGGGGGCTGAAAACAAATGCACGCCACACTTTTCACATATTAATTTGTAAAAAAAAATTAAAATCGTTTATCATTTTGCTTCCACTTCACAATTATGTGCCACTTTGTGTTGATCTATCACATAACATCCCAATAATATACATGTACATTTTGGTTGTAACATGACAAAATGCGGAAAATTTCAAGTGGTATGAATACTTTTTCAAGGCACTGTATATCGTGAATGAAAAATAAAATACAAAACAATGCGGATGATATCCTCTGTGTATATGTGCACAAAGTCAACTACTTCAAAAACACCCCGTGCTTAATCTCTTCATGCACTGCGAATATCCGTCACCAGGTGAAGGGCCTGCTCACCTCCATCCATACAAATCAAAGAAAGCTTCTCTTCTCTTAAGACCCAGGCAAATCTCTCCTCTCCTCCTCGATAGAACAGAAATCTCCATCCTCACAGCTCACCAAGGGTAATATGTAATAAGGCAGAAAGGACAGACATAGTGTACTCCCTAACAACTCTTTATTTAACCACTTGCCGACCTGCTCACTTAGATATACGTTGGCAGAATGTCTGTCCTGGGCAAACTGTACGTCAGTACGCAAAAGCAGTATAGCGCCCGCCGCTTGGGGAAAAATAGGATGTTTTTACTCACCGTAAAATCCATTTCTCTGACGTCCATGGACCGACGCAGCTCTCATACTGATTACATGTGGGTATATGTCCCTGCTTGCAGGAGAAGACCTAGGCAAAATGTTAGATGTTAAAACATTCTAGAACAAGCCAGAGCTGAACAGCCCCGCCCAGGGGGGCGGTTCCTCCGGACATTACCCTCCCACCTGCAGCTAGCAGCCTCAGTTCGTAACAAAGCAGTACAAACTTAAAAGGAAGGGTGGGTGCTGCGTCGGTCCATGCACGTCAGAGAAACAGATTTTACGGTGAGTACAAAAATCCTATTTTCTCTTATCGTCCATGGATTGACGCAGCTCTCATACTGATTACATGTGGGACGTCCCAAAGCAGTATAAGAAAAGGGTGGGAGCAAAAAAGTAAGGAACAACCAAAACTTCACTCCAAACCAGCAGAGCCCCTCAACGGAGGAGTTGCAACATTAGACAGCGGCCTGCAACACTTTGCGGCCGAAGGAAGCATCCAAAGATGCAGCCACATCAACCTTGTAGAACTTTGAAAAGGTATGAACAGACGACCAGGTCGCCGCCTTGCACACTTGTGCAACCGACGCTTGATGTCGGAAAGCCCAGGAAGCACCGATTGCCCTGGTCGAATGCGCCGTGACCGGAAAGGGAGGCGCCCGACCCCCTAATGGCATAGGCCTGTATAACAGTCTGTCTGATCCACCTAGAAATGGTGACAGACGACACCGCTTGGCCCTGTTTCGGACCAGAGACAGACACAAACAGCGAGTCAGACTTCCGAATAGGAGCGGTAGCCGGCAGGTATACCCGTAAGGCATGCACCACGTCCAAATTGTGAAGCGCAACCTCCCTAGGACGCGATGGATGAGGGCACAAGGACGGAAGGACAATGTCCTCGTTAAGGTGAAAAGCCGAAACCACCTTAGGAAGAAAAGACGGTCGCGGTCGCAATACCGCCTTGTCCTTATGGAGGACCAGGTAAGGCGACTTACATGACAGAGCCGCCAACTCAGACACCCGTCTAACAGAAGTGATGGCCACTAAAAAAGCCACCTTTTGGGACAAAGTTGAAAGAGGAATATCCATTATATTCTCAAAAGGAGATTCCTGAAGAACCGAAAGCACCAAGTTCAGATCCCAAGGAGGAAGCGGGGGCTTGGCAGGTGGAACCACATGGCGTACCCCCTGCACAAAAGTGCTAACCAAGGAATGACCAGCTAGGGGTCTTTGAAAGAAAACGGCCAAAGCCGAAATCTGACCCTTAATAGTGCTCAAAGCCAGCCTTTGAGCAACACCACGCTGTAAGAACCTCAGGATTCTGGGGACAGAGTACGTCCGTGGACGCCAGTCTAGCTCCTCGCACATAGCGATGTAAGCTCTCCAGGTACGGTGATAGATCTTCCTAGAAGAAGACTTCCGTGCCCTAAGCATGGTTGAAATTACTGAATCAGACAGGCCTCGGTCTTTCAGCACCTGGCTCTCAATAGCCATGCCGTTAAAGCCAGAGACTGTAAAGCAGGATGAAAGATAGGACCTTGAGATAGAAGGTCCTCCCTCAAGGGCAGGCGCCAAGGGACGTCCGCGATGAGACGTACCAGATCGGCGTACCAATGATGCCGAGGCCAGTCCGGGGCAATGAGGATCACCGGAATACCCTCGGCCGCTACCCTGCGCAGCAGACGGGGAATCAACTGCAGCGGAGGGTAGACATATATCAGGCGATACCGACCCCACGGGGCCACTAACGCGTCCGAGGCATCCGCCTAGGGGTCCTTGGACCGGGTCACAAACCTCAACACCTTGCGATTGAGTCGAGATGCCATCAGGTCCACATCCGGAGTGCCCCATCGTCGACAAAGGAGCTGAAACACTTCCGGATGCAAGGACCACTCCCCCTGGTCCAGGGACTGGCGGCTCAGATAGTCCACCTTCCAGTTTTCTACGCCCAGAATGTAAACGGCCAACAGCGCCGGCACGCTTCTTTCCGCCCATCTTAGGATGTGGGCGACCTCGGATGCCTCAGCCGGGCTCCGAGTGCCCCCCTGATGGTTGACATACGCCACGGCCATGGCGTTGTCCGACTGGATTCTGACCGAGCGGCCCTGTAGCCTCTTCGACCAAGCGGAGACACACAGCCTAATCGCCCGCAATTCCAGGACATTGATTGGGAGACGAGATTCGGCTGGAGTCCAGAGCCCCTGAGCTGACAGGACTCCCCACACTCCTCCCTAGCCCGTCAGGCTGGCGTCCGTTGTGATCACCGTCCAGTGGATGGGGAGGAACGACTTCCCGGCCCGAAGAGCCGGGGACCTCAGCCACCACGTCAGGGGCGCCTTGACAGAGTGACTCACCTGGATCTGAAGATCCAAATACAATGGGGACTTGTCCTACACTGACAGAATTCCCTTCTGCAATGCCCGAGTGTGTGATTGGGCATACGGAACCGCCTCGAAGGAGGCCACCATCAGTCCCAGGACTCTCATGCAGAAGCGAATTGATGACCATTTTCGGGACGACAAAACCCGTACTGCTGACCGAAGTGTCAGTAGCTTCTCTGAGGGTAGAAACACCTTTGCTGCCGAAGTGTCCAGGATCAGACCCAGATACTCCAAGCGCTGAGTCGGAGCTAGAGCTGACTTCCGCGCATTCAGAACCCAACCGAAGTCCCGGAGGGTCTGACTGACTATCGTCACATTTTCCTCCAATTATGAGCCATTTTCTGCTCTGAGAAGGAGATCGTCTAGATAGCCCACGATAACAATTCCTCGCTGTCTCAGCAAAGCTAGAACCAGGGCCAGCACCTTGGTGAAAACCCGTGGTGCTGATGCTAGGCCGAAGGGAAGGGCCATGAACTGATAGTGGACTTTGCCTATGGCAAAGCGCAGAAACCTCTGGTGGCCTGCGCAGATTGGGATGTGCAAGTAAGCGTCCTTGATAGCCAAGGACGCCAAAAAATCCCCCTGGTGGAGGGTCGCGAACACCGTGCGAATGGATTCCATCCTGAATTTTTGTACACTCACATAGGCATTCAGGGCCTTGAGGTCCAGGATTGGCCGAACCCCGTCCTTTTTCGGGACGACAAACAGGTTTGAGTAAAACCCCTGAAACCTCTCTTGTGACGGAACCGGCACAATTACTCCGCGCCCGAGCAAATCCTGTACGGCCCCCAAGAGGGCCACCCAGCGGGCCGGAAGGAGAGGGAGGTTCGAAGGAAAAAACCTGTTTGGGGGCCACGAGCGGAACCCTATCCTGTATCCCGAGGTGACCACCTCGCACACCCACCGGTCGGAGATCCGGGAGGTCCACCGCACCGAGAACTTGCGAAGACGTCCCCCCACCCTAGAGTCGGGCAGGGGCAAGACTTCATGCGGTGGTGGACTTGGGAGCTTGCTTGGTAGGCTTACGCACCCAGGGACGTCTTTGTCCCCAAGCTGCACTTTTTTCAGTCTGGGTGGGTTTGCCCGTGGAATCTGACTGATGAAAAAACTTCTTCTTCGCCGGAAAGGAAGGGCCCGGCCTGCGGTGGGGCTCCATTCCCTTAATAGACTGGGGAAGGAAGGTGCTCTTACCTCCTGTGACGTTCTTAATAATGTCATCCAGGGCGGCTCCAAACAGTCTACCGCCCTTAAAGGGCAAGTCAGCCAGGAGCTTTTTGGAAGCTAGGTCGGCTGACCAGCATTTCAGCCAGATAAGGCGACGCACCACCACAGCCGAAATGGAGGCCCCCGTTATTAAAGGGGTCGCATCCACAGTGGCATCGCACACGAAGACCAAACCCTGCGCAAGCTGTTGAGCCAGGGCAATGGTTTCAGGAGGGAGATTATGCTCCTGCACTGTCTGGTGCAATATCCGTGCCCAGCCTGTGAGCGTCTGAGACACCAGTGTTGCCGCCACTATAGGGCGTAAGGCGGCCCCCAATAAGGTGAACATAGTTCTACACGCCACCTCTGACCTCCTGTCAGCGGGATCCTTAAATGCAGGAGTCCCTTCCATTGGGAGCATGGTGGCCTTATTCAAACGGGCGACCGGGAGGTCGACCACCGGGGGTTGAGCTCACTTCTTAACCAGGTCCTCTTTAAAGGGGTACCGTAAGGCTATGCGCCGCGGGACCGTCAAAGTCTTCTGTGGCTTATCCCAGACTTGGTCAATGTATGTATCAAAAAAAGGCACATATGGAAAAACCTTTTTTGAAGACACGGCTTTTAAAGAACCAAAGGTCATAGTGTCCACCTGAGGTTCCTCACCCTCAACATTCAGCTTGAGATCATCCCTCACAGCATCAATGAGTTCACTCACAAGCACCCTGTCAGTTGGTGGTTCAAGGCAGGGGTCTTCCTCACAAGGAATGTCCTGACTAAACACATCAAAATCCTCAGAGCTAGGGTCCTCAGCAGCAGTAGCTAGGCCCATATCTGACTCAGAGCACTCCCCATGTGGAGATTGTGTGGGGAGGGGGCGCTTTACAGCCTCCGTGCGTTCGCACACCGCTTCCAGCTTGACAAGGAATGATTCCAGAGCTGCCGACAACTGGTCCATAGGGACCGCAGGTGCAGGAGCACTGGCAGTTGCCTCTGGCAAGTGGGGAGAAGCAGGTGAACCACACTCCATTTTTGCCACCCTCTGAGACCCTATTCACTATAACAGTGAATAGTACAGTCCACCCACTGGCTGCGCTGAGGCTGAGGAGGGGATACCCGGAGGACTCACCACCCTTAGGGACCGCTCGGTTCCGCTGTATGAGCCGTGCTGTAGCGTGGTATGAAGCCTGAGGAGAGTGAAGAAGCTGTGAGGAGAAAGGCATTTCGCGCCGTTCAGCAGCGCCGCTAGAGGCCGAAACCGAAACTAAAAGCGCTGTGGCTACAAGAAAATGGCCGCCGGGCGTTTATGCTTGTGCCGCGGCAAAATGGCCGCCGATGGCGAATTTTTTAAATGTAAAATACCATGCCAAACGTGCACGCAAAACATCACACAAAGTCCTCCAGAACACTTCCCAGCATATAAAAACAGCATAGAGCGGCCCCCCCCAGGGCAGAACGACCCCCCAAGTATCCCCACACAGCACAGCACCAGTACAGGGTGCAGAGAGCAGCATAACAGGGGGGAGACAGGGAGAACCCCCCACACACAAACACAGCCAGCATGTACTCACCTTCTTTCCAGGAGAGACTATTTACCCGTCCCGCAAGCACCTTGGAGAACACCCTCGGTGCCAATAGAGGGACTCACTGGCTTGTTTCAGACAGACATATCACAGAGTCGTACTGCGTAGCTGTCGGCTCGGTCAACCGCGAGAGATACAGTAGGTACTGTTCAATCTTGAGAGGACCGCGGGAGCATGAAAGCAACCCGGCCACCCCTGGAGCCATGGGGTATGTTGTGAACTGAGTCTCACGCACGCAAGGCGAGGATCAGCACGCTCGATGGTCAGACAGGGAAGACTACAAGGATACTAGTGTACCCAACCTGTTGCCCAGCCGACAGTTGATTGAAGGTCTCAAAAATAAAATAATAAAATTCCCAAAGGAATAACATTTTTAAAAGTAAAAATCTTCCAGGAGACTGGCTCCTGAGAGAGCCACGTCTTCTCCTTCTGCTAGGCAGAAAAAAATGAGGCTGCTAGCTGCAGGTGGGAGGGTAATGTCCAGAGGGACCGCCCCCCTGGGCGGGGCTGTTCAGCTCTGGCTTGTTCTAGAATGTTTTAACATCTAAAATTCTGCCCAGGTTTTGTCCTGCAAGCAGGGACATATACCCACATGTAATCAGTATGAGAGCTGCGTCGGTCCATGGACGATAAGAGAAATATGGTTTAATTTAATTTTGACAGGGATTTTTTTTAATTTTTTTTTTACTTCTTTACCTCCAAGTCTTGCTAATGCACACTCTTTCTTACCCTGCTACCCCAGGTGCAGAGCAGCCACTTGCTTGCAAGTGCTGCTAAGGCACAGTTTTCCTCCTCTTCTGGAAATCTTATCAAATCAATGAAAACTAGCTATGAAGAGTTGATGGAATTAGAGGCCACTGCCATCCCCAAGTCTCACAGATCCTACAGATCTCTGCAGTGTGGACCTTTTTTTAACGTATCCGCTGCTGGAAAGAAAAATATCTCCATATTCCCGACATTCTAAGGCAGTTTTGCAGTTGCTCCCGTTGCAGCTCAAGGAATTACTCCTTTATAAAAGTTTGTGGTTTGTGCTACACCACATTGGCAGGTACCCAGCTGCTATTATTTTGCCCAGGGGCCCCTTTTCCAGCCACCATTATTTTGCTCAGAGGGCCATCACTGCCCTCCACCAGTATGTGGAATACATTGAAGCAGCAGGAGGCAGAGGAGGAATGAGGAGGAGTGATTATGGTATGGAGAAGAAGGAAATATTTTTTTTACACATTATTTAAACATTTACATTTGTATAAATATTTTTTATCTACAGTTTTATTCGTTTTTCCTTGCAGGGCTGTCCCTGATCTGGTCATCCCCCACAGCAACAGTCAGGTCTTAAAAGGACAGGAATTTCTGGATCACCTTCAGGGATGGTCCATTTATAAAGATTTCCTCCTAAATATGGTATTGCTGGGCAAAACACTTGGGAGGAGAAATACCTTATCCAGCTTAGGCTAGTCACTACACCAAGTAATAGTGAAAGTGCTGGAAAGGTTTCAACAGGCTGGCGGCTCTTAAAAGTGTTTCTAAACCCAGGACCCTGCATTTACTTTATCTGGTCTCCCACAGTACACAGAATGGAAATGCATGTAAATAGTAATATAGTAAATATAAACTGCTAAATACCTTTTTCTTATCAGCAGTATATAGCAGTCTTATGACTTCTATCAGTATCTGGTTAAAACTTGTAGGAGGAGTTTTCATTCTCCTCTGACTGTCCTATGAGGCTGCAGGGCCCCTGACCCTCTGTCTGGAAAGTGCCGATTGGCCCTGTGCTGAACAAATGCACCCTCCAAAGAAAGGCTTTTTTACACAATGCAGAGGATTAACCCCTTAGGTTCCACAGTGAGTATAACAAGCATGCTTTACTGCATATACAGACTGATTTTACTGTTGTGGATTTGATAACACTTTAACCACTTCTCGCCCAGCCTGTAGCAGAATGACGGCCGGGCGGTGGTTCAGTTATCCTTACTGGGTGTCATGTGACGTCCAGCAGGATAACAGCCGATGCATGCCAGTGGGGGCGTGCATTGCGGTGATCGGTGGTGCGGCGTGTTAGTCTGACACACCGCTACACCTCTGCCGGAGGCTCTTTACCATGTGATCAGCCGTGTCTCGCGTCTGACAGAGGAGAGCCGATCGGCTGCTCTCCTGACAGGGGGGTCTGTGCTGATTGTTTATCAGCGCAGCCCCCCCTCGCATGCCCACCCAGGACCACCAGGAACACCAGGGATGGCCATCACACTGGACCACCAAGTATGCCACCCTAGACCATCAGGGAAATGCCAATCAGTGCCCATATCCAATGCCTATAAGTGCCATCTATCAGTGCCACATATCAGTGCCGCCTATCAGTACCCAGTGCAGCCTCTCACTGCCGCCTATCTGTGCCCACCAGTGCCACCCATGAGTGCTGCCTATCAATGGCCATCAGTGGTACATATTAGTGCCACCCAGTTCCCATTGTCAGTGCCCATCAGTGTCACCTTATCAGTGCCCATCAGTGAAGGAGAAAACGTACTTACTTACAAAATTTTATAACAGAAACAAAAAGAAAAACATTTTTTTTTCTTCAAAATTTTTGGTCTTTTTTCATTTGTTTAGCAAAAAATAAAAACCGAAGAGGTGATCAAATACCACCAAAAGAAAGCTCTATTTGTGGGAACAAAATAAAAAAAAAAATCTTGGGTACAGTGTAGCATGACCGCGCAATTGTAAATGAAAATCTAAGTTGTTAATAAAAATAAAAGCCTAGGATTCTAAATGCTCTACGCACATTTACTCAATCAAGCGAGTACTTTATGTGCCATTACATGTGTTTTTTTTTTTTCTAAGACAGATTTTCTGCAAGCAAGATCCAGCGAAAAAGCCGTGTGTGAACTCTACTCTAGTGGAGAATTCACAGAAGTTAGTTAGTTAATGAAAGTTAGTGGAAAACTCCTTTAGGGAGCACCTTACCTTACTTTACAATGTCTTCTCATTTAAAGTAAGGACTCTGGGCAGGACTATTGCCTGTTACTTCGTAATGTGCAATCTCTTTTTGCAGATCAGAAATTTTCTTAAACGAAATGCATCCTTTTGGTATTGCTAGAGCAGGGGAATCCAATGCCTTCTGAATGACTGACAGTATAAGTGATTAGACTTCATTAGGATGTGCATTGGTTGGCTATTTTCTGCCAACAGAACCACAGCATAATGTATTCCAGAATACCAGCTTTGTGGCAGCTAGGGAAGCTAAAACTGGTGAGAAAATACCCTGGGCAGGTAGGCTGTGTTCCCTGTATGTATTTCTCATACTAATTTGTCAGTGATATTCCTTTAAAAGCCTGTTCACATGAAAGCATTTCAGCTGGGAGTAAGGGTTACAATGTCTGATTTTCTTCTGTAAGTGAAAAATGTATTCCTATTTTTGTACTGTCTAATAGTGTAAGAAATTCTGTCTTTTATTACAATCGGATTAAATATTGAATCTCATTTGTTTTTTGTACAGCTCAGATTATACTGCAATAAATGAACCAACCCAACCTCTTTAGCAAGTCCTGGATTTTCCCTGCCTCATTCTAATTGCTGCTGTTGTCATTAACACATAACGACAAGCATACTTTCATTATACATTTGCATACTTTATGCAGAGTTTTAGTTGAGGAAAATGCCCTAAACATGACCTGCGACTGTTGTCTTCTCTCCAAAAATATCTTTTCATGACATCAAAACATTTCTGCTGCTTATGAAAATGAGTCCTTCACGGATTCCGGCTGCTATGATTTCTTAGGTCTGAATTCTGAAGTTTCAAGTTGAACAGATATAAATAAAAAACAACTCATGAAGCTTAGTGTTTATTAAAAAAACGATTAATGCTGAACTCTGGGGGGAAAAAAAACAATATTTTGACAGTTGCTTTGTAAAAATAAAATGCCTCTAACAATTGTTGCCCCATATCTGTCTTCTGTTTCGGTAAAACCCTAAAGCCTCATACACACGATCAATTGTGTGATGACAGGTTGTTGGCAGAAATCTGACCGTTTGTATGCTCCATCGGACAATTGTTGTCGGATTTTCCGTGGACAAATGTTGGATAGCATGCTTTAAAATTTTCCGCTAACAAATGTGTGTTGTCGGATTTTCCGAACCTGTGTACACAAGTCCATCGGACAAAACTCCAAAGTACAAACACGCATGCTCGGAAGCAATGCTCACCATAACACAACATTAGCAGAAGTTGCCAAAGGGTGGCGCTAAAGAGCTGAAAAAACACGTAGTTTCGTGTTTGTTGGCTGACAATTCTTTGCCAGTTGTATGCAAGACAAGTTCATAGCCAATGCCCTTCAGACAAAAGTCCATGCACTTAAAACCAAACACATATTAATTACACAGGTTCTGTGGCTGATTAAGGTGGTAAATAAACTAACTTGGTGTCTCATCTGCATTAAATTAGCCTCAGAACCTGTGTAATTCATATATCGGGTTCAAAGGGATGAGGTGGCAACCCTAATCCGATCGCGTGTACCAGGCTTTACTGTCACGAATCCCCAAACCTACGTTGCTGAATCTTAAGCCGGCCATAGTCAAATCGAAATGCGTTGGTTGAAGAAAAGAAAATTGCATAATGTATGGCCTGTCTTATAGTCATGGCTCTGGCACAGTTCCCATAGTGGGTCGATAGCTTTTCACCTCAGCAATTCATTCAATGTCTTGTATTCATTTCAATACAAGGAGTTCTGGTAAAGGAGGAGGGGGTGGATGAATGTCACCATGTTCAAATCACCAAAGGCCTTGTATACTACGAAAAGAATACAAGACATTTTATGAATGGCGGTGGAGAGTGAGCAGCCCACTAATGAGAACTATAATTTATAATTTATTATTAATATTTTATTGGTTTTCACTGTAGCATATTCTTAAAATGTAATCACAGTGATCTTTGAAATGTATTCATTTGGAAAAAGTTCATTGTTTTCATATATTTTTGATAGCACATGGTACTTTGTATACTTCATAAATTCTGAATTAATTTTTATTAATTTTTTTGTTTATGTTGCACATGTTTTATTTAATCACAGTGATTTGTAAAGTGTATTCACTTACATTAATGTAATTGTTTTTACATATATTTATATTGGCACCTTATTTAAGGTTCCTGTGATATGTAATCCTTCCTGATTAGCTCAGTACTGTCTTAGCTTTGTGTGTATGTATTAATTATATCTAGTAGTGTGTAGGCTGCTTCTCAGCAATTTCATTTCATTTATCCACAATCACCGTTTCCTACATCTTTCTTATATTAATAAAAATAAATCCTTCCAAAACACAAGAGGTGGGACTTACAAAGACTTGCGTAGCATTTTCCCCCAAAATATTCCAGACATCTGCTTTTATTGAGCAATAGCGAGAAAGATCCAGTGAATATAAATATAATTTAAAACTAGTAATAATGCACTGTAATGAAGCACATTGTGCATGTTTTACACAGACGGACCCTTTACAATCCTTAGCAAATCTCTGACAAGATCTTTAAATTTGTAATAGTCATCTCTCTAACATGCAGTTAAAATTTCCCCTGTGCAGGTGCTCCTCCCCCGGTGTACATAACTACTCAGTTGTTCCAAAAGCAAATAAATCAGCTCCCATGATATGTGAACAGAATCGGCCAGCTGACACTATATAATATGCAATCTACAGTAATCCCTTGCTGCCAATTGGCCAGCTGTGTGCTGAGTCCGCTTTGCTAAACTGTGTAAGGCTGTCTTATTTGTATCTGAAAATAAATAAATCAGCTCCCATGATGATTAGACAGCATTAGCCAGCCTACTCTGTGTAATCAATCCATCCGCTTCACTATGCCCACTTTGCTTCTTTTTAAGACCTTCTGCTCTCTAGCTCCCTTGTTACCTCCACCCATTCAGGACTTCTTAATAGCCTCTCCCATCTTTTGGAACTCCCTACCCCAACCTGTATGTCTATCTCCTACTCTGTCTGCCTTCAGTGTATCCCTGAAAACTGAATCTTACTTTGTTGAACAACTTCTCCCCTTGCAGCTTCCACCATGTGTAGCACACCCCTTTCCCTTTAGGCTGTAAACGCTCACGTGCAGACGCCCTCTAAGCCTTGTATCTTCAAATGTATTGTAATCATACTCTTCCCCTTTATTCTGTATAGCATTGTGCAAACTGTTGGCACTATATAAATCCTGTAAAGATAAAATAATAATAATCTTGTTATTTAATTGCTACTCTTTGGTCAGCTGTGAGCTGTATCCATCCTGCTGAACTGTGTGTGATTGAATTGTTTGTGTTTGAAAATGAATTTTGCCAAGTCACGGATGACAAAAAAAGCCAACAGCTTTCCGCACAGATGGAAGTCATATTATATTTTTGCATATTATTAAGCAGGAAACACAAAAAGTTTCTTAAAGCCATTTACATGTTATAGCAGTATGGAGAGCTCCTTAAAGTGGATGTAAACCCGATTGAGCTGGGCACATATATCTGCAGTGTTTTGTTACACTTCTCTTCTAAGCCTTGTAGCTTTCTCCTGACCTGTTCCTCTGTTATCAGCCATATAACTCCTGACAAATTCTCTGACACATCAGATAAAAGCAGCCTGAAATTTGTGTCGGGGGAGGTTGCTATAAATAGATTAGCAGGCAGCTGGCCCTGTTACAAAACACCTCTGAGAGTCTCTGCCTATGGGGAGAGGGGGTGTGTGCCTTTCCTCCAATCAGCAATTTTAGCTATCTTGGCTGTATGCCCAGATATCACACTCTGTGTTAAACAGGAAGAGAAAATTTCCTAACACGATCTGAACTTTCTAAACCGTATATAAATGTGAAGACAGCAGATCTACATGTAAAACCTATGTAGGGAGATTTGGTTCATCCCTGTGTATCATCTGAGGCTGTTCACTTCACTGGGTGTATGGAGGGTTTACATCCACTTTAAGTACTCCAAGTATGACCAATCACAAATACAATGTTGTAGAAGATACAAACAGTATAAAACTAACATTTTAATCAGCTCAACATACCTACTGCAAATGAATAGCTCACTTTATCATTCGGAATATACATTACAGGTGGCTTGGCATTGTCGGAGGAAGCTGAAAACAAACATACCAGAAGAACTTAGTGTTAGGAGTTTGTATGTTACAATTTAGGATTAACACTGGGAAAAGATGCAGAATACAGTATATATAGTAGATCCCATGATACTGACGTATTAAAACTGAAGATTCATTTGTTTAGAATTTGCCTTCCCTGGTTAACCGATTGACTCATGTATAACCAGCCTGTCGGGTTTTTCCCGAATGGTTAGTACCGCTGACTATAGCCACCAAAAATTAACTATTGTGTTCTGCCAGCAGGGAAGGCTCCCCGCTGGCAGAACCCAATAGTGCTGCAGGAGAGAATCCCGCCATCAACGCCGACTGTGTTGATGGGGAAATCGGGCAATATTCTTTCCTTCCATCCGTGGTGGAAGAAAAGAAAATCGCATAATCTATGGCCTGCCTATGTTGTGGAAAGTACACAGTGTGAAGTGATCAGAGTAAGCAATTTTAGTACAGGAGAGAGGACTGTACATCCTGTACAAGAGTGAAAGTATAACTACAGGTAAAACTTTTTTTTTTGTTTTGTATAGAGTGAAGAGGGATTAGAACACCTGTCAAGGGAAATCGTCCAATGGGGACACTAGATCTGGTGACCTGGGGCTCCCTAATTGGACAAAAAGGATAAAAATAGCCCTCCGTTCCTCTATCCAATATGGAAAAAAAAAAGTTTTGCCTATAGTTCTAATTGAAGGTAAGGCTGTAATTCAGCTTTAAATGTAATCTGGATAAGTATTTAAATGTAATCTGGATAAGTACGGTATATGTGAGATTCCATTGCTGACCTTTCCTTTTAGGGATGTTGGTTCCCTGGCTGTCATGCTGATGCATTAACTTCAATGCTTTCTGAGTCACTGACCAGGACAAATATAAAGATAAGCATTTCTGACACTTATTATTTAAAGCATGCTTGTTTCAGGTCTGTGACTCAAGAACAGAGTCAGCCAGGCTAGCATTTTCAGTAAGAGACCAATAGCAGCTCCAATACTTCTCTAATAGTAGATTCCCCTTAACTGACGACTGTGAATGAAATGCACATTCTGTGCATAGTGATTTCTCTGTTTTGATTAAAAAAATTAAAATAACTGCTGCTGGTGTTTAAGGCAAAGTTCACCTTTAGGAGAAGACATGTGCACTGCCGAAAAGTTTGTTTGTTTTCTTTTTTTTTTGGAAATTCAGAAATTCAAAAATTCGGAAATTCGAAAATCTGAATTCTTGAATTTCCGGAAATTCGAAAATCTGTTAATTCTGAAAATCCTAAAATAAGAAAGAAAATTTTAAATAATAACTAATAATAACTAACTATTAAATTATAGGTATTGGAATTTCCTTTCAAACTTGGCTTTTCGTGAATGTAACGAATACAAATTTATCTGAAGTTACGAATTATGCGAAATAACGAATGCTGCATTTAAAAAACTGTAACGGAACAAATTAATAATAAAAAGTTTTCATTAATTATTATGAATTTGTTACATACGATTTGTTTAGATACGGCATTCGTTATTTTGGATCATTCGTAACTTCGGATAAATTCGTATTCGTTACAATAACTAACAGCCAAATTTAAAAGGAAATTCCAATACCTATAATTTAATAGTTAGTAATAGTTGTTATTATTAGTTAGTTATCATTTCACATTTTCGGGTTTTCGAATTCTCGGATTTTCGAATTTCTGAAAATTTTTAAATTCAAAATTTGGGAAAATTCGTAAATTCAAAATTGTGGAAATCCGAAAATTTAGAAATTTAGGAACTAATTTGTCAAAATTTGTTAAAAAACTAATTCGGAACTAAACAAATTGCACATGTCTCTTTAGGAGCATGTTACACCCATATTTAGGGTGCAACAGTAACATGCTCCTATAATCCCACCGCCCACCACCAGTGCTTCCCATTCTGTGACAATGAGTAGGGGAATCTTCTTCCCGCACCTGCTGTCACAATTTGAAAACAGTAAGGCCGTTAGGGGCTCTATCCACACAGCCAGGTCAGGTTCCTGTGAATGAATAAACTACAAGTACCATTGTCCTTTGTGGCAGATGGCATGTAGTTCTCAATGAACTGCGAGGGTGCTGGTGAGCGCTTTCACAGTTCATCGATTCTTCCTGCAGTTCAATAACTGAAAGTCTGCAGGATCATGCCATTACACCTGCGATCTGCTGATCGATGCTTTACAGACTGCAATTTAAAAAAATATTAGATGCATATTTTTTTACCTGCAAAAATATGTGATTTTTTTTTTTTGAAAGGTGAATGTATGCTTTAAGAGGGACATTCAGCAATTAGTACTTTGTAAAAGAATCAGTCTGACACACCCCTTCTCTTCCCCTGCAGCATAAGTCTGTGTAAAGGAACTTGTGATGGCATGTGGCAGTTACTTAGCTATGCCAGTGAAGAACACTAAAGCATGAGAGTAGAAATCAGCATCATCAGAAAAAAAAATGGCATTTTAGCCCTGGTTCACACTGATGCTACTTTGAAATTGCACTACTTCACTTGAAGAAGCACGATTTCAAAGTAGCAAGGTCAGCGCGATTTCAGGTGCTACTTGATAGACATCTGTGTGGCTTCATGCACAGATTTCTATTGAAGTCGCACCTGAAATCACAAAAATAGTGCAGGAACTACTTTTTCAAATCGTTGCGGCGCAGCAAAATTGGTGTGGCACCGATTGGAACAGTGCCATTGCCTCCAATAGGCTGCGACTTGTCATGCGATTTGATCTCTCAAATCGCATTACAAATCGCTCCAATGTGAACCTAGGCTTAAGGTGTTTTCTAGCAATAACCAAATGAGTACATGCAGGATTATTAAAAAAAAAAAAAAAAAGTTTTAAGACTTCAATTGTGCCAAAGCAGCAAGTTCACCAATCCAGACCTTACTAGCAGCATAGATTTTGCCCTAAATGGGATTTTTTGGTTGAATATGGAAGAGAGTTTTGGCTTCTTAAGAACGAGAAGGTATCAAAGCTATTTAAATGATTGGTTTCACCCATAATCAAAGTGAAGTGTAAAGCAGCTGTTAGTTCTTGCACAAAACAACCCAGGTGCACCGGGAGAGTAGGAGACAAATGGGGTGGCCCCAGTAGTGTATTTAGGTTTTGTGCTACCCTAGGCCTGACTAAACTTGTGCACCCCCTAATTTAAATATGACCCACCCCTTCCTGTCAAGCCACACCCCTTTCTGTTTAAGACCCGTCCTGAAATTTGAGTGGGGACACTAGTTCTGAGGGCCTGGGGGGGGGGCAATGGATTCCCTTCATTTGCATAGATTTCCTCTCACTTCCTGTTTGGCTATGGGGCAGGAAGTGAAGGGAAATCTCTGCAATGAGACAGGGATGGTAAAATATAAACTGACAGGGGCTATAACCCTCTCTTACTCTATCCAAAATGAAAAAAAAAAGTGTTGTCTATAGTTCTAATTTAAGCACAAATTTCTGATAATTTGATGGAGAGGACTAAGAAGATATAACCATGCCAATGGTGCAGCAGAAAACATATAGCACAGTGAGGAAGGTTTGTGGTCCAGGATGATAGGACAGTCAAAATTAGAAGCCCCCCCCCCCCCACAGTTACAGAATGCAGGCCGCCCAGAAGCAGTGCGGCCGCTTTATGGGGGCGCTAGACTAGACTAATTAGCCTCTCAGCCCAGTCCGCCCCACTGGCGTTACACTAACAGCGCAAGCCGGCAGAGACTCATTCCGTGCTGCACCCCTGCAAAGTGCTGCCCTAGGCCTGGGCCTTGTTGGCCTAAGCCAGGATACAGCGTTGGGTGGCCCCCTAAACACTGCTTCAGCTCTAAGATTCCTGTATTTGAACTGGTGGTGCAGCAGTGTGTTTAGGGGAAATATTGACAAAAGCTGCCTCACTTTTTTGTAATTTATCATCGACTGCAAATAAGAAAGAAAACATGTCTACTCCACTGTGAGAAGGGGTGCCATCTGAACCTACTTTTTCAGGTGACTTTTCCTCAAGAATGTGCAGGTGACCCCATAACTCCCAACTGTCCCTGATTTTGAGTGACTGTCCCTGATTTGGAACAATGTCCCTCTTTCCTCCTCAATTGTCCCTCATTTTGGTCAGATCTATATAGTTGTATATAAAATGCACTTTTTATCTTTCAAAAAGTGTTTCCCAGCGCTAAACCTTTCATCCAAATTCTAAATCGCTGCATTAGTACATTTTAAAAGTCAATATAAATGAATAGTAGTGGTAAAAAAAAAAGCCCTTGTGGATTTAATTAACCTTTTTTATTGGTTAATTGTTCTTTACGGGGGGTGTGGCAGGGGCGTGTCCTATGCCTACATACATTTGCTAGTAGGTGTCCCTCATTCTCATCTCAAAATGTTGGGAGGTATGGGTGATCCCAATGCATTACCTCAAGCCTGAGTGGGAGTTGTGTTGAATACTTACAGACAGCGGTCCAGCACTGTACAGAAAAAGTAAAACCCTTGGATATCAGGAAACAGTTCTACACTTTTGTCCAGAGCTGTGGGAATGCTGACAGGATATTTTGTTTTTGCAGGACGTGTAGGAAAGTAAAAACTGCACCAGCTACTCATTAATTTATCTTGTGTTCAGGCCTCCAGACCTGCAAACACCGGGTCCTCTTCAAACAGATGGCCGAATAAAATCAAGCCTACCATGAAGTTCTCGAAAATCTACGGGAGCCAATTTAAGGGGTGGCAGAAGCAGTAGGCCATGCAATTGTGCTGTGCTGAACTGCATTAAGGACTTTGGCGCTTTGATTCTTCGAGCTGGAAAGTTCTTTGTGTTTGTTTGCAGATGTTCAAGGACCATGTTGTAATATAACTGCCACCGCTTTCTCCTGAACTTAAATCTTCAATAAGCAATATTTATTCAGCTTACACATGTCCAGTGTCTTACTCACTTATCAAATAAGCATGAAGGCCACAAGGTGGATGATAGCCAATTCATTTGTAAACATCTCACTTGCTAATTTATTGGTAAGCAACCTGTCATAAAAAATTTCACACAAGCTTCTTTAAATGGCTTTAAACAGTCACACTACAGGGGACACAATACAACCTCATACAACCTTCATCCAGTGACTTAAAGGAACACTAAAGAGAATTTTTTTTTTTTTAAATAACAAACATGTTATACTTACCTCCACTGTGCAGCTCGTTTTGCACAGAGTGGCCCCGAACCTGGTCTTCTGGGGTCCCTCGGCGGCTGTCTCGCCTCCTCCCCGAAAGAACTTTCCACCTTCATGTGAGCTCCCTCTTCACTGTATCACTCGCCCCCCCCCCCCCGGGTCATTGGATATGATTGACAGCAGCGCGAGCCAATGGCTGCGCTGCTTTTAATCAACCAATGAATGAGCCGGGAAGCCGACCGAGAAGCCTGCACGTTCATGGCATGGGACTTTCGAGGGGTCAGGTAAGTAAATGGGGAGGGCAGCTAATGCTCGGATGTTTTTTCACCTAATGCATAAAGTGCATTAAGGTGAAAAAACATGTACCTTTACAACTCCTTTAAAGAGGTATTAACCCCAAAACCAAGAAATGTAATATACTGCAGCTTACCAATAGATGTGGTGGCTACATTCATTTTCTTTTTCTCTCTGTTTTCACCTGGCCAGTAACACAGTTCCTGTATAAGGCTCGGTTCACACCTATGCATATTTATTGCTTTTTGCAGAAATGCACTACAGTCCATTTAACATGGTCTCCATTGGGACACAGTAATGTCTATGCTTTTTTAAGCCTCTGCATTTTTGGAAAGGGTCAGGGACTTTTAAAAAAAAAAGCAAAACGGTGTGTTTTTGGTTCAATAGACTTCAATGGAGAAGCTACATAAAAGCATGCAGTGTGGTTTTTTTTTTTTGTCTCATTTTTAAACCTCGCAAAAACAAATTGTCAAAAAAAAAACAAAAAAAAAACAAAACATTAAAAAGGGAAAACGCATCAAAAAACACACGAGAAATGCGTCAAAAAGCAGGTGCAAAAACGCAAAATGCACCGCAGAAACGGATCAAAAGCAAACTGCATAAGTGTGAACTGAAGCTTATAGTGCACCCTCTCTGGGTGAATGAGAACAGGGGACACATTTGGAAAGCAGCATAGTCAGTCTGGGGGGAGGGGAGTGTTAGATGGACTAACAGATTTATATACACTAACAAATGGCAGGCAAATTCCAGCTAACACATAAGAACTTACAGCAAACAGCTTTTTTTCTTTTTGGGATAAAGGTGTTACAAGAATAAATAAAAGCTGATTATTGTAATCCCTGCCAGTGTTAAATGGTTTATTTCATCCCCATAATTGATACAATCTGCAAGAGCTTGTCCTTCCTGCCCTTCCTGCAGTGTCCGGCCCCCCCATTTTACTTACCTGAGCCCCAAATTTCCATGGGCGCTTCCTTCTCTCCATGGAGTCGCGGCTTTGATTGGATAGATTGATAGCGTAGCCATTGGCTCCCGCTGCTGTCAATCAAATCCAATGACGAAGGCGCCAGGGGGGCGGGGCCGAGTCATACACTCAGCGTTTATGGACGCCGAGTGTATGACTCAGGAGCGTGCCCGCAATGTAACCCCCTCGGGAGAGCGCTTCTCATAGGAAGTTATCCAATGCGGGGAGGACCCGCAAGGGCCCCCAGAAGAGGAGGATTAGGGCCACACTGTGCAAAACAAACTGCACAGTGGAGGTAAGTATGACATGTTTGTTATTTAAAAAAACAAAACAAAAAAAAAGCTTTAGTATCACTTTAAAAGGGTTGTAAAGGTTCATTTTTTATTTTCTAAATAGGTTCCTTTAAGCTAGTGCATTGTTGGTTCACTTACCTTTTCCTTTTATTTACCTTCTAAATGTTTTTTTTCTTTGTTTTCGTTGTCTGAATTTCTCACTTCCTGTTCCTCCTCAGTAAGCTGTTCTGGCTGACTAAACACCATTCGGATGATGGTGTGAAGTTTAGTGAGGAGAAACAGGAAGTGAGAAATTCAGACAAAGAAAAAAAACATTTAGAAGGGAAATCAAAGGAAAGGGTAAGTGAACCAACAATGCACTAGCTTAAAGGAACCTATTTAGAAAATAAAAAACAAACCTTTACAACCCCTTTAAGTCTTAACCCAATGTAAACATTTTATTAGCAAGGACATATCAGCATATCAATTACAAATTTAAAAAACGAACAAGTTAAAACAGATTATACCTCATGCTTAGCTTTTCTTACCTATTGCTTTAATGCGCATAGTCCTAGTAAGGTTATAAATCCTCCCACTATCCTCATATGTCACGATACATGTATAGTTTCCTTGGAACGGCAGTGACATAGTTAAAAATATTAACTCCGATCCTTTAACAACTCGGTCATAGAAACGATCAACTACTTCACAGTTCTAATAAAAAACAAACAAAAAAACAAAAAAACAAAGTACTGTAACAGCCACACTACTTCCAAGTCACAAAACAGACTGATGTTTACAGACCACAGAACACAAATCTACATGTATCTTTCAGGTCCTAAAATAAAATTAAAATAAAGTTTAAGAGATTATTGGGCCATGTACCAGCTCAACAAAAGGATTTGAGTAAAGAAATATGAAAGTTTTAATTTATATTTTATAGTCTGCAAGTTTAAAGCTTAAATGTAATTTCATCTGGACTTAGACGTCAGATTAGATTTGAATAGACTAAAACAAGCTACCATTTAAAAGAAAATCCCACAAGGAAGTGTGACCTATGTATAACATTTCTAAGAAGGTAGGAATAATAAGCAGAATTAATCATGCAGCACAAGAAAATGATATTGTTATTAGATATTGGAAAAGGTTTCCATTGGGAGATTTGCTTCATTTACTTGACCTCTAGAACACAGTTTAATGTAAGTTGCTGCATATCCATAGCTATTCAGACTGTGCATGCTGTGGAGAAACAGCCAGACAGTTCCTCTAGTGTGTGGGGATGATGTTCCATTCTCCTGAACATCATCACATAGTAGAGGTACTGTGCCACCTGAGAGATTTCAGAAGCTTTCAAGGGGCATGCCAGCATGGTTGGGGTACAGTATGTCTTTGAGTGATTTTCAGTGCACTTATACCAAGAGTTGTATAGCCATTTTATTTGGAATTTTAAGATGAAGTTATGCAATTGGAGTCTTCTTTTTTTCCCTTGAGGAGTGGATTTTAGGTTCATATTAGAGTGGGCATTTAGATACATGTCATTTAAACTATAGAGTGTTACTGAACCTTCTTTTTATGACCTTTGCAAAACTGCCTTTAATAAATGCCCCCCCCCCCCCCGTGAATGCATCCTACTAACACAAATATTTACCTTTAGCCCAGGTCCAAGGATCTTTACTGTGGGACCAATATTGGAGCTGCTCAGCCTTTCATAAATGGCTGCTTCATATTACACATACAGACTCAGGCCCAAATAATTCCAAATGTAAAAGCCACTTGTGGCAGCCTCCAGCAGTTAGTTAGCCTCATACACACGATCGGACTTCCATCTGACTTTTCCATGGATTTTTGTTCGAAGGGCGTTGGCCGCAAACTTGTTTGGCATACACACAGCAGGACTTTTTCAACCAACTGTCACCAAATCACGTGGTTTTTCAGCCCTTTACCGCCACCCTTTGGGCAACTTCTGCTGTTGTTGTCTGATCTTTAGCATTGGTTCTGAGCATGCGTGTTTGTACTTTGGACTATAGTCCGATGGCCTTTTGAACACACGATCGATCGGATTAGCCGGCGTAGGACATTTGTTGCCGGAAAGTTTGTCTGTTTTCACAGCGAACATTGGTCCGATGAAAAAGCGAAAAAGTTTGTCCGATGGAGCGTGCACACAGTTGGATTGTCCGATCAAACAGGTCCGTCGGACATTTGTTGTCAAAAAGTCAGATCATGTGTATGGGCCTTTAGAAGCACAACTTTCCTGTACAAGTGAATGGGGCTGCAGCATGCATGGGCAGTACAGAATGATTATTTTTTGGGAGAAAGGCCGTGCAGCTCTGAGCAAGGCCACACAGTGAAGATTGCTGGAACAGGACTGAAGAAAGGTGTTTGTTGTAATGAGATGCACTAGAGAAAATATATTTGGACAAGTGGTCAAAGTTACAGTTGCTAGCTTTAAGGTATAGTTGGGCAAAAAAGTATTTAGTCAGCCACCAATTGTGTAAGTTCTCCCACTTAAAAAGATGAGAGAGGCCTGGAATTGTCATCATAGGTATACCTCAACTATGAGAGACAAAATGTGGAAACAAATCCAGACAATCACATTGTTTGATTTGGAAATAATTTTTTTTGCAAATGATGGTGGAAAATAAGTATTTGGTCAATATCAAAAGTTCATCTTAATACTTTGTTATATATCCTTTGTTGGCAATGACAGAGGTCAAACGTTTTCTGTAAGTCTTCACAAGGTTGTCACACACTGTTGCTGGTATGTTGGCCCATTCCTCCATGCAGATCTCCTCTAGAGCAGTGATGTTTTGGGGCTGTCGCTGGGCAACACGGACTTTCAACTCCCTCCAAAGGTTTTCTATGGGGTTGAGATCTGGAGACTGGCTAGGCCACTCCAGGACCTTGAAATGCTTCTTACGAAGCCACTCCTTCGTTGCCCGGGCGGTGTGTTTGGGATCATTGTCATGCTGAAAGACCCAGCCACAATTCATCTTCAATGCCCTTGCTGATGGGAGGAGGTTTGCACTCAAAATCTCACGATACATGGCCCCATTCATTCTTTCATGTACACGGATCAGTCGTCCTGTTCCCTTTGCAGAGAAACAGCCCCAAAGCATGATGTTGCCACCCCCATGCTTCACAGTAGGTATGGTGTTCTTTGGTTGCAACTCAGCATTCTCTTTCCTCCAAACACGACAAATTGTATTTCTACCAAACAGTTCTACTTTGGTTTCATCTGACCATATGACATTCTCCCAATCCTCTTCTGGATCATCCAAATGCTCTCTAGCAAATGTCAGACGGGCCTGGACATGTACTGGCTTAAGCAGGGGGACACGTCTGGCACTGCAGGATCTGAGTCCCTGGTGGCGTAGTGTGTTACTGATGGTAGCCTTTGTTAAGTTGGTCCCAGCTCTCCGCAGGTCATTCACTAGGTCCCCCCATGTGGTTCCGGGATTTTTGCTCACCGTTCTTGTGATCATTTTGACCCCACGGGGTGAGATCTTGCGTGGAGCCCCAGATCGAGGGAGATTATCAATGGTCTTGTAGGTCTTCCATTTTTCTAATTATTGCTCCCACAGTTGATTTCTTCACACCAAGCTGCTTGCCTATTGCAGATTCAGTCTTCCCAGCCTGGTGCAGGTCTACAATTTTGTTTCTGGTGTCATTCGGCAGCTCTTTGGTCTTCACCATAGTGGAGTTTGGAGTGTGACTGTTTTAGGTTGTGGACAGGTGTCTTTTATACTGATAACAAGGTCAAACAGGTGCCATTAATACAGGTAATGAGTGGAGGACAGAGGAGCCTCTTAAAGAAGAAAATACAGGTCTGTGAGAGCCAGAAATCTTGCTTGTTTGTAGGTGACCAAATACTTATTTTCCACCATAATTTGCAAAAAAAAAAAAACTTTCCAAATCAGACAATGTGATTGTCTGGATTTGTTTCCACATTTTGTCTCTCATAGTTGAGGTATACCTATGATGACAATTACAGGCCTCTCATCTTTTTAAGTGGGAGAACTTGCACAATTGGTGGCTGACTAAATACTTTTTTGCCCCACTGTATATCAATTATTTATTTATTTTTTTGCATTCAGCAACACACAGTGAGCTATCAGACTGTTTTAATTCTGTGACGGAAATGCTCCAAACATAATTCGAACATAGAATTCTGAAGAACTGTATTAAAGTGCAATACAGTACAGCCATACTGGCTTATAGAGCCGGCCCACCCTGTCCTGTTTGAATGCTATGGTTTATTAGATGAAAGCAGATCAAATAAAATAAAAAAGACGCAGGTATATATACCTGCTGTATATAAAAAAAACAATTGTTATTATTACTACGCAATTAAAATCAAATAAACTGTTCTATACGTGCAGGAAATTCAGCTATAGGAGTAAAGAAAGTGTAAATAATAATAATTAGACTGCTGTTGATAAACTTTGGGCTCTTTCACACGGGACGGATCCGTGAAGATCTGCCCGTGAAGCTCCGCTTGTTCAGCTGGGATCGCTCCGTTGATCCCCGCTGAGCCGGCGGATGACTGGGCGGTCCCCGCACACTGTGCAAGGACCGCCCTGTCAGAGCGCCGCTCTCTCCTATGGGGGGATCGGATGAACACGGACCGTCTGTCCGTGTTCATCCGATCCGCTCCGCCGACAGATGGAAAAATAGGGATTTCCTCCGTCGCACTTTGGCGGAGCAGAGCGGGTCGGATGTCAGCGGACATGTCACCGCTGACATCCGTGGCTCCATAGGGCTACATGGAGCGTCCGTTAAGGTCCGCCTAAAAAACTGACAGGCAGACCTGAACGGACCGTCCGTGTGACAGGGGCCATAGGTAAAAGGAAAAATGACTTCTGAGTAGGTGCCAAGTTTACACAACTGGCCTCTAATTACATATTCCATACATTGGGTTTTTAATGACTCGGTCACCTTTCCTGAAACATAACACCCACCCAAGGGGCAGTACTGCTACCAAGACTTGGGAGCATATAGCTGGTGTATGAGGTCATATCACACTCTGCAGAAGTGACTTCGCTGGAGTGCAGAAAGAAAAAGCAGGAAAACTGCAAACAATGTTCATTGGAAAATGTCCACAATTCCACAAATGTCCACAATTCTGCACAAGATGAGAAGATTTGCAGGTATACAGCATCATAGCATGGCAGGTATTAGCGTTAATACCCAACGCACTGGGTTTTAAGTTCACCCTCCCTTCAATGAACCAGAACACTGGATGGTGGACAACACTATAGCTTACTGGGCCTAATTAGCACAGATTAAGGGTTCTGGTCTGCAGGTGAAAAGCAACAGGAATGATGTAGTATAAATAGGGAACCTTCTGGCAATCCTACCTAGAACATATACAGTGGGGAAAATAATTATTTGATCCCCTGCAGATTTTGTAAGTTTGCCCATTTACAAGGAAATGAAGGGTCTATAATTTTTATCATAGGTGTATTTTAAATGATCAAGACAGAATATCAACCAAAAATCCAGAATAAACACATGATACAAGTGTTATAAATTGAGTTGCAGTTCAGAGAGTAAAATAAATATTTGATCCCCAAGCAAATATGTACTTGGAGAAAGCCTTGTTGGCAAGCACAGAGGTAAGACTTTTCTTGTAGTTAGTGACCAGGTTTGCACACATCTCAGGAGGGATTTTGGTCCACTCTTCTTTACAGATCTTCTCTAAATCCTTAAGGTTTCCTGACTGCCGCTTGGCAACTTGAAGTTTCAGCTCACTCCATACATTTTCTATAGGATAAAGGTCTGGAGAGTGGCTAGGCCACTCCATGACCATAATGCGCTTCTTCTTGAGCCTCTCCTTAATTGCCTTGGTGATATGCTTTGGGTCATTTTAATGCTGGAAGACCCATACACAACCCATCTTCAGTGTTCTCATGTGTTCTCACTGAGGGAACAAGGTTCTCGACCAAGATTTTACAATACATGGCCCCGTCCATTGGCCCCCTCAATGTACCTTTAGCAGAGAAACAGCCCCAAAGCATAATGTTTCCACCTCCATGCTTGACTGTAGGGACGGTGTTCTTAGGCTCATAGTCAGCACTTCTCTTCCTCCAAACACGGTGAGTCAAGCCAAGGTAATGCCAAAGAGCTAAATTTTGGTCTCATCTGACCACAGCACTTCCTCCCAATCCTTCTCTGAATCATTAAGAGGTTCACTGGCAACTTTCAGATGGGCCTGTACATGTCTAAACACTGAAAATCTTGCGAGCTACCATAAACAACTATTAAATTCTTATGTAGAAAGACACTTGCACTGATCACATCCCATAAGACAGTGCACTGAGTATATAAATAAAAGAAAAAAGTGCTGTGCTAACTTATATTAATTGTTTTTTCCCTATGTATTTCTATGTATATATAGAGACTCTGTAATAGAACTGTAGCAAACCACATACATAAAGCGCTTTAGTGACACAATTAACAAAAGTGACTCTGTGCAACCATATAGTGCAACATATAAACTACTAATTAATTAATTTCCTCTGCATTTCCACGCATGTACACTTTGAAATATATCTATAAAAAAACACATACTGGTATATAAAGTGCTATGATGCTACAACTTATTATCGATAGCACCATAGCACTTTTTATATATGATTTTCTATAGACGTATTTCAAAGTGTACATGTGTGCAAAGGCAGAGGGAATTAATTAATTAGTAGTTTATATGTTGCGCTATATGGTTGCACAGAGTCACTTTGTTAAATAATTGTGTCACTAGAGCACTTTATGTATGTGGTTTGCTACAGTTATATTCCAGAGGGCCTGTACATGTGCCTTCTTGAAGAGGGGGACCTTGCGGGTGGTGCAGGATTTCAATCCATGGTGGTGTATTGTGTTGCCAATGGTTTGTTTGGTGACTGTGGTCCCAACTGCCTTGAGATCATTCACAAGCTCCTCCCGTGTTGTTCTGGGCTGATCCCTCACTTTTCTCATGACCAGCCTTAGCCCATGAGGCGAAATCTTGCATGGAGCTCCAGACTGAGGTCCATTGATGGTTAATTTGTATTTCTTCCATTTGCGAATAATCACTCCAACAGTTGTCTCCTTCTCACCAAGCTTCTTGCTGATGGTCTTGTAGCCCATTCCAGCCTTGTGCAGGTCTACAATCTTGTCCCCGACATCCTTTGACAGCGCTTTGGTCTTGCCCATGATCGTGAGGTTTGAATGGAAGAAAAATTCAGTGGACAGGTCTTTTATACACATAATGAGTCGTTAGAAACACCTTCTTAGAGTGACAGGACTAATCTATGTACCACATGAGCACATACTGTAGCCAGTCTGTGGGAGCCAGAATTATTGTCGGTTGGTAGGGAATCAAATACCGATTTTACTCACTTTACTTCAACTCAATTTATAACATTTGTATCATGTGTTTTTTCCGGATTTGTGGTTGATATTCTGTCTCTATCTTTTAAAATACACCTATGATTAAAATGATAGACCCTTCATTTCTTTGTAAGTGAGCAAACTTACAGAATCTGCAGGGGATAAAATAATTATTTTCCCCACTGTACAGGTGAATACCAGCGCTTATGTAGTCAATCGGCACAATCTTGTGGCTTGCAGGTATATAGAAATTCTTATAACAATTTCAAACTTTCGCCAGACTGTGCAACCCAGCATATAAAAGGGTCTAATATGCCCCAGAGGACAATAATTCTTACAAAATGCGTCGGTGTCAGTCCATTTCCGTGAGGTACCATGCACGCCAATCCTGTATACTGGTCGATCGACTTCTAGGATGTCTTGGATCTAATAATGCTTGTTTTATACTAGATTTCTGTAAGTGTTTAGCACTGATTTCTTTTAATAAACTGTCAAGCAGTTTTACACTATGTGGCTGTTTTATCTTTCCTTCATGGGCCCTACTACGGAGTAAACTTTACCATCAGCCATGACAGTACCACCACCTGCAATATATTAGAGGAAGATGATCGGATCTTCTATACTTGCATATCACGCCTGTCTAGACTCTTATAATTTAGAGTCTAGACCTCTGGTAAGGAGGCATTTTTTATCAATATCGGTGGAGGTACACCAAAACGCACATCAATTATGCTCGCTGTTACTGGATGTTCGTCAGGGAATTCATCTGCACTATTTAGAACAGCACTAGTTGTTCACACTTTATGTACACTTGTTTATTCATTATATATGTTGTGCTCTGCAACATTTTTTTTTATTGTTTCCCGTTTATCACGATTGGTCCTGTTGTGCTGTTGCCGGCAGCTTGCACTTTTATATATTTAGTCTGTATATCTGCTCAATATTTTTTTTTTTCCTTTTTGTTTATATTATAAAAGTCCTACCTAACAAATGTATGCAAAAAAGCCTCTACATTTAAAAAAAAAAAAAAGGCTTCTGGGTAATGCTATTTTTGCACGGCAGGCCTTTAGATTGTCATCAAAATGCAATTTATTCTTTTTAACTCCCTATCTCTTCCAAGCTCCTCTGCTGTGGTTGACAAATCTGTAGCAGTAAGCAGATATAGGCAGAGATCATCATACACATCTTATTTTGTGACTTTTTCTCTAAATTGCACAATAATCCTGTTCAGGAAGCTACACTTTATGAATATATTTTTAAATTTGAAACATAGGGAATACTGCTTAACAACAGAATGCTAATCTACATGAAGAACGGCATTCTGACTGGAATAACAAAGCTTGTCATGCAGAGTAATCCTCTTAGGCATTGTGTTTATGCCTTATTTGTTATGTGAATAATATCATTAGTAGAATTACGGGTTTACAAATGGATTGGCATACTGCACTGCACCCAGAAAAGGGATATTATGGCTGAAAACAGAAGCTTGTAAATAATACACTACCCATACAGAACAATGACATATTGAGCAACATTTATCAAATCGTCTTTCATAAGAACAGTGTGTACTGCCTTACAGCAATCACATTCAAACCTGCAGGAAAATGGCAACGGGAGAGAGTCTGAATTTAACTACTTAAAAATACAGATAGACCTTAAAGTACATTATGTTCCTTGTGCACAGTGGGAAAGAGGCAAAATTATTAAAACAGAAACATGAAAATCTAAATGTCTGGCGTCCAGATAAGGGGTGATCGGAATCTTTAGTATTCAGATGTTCATTATTAAAATATAACTTCTATTGGATATCTATGGCATCCTTAGGCCTTTTAAGGTGTTGTTTGGAAAGGTTTCGCCCATAAAAATTTGTTTCCTATATAAAACTAGTTTTAAATGGGACTGAATTCAAAAAGCTAAGATTTGCTATGTTTAAAGTGGTTGTAAACCCAAACATATATATATTTTTTTAAAGAATAACCTGCAAGAAAAAGGCATAATGAGCTAGTATGACTAGCATACTAGCTCATAGTGCATTACTTACCTTAGTTCGAAGCCCCCGAAGCTGTCCTCGTCTCCCCCCCCAGCCGTAGACATTGCTCCGGAAGGTTACTTCCGGGTATCGCCGCTCCGATTGGCCGGAGGGGCGATGACGTCACCGCGCATGCGCGCGGGAGCCGTCAAAGCAGGCATTATCCATTGATAAAACAGGCATTGACAGTGCGGCAGCATTCTTTTTTGGAAAATATCTCCTAAATCGTGTAGGTTTAGGAGATATTGAAAACACCTACAGGTAAGCCTTAATCTAGGCTTACCTGTAGGTGCAAGTTGCATAAGTGGGTTTACAACCACTTTAAAAACTTTTAGAAATGTTAATTGTGCTAAACACTACCCTGAAAAATATCCCTTTTGTCTGGAATTCCTCTTGAAAAACAGCAGTGCACTTCTTGGTATAGGAACACTCCTCTGCCTACAGCCTAAGCGTTGTTCCTCTGCAGAATGAGATCTAAGGCACTGCTGCCTCTAACTGCTAGTCTGGGGAGATTTGGAGTGAGTTGATGTGAGATTTGCAGATATTACTACTGTGCTGATTACTGTTCCCCTGGCTGGAAGCTCTGGCAGAGGAAGCAATACTTTGCCTTTACCAAGATAGTTGCCTCCACACAGTTCAGAACAGGGCAATATAAGTCAGCATTAGGAAGAATGAGATATAGGGTATAAATTGTGTATAAATGTAATAAATAATAATAATAATAATATTATAGAGAGACCACAGGCAATGCTGGTGACCAGTGCCGTGACAGGATCATCCAGGGACCAGGGCAAAGATGCCAAATTGTGCCCCCTCCTTTATGTGCAAGCTTATGAAGTGGAAGGGGAGAGAGAGCACAGCCTGCACCTCCTTCCTGGCCCCTTTCTCCTCTCCTTGCCACTTCCAGCATGGAGCTGACAGAAGTAGTGATGCCGCTGCCACTACTCCTGTCAGCCTTATAGTAGAAGGCGCCCTAATCCCTATAATAAACGCTGCACCCAGAGCAGCCCCAACTTCTGCTCACCCCTTGTCCCAGGCCTGCTGGTGACTAACCCTTTGCCCTCTGCTTGCCCTTTTTTGGACAACTTCCAGAGTTCAGTTCCTCTTTAAAGATGACACTATATATCGCTGTCGTCAAATATGCATCCAGACTCACAGAATAAAAGTATGCACGTGATTTTTATTTTATTTTTTTAACATCTTTTACCTTCATATGTCTATTTGCACATCAGAGGAAGTAATGTATTTAGCAGTAGAGATCACTTTTGTAGCTTGCCCTTACCATGTACCATTTCACAGTAGGTGTTACATTGGCAGGAAAATAGCCATGCGTATCTGGACAAGTCAAATGATGTGTGCCTCCCAGCTCAAACAACTTCTCCTCTGATGCTTTGGCAGTACTAACACATGAATTCTGATCTTTTTTGAATACCTCCAAGGGAAAGGCAACTTTGCTGCAAAAGGTGGTGTTCCTGTGGGGGGAAAAAAGCACATGCTTCAGATAACACATATATTGCTCTCTATTTTCATCTGGAACACTGATACACAGTTTAATAAAGTTTAGCAGCTATGGTATAAAAGCAATAACTTCTCCCAGGTACCTTCAAGATTAAAAATGGAATATGAATCTGTACAAGTTTACCAGATTGCAAAAACAATTCCCTTTATTGCAGCAGCAGAGAATTTTATAATTGTACCTTGTCAAAACCTGCATAATGTTTTACACACCAGACTGAAAACAAAGAATTGGCCTTTGCAAAATGAGTCTGAAAGATGATTCTATGGTAAAGCCTACAGTGTAGAGATAGGCAGTAAACATTAGATAGAACATCTTTCTCTATAATGCTAAGACCATGGGGGTTATTTACGAAAGGCAAATCTACTTTGCACTACAAGTGCAAACTACAAGTGCAAACTACAAGTGCAAAGTGCACTTGAAATTGCACTGAAAGTGCACTTAGAAGTTAAGTCGCTGTAAATCTGAGGGGTAGATCTGAAATGAGGGGAAGCTCTGCTGATTTTATTATCCAATCATCTGCAAGCTAAAGTGCCGTTTTTTATTTTCCATGCATGTCCCCCTCAGATTTACAGCGACTGCACTTACAAGTGCATGTTCAGTGCAATTTCAAATGCACTTTGCACGTGTAGTTTGCACTTGTAGTGCAAAGTGGATTTGCCTTTCATAAATAACCGCCCATGTGTCTTTAGGAATCATTTGAGTTTTAAGTGCATGTCTACCCCTAAACGAATAAAGCAAACATTTATGCTCTCAGATCCACAAGAAAATCCAGCACATATTAAGCTATGCTACGTGTTTACTGAGTGACACAGAACTACATCTTAAGCCTCGTACACACGGCCGGTTTTCTCATCAAGAAACAACAAAAAAACTGCCGGGAGAGCTTTCTTGCCGAGAAAACCGTGCATGTGTACGAGGCTTTCAGGTTTCTCGTCAAGAAAACTGGCCAGAATCTCGACGAGAAAAATCGAGAACCTGCTCTCTATTTTCTCGTCGAGATTCTCGTCGGCCTGTTTCCCAACGAGAAACCCGAGAGTGTGTACGCTTACCTGTCGCCGTGGAAACCCGTGCATGCTCAAAATGACTTTGACGCATGCGCGGTAGCTTCCTAGGCATAGGTAGGGTTGTAGCAAGATGGTGGCAACGGCATCGGATGTGACGAGCGCACGCTCGTCGTAGTTGATGACATCACCGCGGTCGTTCCATTCAAAAGAATGGCGGTTCTTTTGAATCGAGTGTGTGTACACTCGGCCGGGACAAGATTCTTGTCAAGAATCTCGTCAGGAAAAACAACGTGTTTTTTCCTGACGAGATTCTCGGCCGTGAGTACAAGGCTTTTGGATCAGAAAATGCCAAGAAACTCTTGGATGATGTCTAGCAAACAATAGAGGGATTAACCCAGAAACAAATATATTATACAGTATTGCAGCTTAATAATTCTTAGATGTAGTGGCTGCATTAATTTTCATTTTTTTTAGGCTTTTTTCCACCTGGTGATCCAACCATAAAATCTGTTCTTTTTTAACTTCCTTTAACAGACCAGGTTGTCCAGCAAAAGTGGCAGATAGAGGGTTGAGACAAACCATTTAACACAGACAGGGGTGCTTACAATGGCCACCTTTTATTTATGTAAAACCTTTATCCGAACAGAAAAAAAAAAAAGGATTTTTATAACAGCTTACCTGTAAAATCCTTTTCTTGGAGTACATCACGGGACACAGAGCGACTTAGTCATTACTAATGGGTTATATAGATTACCTTCAGGTGCTGGCACTGGCCACTTCCAAACCGGAAGTACCCTCCCCTATATAAGCCCCTCCCATCCGGGAGCACCTCAGTTTTGTAGCAAAGCAATAAGTGTCCCAAAAAGAGGGGTGGGAGCTCTGTGTCCCGTGATGTACTCCAAGAAAAGGATTTTACAGGTAAGCTGTTATAAAAATCCCTTTTTCTTTTTCGTACATCACGGGACACAGAGCGACTTAGTCATTACTAATGGGACGTCCCAAAGCAATGCCAAATGAGGGGAGGGATACATAAGCTGGGCGCCATCAGGCATGAGGCTCTTTTGCGGCCTGCAACACACTGCGCCCAAAAGGCGACATCCTCCTGACTTCTGACGTCTACCTGGTAGAATCTAGTAAACGTGTGTACTAAGGACCATGTTGTGGCCTTACAGACTTGAGCCAGGGAGGCTTGGTGATGCACTGCCCATGAAGTTCCAACTGCTCTTGTGGAGTGCGCCCTAACTTTGAACGGAGGCGGTCTCCTTTTCAAGCCATAGGCTTGTATTATGACCTGTCGAATCCACTTGGCTAAAGTAGATTTTTGATGCTGCCTGACCCTTTCTGGGGCCTTCCGGCAGAACAAACAAAGTATCCGTTCTACGAATCTGAGCAGTGGCTTTAAGATAAGCGTTAACTGCTCTTACTACATCCAAAGAATGCAATAACTTTTCCTCTACCGAACTAGGTTTGGGGAAAAAGGAAGGAAGAACCACATCTTGGTTCAAATGGAACCTCGATACCACCTTAGGAAGAAGGCTGGATGAGGACGTAATACTATTCTGTCCTTATGGATAACCAGATATGGCTCCTTACAGGACAAGGCGGCTAATTCCGATACTCTTTTAGCCGAACAAATGGCTACTAAGAAAATCAATTTCCTGGTGAAAAGAACCAAGGAAATGTGCCGCAATGGTTCAAATGGTTGTTTCTGTAGAACCGACAGAACCAGGTTTAAGTCCCATGGCCATATGGGAATACTAACCGGAGGGCTAATACGCATCACTCCTTGTATGAAAGCTTTGACTAATGAATGCAAAGCCAAGGGCCTTTGAAAAAAATATTGACAAGGCCGTCTGACCCTTGATAGTACTCAAGGCAAGCTTCCTATGTACAGCCCACTGTAGGAAGTCCAGAATCCTACCTATTACGTACTTACGTGGATGCCATTTCCTGGCCTCACACCACGTGATGTACGCCTTCTAGATCCTATAATAGATCTGCCTGGATACCGGCTTCCTGGCATTGATCATGGTAGATACCACAGGATTAGAGAGCCCTCTCTTTTTTAGAATGTGGGCTTCAATAGCCAGGCCGTCAAACCTAGGGCTGGTAAGGAAGGGTAGTATATCGGTCCTTGCGAAAGCAGGTCCGGACGATGTGGGAGGGTCCAAGGACTTCCCACTGACATTTTTACAATCTCCGCGTACCATGCCCTTCGGGGCCACGCTGGAGCCACCAGAATCACTGGTTTCTTTTCTACCCTGATTCTGCGGATTAATCGCGGTGGGAATGCATATATCAGCTTGAACTGATCCCAAGGGAACACTAGGGCATCCGAACCGCAAGCTAGGGGATCCTTTGTGCGAGACACAAATCTGTCCACCTTTGCGTTGAATCTGGATGCTAGCAGATCTACATCCGGTGTTCCCCACCGCTGGCATATTGCCTGGAAAACCTCAGGGTGAAGAGACCATTCCCCGGGCATAATTGCTGGCGACTTAAAAAGTCCGCTCTCCAATTTTCCACTCCTGGGATGAAAACCGCGGATATGGCTGTGACATACCTTTCTGCCCATTCCAGGATGCAATTCGCTTCCCTCTGGGCTGCACGACTCCTGGTGCCACCCTGGTGATTGATATATGCCACTGCTGTGGCGTTGTCTGATTGAATTCTGACAGGTGACCCTTGGAGTTTGGATGTCCATGCTACTAGGGCATACCGGGCTGCTCGTATCTCTAAGAGATTGGTGGGCAGGGCCTTCTCTGCTTCTGACCACTTGCCCTGGAGAGACCATTGCTCCAGTACTGCCCCCCAGCCTATGAGGCTGGCATCTGTAGTGACCACATTCCAAGAAACCGGACTGAAGGGTTTCCCTTTTTCCAGATTCTGGTACCAACCACCAATGGAGGCTCTTGCGAACGGAAGGGGACAGGGACATTGGTAAGTCTAAAGCCTGAACTTTTTTGTTCCAGGCTGACAGTATGGCCCTCTGCAAGTTCCTTGAATGGAATTGACCGTAGGGTACTGCTTCGAACGAAGCCACCATTTTTCCCAGCAGCCTTATACACAGGCGTATGGATGGTTTTTCTTTTTTTGTACCCACTAAGTGGGTCAAATCTTTCAAAGACGACACCTTCTCTGGAGGTAAGAAAATCTTTCTCTGATTTGAATCCAGTCTTAGCCCCCAAGTATTCCAGGCTTTTGACTGGTTTTAGGGCTGACTTGTCTCGGTTGATAATGCAACCGTGAGATTCTAGATACTTGATTATCTTGTGAACGACCACTTCTAGTTTTTTTCACTGAGTGGTCTATCAGCAACAAGTCGTCTAGATATGCCATTATCGTTACACCTTGTGTTCCTAGTTTGGCCAATCGTAGGGCCAGAATTTTTGTGAACACTCGTGGTGCCGTGGCCAGACCGAAAGGTAAGGCTCTGAACTGAAAATGGCGCCCTTCTACTGCAAGGCGTAGAAATTTCTGGTGGGCCGGACAGATGGGAATATGCAAATAAGCATCCCTTATGTCGATCAAGGCTAACCATTCCTGCCCTTGTAGGGCGGTGGCCACCGATCGGATCGACTCCATCCGAAAAAGTCCTGATATGTAGGAACTTGTTTAGCCCTTTTATATTTAATATGGGCCTCATGTCCCCATTTGGTTTGGGGACTGTGACAAGGTTCGAGTAAAACCCGAACCCGTTTTCTTCCAAGGGAACCTTCATGATTACCCTTGGGGCAATAGTTGCTCTAGTGCCAGAAGGAGGGATCCACTCTTCTGGGGATCGCTTGGCACGTTTGACCTTATAAAATGGGCCGGAGGAATGTCTTTTAACTCCAGCCTGTATCCCAGACTTACTGCGGAGATCACCCATCTCTGATGGTGTCCCGCCAGGTCTCTGTGAACAACTGAAGTCTTCCCCTCACTCGATTGAGTGGGGGCAACCCTTCATGACTTAGGGGGAGGTTTTGTACCTCTCTTGACCCAGGGTTTCTTGTTACCCTGTGATTGTCCCTGATTTCTGCCCCCTGGATTTGACCGCAGAGGCCGTCGGAACTGTTTCACAGCCGATGTGCCAGGGACTGGAGAAGTAGGCCTCTTAAAAGAAGGACTTCTACCCTTGTTCTTAACCGGCAAGAGTGTACTTTTACCGGCAGAAGTTTTCTGGATATATTTGTCCAGATCATCTCCAGATAAGCGTTCTCCATGAAATGGGAAGCTAATCAGCAATTTCTTACAGGGAGCTTCAGCAGACCAGTTTTTGAGCCATAGAAGCCTACGCATATGTCTACAGACAGCGTAAAGCGGGATGCCTGTTGGATTGTATCCTTTATGGCGTCCACCGCAACACAAGGCTCTAGGTAGTTCAGCTAGGGCAAGAGCCTGCTGATCTGGTAAGTCCCTTAAGACTTGTTTCAACTGATCTTTCATTGCTTGGCAGACTCCAATCGCTGCTACTGCAGGTTGTGCCACCATGCTTGCTGTAGAGAAAGCAGATTTTAGTAAAGACTCCAATTTTTTATCTATTGGGTCCTTGAACATTGGAACATTATCTACTGGACATGTCAGTGATTTATTTACACAAGAGATGGCTGTGTCCACTGTAGGGACCCTCCATTTTTTTTTTTTAATGAACTTATCCTCCATGGGATAGATCACTGGAAATCTCTTGGGGGGAGTAAATATTTTTACAGGATGCTCCCAATCCTGGTAAATAAACCCTTCCAATAAAGGGTGGATTGGGAAGGAACAGACAGTCTGGGGAGCTTTCAGCGACCCCAGCGAGGAGACAGTAGTGGTTGATGGTTCCGCCAGAGGCATTTAAAATGCTGCTCGGACCATGTTAGTCAGAGACTGAACCCATAATCTTTCAGCCTGAGATGCTGAGAAAGGTTCTTCCACTGTTGATTCCTCTATAACTTTATCAACCTCACCTGATCCCCTTCAGGTAGGTCGATCTCTGGGACTGTTCCTCCACTAACAGGCACTCTGCAGGAGGAGACGGAGATCGGACGCGCTTTTCCTGTGACAGGGAAGCAGCGATCAATGCTGTTAATCTCTCTTCCAATCCTCCCAGAGTTGAGGATAAAACCTCCTCTGTTATATATACAGGAGCAGGTGGACTGGGGACAGCCGCAGTACCAGGTACTCCTGCGGGGTTCCTACGGCTACTGACCTCTGAAATTTCAGGGAAGATTGGCGCAGTACAGCATGCCCAAAATCCTCAGAGCCCGACGGAGACCCCTTTCGCTTCTTGGAAGATCTATTTCCAGAGCGTCTGGACGACATATCCTATAAGCACAAAGCTGAGGTATTCCCGTCGTCATACACCAATTTTGCTGGTAATAGTCTAACACAGTTGCTGCTATATACCAGCTGGTGTCCACTAAAGTGCCTTTCTATGGGGATGCCTGCATCAACCGCCTCTGTGTGCCACTGTTTGTTGCTAGCTCTGTTTGCATCCAGCTGACACTTGTACTGTGTCTTTATACAAGCTGGGACGCCTGCACATGCACAGAAGCGCCGTGGCGCGCATCGAGCGTCATCCACCCGCCCCGCCCCTTTTTTTTCATAGGAGGCGCGTGCACGCGCCCGCGCCCGTGCGCCATTGGCGCCCTTTTCGAAAATCAAACAGGGACTAGGAGCCAGGGCCCTTTTTGCCGGAGGGCCTGTGCGGTGGATGAGCGCAGCAACAGGGCAGAGGAAGTGGATTCCCACAGAGAAACTTACCAACTGCCTGGATCTTTTGACTTGAGAAAACCAAAGATCCACATGACAAGAAAAATGGACCACAGCGGCCTCTAGTGGTTTAACACAGGTACCGCGGTCCTTTTTTTTTTCTTGACTACTATTAAAATTTTACATTTTCAGTAGTTACAGGCATACACAGATATTAGCGGGAATACCGTTAGGTAACAGACAGAAAGACAAATTAGGCTTGGGGGTCCCCCAATGGAACCAAGTTCCTGGGGGCCCCCACTTACCTGATCCCCGCCGCAGGACTTTGTTTGGTCCACAGAAGCCCAAACTTCACCTATCACGGCAGGCATTGTAATTAAACCTTCAGGGACCGGGTTCCCAAGGATTCCACTCCCCTGGACCTGTATAGCACCCTGCACAGACAACATCTTGGTCGTGGGTATGACCAGAGCTCTGGATCCCAGGGTCCAGCCCTCCTAAGAGAGGCATTACAGGCAAAACCTTGCTCTTCTGCTGCAAGGCCCGGGTACCGACCGTTTAGCTATGAAGCTTTTTTGGTGGGATCCGGAACAGCTTACTAAGGCCCAAAAGAACCTGTACGCAAGCCCAGTGAAAACACATGTTACTCTTTGGCCAACACCTTAGACACTGGCAAAAAACAGAGGTGCTCCCGGATGGGAGGGGCTTATATAGGGGAGGGTACTTCCGGTTTGGAAGTGGCCAGTGCCAGCACCTGAAGGTAATCTATATAACCCATTAGTAATGACTAAGTCGCTCTGTGTCCCGTGATGTACGAAAAAGAAATGAATGCTGTTAACTTCTTAAAAAGTGTTATCTGGAGTTCATCTTCAATTTGCTATTAAATTGATTGTAAAGTATCGGTTTTTTTTCCCCCTAAAAAAATAACATGTTATACTTACCTGCTCTGCTGTAGTGGATTTGCACAGAGCAGCCAGGATCCACCTTTTCTCAGGTCCCTCTTCTGTGATCCTGGCCCCTCCTTCCTGTTCAGTGCCCCCCACAGCAAGCAGCTTGCTATGGGGGCACCTGAGCCAAGCCACAGCTTTCTGTATCCATTCAGACATGGCGCCAACCCGGCCCCACCCCCTCTCTCTCCTAAATGGCTAGCTGACTTTGATTGACAGCAGCAGCAGCCAATGTCACCGCTGCTGTGTCTGTGCCAATCAGGAATGAGAATCTCAGATGGCTGAGACACTGGTGGACATTGTTGGACACAGAGGGACCTCAGGTAAGTGTTAGGGGGGCTGCTGCACACAGAAACCTTCTGACTTTACAATAAGGTAACCAGATTTTTAAAATGAAATCCGGGGACATATTTTTTTTTTACTAGTAATGGCGGCAATCAGCGACTCTTTGCCCGTCACCGCCGGACTGTCAAGTCTTACTCTCCGGGCCCCGGCTACTACTGGGTGGGGAGCGGAGGAAGTTCACTCTACCAGGGAGGGGAAGGAGATAAGCAGGCAGGCGGCTGGCCGGGAATTGAGCCAAGGCAGAAGAACATGCGAGCGGAGCTGGATGGGCATGCACCCGAAACTGAAGAAATATTCCCTCCACTCCGACCAGCACATGATCATCAGAAAGGAGCACAGATAATGAAAAAAAAATAGAGCCCTCTAAGCTAGTAGGAGCAGCGGAGCGGGAGGGGTGTAATTCAGAGTTTTTTTTTATTAATTCTGCATTGACTGTCCTTGAAATTGCCCCAGCCCCTGTTTAAATCCAATCCGGGGACAAAACTGGGGACAGACTTTGTCCGGGGACAGTGTCCTCAATCCGGGGACTGTCCCCGGAAACCGGGGATGTCTGGTAACCCTACTTTACAACCCTTTAAAGTTCCTCTAAATCTGCTAGGGCGTTACCCAGACAGACAATGCTCCATTGTTCCTCCAAGCAGGATGGAGACACCAAGATGGGAAGTGTATTACTGGCCAGTTTACCAGGTGAAAATAGAGGAAAAAAGACCCCCAAAAAAGAAAACGAATGCAGCCACCACATTTAAGGACTGAAGGGGTGCAATATATTACATTATTGTTTCTGGGTTTAATGCTGCTTAAAAATATAACTGAAATAATCCACTCTAAAATATAACTGAAGGCATAACTTTTTTGCTTTAGATAGTGTGGAAAGGGATTAAAACACCTGTCAAGTTTTCATTGCTGTCTGTTGGGCCAATTAACCCTCTCCACATTTGTCCTGGTGACTGTTATAACTGAAAGTTAAAGAAAATCTCATATTTTGAGTTGTCTCCAGAATGGGAATAGGGGGGGGGGGGGATCAATGAGAACACTAGTTCTAGTGACCCCGGTGACAACAATGGATTTCCCTCACTTTTGAGGGATTTTCTCGAACTTCCTGTTGTGGCTATGAAACACAAAGTGAATGTAATCTCCCCAATAGAACACAGATGTGAACATGACAGGTGCTATAACCTTCCTGTACTTTATCCACAAAAAATAAAATAAAAATAAAGATTAAAAAAAGGTTTGGTTTTTAGTTCTACTTTAATATGTGCTGGCTGCCTGTGTGCATCCAATTCCTCATGTGAAGGACTGAAGTCCTATATTAAAAAAGATTTATGGAGTACCCTTAGCTCTCAGAGTCCGCACATGAGGAAGATTTTTTTTTTTTTTAAATCAGTCACAATATGATGACAGTAAAGGTTGAAAACGAGAACAATCTCTGATACCATAAGCTCATTTGTTTTTAATTATTAGTATCTTTGTCAGGCTCCTTGCTTAATGTCCTCATGACTTTACAGGAAGTGATGGGAATCTGTGACAAGAACAAAGAATATGGTGCCTTCAGGTGTGCAACTCAACCAAAACGATTCTGAGCCAGCTAAATCTAAGGCAATGCTGTTTGCACCAGCCATAAACTATCTCTGCGATATGTGTGGCGCTACAAAGACAACTATAAAACTAAATCTGTTATTATTAACCACATAACTCACTCTAATTCCTAGATCTGGATACACTTTATTTTAAAAGTATTGGGACACCTGCCTTTACACACATGAACTTTAATGGCATCCCAGTCTTAGTCCGTAGGGTTCAATATTGAGTTTGCCCACCCTTTGCAGCTATAACAGCTTCAACTCTTCTGGGAAGGCTGTCCATAAGGTTTAGGAGTGTGTCTATGGGAATGTTTGACCGTTCTTCCAGAAGTGCATTTGTGAGGTCAGGCACTGATGTGGACAAGAAAGGCCTGGTTCGCAGTCTCCACTTTAATTCATCCCAAAAGTGTTCTATCAGACTGAGGTCAGGACTCTGTGAAGGCCAGTCAAGTTCCTTCACCCCAAACTCGCTCATCTATGTCTTTATGGACCTTACTTTGTGCACTGGTGTGCAGTCATGATGAAATATTAAGGGGCCATCCCAAAATTGTTCCCACAAAGTTGGGAGCATGAAATTGTCCAAACTGTCTTGGTATGCTGACGTCTTAAGAGTTCCCTTCACTGGAACTAAGGGGCCAAGCCCAATTTCTGAAAAACAACCCCACACCATAATCCCCCCCCCCACCAAATGATTTCGACCAGTATATATCATATAATATATCATATAATCAACAAAAATAAAAAAAACGAATAACAAATGGCAATTGCAAATGTATTTCCTATAAAATTACGGTAACAATTTTTTTTAAAAAAAGATAACAATTTGTTTAATTTTTCTGTTTTGACCAGTGTTTGTTTTGAAAAAGTAATTTTACTGTAAAAAAAAATATACATGTTATTCTAAAATTTGTTTTGTTTAAAATTATTCTAAAATGATGGTTTTAGTACAAAAGCCAGCCTCCTTCAGCAGCCTGACACGCTGCTTATGATTATATATGCTGCACATCTTCTAGTGTTCTTTGGGCCGATCAGCATATTCTGGTTCACAGGCACTGCGTCGCTGTGGACAGGCGCAGGATCGCCGGCTCCATTACATCTGTCAGCCTCACAGCAAGCTTGCACATGTGGGAGGCCAATCGGTATACAGAGAACATACCTCTTCACCGGACTACATACATTATTGATGTGCCTGTGCACTTTCTGACAGTTTTGAGTGTAATGATTTTATGCTTTATTTAGTTACAATAAAAGGTTTAACAGTGCTAGGGTCTGCGCTTCTCTATTTCTTTTCAATTTGCCAGCTTACTTGTTAAGATACGCTAAGAAAGGTAACAAACAAAATAGTAAAAAGGTAATTAGAGCCAATTAGGGTAAACAAAGGGTTAAAAGGTGTTAAATAGGAATACATTCTATTTTAAACAAATTAACTTGTAAAGGTTTTCTTTACCTGATGTTCCTTTGATCCATGTATGAATGAAATACTAAACACAATTAAATATTACATGGATTTATTGTATTTATTCAAAGCCACTTGTAGACTATCAGTTAGGCTACTTTCACACTGAGGTGCTGGATGCGCTGGCGGTATAGCGGCGCTATTTTTAGCGCCGCTATACTGTATTTTTGCCGCGATTTGCGGGCGCTAGCTGGGGGATTTTAACCCCCTGCTAGCGGCCGAAAATGGGTTAAAAACACCCGCAATAACGCCTCTTTGCGGCGTTTTGCGGACGTTTTGGAGGCGCTACCCCATTGATTTCAATGGGCAGGGGCGCTATAGTAGTGCTATTTTTAGCGCTACTATTGCGCCTCAAAGATGCGGCTTTCAGGAGTTTTTTGACCCTCCTGCAAGCGCAACGCTCCAGTGTGAAAGCCCTCGGGCTTTCACATTGGATACTATTGAGCGGCTTTTTTGGGGCGTATTGCAGGCACTATTTTTAGCGCAATAGCGCCTGCAAAGCGCCTCAGTGTGAAAGGGGCCTAAATATAATTTTACACAGGAGCAGCTGCCATTCATGCTATGTAATACAAAGTAATTCCCGTGGTCCTTTTCACAGCCGGCAATTGCTGGTAATAATGCAGGAGTGAGGAGCAGGACCTAAGAGATGCATCCTAGAAACTCTGTTGAAGTTTTTTACAGGACATATGTCTTCCGTTCAAAATCCTCAAGTAGTTAACTCCAGGTAAAATGTACATAAACACATTCAAAGTACCTAAAAAGCACAACCAAAAACACAACAGTATGGACTCAAAAGAGCCTGTATTTGAAATCTATCCAAAACATTCTTCCAAAAAATTATTTATCAGACCGTGAATCGCATACCACAAACATTCAAAATAGAACATTTTATATAATTGTGAAATGTATAATTGTGAAATTAAAATACCCATATTATGGATATAGATCACCCATTGATGAACCAATTTCACTTAGAGAACAGCAGGCACACAAAGCACATAAGGTTATTCTATTAATTTACATCAGCACAAAAACACAAACATTTTTCTTTTTGAGAGTGCATCAGTAATTAAAAAAAAAAAAAAAGAAAGAAAGAAACCGCAAAAAAAAAACAAATACATTTTGTAGACAGTGAGCAGGAAACCAAGTAAAGAACCCCAGAGGTAGGTATATGCCAATTAGTGTCCAAATGATTCTAGGCTGTAATTCCAATATGAACTAGTCAAACTTAACACTAGAAATTACCAAAGCGAAATTGTGCCAAATTAATGTGTCAAAATGTATACAATACCTCCTTGCCACTAGTTGGATATAAATCCAATCTGTTTAATCAATTAATTTAATTCTACTAATTAATCATAATTCAAAAAAGCTACTTTCACACCGAGGCGTTGGGGGCGCTTTTAACCCCCGCTAGCAGACGAAAAAAAAAGTTAAAATCGTCCACAAAGCGCCGCTGCAGTGGCGCTTTGCCAGCGGTTTCAGCGGCGTTGCCCATTGATTTCAATGGGCAGGGGCGCTTTAGGAGCAGTGTATACACCGATCCTCGGGCTTTCACATTGGAGTGAGAGGACAGGCTCTTTACAGGTGCTATGCAGGCACTATTTTTTGCCTGTAAAGCAGCCAAACATATATGATTCTTAATTAATTATGAAGTGCAGTGCAATAAAGTTGTGCAATATATTGGATATACAATAGTGCAATACAAAAAATATATGTAGGCAAAATTTCCAATATAAAGAATGTGCAGTCCAAAATACTTCAATAAGGTGCTATATTTCTCAAACATCCAAAGGTGCCTTCTTACACCTTCATGCATGTGTTAACAACACCATTGTGCTCCCCCATTAGGTGTGCGCTCACCTGGGAATATGTGACCTCACACTTAAGCTTGGTTAAAGACAGCCTTTAGGTCCCTAGGGACGAATATGACAGGTATCCGTTCCTCCTTAACCACTTCAGCCCCAAAAGGATTTTCCCCCCTTAATGACCAGGCCATTTGAAAAAATACTAATTTATTCATCAGTTTAGGTTGATATATATTCTTCTACATATTTTTGTTAAAAAAAAAAATGCAATCGGTGTATATTGATTGGTTTGCGCAAAACTTATAGTGTCTACAAAACTATGGGATAGAGTCAAGGACTTTTATTAATTTTTTTTTATTGTTTTTACTAGTAATGGCAGCGATCTGCGATTTTTAGTGGGACTGAGACATTAACCACTTAACGACCGCTCACTGTATATGTACGTCGGCAGAATGGCACCGACAGGCACAATCACGTACAGTGTACGTGATCGCTTTTGTACAGTTGGGGGGTCCGATCGGACCCCCCTCCTATACAGTGAACGGCCGTTTATCGTTGGGGAGCGATCCGAGATGAGGGGACGGCCATTCGATTCCGGCCACCCCCTCGCGATCGCTCCCCGCCAATGAAAATGCTCCCTCTGCCTGTGTAATGTAAACACAGGCAGAGGAAGTGATGTCATCTCTCCTCGTGTCGGTCTTTTCGTTCCCGGCGTCGAGGAGAGAAGAAGCAGGTTAGTGCACCAACAGTCCACTGACACTTAGGTACACATAGGCACATATTTCACCCCCCAGTCACCCCCAGATCACCCCCCAGGTCACCCCCCAGCCCCCAATCACAGTGTCACTGATTGCAGTGATCATTTATTTTACTGATCACTGCATTTAGTGTCATCTGTGACAGTAAAAAGTTGCAGGGCAGTTAGGTTTAGGCCCCTTTAGGTCCAGGGTAGCCCCCTAACCCCCCCTAATAAAGGTTTAACCCCTTGATCGCCCCCCAGGTAACCCTTTCACCCCCTAACGCCAGCGTCACTAAGCGATCGTATTTTCGATCGCTGTATTTAGTGCCGGTGGTGCCCTAGATAGCCAGTTATTTATTTTTAGTTTCGCCGCAGGTTTTTATAGCGTCAGGTACCCCCATATATTATTTTAACCCCCTGATTGCCCCTAGAGTTAACCCTTTCACCAGTGATCACCATATAAGCGTCACTGGTGACACTGGTTACCCAGTTAGTTATTTAGTTATTTAGGTAACCCGTCAGGTTTTTATATAGCGTCGGGTACCCCCATATTTAACCTAATAAAGGTTTTAACCCCCTGATTGCCCCTAGTTAACCCTTTCACCAGTGATCACCATATAAAGGTTACGGGTGACGCTGGTTGGTTAGTTTGCTTTTTATAGCATCAGGGCACCCGCCGTATATAACCCAATAAAGGTTTAACCCCCTGATCGCCCAGCGGGTGAGATCAATTAGGTTTTAGCGCCAGAGAGGGCCTGCGTCGCCCCAGGCAGCGTTAGGTTAGTGCCAGTAACGCTAACACCCACGCGCAAAGCATACACCTCCCTTAGTGGTATAGTATCTGAACAGATCAATATCTGATCTGATCAGATCTATACTAGCGTCCCCAGCGGTTTAGGGTTCCCAAAAACACAGTGTTAGCGGGATCAGCCCAGATACCTGCTAGCACCTTCGTTTAGCCCCTCCTCCGCCCAGCCCAGCCCAGCCCACCCAAGTGCAGTATCGATCGATCACTGTCACTTACCAAACACAACACACATAACTGCAGCGTTCGCAGAGACAGGCCTGATCCCTGCGATTGCTAACAGTTTTTTTTAGTAGCGTTTGATATATTTGCTGACGACAGTCAGGTGTTTTTTTTCCTGTGAATCTTACTAGTGTACCCCTAAATTTAGAGCCCAAAATGGCAAGTCGAAGGTACACTAGTAAAGAGTCCTACGAGATTCTGAGCATGACAGATAGTGAAGAGGAGGTCACGCATCTGTCAGATTCAGGCTCAGAATATCTTCCCGTAGAAGACAGTGACGTCGTACCCATAGTGCCCTTCCTGCAGAATTCGCCTATGCTGATTGGGTCCCCACCACTTCTGCAGAACCCGTACTTCCCCCATTCACTGCCCAACCCGGTATTCAGGTGGAAACAGCAGATTTTATGCCAATTGATTATTATTCGCTGTTTTTCACGGAAGATCTCTATAGATCTATTGTGGACCAGAGTAATTTATATGCTGGTCAATTCATCGCCGCTAATCCCCAGTTGCCTTCCATTGCCAAAGATTGGAAACCAATTACGGTTTCCGAATTTAAGACCTTTCTGGGCCTTTCCCTCAACATTGGCACACATAAATTCCCGTCATTGCGTGCTTATTGGTCCACGCACCCAATTGATCACATGCCCGTGTTCTCTGCCTCCATGCCCAGGAAACGATACGAGCATATTTTGCGGTTCATGCACTTCAACGACAATGAACTTTGTCGTCCACGTGGGGACCCTGAATACGACCGGCTCTATAAAATTCGGCCCCTCATAAACCACTTCAACAAACGTTTTGCAGCCTTGTTTACTCCCGATCAAGTTGTCTGCGTTGATGAGTCCCTGATTAAATTTTCTGGCCGCTTGGCTTTCATGCAGTACCTTCCCAGCAAGCGTGCCAGATACGGGGTCAAGCTCTATAAGTTCTGTGACAGGGCAACAGGCTATGTATGGAGCTTTATGGTTTATGAGGGAAAAGATAGTCAGGTTGAGCTGGTCAACTGCCCGGATTACATAGGGAGCGCTGGCAAGATAGTGTGGAAATTGGTGTCACCCTTATTCGGAAAGGGGTACCACTTGTATGTGGACAATTATTACACGAGCGTGCCACTGTTTAGTCACTTGTTTGATCATCAGATTGGAGCATGTGGCACCGTGCGACCTAATCGCCGGGGCTTTCCCCAGCGGCTTGTAGATGCCCGTCTTAGGCTGGGGGAGAGAGCCTGCGTAAAGTGTAATAACTTGCTCGCTATGAAGTGGAGGGACAATAAGAATGTTTTCCTTCTTACCTCCCTTCATGCAGACACGACAGTCCAAATTCCTACGGCGACTGGTGTTGTGGAGAAACCCCTCTGTGCCCACGAATATAACAAAAATATGGGAGGGGTGGACCTCAACGACCAGTTGTTGGCGCCGTATCTAATTGACCGTAAGGCGAGACGCTGGTACAAAAAAGTGTCTCTATCCTTATTTCAATTGGCTTTGCTGAACGCTCATGTGCTATACAGAGCTTCAGGCGGGACTTTATCTCTTCTAAAATTCCAGAATGAGATTGTCACAGAACTCCTGTATCCAGGCGGTTCTGCACCTCACCATCCCCTACCAAATGCAGTAAGCCGGCTGCATGAGAGGCATTATACGTATCTCCTCCCGAGTACCCCTACCCAACGAGCCCCCCAAAAAAGATGTCGTGTCTGTAGCAAGCGCGGATTTAGGCGTGACACCCGTTATTATTGTCCACTCTGTCCTGACAAGCCTGGTCTTTGCCTTGGTGAATGTTTTGAACGCTACCACTCAAAAGTGAAGTTTTAGCGTAGGGTACAGCATTTCACAGACTAGGACACACTTACACAGGGTCTCCCAAGATGCCATTACATTTTGAGAGACCCGAACCATTACAGTTGTTAAAGTTACAAAAAAAAAGTGTAAAAAAGAAAAAAAAATACGTAAAAAACAAAACACAAAAAAAATATAAAATAAAAAAACCAAAAATAGTTGTCGTTTTATTGTTCTCTCTCTCTCTATATGTTCTCTCTATTGTTCTGCTCTTTTTTACTGTATTCCATTCTGCAATGTTTTATCATGCTTGCTTTTCAGGCATGTAATTTTTTGTTTTCAGGTGCGCCATTCAACTCCAGCGCGGAATTATTTATCTTGACAGCAACAGCGTTTGCTCCCACGATACATAAAGCCGTGACTCCAGTGCTGTAGGAGGTGATTTCACCACCACAGTAAAAAAAAAGAGCATATATGCCGAAGCATGGGGGCAGCAGGGGCGGAGGAGCGATTTTGCTCCTAATGCCGCGTACATACGGTCGAAATTCCGACGGAGGCTTGCCCGTGGAAAAGTCCGACCGTGTGTACGCGGCATAACCTTTTATGCCGCGTACATACGGTCGAAATTCCGACGAATGCTTGCCCGTGGAAAAGTCCGACTGTGTGTACGCGGCATAACTTTTTTGCGGGAGGATGCCCCCATGCTTCGGCATATATATATTTTAGGCACAGGTTGCGTTAAAAAAAAATGTTTTATTTTTTACTAGGTTTTGTTTTGGTATTTGCTTTGCAGGTATGGTATGGTAAGGTCTTACTGTTGTACTGTAATGTTACTTTGTTTTAATGTTAACCATCATTTGCTTAGCAGGTACACCATTCAGTTGCAGAGCGGATCTATTTATCTTGACAGCAACAGCGTTTTCTCCCACGATACATAAAGCCGTGACTCCAACGCTGTAGGAGGTGATTTCACCACCACAGTTAAAAAAAAGAGCATATATGCCGAAGCATGGGGGCAGCAGGGGCGGAGGAGCGATTTTGCTCCTAATGCCGCGTATATACGGTCGAAATTCCGACGGAGGCTTGCCCGTGGAAAAGTCCGACCGTGTGTATGCGGCATAACCTTTTATGCCGCGTACATACGGTCGAAATTCCGACGAAGGCTTGCCCGTGGAAAAGTCCGACCGTGTGTACGCGGCATAACTTTTTTGCGGGAGGATGCCCCCATGCTTCGGCATATATGCCCATCATTAGAAGTGGGTGGATGAAGGGAGGTATTCTAATGGTGGGCATACCCACCGATCAATCTATTTTTTTCGTTCAGCCAACAGGCTGCATGAAAAAAAAGATTACAATACATGTCCAACAAGGACCAGCAACGTACTGGTATGTTGCTGGACTTTGAATGTTTATACCAGAATGATGCCTGCAGGTTTAGGTATCATCTTGGTATCATTCTTTTCAGCCAGTGGCCGGCTTTCATGTAAAAGCAATTCTAGCAGATAATTAGCCTCTAGACTGCTTTTACAAGTAGTGGGAGGGAATGCCCCCCCCCCCGGATATAAACAGCGCCATTGGGAAATTGGGAAAGCATTTTATCACACCGATCTTGGTGTGGTCAGATGCTTTGAGGGCAGAGGAAAGATCTAGGGTCTAACCCCCCATTTTTTTTCAAAAAAAAGAGTCCCTTTCACTACTTATTGCTATCATAGGGGATATTTACATTCCCTGAGATAACAATAAAAATGGTAAAAAAAAAAAAATATGGAAGGAACAGTTTAAAAATAAAATAAAAATGCAAAATAAATAATAATAATAAAAAAAGCACCGCTGTCCCCCCCTGCTCTTGCGCAAAGGCGAACGCAAGCGTCGGTCTAGCGTCATATGTAAACAGCTATTGCATCATGCATGTGAGGTATCACCGCAAAGGTCAGATCGAGGGCAGTAATTTTAGCAGTAGATCTGCTAAAATCTAACGTGGTAACCTGTAAAGGCTTTTAAATGCTTTTAAAAATTAATGTAGTTTGTCGCCGCTGCGCGTTTGTGCGCAATTATAAAGCATGTCGTGTTTGGTATCCATGTACTCGGCCTAAGATCATCTTTTTTATTTCATCAAACATTTGGGCAATATAGTGTTTTTTAGTGCATTAAAAATAAAAAAAGTGTGTTTTTCCCCCAAAAAATGCGTTTGAAAAATCACTGCGCAAATACTGTGTGGAAAAAAAAAATGCAACACCCACTATTTTAATCTGTAGGGCCTTTGCTTTGAAAAAATATATAATGTTTGGGGGTTCAACATAATTTTCTTGCAAAATTTTTTTTTTTTTCATGTAAACAAAAAGTGTCAGAAAGGGCTTTGTCTTCAAGTGGTTAGAAGAGTGGATGATGTGTGACATAAGCTTCCTAATGTTGTGCATAAAATGCCAGGACAGTTCAAAACCCCCCCAAATGACCCCATTTTGGAAAGTAGACACCTCAAGCTATTTGCTGAGAGGCATGTTGAGCCCATTGAATATTTTTTATTTTTTTTTGTCCCAAGTGATTGCATAATGACAAAAAGAAAAAAAAAAAGAAAAAATTTACAAAAAGTTGTCACTAAATTATATATTGCTCAAACATGCCATGGTTATATGTGGAATTGCACCCCAAAATACATTCTGTTGCTTCTCCTGAGTACGGGGATACCACATGTGTGAGACATTTTGGGAGCCTAGCCGCGTACAGGACCCCGAAAACCAAGCACCGCCTTCAGGATTTCTATGGGATTTCAAGTCGCGCTCCTTTATCAACATGTCATGTTGATAAAGGAGCGCGACTTGCCAGGACACCGCAAGTCCGCACACTCACGAAACGCGTCCATTTTTGATGACGTCACCCTCTGCAGCTTAACCACATGTGCGCTCCTAGCCTCGCTCTTAACATACTACAGGATCGTTGTCCCCGGAAGCCGGCCGCTCCATCTTCAAAGACACTCCTGTCATTCTACGCAGAGCTGAGAACCCCCTGTGACCTGCTGCTGATGATCGTCATCCTGACATTTTAAACGCCTATGTTAATTCACCTAAATGTGAGTGTATTTGTATCTACTATTAAAAACTTGTTACACTATTGCACTTAGAGGCGCCTCTCTCCTTGTCTTCCAGTTTAATAAGAAAAACTTAATTGAGTACACTCACAAGATTGAGGTGATGACAGGCATAATGGGGTTTCATCCGCCCGGAAGTCGGAGCAGATGAAACCCCATTATGCCTGTCATCACCACAATCTTGTGAGTGTACTCAATTAAGTTTTTCTTATTAAACTGCATACTTACTGCACTTAGATGGCGCTGTTCTCTGTTTCCTTTGATATCTTAGAAGCCTGCGGTATACGTTTCATGGTCTGAATTTTTGGGAAACATATTTTATATATCTTTGAAAGATGGCAATGACTCACTAGGCAATGCATCCAGGATCAGAATAACAGTCCCAAACTATTCACCTTAAAAAAGTCCATAATGGTGGCTCCCACACTTTTATCTTCATTTTGTACATTGCATTCAATACAGCATGCCTACTTTATCAAACAGGGAACTCTTTTTTTTAATTTAACCACTTGCCAACCGCCGCACAAACATTTACGTCGGCAGAATGGCACGGACAGGCAAATGGGCGTATATATATACGTTCCTTTAAATTTGCTGCCGTGTGGGCGCGCCCGCGCCGCGAGCTCCATGTACGTGCCCGTGGGACCCACGGACTCGATGTCCGCCGGTGTCCCGCGATCGTGTGTCACAGAGCTGCAGAACGGAGGATGCCTGTGTAAACAAGCATCTCCCTGTTCTGCCTAGTGACAGGACACTGATTGTCTGCTCCCTCTCATCGGGAGGAGTGATCAGTGTCATGTCCCAGTAAGCCCCGCCCCCACACAGTTATAACACATCCCTAGGACACACCTAACCCCTTCCTAGCCCCCTAGAGGTTAACCCCTTCACTGCCAGTCACATTTACACAGTAATCAGTGCATTTTTATACCACTGATCGCTGTATAAATGTGAATGGTCCCAAAACAGTGCCCTAAAACTATCCCCTATTTTGTAGACGCTATAACTTTTGCGCAAACCATTCAATATACGCTTATTGCAATTTTTTTTACCAAAAATATGTAGAAGAATACATATCGGCCTAAACTGAGGAAAATAAAACATTTTATATATTTTTTGGGGATATTTATTATAGCAAACATTTTTGTTTATAGCGCAAAAAAATAAAAAACGCAGAGGTGATCAAATACCACCAAAAGAAAACTCTATTTGTGGGGAAAAAAGGACGTCAATTTTGTTTGGGAGCCACGTCACACGACCGCGCAATTGTCATATTAAGCGACACAGTGCCGAATCGCAAAAAGTGCTCTGGTCTTTGGGCAGCCAAATGGTCCGGGGCTGAAGTGGTCAAGGACAGAGTAGGGAAGAGTTAGAAACTGTCAGGTTTTTACTGTTTACTTTGGCCTGGATAGGGAGATTCTCCTTCATTTTCTCCCCCACAGACATGGCAAGAAATGAGCACAAAGTTTCCCATTGTGAGGGAAAATGCCACCTTTCACAGTTGTTGCCAAAGCTGTTGCCCCACTGGGGTTTTTTTTTCTAATTTTCTGCTCTGGTAACAAGGGGACATTGATATTAAAAACCTGACGGAGGTTTCTAAACCTTCCTGCTCTACTGAAACAGTTGAACAAAATGCTTTTTTTTTTTTTTTTTTTTTTTTTTTTAGAGTTCCACTTAAACATATTGTGACAAACACCCCTTTAAATAAAATAAAACACAAGACCTATTTCAAAACACATTCAGACTGCCATCACTCATGGTGCAAGGCCTTGAATCTGGCTTCCTCCTGCTTAAAACGCAATAAAGACTTTCTGCTGGTACTAATGTGTGTTTCCATCTTTGCTATACATTACCCACATAATTGGGATCCTGTTTGCCAACTGCCAGATCAGTAACAATTAGCTACAAAGAATGCCAAAGACTTTGTCCCAAATTACATTGAACCCAGCAAAGATGCATATATTGTCTATTTTCTTTGTTCAATGAAAGACTGTGATGAAAATGTTGCACTTGTCTAAGAAGGAAAAACGCTGATCTGTCTAATGAGCAGTGACACATAAGCAGAGATAACAAATGCTGCCCTTTAGACAATATGTAGTTCTTACTTGAAATTGCTCTATAAAAACAGCACAGTCGCTGTTTTGCTGTAAATCATTCAGTGTGTGGCTTAAAAAATATTTCATTCTTATAAAAAAAATCCATAAAGCATGCCATTTGTCAATAATTCAGATCTAGATATACTTTTTAAAATTCTCAGTTTCTCTACTATAAAAATTTGTCAAAGAACATAAATCTAAAAAAAAAAAAAAAATGAATGCTGGCATGCTGTTACTAACCACAAGCTTCTATTTTGCAGCAATTTTTGCTAACCAGTATCTTTTTGTCCAGATTCGTGTTTATAAGAGGATTTTTTTTTCACCATTTGTTACTGGGCACTTTCACCCCCTTCCTGCCCAGGCCAATTTTCAGCTTTCAGCGCTGTCACTCTTTGAATGACAATTGCGTGGTCATGCAACACTGTGCTCAAATTAAATGTTTTATATATTTTTTTCACACAAATAGGGCTTTCGTTTAGTGGTATTTAATCACTGCTGGGTTTTTAATTTTTTACAAAAAAAGACCGAATATTTTGGGAAATAAAATAGTTTTTCTTAGTTTGTCAGTAAATTTTGTAAATAAGTAATTTTTCACTGATGTGCGCTCATGAGGCGGCGCTGATGAGGCGGCACTGATGGGCAACGCTGAGGCAGCACTGAGGGGCACTAATTAGGTGGCACTAGTATGCCGCACTGATGGGCACTGATAGTTGGCACTGATGGGCAGCACTGAATGGCATCACTAATGGGCACTGATTGGGGTCACCGATAGGCACTGCAGGGGTTTTACTGTAATCAGGGCACCCTTTGATCAGTGCCCTGATTACCAGTCCTGGTCTCTCCTGTGAGGAGATGCCGCTGTTCGGCCCTCCTCGACACACCCTCTGTCAGGGTGAGGCGAGGAGAGCTGATAAACGGCACTTCTGCACATGTAATCGGCTGTGATTGGACACAGTCGATCACAAGGTTAAAGAGCCGCTGCACTTTTTACTATGCTTGGGGTCGCGCCATGTCCTAGGAACACGACACGGCCACGATTACCCTGTGAGCACACGAGAGCAGCCATTCTGGGGCACCGTCATATGACGTTGTCCCAGAACAAGAGCTTCACTGCTCCTCCATCATTTGACGGTGGGCGGCAAGTGGTTAAATAACAAACATGTCATACTTGCCTGCTGTGTGCAGTGGTTTTGCACAGAGCGGCTTCAATCCTCCTCTTCAGGGGTCCCCCACTGGCGCCCTTTCTACTACCCCTTTTTGAGTGCCCCCATCTATAGGGGCACTCGTGCAGACTCGATCCCGAGCCAGGCTTTGCGTCCATTGATACACACAGCACGGCTGGGCGAAATACAGAAAATGAATTAAGGATAAAAAAAATATATAAAAAATTCTGCTATTACAACCACTTTAACTCTTTGGAGGAATACTGAAGTAAAGTAAAACTGCTGCTGGCAGAAATTCAAAAGCCTAAACATTTAAACCACTCAACAAAGATCACAAAGGTTCCCATTTATGAATGCAGTTGTGCCTTTTCACAGTGTGCAGTGCTTAATGTTCCTGTTGCATCTGCATTTTTGCAACTGGCACTTCACTTCCAGCATCGAGACTTTATGAGCCAATTCACGATTGTCAGCTGCTTTTACAAATTAGTTACAAGTACTATATACTAGCTTGCAATAAAAGTAATCGATCGCTAAATTAAGAAGCCATGTGAACCATTACCTAAAAAGGTGCAGAGAGCGGATTTGAGATAAATTAATAATAAAGTAGTTACATCAACCACCTCATTCTGCGCAAAGCTGACTATCTCCCTTACTTGAGATCCTTCTATTGCGCAACAAGGTACAACTCCAATGCTCCGGGAAAGACTGCAGCTTCCAGCCAAACTGGTCTTGGATGGACACCAGTTTCTGCAAATGTATAGGAATATAAAAAGTAGTGTATAGTGCAGGGTGGGTCATATCTTGGACATTATGAAAAGCTGCATGTTGAGGATAACAATAGGCAGAAGAGTATACTGAATTATGTACACTGAATAGTGATGATGACACTTGCATTGTTGCAATTACAAAGCAATGTCTAGAAATCTTAGTTTCCCCAGAGTAGGGATGAGCCGAACCAGAACATGCGAACAAGCAAAAAATTCGTGCGAACACCGTTAAAGTCTATGGGACACGAACATGAAAAATCAAAAGTGCTCATTTTAAAGGTTAATATGCAAGTTATTGTCATAAAAAGTGTTTGGGGACCCGGGCCCTGCCCCAGGGGACATGTATCAATGCAAACATTTTTTTTAACCACTTAACGACCGCCCACCGCCGATTTACGTCGGCAGAATGGCACCGACAGGCAGAATCACGTAGATCTACGTGATCGCCTTTGTGCAGTTGGGGGGTCCATCCGGACCCCCCTTCACTGCAGTGAGCGGCCGTTAAGTGTTCGGGAGCGATCAGGCATGAGGGGGCGGCCGCTCGATTCCGCCCCCCCCCCGCGATCGCTCCCGGCGAATGAAATTGCTTCCTCCTGCCTGAAATGTAAACACAGGCTGGAGGAAGTGATGTCATCTCCCTCGCCGCGGTCTTTTCGTTCCCGGCGCCGAGGAGAGAAGAAGCAGGTTAGTGCACCAACAGTCCACTGACACGTAGGTACACATAGGCACACAAATCTCCCCCCAGTCACCCCCAGATCACCCCCCAGGTCACCCCAAAGCCCCCAATCACAGTGTCACTGATTGCAGTGATCATTTATTTTACTGATCACTGCATTTAGTGTCATCTGTGATTGTAAAAAGTTGCAGGGCAGTTAGGATTAGGCCCCTTTAGGTCCAGGGTAGCCCCCTAACCCCCCCCCCCCCTAATAAAGGTTTAACCCCTTGATCACCCCCCAAGTAACCCTTTCACCCCCTAACTTCAGCGTCACTAAGCGTTTGTTTTTCCGATCGCTGTATTCGTGTCGCTGGTGTTTTAGATAGGCAGTTATTTTTTTTTAGGTTCGCTGCAGGTTTTTATTAGTGTCAGGTACCCCCATATATTATTTTAACCCCCTGATTGCCCCTAGAGTTAACCCTTTCACCAGTGATCGCCGTATAAGCGTCACTGGTGTCACTGGTTAGCCAGTAAGTTATTTAGTTATTTAGGTTACCCGTCAGGTTTTTATATAGTGTCAGGTACCCCCATATTTAACCTAATAAAGGTTTTAACCCCCTGATTGCCCCTAGTTAACCCTTTCACCAGTGATCACCATATAAAGGTTACGGGTGACGCTGGTTGATTAGTTTGCTTTTTATAGCATCAGGGCACCCGCCGTATATAACCCAATAAAGGTTTAACCCCCCTGATCGCCCGGCGGGTGAGATCAATTAGGTTTTAGCGGCCAGAGAGGGTCTGCGTCGCTCCAGGCAGTGTTAGGTTAGTGCCAGTAACGCTAACACCCACGCGCAAAGCATATACCTTAATAGTGGTATAGTATCTGATCAGATCTATACTAGCATCCCCAGCGGTTTAGGGTTCCCAAAAACGCAGTGTTAGCGGGATCAGCCCAGATACCTGCTAGCGCCTGCGTTTAGCCCCTCCGCCCAGCCCAGCCCAGCCCAGCCCACCCAAGTGCAGTATCGATCGATCACTGTCACTTACCAAACACAACACACATAACTGCAGCGTTCGCAGAGACAGGCCTGATCCCTGCGATCGCTAACAGTTTTTTTGTAGCGTTTGATATATTTGCTGACGACAGTCAGGTGCTTTTTTTCCTGTGAATCTTACTAGTGTACCCCTAAATTTAGAGCCCAAAATGGCAAGACGAAGGTACACTAGTAAAGAGGCCTACGAGATTCTGAGCATGACAGATAGTGAAGAGGAGGTCACGTATCTGTCAGATTCAGGCTCAGAATATCTTCCCGTAGAAGACAGTGACGTCAGCGGCCCCACGTCAGATAGCTCTGACGACGAAGTTGAGGTCCCTGCTAAGGTCAGGTGTACCCGATCCCGATCTTCTGAGGTTGTTGAGGAGCAAGAACCGCAGGTCTCTCGTATCATGGAGCAGAGTAGTACTAGCGCCGCTATTCCTTCTGGTGAACTGGCAAGCACCAGCGGCCTAGTACAGCCTGGACGTACATCCAGCACTGCAGTAACACTTGGTGACGTGGCGAGTCCCATAAGTGCAGTTCAAGCTGGCGAGGTGGCAAGCACAAGTAGTGTCCCGCTGCCACCAAGAAGACAAAGGCAGGCCCGTCGTGCCCATACTGCCCTTCCTGCAGAATTCGCCTATCCTGGTTGGGTCCCCACCACTTCTGCAGAACCCGTACTTCCCCCATTCACTGCCCAACCCGGTATTCAGGTGGAAACAGCTGATTTTATTCCAATTGATTTTTATTCGCTGTTTTTCACGGAAGATCTCTATAGATCTATTGTGGACCAGAGTAATTTATATGCTGGTCAATTTATCGCCGCTAACCCCCAGTTGCCTAAAATTGCCAGAAATTGGAAACCAATTACGGTTTCCGAATTTAAGACCTTTCTGGGCCTTTCCCTCAACATGGGCACACATAAATTTCCGTCATTGCGTGCTTATTGGTCCACGCACCCAATTGACCACATGCCCGTGTTCTCTGCCTCCATGTCCAGGGCACGATACGAGCAGATTTTGCGGTTCATGCACTTCAACGACAATGAACTTTGTCGTCCACGTGGGGACCCTGAATACGACCGGCTCTATAAAATTTGGCCCCTCATAAACCACTTCAACGAACGTTTTGCAGCCTTGTTTACTCCCGATCAAGTTGTCTGCGTTGATGAGTCCCTGATTAAATTTTCTGGCCGCTTGTCTTTCAAGCAGTACCTTCCCAGCAAGCGTGCCAGATACGGGGTCAAGCTCTACAAGTTCTGTGACAGGGCAACAGGCTATGTAGTGAACTTTAAGGTTTATGAGGGAAAAGATAGTCAGATTGAGTCGGTCAACTGCCCGGATTACATAGGGAGCGCTGGCAAGATAGTGTGGAACTTGGTGTCACCCTTATTCGGAAAGGGGTACCACTTGTATGTGGACAATTATTACACGAGCGTGCCACTGTTTAGTCACTTGTTTGATCATCAGATTGGAGCATGTGGCACCGTGCGACCTAATCGCCGGGGCTTTCCCCAGCGGCTTGTAGATGCCCGTCTTAGGCTGGGGGAGAGAGCCTGCTTGAAGTGTAATAACTTGCTCGCTATGAAGTGGAGGGACAATAAGAATGTTTTCCTTCTTACCTCCCTTCATGCAGACACGACAGTCCAAATTCGTACGGCGACTGGTGTTGTGGAGAAACCCCTCTGTGTCCACGAATATAACCAAAATATGGGAGGGGTGGACCTCAACGACCAGTTGATGGCGCCGTATCTAATTGACCGTAAGGCGAGACGCTGGTACAAAAAAGTGTCTCTATCATTATTCCAATTGGCTTTGCTGAACGCTCATGTGCATTACAGAGCTTCAGGCGGGACTTTATCTCTTCTAAAATTCCAGAATGAGATAGTCACAGAACTCCTGTATCCAGGCGGTTCTGCACCTCACCATCCCCTACCAAATGCAGTAAGCCGGCTGCATGAGAGGCATTATTCGTATGTCCTCCCGAGTACCCCTACCCAAAGCCACTCCCAAAAAAGATGTCGTGTCTGTAGCAAGCGCGGATTTAGGCGTGACACCCGTAGTTTTTGTCCACTCTGTCCTGACAAGCCTGGTCTTTGCCAAGGTGAATGTTTTGAACGCTACCACTCAAAAGTGAAGTTTTAGCGTAGGGTACAGCATTTCACAGACAAGGACACACTTACACAGGGTCTCCCAAGATGCCATTACATTTTGAGAGACCCGAACCATTACAGTTGTAAAGTTACAAAAAAAAGTGTAAAAAAGAAAAAAAAAAACGTAAAAAACAAAACACAAAAAAAATATAAAATAAAAAAAACAAAAATAGTTGTCGTTTTATTGTTCTCTCTCTCTCTCTATTTTCTCTCTATTGTTCTGCTCTTTTTTACTGTATTCTATTCTGCAATGTTTTATCATGCTTGCTTTTCAGGTATGTAATTTTTTGTTTTCAGGTGCGCCATTCAACTGCAGCGCGGAATTATTTATCTTGACAGCAACAGCGTTTGCTCCCACGATACATAAAGCCGTGACTCCAGTGCTGTAGGAGGTGATTTCACCACCACAGTTAAAAAAAAGAGCATATATGCCGAAGCATGGGGGCAGCAGGGGCGGAGGAGCGATTTTGCTCCTAATGCCGCGTACATACGGTCAAAATTCCGACGGAGGTCTGCCCATGGAAAATTCCGACCGTGTGTACGCGGCATAACTTTTTTGCGGGAGGATGCCCCCATGCTTCGGCATATATATATTTTAGGCACAGGTTGCGTTAAAACATTTTTTTATTTTTTACTAGGTTTTGTTTTGGTATTTGCTTTGCAGGTATGGCATGGTAAGGTCTTACTGTTGTACTGTAATGTTACTTTGTTTTAATGTTAACCACCATTTGCTTAGCAGGTACGCCATTCAGTTGCAGCGCGGATCTATTTATCTTGACAGCAACAGCGTTTGCTCCCACGATACATAAAGCCGTGACTCCAACGCTGTAGGAGGTGATTTCACCACCACAGTTAAAAAAAAGAGCATATATGCCGAAGCATGGGGGCAGCAGGGGCGGAGGAGCGATTTTGCTCCTAATGCCGCGTATATACGGTCGAAATTCCAACGGAGGCTTGCCCGTGGAAAAGTCCGACCGTGTGTACGCGGCATAACCTTTTATGCCGCGTACATACGGTCGAAATTCCGACGAAGGCTTGACCGTGTGTACGCGGCATAACTTTTTTGCGGGAGGATGCCCCCATGCTTCGGCATATATGCCCATCATTAGAAGTGGGTGGATGAAGGGAGGTATTCTAATGGTGGGCATACCCACCAATCAATCTCTTTTTTTCGTTCAGCCAATAGGCTGTATGAAAAAAAAGATTACAATACATGTCCAACAAGGACCAGCAACGTACTGGTATGTTGCTGGAATTTGAATGTTTATACCAGAATGATGCCTGCAGGTTTAGGTATCATCTTGGTATCATTCTTTTCAGCCAGCAACCAGCTTTCATGTAAAAGCAATTCTAGCAGATAATTAGCCTCTAGACTGCTTTTACAAGCAGTGGGAGGGAATGTCCCCCCCCGGATATAAAAAGCGCCATTGGGAAATTGGGAAAGCATTTTATCACACCGATCTTGATGTGGTCAGATGCTTTGAGGGCAGAGGAAAGATCTAGGGTCTAACCCCCCAATTTTTTTCAAAAAAAGAGTACCTGTCACTACTTATTGCTATCATAGGGGATATTTACATTCCCTGAGATAACGATAAAAATAGTAAAAAAATAAAATATGGAAGGCACAGTTTAAAAATAAAATAAAAAAGCCAAATAAATAATAAAAAAAAAAAAAAAAAGCACCGCTGTCCCCCCCTGCTCTTGCGCAAAGGCGAACGCAAGCGTCGGTCTAGCGTCATATGTAAACAGCAATTGCATCATGCATGTGAGGTATCACCGCGAAGGTCAGATCGAGGGCAGTCATTTTAGCAGTAGACCTCCTCTGTAAATCTAACGTGGTAACCTGTAAAGGCTTTTAAAAATGAATGTAGTTTGTCGCCGCTGCGCAATTGTGCGCAATTTTAAAGCATGTCGTGTTTGGTATCCATGTACTCGGCCTATGATCATCTTTTTTATTTCATCAAACATTTGGGCAATATAGTGTTTTTTAGTGCATTAAAAATAAAAAAAGTGTGTTTTCCCCCCAAAAAATGCGTTTGAAAAATCGCTGCGCAAATACTGTGTGGGAAAAAAAAATGCAACACCCACTATTTTAATCTGTAGGGCCTTTGCTTTAAAAAAATATATAATGTTTGGGGGTTCAACATAATTTTCTTGCAAAAAATTTTTTTTTTTCCATGTAAACAAAAAGTGTCAGAAAGGGCTTTGTCTTCAAGTGGTTAGAAGAGTGGATGATGTGTGACATAAGCTTCCTAATGTTGTGCATAAAATGCCAGGACAGTTCAAACCCCCCCCAAATGACCCCATTTTGTAAAGTAGACACCTCAAGCTATTTGCTGAGAGGCATGTTGAGCCCATTGAATATTTTTTTTTTTTGTCCCAAGTGATTGAATAATGACCAAAAAAAAAAAAAAATGTACAAAAAGTTGACACTAAATTATATATTGCTCGAACATGCCATGGGCATATGTGGAATTACACCCCAAAATACATTCTGTTGCTTCTCCTGAGTACGGGGATACCACATGTGTGGGACTTTTTGGGAGCCTAGTCGCGTACGGGACCCCAAAAACCAAGCACCGCCTTCAGGATTTCTATGGGTGTAAATTTTTGATTTCACTCCTCACTGCCTATCACAGTTTCGGAGGCCATGGAATGCCCAGATGGCACAAAACCCCCCCAAATGACCCCATTTTGGAAAGTAGACACCCCAAGCTATTTGCTGAGAGGTATGTTGAGTATTTTGCAGATCTCGCTTTTTGTCACAAAGTTTTGAAAATGTAAAAAAAGAAAAAAAAATGTCTTTCTTAATTTTCAAAAACAAATGAGAGCTGTAAAATACTCACCATGCCTCTCAGCAAATAGCTTGGGGTGTCTACTTTCCAAAATGGGGTCATTTGTGGGGGTTTTGGGCTATTTTGACATTTTATGGCCTTCAAAACTGTGATAGGTAGTGAGGAGTGAAATCAAAAATTTATGCCCTTAGAAACCTTGAAGGCGGTGCTTGGTTTTTGGGGTCCCGTACGCGGCTAGGCTCCCAAAAAGTCCCACACATGTGGTATCCCCGTACTCAGGAGAAGCAGCAGAATGTATTTTGGGGTGTAATTTCACATATAACCATGGCATGTGTGAGCAATATATCATTTAGTGACAACTTTTTGTACATTTTTTTTTTCTTTTTGTCATTATTCAATCATTTGGGACAAAAAAAAATATTTAATGGGCTCAACATGCCTCTCAGCAAATAGCTTGGGGTGTCTACTTTCTAAAATGGGGTCATTTGGGGGGGTTTTGTGCCATCTTGGCATTTTATGGCCTTCAAAACTGTGATAGGTAGTGAGGAGCGAAATCAAAAATTTATGCCCTTAGAAACCTTGAAGGCGGTGCTTGGTTTTTGGGGTCCCGTACGCGGCTAGGCTCTCAAAAAGTCCCACACATGTGGTATCCCCGTACTCAGGAGAAGCAGCAGAATGTATTTTGGGGTGTAATTTCACATATGCCCATGGCATGTGAGCAATATATCATATAGTGACAACTTTGTGCAAAAAAAAAAAAGTTTGTCATATTCCCGCAACCTGTGGCAAAATATAAAATATTCCATGGACTCAACATGCCTCTCAGCAAATAGCTTGGGGTGTCTACTTTCCAAAATGGGGTAATTTGGGGGGGGTTTTGTGCTATTTTGGCATTTTATGGCCTTCGAAACTGTGATAGGTAGTGAGGAGTGAAATCAAAAATTTACGCCCTTAGAAATCCTGAAGGCGGTGCTTGGTTTTTGGGGCCCTGTACGCGGCTAGGCTCCCAAAAAGTCCCACACATGTGGTATTCCCGTACTCAGGAAAAGCAGCAGAATGTATTTTGGGGTGCAATTCCACATATAACCATGGCATGTGTGAGCAATATATCATTTAGTGACAACTTTTTGTACATTTTTTTTTTCTTTTTGTCATTATTCAATCATTTGGGACAAAAAAAAATATTCAATGGGGTCAACATGCCTCTCAGCAAATAGCTTGGGGTGTCTACTTTCCAAAATGGGGTCATTTGGGGGGGTTTTGTGCCATCTTGGCATTTTATGGCCTTCAAAACTGTGATAGGTAGTGAGGAGTGAAATCAAAAATTTATGCCCTTAGAAACCTTGAAGGCGGTGCTTGGTTTTTGGGGTCCCGTACACGGCTAGGCTCCCAAAAAGTCCCACACATGTGGTATCCCCGTACTCAGGAGAAGCAGCAAAATGTATTTTGGGGTGTAATTTCACATATGCCCATGGCATGTGTGAGCAATATATCATTTAGTGACAACTTTGTGCAAAAAAAAAAAAGTTTGTCATATTCCTGCAACTTGTGGCAAAATATAAAATATTCCATGGACTGAACATGCCTCTCAGTAAATAGCTTGGGGTGTCTACTTTCCAAAATGGGGTCATTTGGGGGGGTTTGTGCTATTTTGGCATTTTATGGCCTTCGAAACTGTGATAGGTAGTGAGGAGTGAAATCAAAAATTTGCGCCCTTAGAAATCCTGAAGGCGGTGCTTGGTTTCCGGGGTCCCGTACGTGGCTAGGCTCCTAAAAAGTCCCACACATGTGGTATCCCCGTACTCAGGAGAAGCAGCAGAATGTATTTTGGGGTGCAATTCCACATATAACCATGGCATGTGTGAGCAATATATCATTTAGTGACAACTTTTTGTAATTTTTTTTTTTTTTTGTCATTATTCAATCACTTGGGACAAAAAAATAAAATATTCAATGGGCTCAACATGCCTCTCAGCAATTTCCTTGGGGTGTCTACTTTCCAAAATGGGGTCATTTGGGGGGTTTTGTACTGCCCTGCCATTTTAGCACCTCAAGAAATGAGATAGGCAGTCATAAATTTAAAGCTGTGTAAATTTCAGAAAATGTACCCTAGTTTGTAAACGCTATAACTTTTGCGCAAACCAATAAATATACGCTTATTGACATTTTTTTTACTAAAGACATGTGGCTGAATACATTTTGGCCTAAATGTATGACTAAAATTGAGTTTATTCGATTTTTCTTATAACAAAAGGTAGAAAATATCATTTTTTTTCAAAATTTTCGGTCTTTTTCTGTTTATATCGCAAAAAATAAAAATCGCAGAGGCAATCAAATACCATTAAAAGAAAGCTCTATTTGTGGGAAGAAAAGGACGCAAATTTCATTTGGGTACAACATTGCATGTCCGCACAATTTACAGTTAAAGCAGCGCAGTGCCGAATCCCAAAAACAGGCCTGGTCCTAATGGCCCGAAATGGTCCGGGGCTTAAGTGGTTAAAAACTGCAGTTTTTTCGGGAGCAGTGATTTTAATAATGCTTAAAGTGAAACAATAAAATTCCTTTAAATTTCGTACATGTGGGTGTGAATAGTATGCCTGTAAAGTAGCGCATGTTTCCCCATGTTTAGAACTGCAACTTTCTGAGAGAGTGTCAAAAGCGGAATCTCTTTGATGTTCTCAAACTGAGGTTTCTGAAGTACCGAGAGCACCAGATTCAAATCCCACGAAGGCAGTGGTGGACGAACCGGAGGGGCCACATGTCGAACCCCTTGCACAAACGTACTCACCAGTGAATGAGGCGCCAAGGGTCGTTAAAAGAAGACAGCCAAGGCTGATATCTGCCCCTAAATGGTGCTTAAGGTAATTTTTTGATCCACTCCACGCTGTAAAACCAGCAGGATCCTGGAAACTGAATATGTCCATGGACGCCACTCCATCTCCTCACACATAGAGATGTAGGCCTTCCACGTGCGATGATAGATTTTCTGAGAAGATGACTTCCGTGCCCTCAGCATGGTGGAAATTACTGAATCCGACAGGCCTCAGTCCCTTAGCACCTGACTTTCAACGGCCATGCCGTAAAAGCCAGCGACTGTAAAGCAGGATGAAGTATAGGACCTTGCGACAGAAGGTCCTCTCGCATCAGCAGTCGCCAAGGAACATCCGCCACCAGGCTGTCATGGATATGCAGTAGTGTTTGTCTGTCAGCTTACCTTCCTTCCCATGTGTTCATCTTAGAGGCCTGAGCCCTTTCACCTGGCTTCCTTTATAATCTCCTCCCAGCCAGACTCCACCCCAGGCCCTATCACAGAACACTATATTAACCTGTGCACTGCAAGCCTGCTTTGCTGATCAACGTGTTTGTTAGGCATTGTGTGTTTGGGTTCCTGCCTGCCGTGTGCTACGTCTGTCTCTCTGTTACATATTTGGCTTGTCCCCGACTATCCCTGTCTGCTCGTGACCCTTGACCTTCGGCTCGTTCTTTCGTTATCCTTGTCTGCTTGTGGCCCCTGACCTTCAGCTTGTTATTCGGTTCTCTCATATCTTGTGCTGCTGCTTCCCCTCTTTTCCCCTTATCCTACGGGGCGTGAGCTAGGAAACTCCAGGGGCCGCGACCTGGTCCCAGCCTGCAGCATAACATCCTCACCACTAGAGGCCCTGGAGAAGACCTGCTGGGTCTTAGACTCCGCGCCCTGGGGAATCTTGGCTCTAGCTTCCGTTAGGATCCCGGTTGTGCTCCTCTGGTCCTGCTTTCCACAACCACCCAGTTTCCTATCCGCAGCAGTCAGCCATAGGGTTCACTACCTTGCGGTGCACTCCTGTCCCCCTACGGTGTGCATCTGTCACCTGGCCACAGGTGACCTTGACACAGGCGTACTATGTCGGCGTACCAGGGACGCCAAGACCAATCTGGGGCAATTAGAATCACCAGAATTCAGGTTAAATAAAATTATTTCAAGACTAATTAACTAGCATGAATATTAAGAGGATATTCCTTAATCTACAAACACCAACACAGAATATGGGTACAAGAGCAGTTATGTCCTTAGATGTGGTCAAGGCCTTTGATAGCTTGGAGTGGGGGTATATCTGGCATGTTTTAGGAGCATTTGGCTTTGGCCCATCATTTATTAGATGGATAAAAATTTTGCATAGTGACCCCAGTGCAAAAATTAGAGTCAATAATGATTATTCAGGTAAGATTCAATTAGAGAGGGGCAAAAGGCAGGGGTGCCCATTGTCACCCCTGCTTTTTGCACTAGCAATGGAACCACTGGCCATTACAATAAGAGTGAATACAAAAATGGAGGGATTTGTGAGACCGATCGGGGAGGAGAGAATCGCACTTTACGCGGATGATGTTCTCCTCTTTCTTGGGGACACAGATCACTCACTCAAGCAGGCAATGAGTATCTTTAGAGAATTTGGTAGACTCTCAGGATTGGTTATAAATTGGGAGAAATCAGCTTTGATGCCAATGGACCCTATTGTTAACCAAACTTCAGTAGAAACGCCCCAATTGGGAATAGTTGATACAATGAAATACCTGGGAATATATATATATAACATGTGACCCTAACAAATATATAAATAATAACATAGTCCCCCTCCTGTCTAAATTTAAAATTAAAATCCAAATATGGCGGCGTTTCCCATTGTCAGTTGCAGGGAGATACAATCTGATCAAAATGCTGTGGATGCCACAGTTATTATATATATTGCATAATACACCAATATGGATACATAAGAAATGGTTTAGGAAAATTGACACACTATTTAGAGAACTAATATGGAAAGGAGGTCAATCCAGGATAAGGCTACAGACCCTACTGTTATCAACAAGGGAGGGAGGTATGGCGGTGCCACATCCACGATGCTACTTCTTGGCAGCACAATTGCAGCATATAGGAATGAGATCAGAGTTAGGAGGAGATATAAATGGGGGACTGATGACATTAGGGGCACCCCATAAGATGGTGATGGAGGCTTTGGAGGCCAACTCATTTGTAAACAAATCCCCCACGGTTAAGATGGTAATAAAGGTATGGAAAGCTGTGACAGCAATAGGGGGACAAGAAGGAGAGACAGAATATGCACCCCTTTGGGACAATAGGAATCTTCAGGAGTTGGAGCTGGTGGGGAAAATTAAGGAATGGGAAGTGAAGGGGATAGTTAGGCTAGCCCAGTTGTATGAAGGAAAAACCCTAAAAACTTTCACGGCATTGAGAGGAATATGATATCCCTAAACATACATTTTATAGATATCTTCAAATTAGACATGCATTAAATGTTCAGTTTGACAGATTGGGACCAGTCTGGTATAAATCCCCTATTCTCCAGAGATTGGGTAATCAGAGTGGGAACGGGGGCCTTATCTCCAACATATATCCACACATATGTAAAGGAAGTATTGAAGCTCCAGAACATCTTAAAAGTAAAGGGAAATGGGAGGAAGATCTAGGACCCATATCCGAGGGGCAATGGAAAAAGGTATTAGAGAGTGGACACCTGGTAACTGTTTCGCCAGCTCAGAAGTTTTCATTTTTAATACGGCTACACAGGACATATTACACACCAAAAAGGCTGTTTGAGTTTGGATGGAGAAGAGATGCAAGGTGTTCCAGATGCCAGGGTACAGGGGATTTGATGCATATGATATGGAGGTGCCCAAAATTATACAGGTATTGGTCAGAGGTTCTAGATATCATAAACAGGACATACAAGACAGCAATAGAAATGGACCCCAGAATGTGTATCTTCGGACTAGGGGAAGGAACAAGCAGAGCAGCCAATATAACAAAAGCAGTGCTCAGATGTCTTTTTCATGCAAGAAAATTAATTGCGCAAAGATGGCAGGCAGAGAACCCCCCTTCAGTGAGAGACTGGGTTAAATTGTTACTGAAACAATATGGAAGGAGAAGGTAGTATATATCAAGAGAAGGAATATAAGAGTTTGAAAAAGTGTGGAACCCATGGTTGGAAAAAATGGGAAATCCCCTATAGAAAAAGGTAGTAAGAAGAAAGGTATAAGGAAAAGTAAATGAAAATAAAAATAAATTTAAATAATGTGAAAGAGAAAAAAGGAAAAAGGGGGGAAAAAAAAGAGTGGAATTAAGGATAATAGAAAAACCCTTTATGAGAAATGGTAAAGTGGGAGGGGGGAAGGAGGGAGGGATAAGGGTCAATAGAGTGTAAATTATACTGATAATATTTTGCTATTTTTAATTATGAAAAATAAATTTTTATAAGTATGTAAACTGTTAATTTGAATATGAAAGAAAATCAATAAAGAGAATATAACAATAGAATCACCGGAATCCCCTCGGTCTCCACTCTGCAAAGCAGACGAGGAAGAAGTTTTAGCAGGGGGAAGGCATAAATTAGCCGATACTGTCCCCACGGAGCCACCAACGCGCCTGTCGAGTCCGCCCAGGGATCTTTGGACCTGGCCACAAACCTCAATACTTCCCGGACTGAAGGGCCGGAGATCTTAGCCACCATACCAGGAAACCCCTGACTAGCTGGCTCACCCGGATTTGACAATCCAGGGACAACGGAGATTTGACCCATTTGGACAGGATCTCCTTTTGCAAGACCCGAATGTGGAATTAAGCATACGGTACCGCCTCAAAGGTGGCTACCATAAGACCCACGACTCGCATGCAAAAGCACAGCGACGACCACCTGCGGGATGCCAACAGCTTCACCGCAGCCCGAAGAGTCTGCAACTTTTCCAAAGGGAGAAAAACTCTCGCCTCTGAGGAGTCCAGAATCAAGCCCAGGTATTCCAGGCGCTGAGTCGGCACCAAAACCGACTTCTGGAGGTTCAGTACCCAACCAAACTCTCGAAGGGTCTGACTGGCTATAGCCACATCCTCCTCTAATTCTGAGTCTGAAGCTGCTCTCAGAAGGAGGTCGTCCAGGTAGCCCACGATAGCGATTCCTCGCTGTCTCAGTAGAGCCAGAATTGGGGCGAGCACCTTGGTGAAAACCCTTGATGCCGACGCCAGGCCAAAAGGAAGAGCTAAAAATTGGTAGTGAACGACCCCGACTGCAAAGCACAGAAATCTCTGATGCCTGACGTATATGGGGACATGCAAGTATGCATCCTTGATGTCCAAGGACGCCAGAAAATCCCCCGGATGGAGTACAGCGACCACAGAGCGAACTGATTCCATCCTGAACATTCGTACTTTTACAAAGGTGTTGAGGGCCTTGAGATCCAGGATTGGACGGACCCGTCCTTTTTTGGGACTACAAACAGATTGAAGTAGAATCCCTGAAACCTTTCCGGCAGCAGCACATGTACTATTACCACGCGCATCAGCAGGTCCTGCACTGCCCCAAACAGGGCGTTCCGATGAGCTGGAAGAAAATGAAGGTTGGAGGGAAAAAAAATCTGTTTGGTGGACAAGAAAGAAATTCTATCTTGTACCCTGATGAAACCACTTCGCAAACCCACTGGTCGGAAAGCAGGGAGGTCCACCGAGCTGCAAACTCGCGAAGGTGACCCCCCACCCGAGAGTCGAGCGGGGGCAAACCTTTATGCTGTCGCAGATTTGTTCGCAGGCTTGTTTGGCTTGCGAAACCAGGGACACTTTTTTCCCTCAGCTGGCCCCTTGTCGGCCTGAGAACGCTTACCTGCGGGCCCGGGCTGACCAAAAAAACGCTTCTGAGTGGAAAAGGAGGGCCCTGGCCTATGGCACGGCTCCTTACCCTTTCTGGATTGTGGGAGCAGCGTGCTCTTACCCCCAGTGACATTCTTAATAATGTCATCCAGCGAGGCTCCAAATAGCCACTCTTCCTGGAAGGGCAAATCCGCCAGAGCCTTCTTGGAAGTCTGGTCCGTGGACCAGCATTTTAGCCAAATCAGGCGACGTAGCACCACAGCAGATACCGAGGCTCTGGAAAGCAAGGGAGCTGTATCTAAGGCCAAATATCAGACATACTTAAGGCCATCCACCAACTGGACGGCCAGTTCCAGGCAGACCGGGGAAGCCTGTTGCTCTACCAACTCTTGGTGCAACAATTTTGCCCATTCTGTAAGTGCCTGTGACACCAGGGCGGTGTCCAACACTGGCCGCAATGCTGAACCCACCACCGTGAACACGGACCAGGCCACCGCCTCGGCCCTCCTGTCTGCAGGGTCCTTAAAGGCAGGGGTCCCCTCTCCCGGAATCGTGGTTACCTTGTTTAACCTGGATACCGGGGGGGTCCACAATCGGGGGAGATGTCCATTTTTTCAGGAGACTCTCCTCAAAGGGGTAACGGACCGCCATGCGTTTTGGGACCGAAAAGGCCCTCTGCTGTCGTTCCCATTCTTTGTATATAAACTTACCAAAATAAGTTAGGTAGGGAAAAACCTTAGCAGTGCAGGCCGGCTTGTGGGACCCAAAAAGGGCCGACACCTCAGTAGATGCCCCCGCCGTATCCTCCAATTTTAGGGTCTCCCGCACTGCGGTGATAAGTGCTCCAACAAGTGCCTTTTCCTGCGCTGACCCGGACACGGAGTCTTCCTCACTGTCCGAATGGTCCTGGTCCGCATCCTCTGACACGTCAGAACAGGGGTCATGTGCCACAGCCAGGCCCGAGTCTGAATCAGAGCTTTCCCCAGAAGATGGTGGGGGAGGGAGTGTTTTTTACCCCCCTTGCGCCCGCACACCGCTTCCACCCTGGCAACAAAGGTCTCCAGGACCGCCGACAAAGCGTCCATAGGCACCGCAGGTGCAGGGGCACTGGTTGCTATCACAGGGATGTCTGGGGAAGAAGCGCCAGCTTCTGACACCATGCTGACCCACACTCGCCTGACAGCCACTTAGGGACTAAAGGCAAGGTACACAAAAGGTCCACCCTCCTAGCTGCTACAGACCGAGGGTCCCCCCCAGAGGACTCACCACTCTGACCCAGGTACTGCACAGCGCTGTGTTCCGCTCTCTCTCCTGCACTGCCTGTGCCTGAGGTGTTCTCCTGCGTCGGACACTTTTGACACTAATGACACTATTTTGGGACCATTGTCATTTTTACAGCGATCAGTGCTATAAAAATGCATGGATTACTGTGAAAATGACACTGGCAGTTTAGGGGTTAACCTGTAGGGGGTGCTAAAGGGGTTAAGTGTGACCTAATGTGTGATTCTAACTGTAAGGGGCGTGGCTTGGCATGTGACGTCACTGATCGTCATATCCTATGACAGGGAACAGACGATCAGTGACAGGCTCACTAGGAAGCACAGGGAGAGGTTTGTTTACACTTACCTCTCCCCGTTCTTCAGCTCTATGACCCGATCGCGGGACACCGGCAGCAATCGGGACCGCGGGTCCCGCGGGCGCGGTCACAGAGTACTCGACTGAGTCGCGAGCGCGGTGGGGCGCGACCCACGGCTGTGCATATTAAAGGGAAGGAGAGAAGGAAGGGCTGAGCCCAGCCCTGACACTGACGGCATATAAACCCTAAGGTCAAGAATTAAGGAGCTGTGTCCGTCCATGAACGAAAGAGAAAAGTAATTTAAAACTACTCGCGGCTATTCATGAATTGTCGGGTCCCAGCAATACAGATCAAAGTCATTGAAAAAAAGGGCGGCGGTCTCCCCCCCAGTCCATTACCAGGCCCTTTTGGTCTGGTATGAATATTAAGGGGAATCCCGAACCAAAAAATAAATTAAAAAAAAGCGTGGGGGTCGCCCCCAAATTCCATATCAGGCCCTTCAGGTCTGGTATGAATATTAAGGGGAAACCCGCACCAAAATTACAAAAAAAGGGCGTGGGGTCCCCCCAAAAATCCATACCAGACCCTTATCCGAGCACGCAACCTGGCAGGCCACAGGAAAAGAGGGGGGGGACGAGAAAGCGCCACTCCCTCCTGAACCGTACCAGGCTTATCGGAATCTGGAAGCCCCCTTTAACAAAAGGGGACCCCCAGATTCCACCCCCCCATGTGAATTGGTAATGGGGTTGTACCCCTACCATTTCACAAAGAAAGTGTAAAAAACCACACAGACACAGTTGGGAGAAGTCCTTTATTAAAAAAAAAAAATGAAAAAAACATTCCAGCGTTGTTCTCTATGTCCCGCGGTGATCCGGTGTCCAGCGATGCTGCAGTCTCCAGTCTCCACTCCACACGAAACCCCCATGGCGTAAGAGGGGGCGGGGTCACCCATCCACATCATAGGGTAAGCCCTGGCTTTCCAAGGCAAGCGGGGGTTACCCAATGATGTCGGCAGGTGACCCCCGCCCCGTGGCGTCACGGGGCAGGGTCACGCGCCGACATCATTGGGTATCCCCTGCTGACCGGGAAAAGCCGGGGCTTACCCTATGTGACATCATGGGGCGGGGTCACTCGCCCACGTCATTGGGTATTCCCCACGCTTGCCGGGAATACCCAATGACGTGGGCGAGTGACCCCGCCCCGTGACGTCACAGGGCGGGGTCACCCGCCGACATCATTGAGTAACCCCTGCTTGCCGGGGAAAGCCCAGGGCTTACCCTATGATGTGGACGGGTGACCCAGCCCCCTCTTACGTCATGGGGGTTTCGTGTGGAGTGGAGACTGGAGACTGCAGCATCGCTGGACATCGGATCACTGCAGGACATAATAACAACGCTGGACAGACTGGATTATATCGCTGGAATGTTTTCTTTATTTTTAATAAAGGACTTATCCCAACTGTGTCTGTGTTTTTTTTTTTTTTTTTTACACTTTCTTTGTGAAAAGGTAGGGGTACAATGTAGCCCGTTACCAATTCACATAGGGGAGGGCTAAATCTGGGGGTCCCCTTTGTTAAAGGGGTCTTCCAGATTCCGATAAGCCCCCCGCCCGCAGACTCCCACAACCACCGGGCAAGGGTTGTGGGGATGAGGCCCTTGTCCCCATCAACATGGGGACATCCTCCCCATGTTGAGGGCATGTGGCCTGTTACGGTTCAGGATGGGGGGACGCTCTCTCGTCCCCCCTCTTTTCCTGTGGCCTGCCAGGTTGCGTGCTCGGATAAGGGTCTGGTATGGATTTTTGGGGGGACCCCACGCCATTTTTTTTACATTTTGGTGTGGGGTTCCCCTTAAAATCCATACCAGACCTGAAGGGCCTAATATGGAATTTGGGGGGACCCCCACGCTTTTTTTTGGGGTTTGGGCAATACAGATCAAAGTAATTGAAAAAAACAGCAGGGGTCCCCCCCCAGTCCATTACCAGGCCCTTTGGGTCTGGTATGAATATTAAGGGGAACCCCTGCCATTTTTTTTTCAATGACTTTGATCTGTATTGCCGGGACCCGACAATTCATGAATAGCCATGAGTAGTTTTAAATGACATTTTGTGCAGGGACAGTTCTAAACACGGGAAACATGCGCTACTTTACAGGCATATCATACATACCCCCCAGGTACGAAATTTAAAGGAATATTTCACTTTTATTGTTTCACTTTAAGTATTATTAAAATCACTGCTCCCGAAAAAACTGCATTTTTTAAAACTTTTTTTTGCATTGATACATGTCCCCTGGGGCAGGACCCGGGTCCCCAAACACTTTTTATGACAATAACTTGCATATTAACCTTTAAAATTAGCACAGATTTCTCCCATAGACTTTTAAAGGATGTTCCGCGGCTTTTCAAATTTGCTGCGAACACCCCAAATTGTTCGCTGTTCGCCGAACGGGCGAACAGCCAATGTTCGAATCAAACTCATGTAAAAGCTCTTTTGCCCATACTTCAAGTGGATCCCAGGAGTGCACATAGTTGTGCTCTCCTGTGACCCCAGGGCCTGCTGTTGGCTGATATCACATAGCTGTTCCAGACTGGGGAGAATTCCTGACAATAATGTCGGGATCCACCCGGATGTGTTACAGGCAGCTGCCTCAGCCTCTAAACGAGCCACGAGCCAGCCACTCCAGCTCCCTCTCCTGTCTGGCACGCCAGTGAACATTGGAGGGGCAGAGCACTCCCAAGAACTGTTTTGAAGGAATTGCTTAGACGTGCATCCTCACAGGGTGACACTGTGGATGCACAAGTATAAATGTGGCAACGTCCCGATATGGCAGGAAGAATATGAATAGACTAAAGAATGGACTTTAGGCGGCACATGGATAGATATTGTAAAAAGCTAGGGGTTTTTATTTTAGAAAAAGTAATAAGAAAATACATATAAACATTCAAAAAATGACAGTCTATCCGTATTTAGATACAAGGCTCAGGCTAATATTCTACAGTGCTTCAGAATAATACAACATATATGCACTCCATCCTTAATGAAAATACATAACCAGCAACCAAAGGCTAGTGAAACAGTGAACATGTGAAGCAGGTGGTATTAGCCATGGGTCCAATGTATCGGATGTAATCTTGAATTGCTCTACCAGTTTCGCGAACCAACGCTTCTTCAGGAGCATAATAGTCTGTTGGGCATATATATGAACAATAAAAAATGTATTTAACATCTTTTTAATACATAAAACATAAAACAGCATAAAAGACAAGAAACTTATTTGAAAATAAAAATAAAAATTAAAAATTGCTGGCCCCATATAGCCTATATACCAAAGAGCAAACCAGCCGTGTGACGCCAACCCAACACGTGAACTAGCCCCCAATGGGGGACTAGAAGATGGTAATAGTGCTGGCAGTGGTGCCTGGGAAAAGAAGAAGAAAATAGAAGCGTGAGGAAAGGGGGGAGGGAAAAGAAAAAAAGGGGGGGGGAAGGGGAAAGAAACAAGGAAGATAAAGGAAGGAAAAGGGTGTGCCTAAATAGGAACCCAAATAGTACAAAGAACTGAAAAAAGGGGGGGGGTTTATAGTGAAGAAAGGTACAAAGGACCAACTCCCTAAAGTAGTCAGTAAAGTACACACTATATAAAAAATACTCGCAGGTCGAATGTGCTGCCACATGCAACACACACCTTGGTAAAATTAGATTGGCCGTTTGTTTGTGGCAACAACCAATAATGGTGAAAATCTGAGAGGGAAGGAAAAAAGTGATATATATATATATATATATATATATATATATATATATATATATATATATATATAAGGTCGCCTTGTCAACAACCATAGCATGTGTGACACAGTAAATGAAACTGACCAGGTATAATGTATGGCCAAAAAAGTGCTCACCGCAATAAAAGACAGCTGGGTAAACTGCTAAGTGGAGGCTGCTGGTAAGCAGCAACAGGTATTGTCCTCCAGGACTTTGGAAACTATAGATACCAGAACATAAGGGAGAAGGGCTGGATATGCACCATAGTTAATCCTGGTGCATATTCAGGGCAGAGGGTATCTGACCCCAGAAAGCCTATGATAGGTGGACAAGCTGAAAAGATAAAAGTAGAACAGGGGTATCTATTAGTCACTGTGCAGAGCTTAAGTTAGATATCTGTCATGCACAGTGGTAGCAGAGATCACATACCTGTCAGCCTGCGCCTTAGAAAGGAGGAGAGGTTTCCAGCAGTCCAGAGCAATCCTAGCAGTCAGCTGTACTGTTCAAGCGGTGTGCACCGCTTTTATATGTCCCCACAGGACAGACGTCATCTCTGCAGGAAATGACGCTGTTGCAGGATATCAGAAGGCCAGCGCGCATGCGCCAAGAGTGCCGCTGACGTAGCGAATTATGGCCAATGGACCGGTAACGTGGGCGGGGCTCTAGTGGCCAGAGTGTGGAGAGTGTCATTGACGCGGCGAACCTCGGCCAATGAAATGATGACGTGGGCGGGACTATTGCAACCAGTGCGCCGAGGGAAGTGGGCAGTGGAAGGTGGATAGGGGGGAGGAAATTTTTAGTTTTTTTTGGGAAGCAGAGAGAATATTCTTCTTCACTCTTTATCCATCACTACACCACCCTCCTTTTCTCCCCTCCCTCCTTTCCCAGACACATACCCCTTTTGCACCAACATAGTACTTATATATATTTTCCACTTTATTTTAGCTTCACTATTATTATTTTAATGGTCCACTATTTTAATATTAACAATCAGGTCCACAACATATGTGACCTGATAATTCATCGACATATATCTCTCTCACTTCCCATTTTCACTAAAAACACATTTATTATCCCACTTCCCTTCTAAATGATATATCACCCTATCCATGATTTTTTTCATGACCTCGGGCGTTTTCACTGCCCTTGGTTTTTACCATATAAACTCCATCCGACCATGGTAGACTGTCTGCCATCATGAACCAGTAGAGGTATTTTTTAAAAAAAAACCTCTATGATTCCTAATATATTAAGATATTTAGACGTAGGATCAATATAACATATCCTCCAGTCATTTCCTTTGCTCTTTTTTTTCCCCTTCCCCTGTAGGTGCGTTTGAGCACCTTTTTACGGGTTGCTGACTGTATATGATGTTTTTGTTTGCTGTCCCTGTGTTGCTGTTATGCCAAGAAGCACCTCCTGTTTTCTTTTTTCTTCTTTCGCTCACCTGCTTTTACTTTTTCCCTTGTTGCCTGTCTATGTGCGACAATTGGATTTATTGCACAGTGCGAGATCCAGTTTGTTATTGTGACCGGGGTCACGTCACTTGGGTGATCCACAATATCGCCCTCTGGCAGCTAGAGTTCCACCTACATTGCAATTCCACTGGCCGAAGGCTCGTCGCGCCAGCGGCACCCTCGGCGCACTGGTTGCAATAGTCCCGCCCACGTCATCATTTCATTGGCCGAGGTTCGCAGCGTCAATGACACTTTCGGCCACTAGAGCCCCACCCACGTTACCATTCCATTGGCCATAATTCGCTACGTCAGCGGCACTCTCGGCGCATGCGCACTGGCCTTCTGATCTTCTGCAACAGCGTCATTTCCTGCAGAGATGACGTCTGTCCTGTGGGGACATATAAAAGCGGTGCACACCGCTTGAACAGTACAGCTGACTGCTAGGATTGCTCTGGACTGCTGGAAACCTCTCCTCCTTTCTAAGGCGCAGGCTGACAGGTATGTGATCTCTGCTACCACTGTGCATGACAGATATCTAACTTAAGCTCTGCACAGTGACTAATAGATACCCCTGTTCTACTTTTATCTTTTCAGCTTGTCCACCTATCATAGGCTTTCTGGGGTCAGATACCCTCTGCCCTGAATATGCACCAGGATTAACTATGGTGCATATCCAGCCCTTCTCCCTTATGTTCTGGTATCTATAGTTTCCAAAGTCCTGGAGGACAATACCTGTTGCTGCTTACCAGCAGCCTCCACTTAGCAGTTTACCCAGCTGTCTTTTATTGCGGTGAGCACTTTTTTGGCCATACATTATACCTGGTCAGTTTCATTTACTGTGTCACACATGCTATGGTTGTTGACAAGGCGACCTTATATATATATATATATATATATATATATATATATATATATATATATATATATATATATATATATCACTTTTTTCCTTCCCTCTCAGATTTTCACCATTATTGGTTGTTGCCACAAACAAACGGCCAATCTAATTTTACCAAGGTGTGTGTTGCATGTGGCAGCACATTCGACCTGCGAGTATTTTTTATATAGTGTGTACTTTACTGACTACTTTAGGGAGTTGGTCCTTTGTACCTTTCTTCACTATAAACCCCCCCCCCTTTTTTCAGTTCTTTGTTCTATTTGGGTTCCTATTTAGGCACACCCTTTTCCTTCCTTTATCTTCCTTGTTTCATTCCCCTTCCCCCTTCCCCCCCCCCTTTTTTTTCTTTTCTCTCCCCCCTTTCCTCACGCTTCTATTTTCTTCTTCTTTTCCCAGGCACCACTGCCAGCACTATTACCATCTTCTAGTCCCCCATTGGGGGCTAGGTCACGTGTTGGGTTGGCGTCACACGGCTGGTTTGCTCTTTGGTATATAGGCTATATGGGGCCAGCAATTTTTAATTTTTATTTTTATTTTCAAATAAGTTTCTTGTCTTTTATGCCGTTTTATGTTTTATGTATTAAAAAGATGTTAAATATATTTTTTGTTGTTCATATATATGCCCAACAGACTATTATGCTCCTGAAGAAGCGTTAGTTCGCAAAACTGGTAGAGCAATTCAAGATTACATCCGATACATTGGACCCATGGCTAATACCACCTGCTTCACATGTTCACTGTTTCACTAGCCTTTGGTTGCTGGTTATGTATTTTCATTAAGGATGGAGTGCATATATGTTGTATTATTCTGAAGCACTGTAGAATATTAGCCTGAGCCTTGTATCTAAATACGAATAGACTGTCATTTTTTGAATGTTTATATGTATTTTCTTATTACTTTTTCTAAAATAAAAACCCCTAGCTTTTTACAATACCTATCCATGTGCCGCCTAAAGTCCATTCTTTAGTCTATTCATATTCTTACTCCCAAGAACTAAGTGATCAGCGGTCACGTGATCGCTCAGTTCTTGAGCTTAGAGCTGGCGGGGGACAGCTTGCTGCATTGGATTGCTGCTGCAGCAGGTAGGTAAGTACTTATGTATGTTTATTATTTTATAATTCCAAACTTCTCCTTTAAAAGCTTTTATTTACAAAATAAAACCAGCCTGCAGATGTTGCTAATGCCTGAAGATAGCAGTGTGCTGCAGTTTACCACAATATTTATCAGATGCAATTACAGTATAAAAAAAAAAAGCATACATTTATACCTTTTGTAATAGATTTTTGCATTTGTCATCAGCTAATAAATTAAAGCAGGTTTTTTTTTTTTTTATCAAGGTGAAACTAAATTCTCCCATCCTCCATTCTGATAAGGATGGCGCCATCTCAGCTTCTATTCAGATTTTCAGTTGCCATTGTGTTGCACTCATAACTATCTGTGACACCAGCCAATTGAGGACTTGAAAATTCAGGTGAGTGCAGACATATACGCACTGCCAACTAACAGTTATCACCAAGGCATGCCCTGAGTGTGAATGCACTAATAGGCAGAATGTGAATGAAAACACTGCAGAAAACAACACTAGTATGTTTGCTTATGGATTTAACCAGTTGTGGATATTGGACATGCTCCGCATTCTCCCCCACTGCTGCCATCCTTGTATTTGCTGGTGATTTCCAGCTGTCAAAATGACAGACAGGAATTGCGGTTCATAAACACTGCAGAAGCAAGATAGAGAAATACAACATACAACATTGTTACTTTTGTATTTACTCTGTTTCAGGTATGAGCTGCCATCTATATATTATGCAGAGATGTGAACAGGGCTTGACAGCTGAGTGTATCTGTCCACCCTCTTCTATGTACGTGTATAAAGATGGCCATACACTATGCAATCGGATTGTATATTGTGTATTTAGTGAGAAGGGTGATCACTGATTGATTGCATTTCATTTAAGAAACGTGCACCTGGGAATGGGTGGGTTCATGATGCAGGGTATGTACTAACTAATTCCTTCCTGTGTCATAACCTAAAGTCTGTAAGGACATAAGACAGAAGCAATAGATACGTTTTGAATCATTGAATCTGCAGATTTTATGGAAAGCTTTGGTATTTTTACAAAAAAAGTACATGAATGTTATATTGGTGCATAGGGGAGCGGGAATTTAGAAAAAAGAAAAAAAAAAAAGAAAAAAAGTGAACTTGGCCTTTAAAAAAATAATAAAATTTGCTTCTACTTAAAACCTTATTAACCATTATTTACACTATTCAGTCCCAATTAACCCATTCTTCCTCTACTCCCCTTAGCTAATATTTTTTTATTAATAATTTATTCCTATATTCCTGTTTATTTCTATTTTCATACCAGTTAAATTCAAAACTTTTTTTTCTTTTTTATTCACTTTATTTTTTTTATTTTTTTTCTGTTGCGTTTAATTAAAAAATATATTTTATTTGCAATTCACTGCAATGCTTTGTGCCAGAATCATAATTTAGTATTTTTTTAAAAAAAGGCCATATTATAAAATACAATTTATACTTTTTATCTACAGTTACATTTTTGTTTTAACAAACACCAGTCAAACTGGAAAAAAAAGTCAATGAAAGCTTTTTTTGTACTAAAATAAACAATATATGTATTATTTTACATTACAGTTACATGATTAGAGAAAAAGACACTAGTCCAATTAAAAAAACAAAAAACAAAAACACACAGACAAACAAATAGAAACCTCCATATACACAATTCTATTCCCACAGTTGATTCAGAGGAAGGTAAACTAATCCCCAATAAAGCATGATCCAATTCCTACAGTGGTGGAACACAATTCCTTCCTGATCCCCTATAAGACAATCGGATATTCCTTGGGTCAGCTTCCCCTGTTATTATTACATTTAAATATTAATATCCAGTTATATTTTGTGCATTTAGGAATGCATCCAGCCCTTTTTTAAAACATTCTACCGAGGTGACCAGAACTCAGGGGCGTACCTAGAGCATTTGGCACCCGGGGTGGATCCTATATCTGGCACCCCCCCCATTAAAATGTAAAAACACCCCACTGTGCCCCCTGCATACTTCAATATCTATTTGTCACTACTGTGTACCCCCTCTCCACAACTGCACCACTGGACCCCTTTACATTACACAGCACCCTGCATCACTGGACCCCTTTACATTACACAGCACCCTGCATCACTGGACCCCTTTACATTACACAGCACCCTGCATCACTGGACCCCTTTACATTACACAGCACCCTGCACCTCTGGACCCCTTTACATTACACAGCACCCTGCATCTCTGGACCCCTTTACATTACACAGCACCCTGCATCTCTGGACCCCTTTACATTACACAGCACCCTGCAGCTCTGGACCCCTTTACATTACACAGCACCCTGCATCACTGGACCCCTTTACATTACACAGCACCCTGCATCTCTGGACCCAATTACATTACACAGCCCCCTGCACCCCTTTACATTACACAGCACCCTGCACTTGTGGACCCCTTGACATTACACAGCACCCTGCACCTCTGGGTCTCTTTACATTACACAGCACCCTTCATCTCTGGACCCCTTTGCATTACACAGCACCCTGCATCTCTGGACCCCTTTGCATTACACAACACCCTGCAGCTCTGGACCCCTTTGCATTACACAACACCCTGCAGCTCTGGACCCCTTAACATTACACAGCACCCTGCCTTGTGGGCCCCTTGACATTACACAGCACCCTGCACCTCTGGGTCCCTTTACATTACACAGCCCCCTTCATCTCTGGACCCCTTGGCATTACACAGCACCCTGCACCTCTGGGTCCCTTTACATTACACAGCCCCCTGCACCTTTGGGCCCCTTTTACATTACACAGCACCCTGCCCTTCTAGACCCCTTTACATTACACAGCACCCTGCACCTCTGGGTCCCTTTAAATTACACAGCTCCCTGCATCTCTGGACCCCTTTGCCTTACACAGCACCCTGCAGCTCTGGACCCCTTTACATTACACAGCCCCCTGCACCCCTTTACATTACACAGCCCCCTGCACCCCTTTACATTACACAGCACCCTGCCCTTGTGGACCCCTTGACATTACACAGCACCCTGCCCTTCTGGACCCCTTGACATTACACAGCCCCCTGCACCTCTGGGCCCCTTTACATTACACAGCACCCTGCAGCTCTGGACCCCCTGCATGTTACACAGACCCCCGTTCAGTGTAGCCCCCCATTCAGTGTAGCCCCCCGTTCAGTGCAGACCCCCCGTTCAGTGCAGCCCCCCCGTTCAGTGCAGCCCCCCCGTTCAGTGCAGCCCCCCCTTCAGTGTAGCCCCCCCTTCAGTGTAGCCCCCATTCAGTGTAGCCCATTTCAGTGTAGCCCCTTTCAGTGTAGCCCCCCCTTTCAGCGTAGCCCCCCCTTTCAGCGTAGCCCCCGTTCAGTGTAGCCCCCCCTTCAGTGCAGACCCCCATTCAGTGTAGCCCCCATTCAGTGCCCCCCCCTTCAGTGTAGCCCCGTTCAGTGCACCCCCCCGTTCAGTGTAGCCCCGTTCAGTGCACCCCCCCGTTCAGTGTAGCCCCGTTCAGTGTAGCCCCCGTTCAGTGTAGCCCCCCTTTCAGTGTAGCCCCCCTTTCAGTGTAGCCCCCCTTCAGTGCAGACCCCCCCATTCAGTACCTCTGATCAGCGTGGCAGGTGTCCTGTCAATATGGGTCCCCCGTCGAATAGTGCCTGTCACATACACAGCAGGTCCTCCCCTCTCCCTGTTTACACATAAACAGAGAGGAGGGGGAGGCGGCTTCACCGCTGCTCGGCTGTGCCTGTGTGACATCCGGGATCACACAGGCAGACAGCCCGCGGCCGCGGAGAGGAGGGGATGGTAGGTGCAGTGGTTTCCCCCTGCGCCGATTTGCCGCTCGCCTCTCCCCTGCCTGTGCCTGTCACTGCCGCGGCTCCAGCGCTGCGACCATTTCAATCGCAGAAGGGGGTGTTGGCCTGACACCCCCCCAGTGTGTGGCACCCGGGGGGCACCGCCCCCCCCCCCCCCACCACCCACTTCGTACGCCTCTGCCAGAACTAGTTCTTGAGGGAGTCTATTCCACATTTTCACAGCTCTTATTGTGAAGAAACCTTTCTGCTTATGTAAAGGTGAAACCTTTTTTTCCTCCAAACCTAAAGAGTCCACCCTTATTTTTGTAATGACCTGAAAGTGAATAACTCTACACCAAGTTCAGTATATGGACCACATATATTTATACATGTTAAATGCCCCCCTTTAATTCCTCTTCTCAAGAGAGAATAAATTCAGTTCCTCTAATCTTTCCTCATAGCGGAGTTCCTCCATGCCTCTTATCAGCTTGGTTGCCCTGTGATGTACAGGTGTGAGAGCTGAAATTGATAATAGCATACGGTAATAAAAAAATTTGAACATTACTAACATTAGCTTATTTTGAGGGAAAAGATTTGTTTAGCTATGCAATTTAAAAAGGGGCAAGGTCGTCTGTCTTACTGGCATAATTTTTCTTTATAAAAGTGACTGAATCTACTGAAGCTAATTTATTGACAACTTTTCTATAAATGCTACTACAGATCTGTGATGTTTCTGGAAAGTTAAAATCACATGCTAGTTGCTTATTTCTCATGGGAATGCCACATTAGATAACTCCATCAGCCTCCTACCAGTCAGAAGATGATGTCAATCATAACGTATTATCTCTAAAGTGAAGTTAAAAGATAATTGGCAAGCTGTACATCTGTGGAATATTTTTGAAAAATAAAGGACTTTTTAGATACCCAAAAAGCTAAACACACATCTTATAAGATTGTACAATTTTATTACTGTCATATTAAAATATGTTAAAACTGTGTTGCCATCAAATAGAACAATGTGTATGTTCGGTTGTACAGATATCTTCTTTCAACACTTATTGGCTCTTAACAAGGTCATAAAATACAAACTAGATTTTGACACATTTATTTGCCAATAGGGCCATGGAAAGGAGATCTTCAATGAGTTTCATGGTTCTTATATTCTGCTTCTTCAGGAACACAACTGAAATATTGTATAATATGTAGCGGGTACTTACTTTCCCGGGTGCATTTTTTGAATCTGGCCGTGACATCAGTGCTATGTTCCCTGCGGTCCACCAGGTGGCGCTGTCACCGTGGCCGGAGGGACGAATATCACTGTGTGCCGAGCCCCTTTTTTGTCCTCTCTCGGCAGCGGTATGGTGGGGCGGGGAACCCGCCGTGCTTGCTGGGAGAGGGTATAAAGGGGCCGGCCATTTTGGTCACGGGGTCTTCGTCCCAAGCACCTTCAGCTTGCGGACGTGGGTTCGTGCTCGTCCTCTAGGAGGCCTCGGCCTAGGGGACCAACGGAGATCGTGTTCCACCTCAGGCACCTTCAGTCCTGGGGTGAGGTACTTACAAGAAGGTCCGGAGCTCAGTGCCCAACACTGAGTTCCGCGAGGGAAGGGTCCTAAGGCACTTCGGGGATGGAGGCCTGAATCTGAGTAAGACGCAATGGACCGGGGAGAGCTCCTCACTCGAAGACCCGGTGCAGCAGACTGCCGGTGACGGGTGAGTCTCTTGTCGGAGACCGTCCAGAAGGATCCCCTTCACCTCGTGCGGAGACCATATCCCACTCTCCAGGAGGAGAGCGGAGGACCGAATTTGTGTCTGGGCGTATTCACACTCACACCTCCTTTTCTGTTCTATCTATCAAGGAAGTCCCTGTATGGTGTGTTCTAATAAAGGAGTGTTGGACTTTAATGGTGTGAGGCTCAATTCCTGGCAGATGAAGTTCACGGTGACTCTTGGAGGGAGGATCCAGGTGCACAGCACAGACCCAAAGGTAAACAAGACATTGCTGATACGACAGGTATTCCCACGTGGTGGAGGCTAGGCGTAGCCCACCCGCTCTCTCTCTCTCCACCATCAGATACCCCTAGACAAGAGACAGTGCGAGCCGCACGGAGAGAGAAGAGGGGAAGGCGCTACAAATATAATGTACAATGTGTACTAGGGATAAAATGTATGACATTGTTAATAGCCAATAAGTGTTGGAAGGGGACAACTGAACATAAAACGTGTTATATTTAACGGCAACAAAGTTTTAATATACAGTATACAGTGGGGTAGATAATTATTTGATCCCCTGCAGATTTTGTAAGTTTGCTCACTTACAAAGAAACAAAGGGTCTATAATTTGTATCATTGGTGAATTTTAAATGATAAAGACAGAATATCAACCAAAAATCCTGAAAAATCACACAATACAAATGTTATAAATTAAGTTGCAGTTCAGTGAGTAAAAGTAGTATTTGATTCCCTACCAACCAACAATAATTCTGTCTCTCAAACACTGGCTACAGTATGTGCGCATGTTGTACACAGATTAGTCCTGTCAATTTAAGAAGGTACTCTTAACAACAACTTGTTATGTGTATAAAAAACACCTGTCAATAGAATCTCTTTCTTCCATTAAACCTCACCATCATGGGAAAGGCCAAAGAGCTGTCAAAGGAAGTCAGGAACAAGATTGTAGACCTGCACAAGGCTGGAATGGCCTACAACGGGGTTCGACAAACCCCGGGTGCCAGGTCGCCATTGCGACCAGAATTAGCGACCTGGCGCCTGGGGCGGCACAGCTGGGCTATCCTGTGTCTCCGTGATCTGACGCCCCCCCCACGAGCGATCGCGTCGGCACACGCAGGCCGGTAATTGAGGCCGCGGCTTTGCGGCCTTCTGCAGGCCTATGCTTCCTTCTGTGATCTGTCGGCATCTAGTGGTGGCCGTTGGTATGACAAGACAACCAGCAATGCTAATGGAGCTTCCCCTGTCTGTTTTCACTGCCATCTCCTTCCCTCTAATTATAACCCCCAAACATTATATATATTTTTTATTATAACACCCTAGAGAATAAAATGGCGGTTGTTGCAATACTTTCTGTCACACCGTATTTGCGCAGCGGTCTTACAAGCGCACTTTTTTGGGGAAAAAATACACTTTTTTAAAATAAAAAAATAAGACAACAGTAAAGTTAGCCCATTTTTTTTTATATTGTGAAAGATGTTACGCCGAGTAAATTGATACCCAACATGTCACGATTCAAAATTGCGTCCGCTCGTGGAATGGCGACAAACGTTTACCTTTTAAAATCTCCATAGGCGACGTTTAAAAAATTCTACAGGTTGCATGTTTTGAGTTACAAAAGAGGTCTAGGGCTAGAATTATTGCTCTTGCTCTACCAATAGGGGCGATACCTCACATGTGTGGTTTGAACACTGCTTTCATATGCGGGCACTACTCACGTATGCGCTCGGTTCTGCGCGCGAGCTCAACGGGGCGCGTTCCTGGCTCCTAACTTTTTTAGCTGTCTCCTAGATTCCAAGCAAATTTGTCAAGCCCTGGCCTACAAGATCATCAGCAAGAAGCTTGGTGAGGAGACAACTGTTAGAGCGATTGAAAGAATGAAAGCAAATGAAAGAAATACAAAATAACTATCAACCGCCCTCGGTCTGGAGCTCCATGCAAGAGTTCGCCTCATGGGGTAAGGATGATCATGAGAAAAGGTGAGGGATGAGCCCAGAACTACACGGGAGGAGCTTGTGAATGATCTCAAGGCAGTTGGGACCACAGTCATCAAACAAACTATTGGTAATACAATGCACCGTCATGGATTGAAGTCCTGGAGTGCCGTCAAGGTCCCCGCTCCTCAAGAATGCACATGTACAAGCCCATCTGAAGTGTGCCAATATACATCTAAATGATTCAGAGAAGAATTGGGAGAAAGTGTTGTGGTCAGGTGAGACCAAAATTTTGCTCTTTGGCGTTAAATCGGCTCGTCATGTTTGGAGGAAGAAAAATGCAGACTTTGACCCTAAGAATACCTTATCTACAGTCAAGCACGGAGGTGTAAACATTATGCTTTAGGGCTGTTTCTCTGCTAAAGGTACAGGCCAACTTTTCCATATTGAGGGCCCAAATGGATGGGCCCATGTATTGTAAAATCTTGGATGATAACCTTATTCCCTCAGTCATAACACTGAAGATGGGTTGTGGATGGTTCTTCCAGCATGACAATGACCCAAAATATACTAAGGCAACATTATTGAGTGCCCCAAGAGGAAGCACATTAAGGTCATGGAGCCAGTCACCAGACCTTAATCCTATAGGAAATGTATGGATGGAGCTGAAACTTCAAGTTGCCAAGCAACAGCCAAGAAACCTTAAAGATTTAGAGAAGATTTGTAAAGAAGAGTGGACCAAAATCCCTCCTAAGATGTGTGTAAAAATGGTAACCAAGTACAAGAAACTACAACTACTAGAAATGTCTTACCTCTGTGCTTGCCAACAATAGTTTCTCCACCAAGTACCAAGTCATGTTTTGCTTGGGGATCAAATACTTATTCTACTAACTGAACTGCAGCTTAATTTATAACATTCGTATCATGTGTTTTTTCTGTGTTTTTGGTTGATATTCTGTCTCTATCATTTAAAATTCACCTATGATAAAAATTATAGACCCTTCATCGGTTTGTATGTGGGCAAACTTACAAAATCTGCAGAGAATGAAATTATTATTTTCCCCACTGTATATGTAGTTTGGGGTATCTGACAATGTCTTTATTTTCTACAAATTCACCAATTCTGGTAATGTTACAATTTGAATGTGGCACCTTGAAATCGTAGACCATATTCTAGAATATCCTATTTAATTTTGAGAAGTACATCTGTGAACAGGTGAAACCCTTATGCCGCGTACACACGACCGTTTTTCATGACGAGAAAAATGCCATTTTTTTATTTGGTCATTAAAAACTATCGTGTGTAGGCTCCAGACAATTTTTCGCGATGTGAAAAATGGGCATTAAAAATTTGGAACATGTTCTATTTTTTCTCGTTGTTTTTCATGTTGTCGTTTTTCTCGTCGTGAAAAACGGCTGTGTGTAGGCTTTAACGACGTGAAAAAACGTGCATGCTCAGAAGCAAGTTATGAGACGGGAGCGCTCGTTCTGGTAAAACTAGCGTTCATAATGGAGATAGCACATTCGTCACACTGTAACGGACTGAAGAGCACGAGGCTGAAAAGCGCGAATCGTCTCTCACCAAACTTTACTAACACGAGGATCAGCAAAAGCAGCCCAAAGGGTGGCGTCATCCGAATGTAACTTCCCCTTTATAGTGCCGTCGTTACGTTTCGTACGTCACGGCGCTTTGTTCAAGCATTTTTTTTCACGATCGTGTGTAGGCAAGGCAGACTTGAGAAGAATCACGTCGAGAAAAACGTTGTTACTCTTTCGTCCATGGACCGACACAGCTTCTCTATTGACAAAGTGGGTATTATCCGTTAATTAGGAGTGACTAGGCAGAAAACTTGTAAAAAGTGTTGCATAACACCTTCTACAGTACCGCCCAGGGGGCGGACCTTCTGGGCATATCCCCTCAGTCTGCATCTCGCAGATCAGTTTTTTTCTGTCTAGCAAGGAGTAGGACATGGCTCCCTTGGGGCCCATTGGTCCGGGGGAAAAATATATTTTTTTGCTACATTTTTTTGTTTCCTGCGATCTTCGATCAATTGCTGACTGGGTGACAGGCTGGATCCTCGATCCTTGTAGTCTCCCCCAGTTTCGGCCATCGAGAGTGTGCCGACCCTAGCTACGCGCTGGGTTTTCCACGACATGCCCGTCGCTCCACGGGTGGCCGGTGAGCCTACGCTCCAGGGCCTGCATCGGACCGCTCAGCTTCGGCTGACCTTACGGCCGAGTCGCAGCAGCCTGGCCGGTGAGCTTACGCTCCAAGGCTTGCATCGGACCGCTCAGCTTCGGCTGACCTTACGGCTGAGTCGCAGCAGCCTGTCCGGTGAGCGTTGCGCTCCAGGGCATACATATGATTGTCCCCTTGGGTCCAATCACACCATGCCTGGCCAACAGTCACCTTCCGTGCACGGACGATGATCTGTTTGGAATGTCTTCCAGCATGATACATGCAGGATAGGTAAGTAAACTCCCCTACCTCGGCTGGGTGATTTGGCTGGACATTCCTGGAGAGACCAAGTAAGTGGTTGTGGCCCCTTTCTTCCCTCTCTCCCTGCCTTTCCCTCCTCCCTGGGCTTCTAGCTAAAGGTTGCTGGGTGCTGGGGGTCACCTAAGGGGTTCCACTGGAGCGGGGCTGGCTGTAACTAACATTTAAAAGAAATGTCATTTCTGCTTACCTGTATGTGCTTCCTCCTCCATGCTGTCGGCGGCCATTTTGTGGTGGTCCATGCCGGGTTCGGCCTCTAGCGACTGCCCGACGGCCATCTTCCTGTGGTTTCGGTGCCATTTTCTTGTAGTTCCACACCCACTGGCCTCTATCGACTGATCGGCGGCCATGTTTATAATGATCCACGCTGTATGTATATATTGCCGTTTGGGGGCCATCTTTTTGTGGTCTATGGCTGCTTTGGCCTCTATCTTTGGCTCGGCGGCCATTTTCTTAGAGCCCACATTATCTTCCATACAGATGTTTTGGCGGCCATTTTGCGAGAGTCTCCGGCCTCTAGGGTGCATTACACTGGCGTGAAAATTCACACAGGAAGCGCTGATAAAAGAAGCAGACTGACACAGCAGCAGTGGGACAGCATCACAGGCGCAGCACACGGCAGCATAGCAGTACCGGTCCAGGGTGGTGAGTCCTCTGGGTGACCCAGCATCTCTGCAGCGCAGGAGGGTGGCCTATTGATATCTTTGCCTGGAGCCCTGTGGGTGTCAGCGTGTGGTCAGCATGGCATCTGAGCCAGATGTCTTCTCCCCTGAAACACCAGATTTAGCAGCTGGTGCCCCTGAGGTCTCTATGGACGTTATGTCGGCAATCCTAGAGGCGTTTGCTGCCAAGGTGGAAGCAGCACACGGGAATACAGGGGGTAATAAACGCCCCCCTCCCCTGCAATCTTCTGGGGATAATTCTGATGCAAAACCAGGTCCAGCTATGGCTCATGGCCCAGATTCTGACGCATCAGAGACTACAGACCGTGACCGATCGGACAGTGAGGATGACTCCAAGTCCAGGTCAGTACGCGAGACGGCTTTGGTATCTGACCTTATTACTGCAGTGCGGGATACGCTAAAGTTGGAAAATACTGCAGAAGCAGCAGAGACTCCGGTCCCCTTTGGGTTTCGTTACGCTAAAGTTGGAAAATACTGCAGAAGCAGCAGAGACTCCGGTCCCCTTTGGGTTTCGTAAACCTGCCCGCACTGCTAAGGTGTTCCCTTGTGTGTCTTATTTTGATAAACTCTTATACAAGGAATGGGAGAACCCACTAAAGGGTCTTTACAGCCCCAAAGAGGTTTGCGGTACGGTACCCCTTTGAGGAGAGTTTTCTGAAGAAATGGACCGCTCCCCCTATAGTGGACCCTCTGGTGTCCAGACTTAATAGAGCTACCACTATTCCAGTAGAAGGGGCTCCTGTTTTCAAGGACCCTGTGGATAAGAAAGCTGAAGCACTCGCTCGCTACCTATACTCAGTGGTAGGCTCGGCAGTACGCCCGGCATTGGCGGGGGCCCTAGTGTCTCAGACACTTACTGAATGGGCAAAATTGCTACTCCAGGGGTTAAAGGAGCGAGATGCTCCTCCTGATGAGATAACTTTGGCCGACCAGTTGGTCCAGGGCCTTAAGTTTGTCTGCGAGTCAGACATGGATACTATTCCCCTGCTGTCAAAAGCTTTGGTTTATGCAGTAGCAATACGCCGACTGATCTGGCAAAAGGGCTGGTCTGCGGACCAGACTTCCAAGAAAGCCCTGTTGGATCTGCCTTTTAAGGGCGACAGACTTTTTGGGGCTTCTCTGGATGACATCATCAAGGATGCCACAGGAGGTAAAAGCACTTTGCTTCCCCAAACTACCAAGGGTAAAGGGCCACGCCAAGGGCAAGGGCCCTCCTTTACTGCACGCAAGCGTTTTTTTCGTCCCCCTAGGGCGACCGGGAAAAGACCCCAGGCCGACAAGGCGCCTGCCCAAGGACAAAAGCGTCCTTGGTCCTGCAGACCCAACAAGCCTGCGGACAAACCTGCGTCCGCATGAAGGTTCACCCCCACCCAGCTCTCGGGTGGGGGGACGTCTACGCAAATTCGCGACTCAGTGGACAGCTCTAGTCTCCGACAGGTGGGTTTGCGAAGCAATCTCCTCAGGCTACAAGATAGAATTTCTATCTTGTCCACCGGACAGATTCGTCACCTCCAATCCCCAGCTACTACCGACCCGTCGGGAGGCCCTGTATGGGGCGGTCCAGAGTCTACTGGATTGCGGGGTAGTTATTCCAGTTCCAGAACAGGAACGGGGTCAGGGTTTTTACTCAAATCTGTTCATTGTGCCGAAGAAGGAGGGGGTTCGTCCAATCTTGGATCTCAGAGTCCTCAATTGCTTTGTGAAGGTACAAAGATTTCGGATGGAGTCGGTTCGATCTGTAGTCACGGCTCTCCATCCGGGGGACTTTCTGGCCTCCTTGGACATCAAGGACACATACCTGCATGTCCCCATATACTCCAGACACCAGAGGTTTCTGCGATTTGCTATCGGGAAGAGCCACTACCAGTTTGTGGCCCTCCCGTTTGGCCTTGCCTCAGCACCCAGGACGTTCACCAAGGTGCTCGCTCCGATTCTGGCACTTCTAAGACAGCGGGGTATCGATATCATGGGCTACTTGGACGACCTTCTGCTGAAGGCCCCTTCAAGCTCAGAATTAGAGGTAAGCGTGTCCATTACCTGTCAGACTCTTCGAGACTGTGGTTGGATACTAAACACGCAAAAGTCAGTATTGGTGCCCACTCAACGCCTAGTGTACCTGGGGTTGATTCTGGATCCCTCAGAGGCAAAGGTATTCCTCCCTGTGGAGAAGTTGCAGACCCTTCGGGCTACAGTACGGCAGCTGACTTCCAGGAATTGGTCATCACTCTGTTTTTGCATGCGAGTGTTAGGCCTCATGGTAGCCTCCTTCGAGGCAGTCCCATATGCTCAATACCACACTCGAGTGTTACAGAAGGAAGTTCTGTCCAGATGGAACAGATGTCCATCATCTCTGGATTATCAAATCCGAGTGAGCCACCTAGTCAGGAGATCCCTGGTATGGTGGCTGACAGAACCGGCTCTAACGGTCGGAAAGTAATTTCTTCCGGTTTACTGAATAGGGATCACAACGGACGCCAGCCTTACAGGTTGGGGGGGGGAGTCTGGGGTGTTCAGTCAGTGCAAGGTCGCTGGACCCCAGAGGAAGCCCTCTTGCCAATCAATGTCCTGGAAATCCGGGCGATCAGGCTGTGCCTCTTCAAATGGTCTCAGAGGCTGCAAGGGCGTCCAGTCAGGATCCAGTCAGACAAGGCCACAGCAGTGGCATATGTCAATCATCAAGGAGGAACAAGAAGCTCAGCTGCAGCATCGGAGGTCGCTCGCATCCTGAGGTGGGCAGAGAAGAACATACCGGCACTGTCGGCCATGTACATTCCGGGTGTGGAAAACTGGCAGGCGGACTACCTGAGCCGCCAGATGCTGGACCAGGGAGAATGGTCCTTACACCCGGAGGTGTTCCAACTCCTCTGCCAAAGATGGGGCACACCAGACGTAGATCTTCTGGCTTCCTGACTCAATCGGAAGGTATTGAGGTTTGTGGCCCGGTCAAGAGACCCACAGGCAGACGCAACGGACACGTTGGTGGCATTGTGGGGTCAGTATCGGCTAATCTATGCCTTCCCTCCCTTAAGGCTTCTTCCTCTTCTGCTCCGCAAAGTGGAGGCAGAGGGAATTCCAATGATCCTAATCGCTCCAGATTGGCCTCAGTGTCCTTGGTACGCCGATCTAGTACGTCTGGTAGCAGACGTCCCCTGGCGCCTACCACTACGGAAGGACCTGCTATCGCAAGGTCCCATACTCCATCCTGGTTTACGGTCACTGGCTTTAACGGCATGGCTGTTGAGAACCAGGTACTGAGAGACCGGGGCCTGTCAGATTCAGTAATCTCTACTATGAGAAGTGCTCGGAAACCATCCTCTAGCAAGGTTTATCACCGCACTTGGAAGGCCTACATCTCCATGTGTGAGGAAATGAAAATGGCATCCGCGTACTTATTTGGTTTCCAGAATCCTGCTGTTTTTACAGCATGGGGTGGACCAAAGGCTTGCCTTAAGTATGATTAAGAGACAGATATCTGCCCTGGCTGTCTTTTTTCAGCGACCCCTGGCGGCTCACTCTCTCGTGAGTACATTTGTGCAGGGGGTTTGACATGTGGCCCCTCCGGCCCGTCCCCCGCTACCTCCGTGGGACTTGAACCTGGTCATCTCGTGCTTCAGAAGGCACCGTTTGAGAATATTAGAGATATTCCCCTGTTGACACTTTCTCAGAAAGTGGTCTTTTTGGTGGCCGTTACGTCAGTTAGACGAGTCTCTGAGCTGGCAGCCTTGTCCTGCAAGGCTCCGTATTTGATTTTCCACAAGGATAAGGTGGTGCTGCGGCCGCAGCCTTCCTTTCTTCCGAAGGTCGTTTCGGCTTTTCATCTCAACGAGGACATTGTACTTCCATTCTTGTGTCCTCATCCGTTGAATCCTAAGGAGTCGTGTTGCATTCCTTGGACGTTGTCCGAGCTTTGAGAGTATACCTATCTGCTACTTCCCTGTTCCGGAAGTCAGACTCACTGTTTGTTTCGGTGGCTGGTCCCAAGAAGGGCCAAGCAGTCTCGTCAGCCACCATCTCTAGGACTTTTTCAAGGTGTTTGTGTGTTTTTTTAAACATTTTTTTACGCTTTCTTCGTGAAATGGTAGGGGTACAATGTACCCCTTACCAATTCACATAGGGGGGGGGCCGGGATCTGGGGGTCCCCTTTGTTAAAGGGGTCTTCCAGATTCCGATAAGCCCCCTGCCCGCAGACCCCCACAACCACCGGGCAAGGGTTGTGGGGATGAGGCCCTTGTCCCCATCAACATGGGGACATCCTCCCCATGTTGAGGGCATGTGGCTTGGTACGGTTCAGGAGGGAGGGGGGCCGCTCTCTCGTCCCCCCCTTTTCCCCTGCGGCCGGCCAGGTTGCGTGCTCGGATAAGGGGTCTGGTATGGATTTTTAGGGGGACTCCACGCCATTTTTTTTTAAAATTTGGGGTGGAGTTCCCCTTAAAATCCATGCCAGATCTGAAGGGCCTGGAATGGATATTTGGGGGAACCCCACGTCAATTTTTTTTTGAATTTGCGGCGGGGTTCCCCTTAATATCCATTCCAGACCTGAAGGGCCTGGTAATTGAATTCTGGGGAAACTCCACGCTTTTTTTTTTTTTTTTTATCAATGACTTTTGTATGTATTGCCGGGAGCCGACAATTCATTAATAGCCGCGAGTCAGTTTTAAAAGATTTTTTTTCTTTCAAAAATGACATTTTTTGCAGGGACAGTTCTAAGCACGGGAAACATGCGCCACTTTACATGCATATCATACACACCCCCCAGGTACGAAATTTAAAGGAATATTTCACTTTTATTTTTTCATTTTAAGCATTATTAAAATCACTGCTCCCGAAAAAACGGCCGTTTTTAAAACTTCTTTTTGCATTGATACATGTCCCCTGGGGCAGGACCCGGGTCCCCAAACACTTTTTAGGACAATAACTTGCATATAAGCCTTTATAATTAGCACTTTAGATTTCTCCCATAGATTTTTCGAATTTGCCGCGAACACCCCAATTTGTTCGCTGTTCGGCGAACGGGCGAACAGGCAATGTTCGAGTCGAACATGAGTTCGACTCGAACTCGAAGCTCATCCCTACTAAACAGCATTGTAAATTATATGAAAATTTTTACTTTGTCAAATATCAAAAGTTAACCCCTCATTTCCAACTCAAATCACTGCTCCTGGCTGCTGATGCAGAAAGAAAAAAAAACACATAACTGCCACAGAAAGGACAGAGTTGTCCTTGAGGTGCAATCTTTCTATGCTGAAAGAAAGACAACGGCAGCACCCAACCAGGGAATAACTGGGTTCCTGGGAACAGGCTGGAGCACAGTTTCTGTTTACGGATTATGAACCAGGGAGCTGTTTATATATAAGCTAAACAGTTTGTATTTGGAAGCAGATTTTGGAAAATTCACAAGGACCACTAAGATAGGCATTTGAATAGAGAAAAGGTTTCTGCTCTAGATACACATAGCAACATGAAAAGTTTCGGTTTTGCTCTCATACTAAATTTAATGAGGTACATTTAATATCCATATGCACAGTCATAATTTATTTGGTACTATATTACAAAGTTATAAAATGCTTGCTAGCTTGGGGAATCGCTGGTCATCCTCCAGCTCCAGATTGCTCTACAGCAGAGCATGATGACAAGGCTGAAAATTTTAGGATACAACTAAAATTACTGCTTGGAAGGGAACACTGGCTGTGGGCTAAATTTACTGTAAAGTAATATGAGGCCAAATGTCTTAAGACCTTTAAATCTTACATTTCTCGGCATTTCCTCCTACACCACACCAGTTACTTTACCAAGTTATTAAAATGATTTGTCAGGGTGAAAAAAGAATGCACATTTTTTGTCCAAACAATTAACATGAGGAAAGTAGCTGATACTTATCGAATTTGATTATATATATCTATGATACATACATACATACAGTATATGTCTATGTAACATATTTGATGGTACAAAGTACAACACAAGATTATTTCCAATCTACCACTACAGCTGCTGAATGACAGATGAACGTATGCCATCTAATTTTTCCACAGGTTAATCTGTTGGCACTGCTTTAAAGGAAAACTAGTGATTTGCGGACAATTTGTTTTTTTATGAAGCGTTTTTAAAAGTGTATGTGTTTTTAAATGTACAGTATGTTTTATATCTATTTTTGTACTATTTAAATAAAAACAGGATATTTGACTTATTGCACATTAAGGAACTCAGGGTAAAGCAATTCTGGTACTTTGGGTTATGCTGCTATCTTCAGGAGATTGGAAACCGGCAAACAAGCTGTAAGAAAGCCCAATATAACCCCTCCCTTTCCCATAATACTCCAATTCTGTGGAAAAGACACAGTAGGAGTAGAAGGAGCATAAGAACAAAGGAGATGGACCAGTGTCCCTTAAAGTGGTCTTAAACCTCAGACTTGAAATATGAACAAAGCATATCCAAGTATAGTGTGTACACTTGTCTCAATTAAGAGAACTAAGTGTAATTTCTGTCTGCTGCTTTATTTAATTTCCCTGCTATCAGCATGAAACCCTTCTGAAAAGTTTTCCTGACAACAAGAGAAAAATGGTGATGGGGAGGGACCCCCAGCTGATTGAGAGCCTCAGCTCTTTTCCTGTGTACTGTGTGAAAGGGGGGGGGGTGCTTCCCTAGTCTCAGCTCTCCCCACAAAGCTAGCTCTGTAGACTGTATTTTTAGCACTTCACCCTCTTTTTTTTTGACCACTCAGACAAGCTTTATGAATTCTGTACTGCAGATAAACAGGTACAACCAATGTAGGAAGATTTGTTTCTTCTGTGTGTCACCTGAGGCCAGTGACTTCACTAGGTATATGTAAGGGTTCACAACCACTTTAATGTACTTCAAAAAAGGGATTTTCCTGTTTTCTTAATCATACATTAAAGGGCACCTAGTAAAGTAATTCTGCTACATTTGGACGTCCAAAAACAGTCCAACTAATGGGTGGGCAACACAGCAAACAAAATGGTAACCGACCCGAAAATAACAGGTTACCAGAAGTGGTTTAATAGCACCTATAGCAGTGATGGCAAACCTTGGCACCCCAGATGTTTTGTAACTACATTTACCATGATGCAAAATTACACTAGAGAGTAGTTCCAAAAAATCTGGGGTGCCAAGGTACGCCATCATTGGCCTATAGGAACGCTTGAAGAACACCAAAGCTGGCATTCGATGAGGTCTGAACATCCACCAGGTAAAAACTTCCAAACACTCTAGAGGAGTGTGCTTTGACAGGTAAAGTTGGAACCCTGTTGAACCGTCTATAGGTTTGAATGGTGAGCTACCAAATCCACCTGGAGATATAGTGGAATGAGAAGTTGGGTGTCCTTTACTGGGACCTTCAGGAATGACAAAGAGTCATACTGTCTACAGAAAGCTGTAGTTGAGAGATAGAAATGAACAGTGTGTGCCACATCCAGACAGTGGAGGGAAATTTTCTTGGGATTTTGTGGAAAAGGCCTGGCTCTCATTCTCCACTCTAATTAATCTCTTAATTAAGGACTCTGTGCAGGCCAGTTGCTCCACCCCAAACTCGTCTTTATAGACCTTGCTTTGTGCACTAGTCCAAATTATTTGGTGGATGGGGGATTATGGTGTGGGGTGCGTACTCTATCAATAAGGACAGCAATAGTATCTTTAAGCCTAGGAGTTATGGCAACAGAATCGGACTCCTCGTGTACCAACTCATCTATTAAGGATAGGGTACATTCCTCCTTATCCTCAGCTGATTGAGTAGAAGCAGCTAGAGCCACAGGGAAATCAGTGATAAATACTGGAAAATAGGGCATAGGTGCCCACTTATGGCTCCTGTATTGTGAGTCAGCCAACATGTCTGAACTATTCCCTGTCAACTTTGACAATATAGCAGAGAATTCCTCCTTGGATACAAAATTGAAGGAAGGCAAGCCGGAAGGGGTAAAGAAGACTCCTTGAGGAGTGTGTGGACTCAAACAGGGGACAGTGATTTGGGCTATTGGTTTCAGCACTTTCTGGAGGCACACTGCAAGCTACCCTGGAAAAGTTTGTGGATCATAAGCTGGCAAGGCCCACAGGATGGCTGAATACTTACAAAACACTGCTAGAGCAGGAAAGATAATGCCAGCTGTGACCTTGTCACTGTAAAGCAATAGGGAACCCAAGTGAAAGTTTGTAAGGTGGTGGTGTGGCTAAAGAAATGATGGGAAGACAGAGGACTGGATGTGCACTGGAAAATGGTGCACGCAAGCACAGTGTGACAACTTGAAGGGAGGTCTGGTCTGAAGCAGTAGGGCCACAGAATTGGTAGAGGTATAAGGAGCTTGTTTTTAAAATGGCGCTCCTTTGCTCATAAGTGTCACAGCCAGAGCTCTAAAGTTATCTTGACTTACTGCAGTGGTGGGTCACAGACACCCTGTGGTCCCAACCAAGTAGATACGCCAGAGACAGGCAGGATTCAGGGGACATACTCCAACCAAACAAACATTCTTCACAGTCTAGGTGGGCATACTCTCTAAGGAGTCTTCCAAGACAAAGTTATACCAAATGGTTGCACCGCAGCCCTGGACATGTAAGGCATTCTGCAACTCCCACATTAGATACAAAGTTTATGGGGGAGTGCTGGTATGGCCACAAGGATGGCTATAACGCGGATTGGCAGATTTAAAGAGCTACAAAGTGAGCCCCCTCTGGCTCAGCAGCAATCTTGATAAACAAAGCAGAATAAAGTTTGCTTCTCCCAAATAGAAGAGAAGATGTCTGTTCTTCTAGGACACAAACAAAACAAACTGAGCATGATGGGAGTGGGAGGAGTTATACTGGGCTGTCTTACAGCTTTGCTTGCCAGTGTCCAATCTTAGTATAATCTAGTGTGCCAGAATTCCTTCATCCCGTGTTCCCCAACATAAAATAAAATAAAATAAACCTTTAATGCAGGATGTAAAGATGATTAAGGATTTACAGGACGTTGTGGGGTTTCTAAAGAGAGTAAAACAGAGTTGTTTGCCTTCAGGCTTTCTGACCCGAATGACGGAATGTAAGGAGCCATTCCTCTGACTTATTAACTTGTGTGAATAAACTTAAAATACAGTATTCACCTTTCTTTTTAGTAAAGAAGGCACAGCAGGAAAAACATCTTACATCTTTGGTGACAAAACCATTATATAACCTTGGACTAGAAGTGGTTAGGTATCATATATACATTAGTAATCAAGGGAACAATGCATTCATTTTTTTCTGTGATAACCTACCTCAGCATGCAAGTGTAATTTCCGGTGTCATTGAGAACAGCTGGCCGAAACCAGAGTATATCCTTGTCTTTGCTAATCCTGTTGTCTGGAAGACGAATGTTGATTGGCTCTTCAAGGTCCTTTCCTTGGGCTGTGAAATACCACATTAATGTGAGGCCAGCTGAATGTGCCGTACTATAGTTATGTTTCAGGTAGTCTTCAAACAAAGGGCATCTGATTCGAACTGGTTCCCCATCATATGCTTGGGTCAGCTTCACGGTGTCTACTCCCCAGTCATCACATCGTTCTAAAATACAAATACATTTAAAAGTTTATTGGACTTTTCTTTTAATGCTGGAAACGACTACAAAACATTTTAAAGGTATAAACAGCCTAAATGTTGGCAATGCATTCTGCTTTATCAGCCTATTGCCATGTCCTGGGAGGTTGTGCAAAATCAATGGCGCACATTTAAATCAGCTTTTAAAACAACATACCGGTACAAGTTTTGAAACTGACAATCCCAAAAATTGTCATATAAATAAATTTTATTTGGCATATACAACATACTGAAGTTTTGTTATGACAAGTAATGATTCAGCAGTCATTTTGATGAAAAGGCTTAGTCCTAAAAAGAGATGCCTGTCATTCTGTAGTTATTTTCTACAACACTGTAATTTTAGTATTCATTGTAGGATTTATTTTAGGAGTTCAATTGCTGCCCAATTTCAGAAGCTTAAAGTACACCAAAAGCAGGAAAACTGAGGTGGGACGCCATCTCGATACCTGACCCCCAAGGAGGAAAGCCTGTCACCATCTTACACAGTGGTTCTCAACTCCTGTCCTCAGGACCCACTAACAGGCCAGATTTTAAGTATTACCTTGGTGAGATGCAGACTAAAATCCTGCAATCCCTGAGCAGCAAATTATATCACCTGTGATGCATTTCAGTTATCTTGCAAACCTGGCCTGTTAGTGGGCCCTGAGGACTGGAGTTGAGAACCACTGATCTTACAGATCCTGGGAGTAGATCTCTCTTTTGGTGCCCTAAACAGCAAGAAATCCCTGGCAGGGGATAGAACCCACTTCAAGCCACCAGAAACATAGGAATGTGATTGGGGTAAAACTACTTTTTAAAAAACAGCTTGTTGCAATTGATTTATTTAATTAAAAATGTGCTTGCTGCAAAAGACGATTAGAAGAAGAAATTCATCAGTAATTTTCACCTCTTGATGATGGGGGCTGTTTTTTTTCAGAGTAGAAACTATTATATACTTTGGGCATAAGATAAAGGTTAAATAAACAAAATGTATCAGGGTTCAGTCAGCGCAAAAAATTAACAAACAAATCCTAAAACTAAAGCAGCTGAACACTTAGGGTCAATATAGCACACTCCCAATAAGAACATTAATAAAATAATAGTGCAGTGCTAATAAACAAAATACTAAAATAAACAATCACTTAATTAGCAACAATCCTGTTAAATTAAAATTTTGGGGGATAGAAAAAGTCACCAACCATTGGAGGGGAGGAAATTTCATTAGGCAACCAAGTAGACGGGAGTCATTTTGAGTTTATGAGACCAAGGTGGGGGTCCCTTTAGGACTTAACGTTGAATTTGATTTGAATTGTTTTATTTCTGACCGTTAATTTTATTTATATTTATTTTTTATATTGAGGTATTATGTGTAAGTCCTCCTTACATTCCCGGCGAATGGGCACTTGACGTCATATTCTGATTATCTGTACCCACAATTTTGGGGTTCTATAAGAGAGAGAAAAAACTATTATTGGGGGGTTGTATCCACTCATATTTATCTCCCTAGGAACATAGGATATAATAATAAAAAACCTTTTTTGGATTTAATTTCTAATTAGTATATTTTCTGTATTGGTATCGCACCTATATGCCCAATATTGGGTGCGTATTTCTTATAAGTAATATATACATGATGGTAGGATCGCTCTGATTGTTTCAACCTGTTTAGGCATTATATATTTTGGCCAGCAGCAATTTTCATAGGATTAGCCCATAAAGGGTTTTTCCATCAACGCTAGACCATGAGTGTAGTTGTCCCACTCAGGTTTACATAGAAAAAGGTTGGATGGCAAGGCAAAGCACCATTTAAATAGTGGCCTCTGGTGCTTTTATTTATATATGTTAGATTGTGTCAGTATCGCCTGGATCCTCCTTTTTCCCTTAGATTGCCAGCTATAGGCTTAATGAGGCCATGTGATTAAATGTGACCTTTGGTCTGCATGATGCAGCGGCGTTCACGCCGCTGTGACCAATCACAGGTGGCTAAGATTCTTAGCCACCTGCTAGGCTTGCGCTGTAGCTGTTTCCATGACGGTGGTTACCAGCCTACGATTGGTCAGGATGCGTCATGTGATGATGCAACGCTGACCTTTAGTGAGGAGAGTGACGGAAGCGCTTTACATGCCGCCGTCCCTCCTCCCCTTGGGGCTGTAACCACATGCTGCTCTGTCCAATTACAGGTGGCTGCGATCTGTAGCCACCTGATAGGCTTGCGCTTCAGCCGTTGCTATGACGGCGGTCATCGGCCAGGATGCGTCACGTGACGACGCATCACTGATCTGTGTTGAGGAGAATGACGGAAGTGCTGTACATGCCACCATCTCTCCTCCTCATGGGGCTTTTATCATATGCTGATGGGCAACATGTGTTTGCAAGCTTAATCTGCAAGGATACACACAGGTGGAACTTATTCAGCATCTTAGCACAAGGTAGGGAGGCTATAAATAAGACGCACACTGGGTGTCCCTTTATACGCTGAGGAAGTCCCACCCCTGGGATGATACATGTGCGTGTGGAAGGGACCACCGTGTGACGTCATCTGTTTGTATCTGCCTGGAATGTAAGGAGAGACGCTTCCATTTATATGTTTATACCAGAGGCAATTTACCCCTAGCACTGGGAATAGTGCTTTTTATGTGAGTGAAACTTTTATATTTTTAATAAATGTGACATATACTATGAAACAGAGAGCACTATGTCTTGTCCTATTGGCTTTTTCATGTTAACCACCGATTGATAAGTGTATGGGATACACTCACCGCCACCGCTATTAGGAAGTTTCTGATGCAAGTACTATTGATGTTTTGGAGACAACTGTATACATCGATTACATCCCTGTGGGGAACTGTGCATTTGGTCTTCTGTTAGGTCAGAGACCCATTCATTGAGGTGAGTGGCCTACATATCTGGTGAAGGAAGCATGATAAGGACGCACTGAAGTTTATTATCACCCTAATCACCTTTTGAGGACTTTCCTTTGGTGTATTTATATGTACTTTCCATTTCGGCTCTGACTGCTATTTCTCTGGTCTTTCAGATATATGGAGTTCTTTGCATGTTGTGCTAATTAAGCGATTGTTTATTTTAGTATTTTGTTTATTAGCGCTGCACTATTATTTTATTAAATAAATGAAATGAAATAAAATAAAATTATTAAATAAATTAAATAAAGAGGTCACTTTGATGCAGGTTGCGATTGATGTGTTTTACCGTTGTGCGTTGCCTTTTTAGACACATGGTTTTGATGCCTTTTAATGTGTTTTTCATGCGTTTGCATTTTTGAGAAGTGTTCTGTTTTCATTTGGGAGAACCCAGCAAAAATTGCAGTGGAAACGCATCAAAAAATGCATGCACTGCATTTTTAATGCGTTTCTGCTGTATTTATATTGAAGTCTATGGAACCAAAAATGCAACCTTCTGTGGGCATACTTTCCAAGACATGCACCAGTTCAAAATGCACAGATGTGAATGTGACCGATAGGAAATCATGTGAAAATGACTGTAATGTGTTTCTGCAATACTGAAAACACTGCAAAACGCATAGGTGTAAAGCTAGAGTAAAGTGTTACTAAACTCAAAACCAAAAACGCATTTTATTGCAGCTTACTAGTCCTTGGTTTAGTGGCTGCATTCATTTTAATTATTCAAACTTTGTTTGTTTCATTTTCTCCCTTTAATCATGCAAATAACACACTTCCTGTTCCTGGGTGGCTACTACTCCATTGTATTTATGGGGCATGCCATGGTTGACACATTAGACTGCTCTGCCGATATGGAAAACATATCTGTATCTTTTCATCTCCATTACATGGAAGAAGGGGCAATTGGTAGTTTACAGACCATAGCTAGGAAGGAAGATATTCTTCCCAGCAGCTCAGAGAAAGTGACAAGGACCAGGGTCAGACATACAGGGGTCATCGCAGGAGTCGCCACCGCAACCGGGCCCCATGCTGCAGGGGGCCCGTGCGTGCTCCCTGTATGCCTAGATCGGAGGAGTGAGTACACCCCTAAGTGAAAATGTCCAAATTGGGCCCAACTAGCCATTTTCCCTCCCAGGTGTCATGTGACTCGTTAGTGTTACAAGGTCTCAGGTGTGTTAAATTTGGCGTTATCTCTCTCACTCTCTCATACTGGAAGTTCAACATGGCACCTCGTGGCAAAGAACTCTGAGGATCTGAAAAAAAAGAATTGTTGCTCTACATGAAGATGGCCTAGGCTATAAGAAGATTACGAAAACTCTGAAACTGAGCTGCAGCACAGTGACCAAGACCATACAGCGGTTTACCAGGACAGGTTTTACTCAGAACAGGCCTCGCCATGGCCGATCAAAGAAGTTGAGTGCACGTGCTCAGCGTCATATCCAGAGGTTGTCTTTGGGAAAAAGACGTATGAGTGCTGCAGAGGTTGAAGTGGTGGGGGGTCAGTCTGTCAGTGCTCAGACCATATGCTGCACACTGCATCAAATTGGTCTGCGTGGCTGTCGTCCCAGAAGGAAGCCTCTTCTAAAGATGATGCACAAGAAAGCCCACAGTTTGCTGAAGACAAGCAGACTAAGGACATGGATTACTGAAACCATGTCCTGTGGCCTGATGAGATCAAGATAAACTTATTTTGTTCAGATGGTGTCAAGAGTGTGTGGCGGCAACCAGGTGAGGAGTACAAAGACAAGTGTGTCTTGCCTGCAGTCAAGCATGGTGATGGGAGTGTCATGGTCTGGGGCTGCATGAGTGCTGTCAGCACTGGGGAGCTACAGTTCATTGAGGGAACCATGAATGCCAACATGTACTGTGACATACTGAAGCAGAGCATGATCTCCTCCCTTCAGAGACTGGGCCGCAGGGCAGTATTCCAACATGATAATGACCCCAAACACACCTCCATGATGACCACTGCCTTGCTAAAGAAGATGAGGGTGAAGGTGATGGACTGGCCAAGCATGTCTCCAGACCTAAACCCTATTGAGCATCTGTGGGGCATGCACAAACGGAAGGTGGAGGAGCGCAAGGTCTCCAACATCCACCAGCTCCATGATGTTGTCGGTTTAGACATTAATGGCTGTGTGTTGAGTTATTTTGAGGGGGCAGCAAATTTACACTGTTATACAAGCTGTACACTCACTACTTTACATTGTAGCAAATTTCTTCAGTGTTGTCACATAAAAAGATATAATAAAATATTTACAAAAATGGGAGGGGTGTACTCACTTTGTGAGATACTGTATATGCATGTATGTGTGTGCATACAGTATGTGCATTATGTGTGTGTGCTTATATATACAATATGTATGTGTGTGTGTGTATTATGTGTGTTTATATATATATGTGTGTGTACATGTGCGTTTACATGTATGTATGCACATTTTATGTATGCGCTTTTAATCCTGACCCACTATATGTGTACAATCAGAACAGCTTTTTTTCCCCCGCTTGTTCATAGTACTAGCAAAAAAATGTTGTTCCTCTGAAAAGCAATCCATGCTTTTTTTAGAGGTATTTAAAAGTGGGTAAAGAGGCAATATGTTGCCTCCTGACCTCCTGTTTTAACCCTCTAAATGCATCATCACTATGCTGCAACTGCATGCAGTGCACACAGTTGTGGAGTGGTTGCAGTGCAGCACCATTCACCTAGAGGTATACTTCAAAGGTGTCTTGACTGGAAAAAGATTGAGAAACACTGGCATAGAGGAATCAATCTCTCCATCATTTTCCTCCTGCAGCCTGCGGAAGGAAGAGGAGCAGAAGCGGAGGGGAATGGAGAAATCGGTTCCTTTATTAGCAGCCACCCACTTGCGACCGGGCCCTGGCGTTCCGTCACTGACCTCGGAGGAAAGGGCCATGTCCGGGGGTCAGTGGGGACTCTGACTAGTTACGTCACTGACAGGGACATTGCAATACAGGCAAAATCAGTCAGTATTTTCTGCATTTGTTGAAGGAGCAGTGTTGTAATCTTAGAAAAGGACTACAGAACCGCTCGCTCTTCACTCATGACCATCAACACAGGGTAGGTGCTCTATAGTCCACAATGTAGTTCACCATTTTTAACACTGTACTTCAACATAACATTATTTTATGTTAAAGTTGAAATTGAATCCACTTAAATGTTGCCTTTCCCCTCTCCTATTAGCATGCTGGAGACAATAATGAGGTCCAATGAACTAAAACTGAGAAAAGAGAATGGAGGTTATACTGAACACAGTGTACCCAATCTTTTCTTCAAAAAATGCAAGTCAGGCCTCGTACACACGGCCGAGATTCTCGTTGAAAAAAACATGTCGTTTTTTTCGACGAGATTCTTGGACAAGAAACTTGTCCCGGCCGAGTGTACACACGCTCGTTTCAAAGAACCCGCGGTTCTTTGAATGGAGCGTACGCGGTGACGTCATCGACTACGACGAGCATGCGCTCGTCACATTCGATGCCGTCGCCGCCATCTTGGTATACCCTACGTATGCCTAGGAAGCTACCGCGCATGCGTCGAATTCATTTCGAACATGCGCGGGCTTCCGGGAGGACAGGTAAGTGTACACACACTCACTTTTCTCGTCGAGAAACATGCCGAGGAGAATCTCGACGAGAAAATAGAGAGCAGGTTCTCTATTTTCTCGTCGAGGTTACTTGTCGGTTTTCTCGACGAGAAACCCGATAGCCGCGTACACACGACTGATTTACTCGGCAAGACCTCTCTGCCAGCAAGTTTCTTGCTGGTTCTTGCCGAGAAAATCGGTCGTGTGTACGAGGCCTCAGTGACAGACGATTAGATTTAAAATCTCATATCAGCCCTACTACTACTACTACAAAAAAGCTTAAGACAGATCAGGTTCAATCAGCAGATCAGGCTGAAAACACTACTTAAGAGCTCTGTAAGCCTAAAATGCGTTCTCAGCCCTGTCTTAAAGTTGACTTCTCATAATACTTCTAGCAGAGCACTCAACAGACTAATGTTTCCTGACAAGCACTGGTCATAAACCTCAAGAGCCAGAGTTTGCCAATAACTATTGTTAAAACATTCCCTGGTCTGGTCAATAAGCATCTTAAATAATTCATAAGATTATCTAGAAGAATACACCTTGATAGGTCTGGACTTACTTGACATACAACTACCCTTTATACATATCCAGTGCTCAACTCTGTCATATTTCACAATAATCAAATTTTTATTAAAAGATCAAAATTTACAAGTACATGTCATTAGACAAAGACAAAACGCATAATCCATGACAGTGTGACTTACATACTACAATAAAGGATATGTCATTTTTGTTTCTTGATCTTTTCCAATCATAAACAATAGAAAAACAAAAACAGAGGGACATAGACAATACTAAGCAAGTTGCTGTTCTGTGCACTATGAAGGTTAATAGGTGCATTCCAAAGTTCTTACATTATTTAAAGTCCACATTATAAGAATACAGTGCTGTGACAGTCATCATTTTTCCCCCTTCCCTCTTAGGTCTCATACACAAGGACCCTATGGCCCATAGACATTGAATGGGCTGTTTGTTTATGTGGGTTGAGCCGCTAGGTGCTGCATGCCGGCATCCTATGTACAGTATGTGTATGGGGGCGCAGCGGCTGTACAAGCAAAGCCACTCATCAAAGTATGAGAGTTGTGTAGGTGACCACTCAAAGGCATGCACACGCCTGTGAAGTTAGGAACAGCGCATTTGTCTGTACAGCTGCTGCTTTTCTATACACTTACATAGGCTGCCTGACCACAGCACCTGGCGGCTCAAACTGCATAAGCAAACAGCCAATTCATGGTGTGAATGAGGTCTAAATATCAAAGGTCAAATGAATCTCTCAACTCCAAAGCTCACAAGAATTAGGATGTTAGATCCAATCACCCCAAATATTACCAACTTTTTTTAGGGCATTCGCAAGCATATTTCATAATGGTTACTGCATGGAGATATATTCATAACACCTGGTACACTAAGGCCCCAGGAGCAACTTAGCATTCCAGAAACATGTGTCCCTGGAAACCTCCTAAAAACGTCCATTGCGCTTATTTTTTAATGGTAATGAACAATAATAAAATGATTTGCCAATTCTACCTCCACCCCTTAGCTCTCTTACTTGGGTGAGGATTGGCTCAGTGACTCCCTCTGAAGGGTAAACAAAAAACTTCCAGCATCTACAGCTCAGAAATCACATTTTTGCATTTAAACTTTGCACATTCCTGAAGGCCAGTCACTGCTTGAATCGGGCTTACACTACAGTGAATAGGGCTTTGCTGGAACAAAAACAGAGAACTTTAGGGGAAATCTCCTAGGGGATCCTACTGGCAGTGGGCATGGGTACCTACCAAAAACGAGGTCCCTGCCCTCCAATAAACATCCAAAAGTGTAGAGGAAGGGAGAATGAGAACATATAGCAGAACTTCCCTGTTAGGGTAAAGTTCCACTCTAACTCACTCTAGTGAAGATCACGCTCATTCTACTGGCACTTAGATCTGTGTGTGGGGTGAGACAGAGACCATTGTCCCAATGCTAATAAATTAGCTTACAGTGTAAGTTCACCTTTACAGAAAATCTGTAAGTTGAACTTACACTGGACTCTGTCCACATCGCACCCGGTCCCGCTAACCTGGGAAGCGACAAGTGTCCGTTCTGACACATCGGATAGCCGCTTTACCAGTCGGGGAATCTGAAATCCCCAAGGCTTTCTCTCCTCTGCACCAGCGGTGACAGGATGGGCTACGTGGCTTCTGATTGGTTGGCGCCGACCAATTAGAATGCTCCTAAACGTACTTCCTGACGAGGTAAGTTTTGGAGATTAAGCCGAGGGGATTTCAAAGCCCCGGACCTGTGAGGCAGCTATACAAAGGTCTCATAGCGTTCGATTGCCGGGCTCCAGGTCAGCGGGATGAGGAGGGAGTCCTGTGCACGTTCACCTTACAGATTTTTTTATAACGGTGAACTTACCCTTTAAATAAAACCTTTCATTTTCATTACACACTTTATTTTGGACCAAGTAATGACATTACTGGTCTCAGTGCTTCTCTATTACATGCAGGTAGATATGCTTTAAGAAATGTCCTCTAAACACATATAAACATAAGTATGAGAGTGACCATGTGAATCTACACAGTGCATATAAAAAAATATAAGTGTGCAACCTAATTGTCACACTTTCATCAGTAAAAAAATACACTATATATATATTGGCCACCCCTCACATTTTTGTATATAAGAAGATTGCCAAGACCCAGAAACTGAGCTACAGCACGGTGGCCAAGACCATACAGAGGTTTAACAGGACAAGTTCCACTCAGAACAGGCCTCGCCCTGGTTGACCAAAGAAGTTGAGTGCACGTGCTCAGCGTCATATCCAGAGGTTGTCTTTGGGAAATAGATGGAGGAGTGCTGCCTGCATTGCTGCAGAGGTTGAAGGGGGGGGGGGGTCAGCCTATCAGTGCTCAGACCATACGCTGTACAGTATGCTGCATCAAATTGGTCTGCAGTGGTTAAAAGATAAAAGCGTTTCCACTCACATTTGCGATTGCACTAGCTCTGGTGCATACAGGTGATGAGCTCTATACAAAGAGATATGGCCCCTGTGAGTGGAAACACTTTTATCTTTTAATAAATTGTTGTTTTACAGAACTATACTATGTTAGTTCCTTCTTTACCCTTATGTTGCCATTGTATATGAGGGACATCATTTAAAAGAGCAGGAGTCCACTGAGGGGAGCCTAAGGAATACTGGATATATATCCCTAAGGGTAACTAGGACTATTTGGGGCCATCCCGGGAAGTGAGACTGGTGGAGGGCACTTGGTGTTTTCACAAGATTATCAGTTATGATTATTCACAATTGGATAACCTGTGGATTGCACGTTAATACAGAAGATTGCACACTACTGTACTATGGACTAAATCGTTTTTTTTTATCCGCATTGACATTTTGTAATTAATTTTTAAGCACTGTCTGTGTTATCTATTTAGACTCCAGTAGGGGGGTCACTGTTATCACTCTCTCCGTGGAGAGGGAGAAATAATCCACAACACCGTTATCACTGTTTATCACTATTTAGTCATTTGTATATATTTTTTGTAGGATTTTTGATGAGATAGCGCTTCACTTTGTTACTTATTTTGTTTTTCTGTCCAATACAGTTGGTGTTGAGCATCAATCTCCCCCTTATTCACATTGTGGTCACAGTTCACATATAATCACTTTTAGTAGCACAGAAGTTTTTTTGTTTCTTTTTCATTAATGGCTGTGTGTTGAGTTATTTTGAGGGGACAGCAAATTTACACTGTTATACAAGCTGTACACTCACTACTTTACATTGTAGTAAAGTGTAATTTCTTCAGTGTTGTCGCATGAAAAGATATAATAAAATATTTACAAAAATGTGAGGGGTGTACTCACTTTTGTGAGATACTGTATATATGTACACACACACACACAGTATAAAAAAGCCTCTATGTACAGTAATGTTGTATTATCTTCTTTTGGTTGGTAGTGTTCTCTTTTATACATAGTGTAATTGAACACTTTAATTCGTATACACACAGTATACATATTGGAAGGAAGAACAAGAATGTGGAAAGTTTTTTTTAACCTTTGATTAAGGCCTCATGCACACTGGACGTTTTTACAGCTGCTGTTTTTGGCTTCAGACTTTTTTTTCTAAAGTCAATAGATTCTCCAGCATGTTGTCCATGCACACATAGGCTGTTATCAACAGTTTTTGGTTGGGGTGTTTCTTGGCTTTAAAAAAAAACACAAACAAAACTAGTGGGTTCTGAGAGATGTTTTTCAGTTGTAAAAACGCTCTAACGTCAAACGCAGATAAACGCCCAAAAACGCGGCTCACCACCATTTAACGTTTCTGATCTGTTCTAAAAAAAAAAAGAAAAGAGGCAAAAAAAAAAAAAGGAACGCTAAAAGCTATTGCAAAAACGTTTAAAAACTCACTGCAAAGCTACTGGCGTTTTTATAACGTTAATAGAACATCCAGTGTGCATGAGGCCTTAGTGTTTTTTAACAGACCTCAAAATGGACTAACACAGAATATGATTAGTTTTGTTCTAAGCCATTTAGCAGGTATGTAAACAACAAGCAGATTGTGAAGTCTCATAAACAAAGAAGTGCCATCAATCACACAATGGCAAAGAAATCCTCTCCTGTACAGGAGTTACTTAGCAGAATGATCTCTCCAAGGAATGGGTAATTCTTTCATTCTGCTGCACTGCGATTGACAGGTTTCCATTATCTGATGGAGTTTCTTAGGCCAGTGACAGTAGGAGACAGCAGTTCATTCTGATGTGTCATAGATGGATGATATTGGCCTCACTTAGTATACTGCTAAACCTTCGAGTGTCACATTTAAGCCACTTGATTCATGTGTAGTTTCCACTCCATGTAATTATTTACAGGATAAAGTGAACGGTGGTAGCAGAATATTAATGACAGACCGAACAACATTTTGTTTGTCTTGGTGCCCAGTTCTTTAAAATTATCACATGCTGTGCCACCTACCCTAATGAGAACAGATTCTTCCCTTGCAGTTTAACAATTACTTCAAAACGATTTGACCTCCATGACTGAATACAACTCTGAATGTAGTTCAATCTTAGTTTTTATTGAAAAGTTATTAGACAAGTAACAAATATACATACATTAATGGTTTTATCATACCATCAAAACATCTTACAAATACATTATACAAACTAAAGCCTCATACACACGATCGGACTTCAAACAAACTTTTCCGTGCATTTTTGTCTGAAGGGAGTTGGCCGGGCACACCCATAGCATACACACGGCAGGACTTTTCTGTTTGTCCGTTTGCAGAGCGAACTTTTGTCAGATGAAAACCGAAAAAGTTTGTCCGATGGAGCGTACACACGGTCAGATTTTTTTGAAAACGTGCTAATTTTTTTTTTTTTTTTATTTTTTTTTTATGCTCTATTCTTTTTTTTTTTTTTTTTTATTCAATGTTCTTTATTAAGTATAATAGGTATATAACAAACATACATTCATTACACACAGCGCGCATGCGTTGTTCGGGTTTAACAAGTACAAATACAACATGTTTAATATAGCTAAGTTATCCACTATAAGCTGTATATAGCAAGAAACATTTAGACACTATAAACTGACATAGCAATAAACAATTACTAGATTTTGTATTTATCAGTCCACAATCTCCAGTTAGAGTCAAAATTGTTACACTTCAGGGACTTAATAGCCAGTAGGCGTTCGAATGTGTGGTTTCTGTTAACTAACTTGATCACTTCCGAGAGGTTGATGGCCACTGAGTTTTTCCAGTTTCTAAGAATAAGGGTACGTGAGGCTAACAGTATATGGGTGACGATTGGTCTGAGATCCTGTGGATATTGGTCTGCACCAATGTGAAGAATTGCTAATGCAGGGTTTGGGGTCGTTAGTATTCCAGTGATTGATGAAATCAATCTGAACACATTGTTCCATAGACTTGTCACACTAGGACATGTCCATAAGGTGTGCAATAGGTTGCCTATGTGACCACATTTCCTCCAGCATAGAGGCGATGAAGCCGGATAAAAGGTTGCTAACCTATAGGGTGTGTAGTGCCATCTGTTAGTAAGTTTAAGCGTCATTTCCCAATGTGATACACAGTGGGAATGTTTGTGTATTTCCTTGAAGGCGCGTGTCCATTGTTCTTCAGAGAAAGTTTTGTTGAGGTCAGTTTCCCACTTCCTAAGTGCAGCTGATTTCTTGAAAGTATGTTTATCATGGATGAGGTTATAAAATATTGAAATGCCTTTAGCAGATTGAGGAGCTTTTGTATAAAAACGCCATGCTATAGCAGAAAGTTTTATTTTTGGTATAGAATGTGCCCTTAATGTGCCCTTAAGAAGTGGGAGAGGCGTATGCAGGAGAATAACATATGGCTGGGTAAGTGGTGGTCAGTCACTATTTGCTCTATTGATTTTGGTGTTTGTCCAGTATATAAATCTTGTACATGTTGAATTCCTAGTGCCTGGAGTCTCGTGGTTGGAAGCATAGGTATTTTTGCCCCTAAGAGTGCAATAGGGAAGTCGTACTGTATTTCCTGCAGATCAGCACTATCTAGTGTCTGTAGGAATCGCCATGCCTGTAAAGACACTTGTACGGATGGTGATAGCCCCTTAGTTGCCCATGGTTCCCATATGTCGCCCATGAGAAAAGTAGTCGTATTCCTGGTCGGGATAGCCGAACGTTCTATTTCCACCCATAGGGGGCTGTCCGTGTCGTGAAACCAGTGTTTAAGTTGGTCAAGTCTCGTAGCCCACAGGTAGTCTTGGATGTCTGTGAATCCCGCCCCCCCCACCTTCCTATGTGGAAGAAGGTTGTTCCGTGAACACCTAGCTTTTTTACCTCCCCATGTGAATTTCCATACAATTTTTGATAATGTATTTAGGTAGCGGGACGGTACGGGGATCAATAGGGAGCGGAAAATATAGAGAATTTGTGGTAGTATGGACATTTTAAATGCCGCTATTTTACCTAACCAGGATATCTCCCTCTTGGATATGTCCATTAATTGTAGTTCAATTTTGCCTATTAGCGGTTTAAAGTTAGCCTCTGCTAAGGATGCAGTATTGTCAGTTAGGGTGATGCCTAGGTACGATATGCCCTTTGCGCTCCATGAGTAGGGTAGGGACTTTTGCAGATATTGTTTTGAAGTATGTGAAACTCCTAAGTTAAGAATCTGGGACTTCGTAAAGTTGACCTTATAATAAGATACTGCGCCAAAGTCGGTTAAAACTTGGTGGGCCTGCGGGAGGGAGGAGTTCGGGTGTGTCAGTAGGAGTATAACGTCATCAGCAAATAAGTTTATGACGTGTTTGTCAGATCCGAAAGTGAAGCCTGTGATGCCATTGTGTGCTCTAATGGATTCGGCCAGAGGTTCAATCATAAGATTGAATATTGTGGGGGAGAGAGGGCAACCCTGGCGTGTGCCATTTGATATGCAGAACTGTTTGGATAGGAGACCTGAAGTATAAACTTGTGCCGATGGACAGGAATATAAAGCCAGTATTGCCTTGAGAATCGGGCCTGTAAAGCCGAATTTAGCCAACACCATTTCCATGTACGTCCAGTGGACCCTATCGAACGCCTTCTCTGCGTCTATAGATAGCAGCAGAGAAGGCGTTCTCATTTGAACAGCGTGGTGAATGATATTAATGATACGTCTAGTAGCGTCTGAGGTCTGTCTCCCCCTCACAAATCCCATCTGATCACATTTTATGAGTAGCGGAATAATATCTGATAATCTCTTGGCTAGCAATTTTGAATACATTTTTATGTCGGTATTAAGAAGAGATATCGGCCTAAAGTTTGCTGGTGTAGTAGGGTCTTTCCCCGGTTTTGGTAAAGTAACAATGTGGGCTCTCAGCATCTCTTGTGGGAAAGCAGAAGTTCCTTCCGCCTTTGTGAATACCCGCTGTAAGTGAGGAGCAATGATTTCTTTAAATGTTTTAAAATACTCGTTTGCGAAACCATCCGGTCCCGGTGACTTGCCATTAGGCAATGTCGATGTAATCTGTTCGATTTCCTGAGGGGAGAAAGGTGTGTTCAACTTCCTAAGTTGGTCCTCTGTCAGTGACGGGAGTTGTATTTTCTGTAAGAAGTGTTGTATGGTGTCAGTGGTTGGTTGTTGTGTGGCCGTATTATCACGTAAATTGTACAGTGCCCCATAATAGTCTGCAAATTGATTTGCTATGTCTTGTGGGTTAGTGATTTTGTGGTGTAAGGTATCATGAAGGAGGTATGCAATTCTCGACTTTGTGCGAGCAGCCTTAATTCTGTTAGCCAGATATTTTCCTGCTCTATTTGCGTTAGCGTATGAATTTGCTTGTAAGCGTCTGAAATGTTTGTCGTGTTGTTGTGCGAGAATCTCTCTTAGACTTTCTCTAAGCATAGAGAGTGTGTTTGCCACTGCCTTTGTTGGAGACTGTTTATTGTGGGTTTCTAATCTATTAATGTCAGACATTACTTGATTTAGTTTGGCAGCATGTCGTTTCTTTTCCCTAGCCCCTAACTGTATTAATATGCCTCTCATATACGCCTTATGTGCGTTCCATAACGTGAAGGGATCTATCAGTGGTGTGCAATTGTATTGAAAAAAATCTTGGAGATGCTGAGAGATCACTGGAAGAATTCGGGGGTTCTTGTAAGAGCCTAACATTGCAACGCCAGATATGGGATGAGGGGGAGACACCCTTTTCAGCAATAGTCATAGATACTGCTGCGTGGTCTGACCACGTAATACCCCATATTCGTGTTGCCTGAACACGTTGCAAAAGCCACTGGTCAGTGATAAACATATCTATTCGTGAATATGAGCAGTGTCTAGTAGAGAAAAAAGTGTAATCTCTTTCGTTGGCATGGAGGCACCTCCATGCATCGAACAGTTCCTGTGTATGTAGCAGATTACGGAGGTGAGCAGATCTCTTCGGTCTATCCGTAGTAGTGTCCAAAATAGGATCTGATATTAGATTAAAGTCGCCTCCTATGATGATATTGCCGTATTGCATGGACTTAGTCCTTTTAATCACTTTCCTTAGGAAGCGGATTTGGTGGGTGTTCGGGGCGTATAAAGTAACCAGTGTGTACGGGTTAGAGTTGATTTCTCCAGTTACTATTATATACCTGCCCCCTTCATCAATATAAGATTCTTTGAGTTGGAAAGATAGAGAGTTCCTTAAAGCTAGCATCACTCCTCCTTTTTTGCTATCCGGTGTATCTGCCAAAAACACGTGTGGATATTCCCTGTGAGTGCATTTAGGGGTTTTTTGTTTCTGAAAGTGTGTCTCCTGTACGTAGAGAATGTCAGCCCGGTGCCTACAGGCCTCCTTCCATACCGAGAATCTCTTGGCCGGGTGATTCAGGCCTTTTGCGTTAATAGATAGACATGTGATAGTCATTTGTGGTGTTGTAGTGTATAGCGTCTGGTCTCGTGGTGCAAATACTCACTGTGTCCCTGGGTGTGAGACGTAACATCTTTTCCATTGAGGCCTGAGGCTGCAGGAGATTCATCTTCTGTACGTAGTGGACGTTCCTTGCTATGAAGATTGCTGTGTGCAAAAAATAGGTAACGTAGAAAACAAAAAAGAAAAAGAAAAAACAAGAGATAAGAAAGTATCTTTGAATGCGTAAAAGGGGATCTTACAACGGATCCACGTGCAGACATAACTGCTGAACTCGTTAACGGGGGTTATAGGAGGATAAATTTAAACTCCTTTTTACCGGAGAGATAAAAGAATAATTTTGCGGTTTTGTTATGAGCCTCCGCTGGCTTGTTTCTTATTGGTGCGTTTGTGTGACACCACCTGCCATTCGTTTTGAAGCCTCTGTGGTTGTGGAGTAGGGTTGAGTTGTGAGGCCTGGTCTGGGAGTATTCCCCATTGGCGCAGAGTTGAAAGGCCTTCCTCCAATGTGTTTACGGAAGTTGTGGTCCCATTATGGGTGATGGAAAGAGTGGCCGGATACTTCCATTTGTGCAGGATTTTGTGGTTCCTCAGGGCCTTGGTTATAGTCGCCAGGTTGCGACGCCTCTGTAGTGTGTGCCTGGATAGATCTGGCAACAATTGGAGGGTTGCGTACTGCGGAGGGACAGTGTCAGGTCTGCGGGCTGCTTGTATGATTTGTTCCTTCACATGGAAGAAGTGGACCCTCATTAGTATGTCCCTTGGGGTGCCTTCTGGCAGGAAGGACGGTTTAGGAATCCTGTGGATTCTGTCTATTATGAGGTCCTGTGCATTCAGAGCTGGGACCAGGGTGGAGAACAAAGCGTGGACATACTGTAGGAGTTGGGTGGCTGGAATAGATTCTGGTACTCCTCGCAGCTTTAGATTATTCCTCCTTGACCTGTCCTCAAGGTCAGCGACCTTGTCCTTTAGCCACGCCATATCCTCTCCCTGGGCCGCATGTGCGTCCACCATATTATTGTATGTAGCAGTATACTCGTCCATCCTTTGCTCTACTCTATCCACTCTGACCCCAATAGCCTGTACCTCCTTGTGACACTGGTTAATCCCTCTGACCAAATCTGTTTGTAGGGAGGATCTGAGCGATAGCAGCATCTCCTTCAGCATAGTGTCTGAAATAGGCCTGTCGGCAGTAGGAAAGTCCGCTATGGGGTCAGCTGTGTGTTGGGCCTGAGCAGCGGTGGTGCCTGGTGTCCCGCTTACCTCCATGTTCTGCGTGCATATCCGCCTGACAGGGGAGTCCATCCGTGGCTTTGACTTAGCTGGGCTCCGAGTGGATGGGCTGGATGAGCCTGAGGACGATCCGCTGTGCAGTGGGTCACGAGAGGACTGTACACGGAGCTCTCCGTGTCCGTTGCTTTGGATCGCGGCCTTCACCTGTTGTTGTGCAGACGAGCCGCCGCCATTTTGATGGAGCCCGCGGGGCTGCATCGCAAAGATGCTTGTCAGTTTTTGTGGCATCGGCGGGTTCTTTCTGCGCCTCGTCATTCCCCTGTCCTCTGGCAGTCCGGCCGTGTTGTTTCTAGCCGCGGATGTGCCTTGGAGGCTCTGATGTGTCTGGATCTCTCCGGCGGCCGAGCGGAGCTCTCAGCTAGGCTTCCATCTTGGAGCTCGGTCGCCACGCCCCCCCCCGAAAACGTGCTAATTTTGAAGTTTGTTGTCAAAAAGTCCTACCGTGTGTATGGGGCTTATGATAAACAAAACATCAAACAAACAGCCAACAAACCCCCCCAAAAAAAAAGAGGGAGAAAGGGGGGAAAGATGGCAACATTTTTGACATATAGACACCCTGTATTGAAACCTTATTAGGTCATATTTAGGTTCTATTCTAGTTTCCGTTTAACCCTCTAGTTTCCCGTTGATTCCCTGAAGGCCCTCCAGGGGGCCCATATCTGCCGACATTTTTCAAGTATGTCCAATTCATATGCCAGGAGGGTCTCCATCTTCTTAGTATAGTCCATTTCCACCATCCTATTCATTCACTGATGGGGATTGTATTGTTCGCCAATGGCGCGGAACAACCAATCTCGCAGCTGTAACCCAATGTCTAAACAGACCCTTTTTGATATTTTTATATGAGCCTGGTAAGATGGACAACAGGGTAATTTGAGGTATATTGGGGATTACCTCCCCTCCAACTGTAGTATACAACTGCATGATCCTGTCCCAAAATTTACAAATTTGAGGGCATTCCCACCATATGTGTAACAAAGAGCCTTTGGCAGAATGACAACTCTGAATGTAAAATAATATTATCATTTTTAATCAAGCTTTCGATTGTCCTCTTAGAAATTATCCTATGGGGCATTTTTAGATATTGTTTGACTCTCATATAACAATTCAAAAATGTATATCCACTGATAACATTTAATAAAGGGCCCTTTTCCATTCAAAAAACAATGTTCTAAAACAAGATCATAAATGAGCTCCTTTGTAATAATATATGTACAGTATATGTCAATGCATAGGTACAGTATATTGATGCATGGACACAAACTGTAGGCAACCGTGGTAGGGGAGCTTGGAACACGCAACTTACATTATATGTATTACTTTATTGTTCTTCTTTCTAAGCTCACCAATGTTAGTGAAAATCATTTCAAAGTAAGCTGACTTCTTTTCTTGCTGTTTTACCTAACTAACGATGTTACTTGGGCAGCAAGGATGGAGTCATTTACCAAAAGAGGACACACACAAAAAGTAAAAAAATGTAAACGGCAAATAAATACATAAAGCATTCTAACATTTTTCCATTTCAATAAAAATACAAGCATTGGTCGAAATTGTCTTGAAAACTAGGGGGATCCATATAGAAAAAAGAAATGAAATCAAGTATGAATTCAGATGGTTTACCTAGCTGAAATGTGTCTTTATACTGAGTTGCCACTTTCCACATAAAAGCTGAATTTAGGCTAGCAATCTTTATACTGACCGACAGGCAAGAGAGTTATTTATGTTGGCATCACCAATATGGTGATGTTCACCAGTAATTTAAAGAGCAAACAGGAAGTAGGGTAGTGGCATAAAGCTGACAAAACTACAGAGTATCTAAAGTGTTGTCACCTTCATCTTATGCCATATAGCACTTGCAGGGTTGTGTGCATAAGGAGAGCATTTATTCTACAAATCTTTAGGCAGCTAAAGTACATTTTATTGAATGGACGTGTTTTAACTTGCATAGTCAAATAGTTAGGATGAAAAAAAAAGACACAAATCCATATATTATATAATATTTTTCAATATGTAAACAATCATTTAATAAAATTAATTTTATTTTACAATTCTATAAAAGATTACACAAAAAAAAAAAAAACATAAAATAATAAAGTATCATTGTTACTGGTCATACTACAATGATATGTATGATCATACCAAATTCTCATACATTTACCCTTTACCATTCTAAATTCAATATGAACACTGACATTTCATTTGAACAGTGTGTAAATGCATGCGCAACAGCACATACACATTCTTATTGCAAGTACTATTTATGGATAATGTATTGATGTACAGTATTTATAAATAATGTAATACCACTGACAAATATCTCTTATCACTGTGACCAACAGTATGTTTTTTTGATTATAGATGTTCCCATATGGTGTGATGAAGCAGACGGAGAAACACATAACAATCAGCCACTGTCTTGCATTTAAAACATCAGTGCATTCTGCAAGATAATGTTTGTTCGTCTTATATGTCAAAGTTTCTTACAGAACTGTAAATAGTAATGGGTAAATGTATGGGAATTATAATAGTTTTTGGTTCAATTAATATTTACTGAATTTTGTAGATATTTTTATAGAATTATAAATAAAATGTATACCGGTATATTTTTTTAAAATTGTTTGTGTAATAAAAATATTCCGTGGTGAATGAAGTGGTGGCACCTTGAAAATTCCTATTTTACACATTGAGTCCACTATTTTCTGTTTCTGGCATGTGACGCTTATTAGTTTATAATGGGCCAAATTTAGTTATGCAATTAGTTCAAGCAATAGAGAAAATTAATGAACACAATGAAAACCTCCATACTGTATAATGGTACACTGGCAAATGTGAGCAATAAAATGACAACTGTCTATTTATCTGTAATTATTTCCAAACAGAAATTAAAGATCATTTAAAATGCTGTATCGTATGCCTCATTTAATATACGTTTAATTTAATTTTCAGGCCAAAGACCTTGAAGTACAGGCATTTTTTATCTATACGGTTATCAATTGTGTTACTCATGGTTGAGTAATAGGAAGGTGCTAAGAACATTACTGCTACTGAGGCCTAACTTATGCTGATTAGTGCTGATGAGTATGATGCCTTGTACACACGAGCGGAATTTCCGTCGGAATAAACTCTGACGGGTTTTTCCGACGGAATTCCCCTCAAGCTGTCTTGCATACACACGGTCACACTAAAATCCGAGCATCAAGAACGCGATGACGTAAAACACTACGACGAACCAAGGAAATTAAGGTCTATGCTTCCGAGCATGCGTCAAATTGTTTCTGAGCATGGGTGGTTTTTAATCTGGCGGAATTGCATCCAGACGAACGGAAATTCCGATAGAAATTTTTTTGATCAGAAAAAAGAGAACAAGTTTTTCCGACAGAAAATGTCAGATAGGGCATACACACGGTCGGAATATCCGATGAAAAAATTCCATCTGACTTTTTTCATTGGAAATTCCGAGCGTGTATACGTGGCATTAGAGCTGACCATACTAAAGTAATGCTAGAAACTCCACTGGCCTACTGTTTCACTCACACACCTGGTACAGAGAAATACAACAAACTCTGCTTTTTGGAGGTTACTTTAGCGTACTGTGAGAGTGGTTTAGAATGAGGAAGTCTAAGCAAGACAGCTGTAAAAGAATATTGGGTTCTTATGCCTAGTACACACAAGCGGGTTTTCCATCAGATAATAAACTTACGGTTTTCCCAACAGAATTCCTCTCAGGCTGCCTTGCATACACACGCTCAGACAAAAGTCAGCCCGTCCAAAGCGCGGTGACGTACAACACGTACAACGGCACTATAAAGGGGAAGTTCCAACGGCGCCACCCTTTGGGCTGCTTTTGCTGATCCTCATGTTAGTAAAGGTTTGGTGAGAGACGATTCGCGCTTTTCAGCCTCGTGTTTTTCAGTCCGTTACAGCGTGATGAATGTGCCATCTCCATTACAAACGCTAGTTTTACCAGAAAGAGCGCTGCTGTCTCATACTTGATTCTGAGTATTTGCGGTTTTCTGCCCGTCGGAAAACCATACAGACGAACGGATTTCCCACTCAGATTTTTGGCCTCACGGGAAAAAGGAGATCCTGATCTCTTTTTTTGTCCGGCAGTTTTACCGTCGGAAAAACTACGATGGAGCATACACACGGCCGGGATTCCCGACCAAAAGCTCTCATAGCAGTTTTCCTGTCAGAAAAAACGGTCGTGTGTACGAGGCATAAGACTTATGTGTGTATTCCATTCATCACTTTCCTCTACTTTAAGTTTTCTGTAATGAAGCTAAAGAAAAACCCACCCAAAAGGCATTTTTTCGAGATTAAAAAGTAAAAACTGACCGGGGATAAGACAAATAGAGGTTCCACTTGAATTACCAAGGCCCAGCAGAGAGGAGGCACTGTCATTGCTGGAGATTTTTTAGATTTCGGAAATGCTGAAGGGTAAGAAAGACAATTCCATCTCAACAACATGCTGGTTCCTATAGCTCCAATAAAGGTGCTCTAGCCATTTGGCTTTAACCTACAGGTGGCAGTTGCAGAAAAGCTTAGTCCTTGGTAGCACCTTCCCATTCTTGTTTTGAGTAGATGAGGAGGACTGTGGTCAGAGATGAAAAAAAGACCCTCACACTTGGGTACTAGCTTTTCCAAATGCAGGAGAAATTATCACCTTTTCTTGCATTTAGATGCTCCTGCTTAAAAGCAGCTTGGCAATGTTTACATGCGTTTAGATATTCTAATCAAATCCTGGACACACAGAATTCTATTTTCTCTAAAACTTACCTGGATTATTTGTATGCATTAAGAAATGTCCTCTAAACACATATAAACATAAGTGTGACAGTGACCATGTGAATGAGGCCTAAGGGATAGTGTGAATTGGTGGTGTAAAACTTGCAGTAAGGTATTAATATATATTTTTTTAAATGCTTCAATAATGTAGACTAGCATTGCACCGATATCGGTATCAGTGCCAATACTAAGCAAAGTACTCATTCAAAATGATCTGATACTAAAACCAATAACTTCAGACTGGCTGGTTTGCAGTGTGATTTCAAAGTCGACGCAATTTTGTTCAGCGGTTCAGGTGCGATTCCAATGCAAATTCTAGCGTATGAGGCTAAAAATTGTACCTGAACCGGACTGAAATCACACAGGACTCTTTTTCTGGCCCGCACATATGTGAAAAGGTTATAACAACTCACATGAAAACTGATGTGAAACTGATGTCTTTGAAAGTGAAATCTGTGCGGTTTTCCCATGAGTGTTCATGTATGTATGGTGTAAACGAGCCCTAAAAAACTGTCACATGACACTAAAAATAGGTACAGTAATTGGTATTGGCGAGAACTTGAGAAAAAGTATTGGTATACTGGTATCAGTGCATCCTAATGCAGACCATTATGTTCATTCACTTAAAAGGAACCTGAGAAGAAATACCGAAACCATCATTCTCATCCTTGGTTGACAAAGTAGTGATTCACTGAAGCTCAAATAAGCATTATGCGTGTTAGCTGCCACTAGCTGCCTGTTTTTGCCAGGTCCATGACACACTAAACTAGAAATGGATGGCTGCTCTTGTGCCTGCCCTTTTCAAAAACAAGCCTGCAGTGGCATCTCCCATATTTTTATCGAGAGTAAGCTCAATTTAATGCTTTCAAATAAATACATTTTAAAAGCTTGTTGGTTATATTTCTACAAATGTACCCTACAGGAATACAAAGAATGTGTATTTTTGTCATTGGAACTCAATTAACATTTACGGCTGTAAAAGCTTGTCGTGTGGCTATTCGATACAATGACACATGTACATAATA